>CM056719.1:124862881-125482996 GCA_029844215.1 Przewalskia tangutica
ATATACTTAAAGCACTTCAAGTCCCTTGACTTTGAAAACTTAAGACACCCTTAATACTTTTAAAGAAGTGGGTTAATCCCCTAACTCGCTCAACTTGGCCATTCTTAAACAAGTAAAGGATATCAAAGTATTGTACGTCTACCGTACTATATAAGTACAACTATTCATGCTCAAGAGATAGGAAAGTTCCACGTACCTCTTCGGGTCAATCCACTCGCAAGTCCAATATACCGCACGTAGTATGCCAACCTATAATGACCATAATACGTCCATTAGCTTCTAGCTTCAACGTAGAACATTCTAATTGAAAAGTCCCTTATTCCACGGAAAATTGGACAGCACTTCCTTTGTTTCTACATACTTTTCCACCTTTTCAAGGTCCGATATCAACTACTAAACGCCACATTTAAGGCCCAACAATTCAGCAATTCAAGGGGATTACACGCCTAACTTGGACGTGTAAAATTCTGCCCCACAATACAAATTAAATAATCCAATAAGTTTAAGGTAGTATCTTGGCTATAACATGCTCACATATCATCCTTATCCAATCCTTTCAAATCCAAATCGTTATTCCTACATGCAATATATCTAAAAGCAATATTGACAACTACAAGTCCTTTCTTCCACACATGCAACACAATTTTTACTTAAAACAGTGAATGGATTGTTACCTTAGAGTTTACCCAAATTAGTCCAACAAATTTCACTTGCCTTCTTTTCACAATCACCTCCACAAACCTCCTACAAGCTTGTCAACATATTTCCTTCTTGCCACCTTTCCGAAATTTCTCTAGGCCTTGATTTCTCCTTGAATGTTAGAGAGAAGGGAGATGAATTTTTTTAGAGAGAAGGAAGAGGAAATTTTTTAGAGAGAAGGGGGTTTTTGGAAGAATGACCAAGTCTTCAAGACTTGGTCAATAAATAGGACTTCCCCACTAATATATGGGAGGGACACTTGTCACCCTCCCATGGCCTTTTTAAAAAAAGCTTTTGATTTTCCCCAGTTTGCAGAAACCGCCTCGTGTAGAGACCTGCGTGGCCGTGGCCACTGAAACCTCAGAATTTCAGATTACTTAGTGGCGCCGCTTGTTATACCGTATTTCCAGTATGTACGTGAGGCGTACGTGCAAAAGTCTAAGCCTTAAGTTAGGCATAGGACGAAAATTTGTGCACAACCCACGAAACGAATTGTTTTTCGACGAAACGTTTTCCGAACTTTGCGAAGGGAAAATTACGGCTATGTCATTTATAATTTTTGCGGATTTTTTCGAGAGATGGAATATTTTGGACCAACGAGAGGGCAACACTTGTCACCCTCAAGTGGACGGTTGTGGTGGCCGAAAGTGGGGCGTTTTCTTGGCATTTTTGGGGCCTAAAACATGGGTCAATGTTTGGAGTGATTTGTGGACTAGAGGGCTAGGGGGAACTTGGGCAAATCCTCACCCTCCACTTGCCCCCCACTTGTCTTGATCTTGTCCATTGGTTTCCCTATAAATACCCCCCTTAGTTGAAGACTTCTTCATCCACTCCACACCTTTCTAAGTCTTGAAAATCCTCCCCCCCCCCCCTCTTGTAGAAGCTCTCGTCCAAAGAGCCTCCCCCTCCCCCTTTGTGAGGCCTTGTGGCCGAGAGGTACCCCCCTTCCTAGTGGTGCTAGCCGAGGGTACCCCCCCTACCTTGAGTTGTTCTCGTAAAATACACCCCCCTTGGTAGAAAAGTATTCTCCAAGTATTGTTACTATTCCAAAATACCTTAGCCTTATACCTTGTAGTATTCCAAAGTTACCTCTATACGTAGAGCCCGGAAATACTACCTTATGTCCTTTTTGTCTCAAAACGAAACCCTAAGGAAAATCTTCATAGTTTGTTGAAGTGCTAAGTAGAAGTTGTTTGGGAACTTCTAAGGGTTGTTTGGAGCTGGTTGGAGCGCCTAGAGTAGGAGCTAAACGTTGCTCAGGATCGACATTGAATCTTGGATAATTTTGGGCTTATCGAGGTAAATACTCTTAACCTTCTTTTGTAATTAGAGTTTACATACTGTTGAAGCATAAGAATTAAGTTTAAGTTATATACAAGGAAGGTATATAATAAGGGAATTGAACTGTACTTACATAGGACTGTATTTATAGTAGACTTGTGAAGTTTGGCGGGTAGGGAAGTGCTGCCCAATTTTTTCCATAGAATCTTGTATCTAGATTTATTCTGCAGAGTAGTCTAGACATTGATAGACTTGTATAACCGGTATAGGTTGAAGTACTGCGAGTAGCGTGTTCTACTTAAAAGGTGGACAAGGCTAGCCGGATTATAGCGGTGGAGCGTTTTGCTAATAGTCGATAATCGTCGCGAGGTATGTGATTCTTCCTATCCTCTTGATCATGATAATTTAAAAGAATATATATAGTACGGTAGACGTACGTGTGTTAACTGAACGTGGTTTTACTCCGATGTCTTTTGACTTGAGTTTTAAATAATAAGAATCTTGAAGTATTTCAAAAGAATTAAGAATCGTTTTTGAAAAAAGAGTAATACTTGGTTTTGAAAGCTTAAGAATTATACTAGCTTTATGGGAAGTTAGGTATAACGACTTAATAGTGATAAAAAGAATGGTTTATTGATTTTAGAAGTTAAGAGACTTGATCTTAAAAGATAAGAGACTTGACTTAATTATGTTAATATGAATTTTGTTAAAAAGTGTGAAACCTCATTCGTGAGTAATGAGTACTTGATTTTTAAAAGGAATAATGTTTTACTGATTTCGGAAATCAGAATAAGTATCGAACGAACCACTGCAGCGTTAATAAAGGGAAATGTTTTGACTAATAAAGTAATTAAAACCAGTAGAAACCTCCATCTGCATAGGAGCTAAGATAAGACAAAATTGTATTACATTTCCTAGATCATGGATGCTTTTATAAGATTGTTATAAACAAGAATAACCTACTCACACATAAGACTTATTGTTTTAAAAGAGAGTACGTTATTTGATTAAGACTATAATCTATGAAATCTTTCGAAACTAAAAGACTTGAGTATCTGAAATTAGGCAAACTGAACTTTTGGAAAAGAATGTTGTTACTTGACGTTGTTCTAAAAGTGTAAGCCACTTGGTTTAAAAGCGAAGGTAAAGTACTTGATTTTAAAACATGAACGTATTTGGTACTACGGATAATAGTATCGAGTTGTTTTTCGTAAAAAGGAGGTCTTTTTGAAAGGATTAATGTATGTAGTACTTTGGGGTTAAAACCCGGATTTGTTGTAATAAAATAAAGAGTCTATGAGTATGTTGAACTTTATGCTTGTGGTGATATCCTTTGTTGTGCAAGTGTTGTATTTACGTACTCTGGCGTCTCGTTGGAGGCTACCGTCTGATTGATTGATGGACATACTGACACGATGGGTGGCCTACGGGTATGCTTCCACTATATCGATCCTTTTGGACATACTGACACGATGGGTGGCCCACGGGTATGCTTCCATTAGGAGTGTGATCTTGTTGTTTGTTTTTGGACATACTGACACGATGGGTGGCCCACGAGTATGCTTCCACTTTGATTGTTATTTTGTTATTTCCTTTTGGACATACTGACACGATGGGTGGCCCACGGGTATGCTTCCATTAGGAGTGTTATCTTGTTATTTGATTTGGACATACTGACACGATGGGTGACCCACGAGTATGCTTCCATTATGATTGTTATCTTGTTATTTACTTTGGACATACCGACGATGGGTGGCCCACGGGTATGCTTCCATTAGGATGGTTCCATGGCCATGCTTGTACCGAGGTAAGATGCCGGGGCATGCGGCCGTTTGCGGGTTAAATTCCCGGGTTATATTTGAGTGATGACTTTACGGGCGTGAGTCCCTAACTTGATATGTCTGCTAGATTATATTGTGAACTGTAGTTTGGTCATCATACATGTCTCCTGTTTTATATAGACTGTTATGATTTCACTTACAATATTTTTCGGTTTCACATACTTGGTACTGTTATCTCGACCTCCTTGGGCTGCGTTCATCTGCAGTAGAGGTACACGATCGTTGATCCTCGCCATGGATCACAATTCAACGTATTGGAAGCTCCGTTTCTCCGAGGCTTATCTTTTGGTATGTTTTCCCGAGTTGTAGGTTCTTGTACATTCGGGGTATGGCGGGGCCACTGTCGTTATAGTTCTTTGTAAAAATCTTAGAGTGCAGCCTTTGTTGTGGCAGGGTTGTAAAGGATGTAACTGTTCAAACTTTGTATATTTATATATGCCGAAAGGCGACTTTTTCTCAGATAAAATGTGTCTCATTTTACATTTGTTTCATGTCTTGTTTTATGTTCACTGATTACTCGATGTATGACTACTTGGTGCCGGGTAAGGCACGATCCACGCCCTGAACGGGTCGTGACAAAAGTGGTATCGAGCGATTAATCTCTGAAAGTGTCTACGCACCGTGTCTAGTAGAAGTCTTGATTATCGATGTGTTGTGCACCACATCTATAATCGGGAGGTCGCAGGACATTTAGGATTGGTTTCCATTCTTCTCATTCTGAGATCGTGCCTTAGAGCTGTGTTATAAGTTGGACCCCTCTGACGTATTTCGTTTTCACCAGTTATGCCTCCGCGCAAGGCAATCCGGGCCCAGATGGGCAAGGCGTGATGGAGTCGCTAGTGGGCAGAGGAGTACGAGGCGCAAGCCCGGTCATTACCGAGATAGTGCTTGACGGCGCGAGTTTTGCGACGCCGCCCAGCGAGTTTAGAGCGGCGGTGGGTGATGAGACCACAACACCGCACCTCCGCCCCACACCGCGAGGAGTTGGGGTACAAAGAGATGGCCCAGTTACTGGCCAGGATCATGGCTAGACATGAGGATAGGCTGGATACAATAGTTCCAGTTCCAGTAGTACCCATGGTTCACCCGAGATCGGATAGTTTGAGGCTACGGGACTTTCTGAGTTGTAGCTCGCCAGAGTTCTACGGGTCGAGGCCGGAGGATGATTCGCAGGAGTTCATCCGAAGCGATTCTGACGATCGCGAGAGTGATCAAGGCTTCGAGACCAAGTCGGTGGTCTTAGGTTCGCGTCGGCCGCGTGATCTGCGCAATCGATCGTTTGATTCGTGGGAGCTGTCCCGGGGAGAGTATGCACTTCCAGCCGTGTGGGACGAGTTCTCAGGGGAATTTCTTGCACATTTCTTGCCTCCACAGATGAGGAGGGCTCGGGCCGACATATTTTTGATGTTGAGGCAGAACGGGCGTACAGTTCGGGAGTACAATGTGGAGTTCGACTCATTGGCTCGGTATGTCCCCAGCCAGTAGGCGATATGGAGGATGAGTACACCGCTACGTTACCGGGTTAGATGACTACTTGGCAGAGGCTTGTTCGGGTGTAGCTCTTCAGCCGGGCATGGACATTGCCCGCATGCAGGCTTATGCACTTGGATGTGAGGAGCGGAGAGGTCGACGGAATAACCAAGATCAGCAGAAGAGGGCCAGAACAACAGGGTCTTTTGGCGACTTTCGAGGCGGACCGCCTCAGCAGCAGACTAGTTATGCGCCTCCGCCAGTACAGAGTGGTCCTCCACAATCTTCAGGGCATCCAGAGTATTCAGGAGCGGTCGGGCTCGAGGTTCAGATTTTCGGGAGCGGTGTTAGCCAGCTGAAGCCACCCCTACCTCGTTGTGACCGTTGTGGTAGACTCCATTGTGGGGAGTGTCGTGCTCGTTCGGGGGTTTGTTTTACATGCGGCCAGCAGGGCCATTTTGCGAGAAACTGTCCGACCGGAGGTAGCACTGGTGGGATAGCACAGACTACGGGATCTATGGCTGGTTCTTCACCTTCTACAGCTATGCGCCCTGCAGGGCAGGCCTATGATTAGAATGAAGCGGTAGATACAGGTATATCCTTAACCCTCTAGAGTTTTGTATGCTTGATATGATGATCTTATTATTGTGTGCTATGTACTGATAGCGTTGTGTTATATTGTGAGTTAGAAAACATGGTTAGTTGGAAGGACAAGTATGGGGACATGGAAAGTGTGAACCTTAGAATATTTCACGATTGAGACCTTAGATGTAAGGCCGTCTTGAGTAAAGGATTTTGCAAATGATCCTTGTCGAAGTGCATTATATGTCTAGGGTGTATTAGTGTGATAAGTCCATGGGTAGTGTGAGATGGAAGTGGTAGCTTTCATGATGTGAATTAGTAAGATTGTTCCGGATCGAGAAACAAGAGAGTTCGGCACGATGGAGGGTCGGGTTGAGGACGTATTGCGGGTCAACCCGTAGCCCGGAATGAGGTGGGGTCAGTTCGAGGTGGTCCCGCCAGGTGGTAGGGTCACGAGGGTGCTAGGCCCAAGTTTAGATGACCATCGTGTGAGTTTGTGGATATGTTCGACCAGAATCGGATCGTAAAGGCCGAGGAATGGCCTTAAAGGAATTTGAGGCTAGTAAGGTGACCAATTTTGGAGGTAGTGACTCCAAAGTTTTGGAAACTGAAGCAATGACTGAAGTATGGTACGTATACTAGAAAGAGTTCAAGTGTTCGAGAAGAGTACGACGAGTAAGGAAAGAAGTGAACATGTGCTAAGAAAATAGGAATGATCATTTTGTTGTGAAGTGAAGATGCGAAGGGAGTATCCTTTAGACCAGGGTGAAAGCTTTTGTGATGTAGGAGTGATTCCTCGTTGACTTGGGTTAAGTATTTGCGCGTGTGTTATTTTGTGGCCAGGTGTGGCATTGGCAACTTGTTTAAGTTATGAGGAACTTTGTCGTTATCTGTCTTGAGAAGGAACATTCGGGACGAATGTTTCTAAGGAGGGGAGAATGTTATACCCCGTATTTTCAGAGTATGTACGTGAGGGCGTACGTACAAAAGTCAAAGCCTTAAGTTAGGCATAGTGTCACGCCCAGACTTTTCCTAAGTCTTTACTTAGGGCGTGATGGCACCTGGACAATTATTTTCCACCAGGAGCACCATTTAATTCTCTTTATTTAGAATTTTAAA
Organism: Przewalskia tangutica; assembly: GCA_029844215.1. Taxonomy (NCBI): domain Eukaryota; kingdom Viridiplantae; phylum Streptophyta; class Magnoliopsida; order Solanales; family Solanaceae; genus Przewalskia; species Przewalskia tangutica. Next base: position 124,869,874 of record CM056719.1, read on the forward strand.
CTTATATTCAAATACGGAGCTATTAATGAAAATAACAATAAAGAAATTTGTTTATGATTTTATTGAAAATATAACGCGAGCCCATGCTCGTGCAAATATTGTTTCTACATAGACATACTGACAAATATTATTCTAAGTTGGAAGGGAGACCGTTCCACACGGGCATTTCCCGAGACATTGGAACTGACATTCGAACTCGACGAGTACCAAGCCCAAACAATGGACTTGGTATGACAAGAGGTCATGGACGATCGCTAGCCTTGGCGTGGAGCCTTTCCTCTATCACGCTTTCCTGAAACATGTTAAATAAAGAGTCAGCCCTACCATCTGGGGCTGAGTGAGAACCTTACCCTGCAATTCAAAGTAACATCACAATATTCCAAGCACAATCACATTGTAACGTAATAAGCATATTGCAAAAACATATCAGGTTACAACATTTTTAAGTATGCAACAACTCCTCATAGGAAATTCTCGGTTTAACTAACACTTCATTTTATCTCGTATTATACGTTAAGACATTCTCCTGCATTTCCACATGTTTATTACAGTTATATATTTGTGAACGCGTATTCACTTGTCATATTTATATATATGTGAACATGTATTCATCTTTCATATTTGTTGCGGCGTGCAACCCGATCCATTATATTTACGTATTTGTGAACACATATTCACTTTACGTTTTGTTGCGGCGTGCAACCCGATCCATTATGTTTACGTATTTTTGAACGCGTATTCACTTTACGTTTTGTTGCGGCGTGCAACCCGATCCATTATATATTTATATATTTATGTGAACACGTATTCACTTTTCATATTTTTCAGAAGATCGAATAAATACTATTCTCTTTTCTAACATTCTGTCGTTCATACTTGTAACGATTATAACTTTTTAACCATAACTCCAAATAAGGTGTTTCTCAAGCGGAAACTAAGGTAAGACGGGGATCTTTCACGGTACCAAATTTCATTTAAAACTACTTTGGGTAACTAACACAAATTTATCCTCAAAACAGTCACATGAAATTTATTTCGGCAAAATTTTTATTAAACAACACCCAATCTTAGAATAGTCATAACTCCTAATCTGTAAACTCGTTCAAGCCCCATAAAATCTCAAAACGATGAGAACAGAGAGCTAAACGTCTCCATGTGAGCCATACTTTCATATTATGTACCATTTGGTACAGTTTTACACTTTTATTCGCTGCCCTTCCTGGATCTCGATAGATCAGAGGCAGAAACTTTAAACAGAGATAACTATCAATACGTAAGTCGGATAGACCCCCGTAAGGTCTCACAATGTCCACAACAGAGATATCTAGAACTTTCATTTAGTAACAATTTTAATATTCCCCACATATTAGTACAGATTTACGTTTCCACGTCCTGCCCTTCTGGATTCCGATGAATCCGAGGCAGCAACTTCAAACTACAATAACTCTCAACTCGTAAGTCCGTTTTAATAACTCTTTATCTATATCTGTCCGTAACAAAGAGATTTACAACCATGTAAATTTTCATATAATTCTAATAAGTAAAACTCAATAAAAACAGTCCGTAATTATGCCTTTCCGAATTTCGACCAAATCTAAGGCAGGAACTTTGAACTATGATAACTTTCAAACCGTATGTCCATTTTACCTCATTTTTGGTTCTATATGATCATATTAGAGAGGTGTACCACTCTTCCGAATTTCATTAAATTATAACAATTATAACTCAGTGAGAACAGTTCGTAAAGTTCATGACGCAACTAGTTGTCTAAACAATCAAAAGTTCAATATTTCTTTTCAACACCCAATTCTTATTCTAACATGTATTGAACTAAAAGTAAAGGATGTTACCAAGAATTTCTGAGTGAGAAAACTCACCTTGTAAGTGTGAGGATTATTGTTGTGTGGTTGCTAAAATTATCCTTACTCTCTAGTATTTTGATTCTTGTTCTTCTTGCCCTCTTGGTATTTTTTTCCTCTTCTTTTCACTTGTTTTTTTCTGATTTTCTAACCTTTATGTTATGAACTTTGTTTGTGTGTAAATACTATGTATAAGTGGAGAGTTTTCTATAACTTATGGGAGGGGAAAAACCAAAAGATTGAAGGAAAATGAAAAGGGGAGGAAAGAAATGGACGCGATGCAATGCTTGCATGCCTTTTTTTTTTTTTTTGTTTTTTTTTTGTTTTCTTATTTTCATTTCATCTATCTATTTATCCAACTTTAACACTAACTCTATCCCATGCAATTTATTCTTTGTATTCTTATATATATATATATTTTTTTATTAACCCAACCACAACTATATTTTTTTTTTCCGGATTTCACACATAGGACGAAAATTTGTGCACAACCCACGAAACGAATTGTTTTTCGACGAAACGTTTTCCGAACTTTGCGAAGGGAAAATTACGGCTATGTCATTTATAATTTTTGCGGATTTTTCCGAGAGATGAAATATTTTGGACCAACGAGAGGGCGACACTTGTCACCTCAGTGGATTGTGGTGGCCGAAAGTGGGGCGTTTTCTTGGCATTTTTTGGGGCCTAAAACATGGGTCAATGTTTGGAGTGATTTGTGGAGTAGAGGGCTAGGGGGCACTTGGGCAAATCCTCACCCTCCACTTGCCCCCCACTTGTCTTGATCTTGTCCATTGGTTTCCCTATAAATACCCCCCTTAGTTGAAGACTTCTTCATCCACTCCACACCTTTCTAAGTCTTGAAAATCCTCCCCTCTTGTAGAAGCTCTCGTCCAAAGAGCCTCCTCCCCTGTGAGGCCTGTGGCCGAGAGGTACCCCTTCCTAGTGGTGCTAGCCGAGGGTACCCCTACCTTGAGTTGTTCTCAAAATACACCCCCTGGTAGAAAAGTATTCTCCAAGTATTGTTACTATTCCAAAATACCTTAGCCTTATACCTTGTAGTATTCCAAAGTTACCTCTATACGTAGAGCCCGGAAATACTACCTTATGTCCTTTTTGTCTCAAAACGAAACCCTAAGGAAAATATTCATAGTTGGTTGAAGTTCTAAGTAGAAGTTGTTTGGGAACTTCTAAGGGTTGTTTGGAGCGGGTTGGAGCGCCCAGAGTAGGAGCTAAACGTTGCTCAGGATCGACATTGAATCTTGGATAATTTTGGGATTATCGAGGTAAATACTCTTGACCTTCTTTTGTAATTAGAGTTTACATACTGTTGAAGCATAAGAATTAAGTTTAAGTTATATACAAGGAAGGTATATAAGAAGGGAATTGAATCAGCTTACATAGTGATGTATTCTGATGACTTGTGAAGTTTGGCGGGTAGGGAAGTGCTGCCCAATTTTTTCCATAGAATCTTGTATCTAGATTTATTCTGCAGAGTAGTCTAGACATTGATAGACTTGTATAACCGGTATAGGTTGAAGTACTGCGAGTAGCGTGTTCTACTTAAAAGGTGGACAAGGCTAGCCGGGTTATAGCGGTGGAGCGTTTTGCTAATAGTCGATAATCGTCGCGAGGTATGTGATTCTTCCTATCCTCTTGAGCATGATAATTTAAAAGAATATATATAGTACGGTAGACGTACGTGTGTTAACTGAACGTGGTTTTACTCCGATGTCTTTTGACTTGAGTTTTAAATAATAAGAATCTTGAAGTATTTCAAAAGAATTAAGAATCGTTTTGTTAAGAGTAATACTTGGTTTTGAAAGCTTAAGAATTATACTAGCTTTATGGGAAGTTAGGTATAACGACTTAAGAGTGATAAAAAGAATGGTTTATTGATTTTAGAAGTGAAGAGACTTGATCTTAAAAGATAAGAGACTTGACTTAATTATGTTAATATGAATTTTGTTAAAAAGTGTGAAACCTCATTCGTGAGTAATGAGTACTTGGTTTTTAAAAGGAATAATGTTTTACTGATTTCGGAAATCAGAATAAGTATCGAACGAACCACTGTAGCGTTAATAAAGGGAAATATTTTGACTAATAAAGTAATTAAAACCAGTAGAAACCTCCATCTGCATAGGAGCTAAGATAAGACAAAATTGTATTACATTTCCTAGATCATTGCTGCTTTTATAAGATTGTTATAAACAAGAATAACCTACTCACACATAAGGCTTATTGTTTTAAAAGAGAGTACGTTATTTGATTAAGACTATAATCTATGAAATCTTTCGAAACTAAAAGACTTGAGTATCTGAAATTAGGCAAACTGAACTTTTGGAAAAGAATGTTGTTACTTGACGTTGTTCTAAAAGTGTAATCCACTTGGTTTAAAACAGTGTAAAGTACTTGATTTTAAAACATGAACGTATTTGGTACTACGGATAATAGTATCGAGTTGTTTTTCGTAAAAAGGAGGTCTTTTTGAAAGGATTAATGTATGTAGTACTTTGGGGTTAAAACCCGGATTTGTTGTAATAAAATAAAGAGTCTATGAGTATGTTGAACTTGCCTATGCTTGTGGTGATATCCTTTGTTGTGCAAGTGTTGTATTTCTGTGCTACCGCGTCTCTCGCCGAGGCCGATCGTATGATTGATTGATGGACATACTGACACGATGGGTGGCCCACGGGTATGCTTCCACTATATCGATCCTTTTGGACATACTGACACGATGGGTGACCCACGGGTATGCTTCCATTAGGAGTGTGATCTTGTTGTTTGTTTTTGGACATACTGACACGATGGGTGGCCTACGAGTATGCTTCCACTTTGATTGTTATTTTGTTATTTCCTTTTGAACATACTGACACGATGGGTGGCCCACGGGTATGCTTCCATTATGAGTGTTATCTTGTTAATTGATTTGGAAATACTGACACGATGGGTGGCCCACGAGTATGCTTCCATTATGATTGTTATCTTGTTATTTCCTTTGGACATACTGACACGATGGGTGGCCCACGGGTATGCTTCCATTAGGATGGTTCCGTGGCCATGCTTGTACCGAGGTAAGATGCCGGGGCATGCGGCCGTTTGCGGGTTAAATTCCCGGGTTATATTTGAGTGGTGACTTTACGGGCGTGAGTCCTTAACTTGATATGTCTGCTAGATTATATTGTGAACTGTAGTTTGGTCATCATACATGTCTCTGCTTTATATGTATCGTTATGATTACACTTACAGTATTTTTCGGTTTCACATACTTGGTACCTGTTGTACTGACCTCCTTCGGGGGGCTGCGTTCATGCCGCATGTAGAGGTACACCAGTCGTTGATCCTCTCTCATAGGATCACAGTCCAACGTATTGGGAAGCTCCGTTTCTCCCGAGGCTTATCTTTTGGTATGTTTTCCCCGAGTTGTAGGTTCTTGTACATTCAGGGGTATGGCGGGGCCCTGTCCCGTCATGGTTGCTGTAAAAATCTTAGAGGTCTGTAGCACTGTTGTGGCAGGGTTGTAAAGGATGTAACTGTTCAAACTTTGTATATTTATATATGCCGAAAGGCGACTTTTTCTCAGATAAAATGTGTCTCATTTTACATTTGTTTCATGTCTTGTTTTTATGTTCCGCTGATTACTCTGATGTATGACTACTTGGGTGCCCGGGTAAGGCACTACCACGCCCCGAACGGGTCGTGACATCGCGCTTTACGACTCGCGACGCTGCAACTTCGTGAGAACTTTCGATATCCGCGCCGCTGACCTCGCATCGCGCCGCAGTATGCGTGGCCCCGACCGAAAATACTTTTCTCGCCGATTGCGCCGAACTTGTAACTTCCATAACTTTCTACTCCGATGTCCTATCGACGAACGGTTTGTTGCGTTGAGAACTAGACTCAACGAACTACGTACTAGGCCTTTGAAACACATAGGAACTCCTAATGCAACTGGACATAAACCGCCTCAAAGTTGACTAAAACCCGTCCGAAACATTCCGTCAACCTATCTTTCTAAAATTTAAATCTTAATTCCTTTCGTACGTTCTCATAGGCATGACCTGAATTACGGGGTGTAATAGATGTATGACTTGATTGTTGATCTTGAATGAATCTCCGAAAACTGAAAATGCTCCCCAAACATTAAATACAAGTCTAATTATAACATGTCATTCATTATAATTGTTAGGGTGCTAAGTTCTTTTCGGCGATAAATGTATTTATGTCAAAGCATTTGCTCTAAGTCTAAGAGGACCAAGGCCGTTTCATAGATGTGTTAAAATGAAAGTGGATAATAAATTTTTGTAGGTATTTACACCAAAGTGTTTGCTTGCAATGACTAAATTTACTTAGGCATTTAAACGCAATCGTGTAATGAGGTTGACTTGTTTAGATGAATCCTGGCGCCAAAGTGTCGGACTAGTCTAAAGACGTAAGATTAAAATGAAAGATATTTAATCAAACCAAGAGTTGTAGAGTTGCTTTACAATTGGTTGAGGACCTACCAAAATGTGCTATTGAAGTTATCAGCAAAAGCAAATGCGGATATAACATATGTTTGGATCTTGGCCCACTATGACCTTATGTTGATTTAGATTCGTATTCTACCTTGGGGTCGTAGAAGTATGTAAAATAGTGGAAGCTAATTAAACAAAATGTCATGTTAAATTAGTTTATTATGAATGTGTATTATTGGAAGAATGAATTGTTGACTGCATTTTTTTTATTATATCTAAATCTTCAAAACTTCAAAATGTCGAACCTATCGTTGAAATGAACAAACTCACTAGACCGAACTATCTAGACTGGCTAAGGAAATCTAAAAATTATCCTAAAAGCAAGAAAAAATAAAATATGTATTGGACAAAGTATTCCCCACAATGCATGTTGATGATTCTGCAAAATATGCCACATTTGATTAGGTGACCTACCATAAGAACCTAGATGACGCCACTTCAGCATGATGCATCATGTTTTCTTCCATGTCAGTAGAACTACAGAGACAACATGAGAACATGGTCCATAACGAAATGCTCGAACACTTGAAGGGACTATGACTCTTAGTCCCAAACTATGGAATTTGAGTTGTTGATAGAAACTTTTCAAGTGTAAGCTGAGTGGAGGGACCAAGTGTCTCAGCATGTGTTGAAGATGATAGGGTTGATAGAAAGGCTGTCCTCGATTGGTATAAGGCTGCAGAATAACGTCACTTCCACCCTTATCCTAAACTCTCTCCCTCATTCGTTCGAGAATTATATTGTATACTACAATATGAACGGAACAAAAGGGAGTCTGTCGGAACTGCATGACATGCTAAAGACCTTTGAATCTTCAACTTCCAAGAGCAAAGATGCTCGTGATGAGCTCCTCTAGCCGGCCCAAGCCGAAAGGTAGGGAATGTCAGAAGAAGAAGGGCAAGGCAGTCACTGCGCCCTCAGCTATGAAGCCTAAGGGAGGTATGCAGAAAGAAAGGTGATTCCGACCAAGGATGTATGCCTCAACTATAATAGGAAGGGGGCATTAGAAGAAAGGATTGCACTAAACTAGGAGGAAAAGCACGAGATGCTTCTACCTCTAGTAGATAAGGTATGTACATCATTGAAATAAAAGAAATTCTACCTACCTGTGGCTTTATAGACTTGGTCATATCAATCAAACAATGATAGAACAGTTGAGGATAACTACCTTGAACCATTTGACTTATAATCTTATGGTAACTGTGAATCCTGTTTGAAAGGTAAGATGACCATTAAACCTCTTTCTGAAAAGGAGATCCGTGCCAAGGAGGTGCTTGAGTTGGTACATACGGATATATGTAGACCATTTTCGACTCAAGCTAGAGAGGGTTTCTCTTACTTCATCACTTCCACAGACGACTTATCAAGGTTTGAATATGTGTATCTTATGAGACACAAATACGAGGCTTTTGAGAAGTTTAAGGAGTTTAAGTGTGAAGTTGAGAAACAACTCTCAAAGAGTATCAAGACTCTCCGATCTGATCGTGGGGGTGAATACTTAAGCAAATTATTTCTTGACTACTTAAAGCTTCATGGAGTTCATTCCGAATGGATACCTCCTGGAACACCACAGATGAATGATGTTGCCGAGAGGAGAAACCGAACTTTACTTGATATGGTTCGTTCCATGATGAGCTTTTCAGCTCTTCCAACATACCTTTGGGGATACGCTATTTTGACCTCAACATATGTTCTAAACAGAGTTCCATCTAAATCAGTTGAAAAGACATCATATGAGGTATGGTGTGGCAAGAAACTATCACTTAGACACATGAGGCCCTGGGGGTGTCCTGCATATGTCAAGAAGTTGATCTCTGATAAGTTGGAATTTAAAAGTGAGAAATGTTACTTTGTTGGGTATCCGAAGGAAACTAAGGGATACTATTTCTATCTTCCTGGAGAACATAAGATATTTTTTTCTAGGAACGCAACTTTTCTTGAAGATGAATATGTCTACAAGGATAAGAGTTGCACAGAGATAGAACTTAAAGAAATTCAAGAACAAGGTAACAAAGAGGTTGAATCCTTGCCCAATGATGAAGGCAAAAATTCAGTGGGAGCTTATGGCGAAGATTGGGTATTTAGGGTACCCCCTCCGGCCAGTGGGAGTGCTACGAGGATTAATGCAGAAATGCAAGATCTTCCGACACAGACATTGGGAGCAAGTGCACCAGTTGCATTTCCTCCAAATCAGGAAAGACATGAAAATGATATTCCTGAAAGCTCTAATGTTGTTGGTTCGACAAGCGCACAAGAACCTACTCACAGTCAGAACATACCTGTAACTGAACCACAAGATAATAAACTCCGTAGGTCTACTAGATCTCATCGTCCTCCGAAAAGACTAAATCTACTTGCGGATACACAGAATGAGCTAGATATTCCAGATGATGACGAGCCTAGAACCTACAACGAAGAAATACTACACATTGATTCGAAGAGATGGCAAAAAGCCATGAAATCCGAAATGGAATCTATGTATATCAATTAGGTGTGGAACTTGGTTTATTTGTCAAATGAGGTTAAACCCATAGAATGCAAATGGGTCTTCAAGAAGAAGATTGATGCATCTAGCAAGGTTCAGACTTATAAAGCTAGACTAGTGGCTAAGGTTTTACTCAGCGTCCTGGTGTGGATTATGATGAAACCTTTTCACTGGTGGCTAACATAAAGTCTATAAGGATTTTGCTTGCAATAACTGCACATTATGATTATGATATTTGGCAGATGGATGTCAAAACTGCATTCCTCAATGGTATTCTAATTGAAGAAGTGTATATGAAACAACCCGAGGGTTTTTCGTGTGAGTCCAGACCAAATATTGTGTGCAGGCTACAGAAGTCCATTTATGGGCTTAAGCAAACCTCGAGGAGTTGGAACATTTGCTTTGACAATGCTATCAAATCTTTTAATTTCGTCAGAAGCAAAGAGGATCCTTGTGTTTATTCCAAATGCAAGGATGAGGGTATTGTCTTTATTATTATATATGTTGATGACATATTGATAATGGGAGATAATAAGACCCTCATGCAATCAGTTAAGGATTGGTTGTCCAAGACCTTCATGATGAAGGATTTAGGTGAAGCCTGCTACATTGTGGGAATTAGGATCTATAGAGATAGACCTAATAGATTGTTGGGGCTGTCACAGTCAGTCTACATAGACAAAGTGCTTAGACGCTTTTCAACGGAGAATTCCAAGAAAGGCGGTCTTCCGATGGGTCAAGACATCAAATTATCAAAGAAGGGCTGCCCTTCTAATGCTATTGAACTTGAGCGCATGAAAAGGATCTCATATGCTTCAGCTATAGGATCGATCATGTATGCCATGACCTATACTATGCCAGATGTGACCTTTGCACTTAGTATGACTTGCAAGTTCTAGCAGAATCCTGGCGAGGAACACTGAAAAGCAGTCAAGAGTATTCTCAAGTACCTCAGGCGTACTAAATATTACTTCTTAGTCTATGGTGGAGTTGAAGAGCTGGTTGCCACTGGGTATACCGATGCTAGTTTCCAGACAGATGTTGATGATTTCAAATCTCAGTCTGGTTACACGTTCATTTTCAACGGAGGAGCAGTAAGCTGGAAGAGTTCCAAACAGGCTACTACTGCAGACTCTACTACTGAAGTGGAGTACATTGCTGGATCGGAAGCTGCTAAAGAAGCTGTCGCGATTTCTGAGTTCATGAAGAAACTAGGGGTTGTTCCGAATGCTAGTTGTCCAATAACCATTTATTGTGACAACACTGGTGCCATTTCACAGGCAAAGGAACCAAGATCAACAAACAGAAATAAGCATGTACCAAGAAAGTACCACATCTTGAGAGAGATGGTGGAGGTTGAAGATATCAAGATAGATTATATTTTCACGGACAATAATCTAGCAGACCTGTTTACTAAACCATTAAGCTTGGTGAAGCATAATGGTCATTTTGAGAACTTGGGTATTAGATATGTTGGTGATTGGCTCTAGGCCAAGTGGGAGATTAAAAGTATATGTATGTCCTAGAGACAATCTGTATTAGGACACAATGTACTTTATACACATTCGTATTTATATTAATGATGATTAATATTATGGCATTTACATTTGTTGAATTATTTGTTGATTGTTTATAATATTCTATAAATGCATCCCTAGAGGTTATGTGTTTATTAATGATGTGAGAATTAATATTATAACGTAATTCTTAAATTACCTCGACTAATGATCATCGAAATTGGGATATCGATGATATGCGATACGTCGACACGCCGGTCCGTGATCATATCCTTAGGGGATGTAGTATGTCTCACTTGCTACGAGTTATGGCAACTCGTGATGGACACATGGATACTTGTTGAAGTATTGGTATGCCCTGCTGATGTACTGTTTTGTTATATGTCTATAATGTCATCAACGTGTGGGAGATAAAAGTCCTTAGACTTGAGGTCAATATCACATTGTTTACGGAGTAATGTACTTTGATCCTGTCCTAAGCTCAAATTCCTTATAGGTTGAGACGCGACTTGTTTTGGGTGCATTATGAAGTAGATTAAATGTGGTATATGAGCCAAGATTAGGATTCATTCCTTGAATACATATTCGAGTGAACACTCAGATACTCATGTGGTATTAGGTTGACTAAGTCATTGGCCAATGTAATGGACATGTCTATGACATGGTCCTGTTGTCAACTAATATAGATGAGTTATAATAATCAAGCCATTTGGATAGACACTTGACATATCGTAATCTTGATTGAGTGTGTCTAGAATGAAAAGATTTTATCTTCTCACATATAGGTTCAGTTTACATATTTTGTGTAGCTAAAACTTTACATATTGGGTTCGTCTTTCGGCGCAGTCTAGGAGTTCTGTGAAGATCCTAATATAATTAGTGACGATATGTAAAGGCCTGAAGGGTAACATTAAGTCAAATGTTCCGTCGATTGAAGTATGTAATTAGAAGGAGATTATACATATATGTTCGGTTGATGACCGGGACATTGAAATGGGAAAAAACTGAAAAATAGGTCAGGACCGCGGTGCCCTGTTTTGGGACCGCGGTGCCAAGAGCACTGGGCAGAACCGCGGTGCCTCTTTAGTGGGACCGCGGTGCCTGTACGGATTCTCGATACCCAAATTTTTGCGACCGATTTTCTGGCCCCAAACACCGAAACCCTAAGTCTCTGTTTTGCAATTATAAATAGAGGGCTTACCTCCCATTCCTAAATAACACAAAATCTAAGAGAGGTCAATCTCTTCTAAAGCTCTATCAGAATCTCTAGCAAATCCCGACTTAGCAAATTACATCACAACTCTCTGAACTTACAAATCGAGGGACGTTTGCGTGTGCACCTTCGGACTACACAAAGATTGAAGATTCAACTGCTTGGCTGACTGCTTCCAAAATGTAAGTCTTCGTTCAAAGTTTTACATTTACTTTGTGTTTATATTTTACATTACATATCATACTGCAGTTCGACCGTCGTCGGGTTTGAAACATAAATTTTCAAATTTCGCTACGTGTACGAATCCGACGTAAACACCTACACCATTTGCATATAGGAGAATGGATAAAAGTCATTCTCTGCATTAAATCCTCAACTATTGCTGCCATAATTTGAAAATCCTTTTAACTTATCCCATTCAATTCTTCCATCTGCTTCTAGTTTAAATCGAAGTGTCATTAAAGCCGAGGAAGAGAATTTTCAAAAAACGCCCTTGGTTATCTATCATCAACAACGAATGTAATATCTTGAATCCGGTAGAAAAATAAAATCTATATTGAATCCCTATAACAAATTTTATTTCACTCTTCTATGCTTTAATTATAAGCTAAATCGGATACGTCTGTTTGATGTCCTAATAAATCTAGTTAGCCAGCTTATAAGGTATATATGCAAATTTATCTGTTAATGTTTTGGTGAATGAAATTGACATGTCAAGTTAAAAAATGTTGCTTTTAAGTGTTTGGTTAGCGTTTTAGAGTTCAAATAATTATAATACATAGACTATTGAGAGATTTAATTAAAGGTGACAAAAAGGTTTTACGGGAGCAACTCAAGTTATTTTTATTTTATGATTATTGAGTAGGGGTAACAGAATTTGGATTAGTGATTAATGATATTTGACCTTTTTCGAATTTATCACTAAATTTTATATTTTACACAATTTCTTAACATTACTACTACTACTACTACCACCACCACCACTACTACTACTACTCCTCCTCCCTAAAGGCGTCAAAGATGATCGAAATCGGGATTTTTCTATTTAGTTAACACCCTTTCTCACAGAACCAACCTTTAGTCAATAGGAGCCCTACTTCCATCTTTCCGACTTCATCACTTCAATTAAAGGGCAAACCTATTTCCTAGTTAAAGAGAATCTTTTCTATGATCAGGTCCGAATCATGTTGAACATGAGCAGGCTCCGTAAGATCCAGTATAAGTGAACTAGAGAGCACCTTTGGTACTTCATTAGGGCGAGTAGCTTAATAATGATTTCTTTCATTTGTAGGGCAATGAAAGGCTACTTCAATGACCGAACTCGAGAGGGTCACTTTCGGAGACGCGTTTTCTGATAACCAAAGCCTCAATTTGATTATGTCGTGAAGCTGACTGAATCCAATCCATAAACCCAAAAATAAAATGTTGTTTGTTCCCTTTAGTCAAGTCGGTAGAGTAGGCATATGAATCACTTTGCCTTAGACTATATTGAAATAAAGCAAAGAAGGAGGCAGAATGGAGAAAGGAAAGGACAAGAAGTGGTCTTGATTGGCGCAAAGGCTACTGGTTCAGGGGTAGAGTACAACTAAAGATCCTCGGACTTCTAGACAATTTTTCTTTTGGTCAGTTGTTCACTGTTGGATTTCACAAATACAACTCCCTATAATTTTCATTACCAAATTTTTTTTTTCATTATTCCTGGGATATTTTTGGAAATCTTCTATCATGCTGCAAATACTCATATTTGAACTTAACCCTATCATTCTTCTTTCTTTCCTCGTGAGCATGAAGCACACCAGTAGTGTGCGTTGCATTATTCTACTTTATTTTTTGCACTTGATTGGGTAGATAGTTGATCAAATATAACTTCGGTTCTCCCAACAAGCAGACGAGCGCCGTACTTATATTTTGTGACAAAGTGGCGCTTTCGTGTAACATGCTATGGTATCAACACCATTAGGAAGAAGTGCTGAGTTTAACGCGCTCTAAGCCTAGCCCGCACGTGATTATGAAGATTGGTCGCAGAGTGGTACCACCCACCCTACCCTACCACCAATAGGAGGTCGTCCTACATCTGCTCGAAAAATAACTACGGTGACCTGGTGTCATGACCCGACCCCGGGCCGCGACTGGTGCCCTACCTGGGCACCCTGTTCAGGTATACATCAGAGAATAGCAGCGGAACATACACAACATAAACACAGGTGTAAACAATATAACAACACAGGCTAGCCGATAAGGCCGCCTTCCATAATATAAACAAAGTCAAAAGTACAACTTTACAACTTAGTTCTTACAGCCCAACCACATATGTGAATACAGACCTCTAGGAATAATCAACTGTGGCGGGACAGGGCCCCGCCATACCCCTGAATGTACATAATCTACAACATCAGGGAAAGACTGTACCAAAAGAAAGACAAGCCTCCGGAGAATGGAGCTTCCGACGTCCGATAAGTGATCCTAAGAGTGTGGATCCGCAACCTGCTTACCCTTTCCTGCGGCATGAACGCAGCCCCCGAGGAAGGGGGTCAGTACACAATATGTACTAAGTATGTAAAACTGGAAAGTACTGTAATTACAACATAAGTTTAATAGAAAGCCGGAGACATGTATGATAACAAAATTACAGTACACAGTGCCTTACTAACAATGAGAGTAATAATAGGTGTATACTTACAACGAAAAATAGGATTGGAATCCTACTCCTGGGACTATTTCACCCGCATAGGTCCAGTGGACCTGCGTGAGGTATTCCTCGCATGGGACTATTTCACCCGCATAAGCCCTTACGGACTCGCATGAGGTATTCCTCGCATAGGCTGGACCCGCCCGCATGGGACTATTTCACCCGCATAAGCCCTTACGGACTCGCATGAGGTATTCCTCGCATCGTGGTTAGCAAATCCACGGAAATATACAATGCCACAATCCCGGGGAATGACCCCGCAACGAATAATATATCACTAGCCCAAATCCGGCTATCACACATAACATAAGCTCTATCGGCTTATCATACAATATATAAGCAAGTTAAGAAATCCCCTAACTTCTTACTATTCTTGTTCATATACACTCTCATTTTAGTTTACCTAAGGCACTATCATGTCTTTTATAAAAATCCGGGAATTTAACCCAAAGTACTACGTACTTCTATTCTTTTAAAATGACTCATTTCATTATAACACTTCCAAGATACTAGTAACCGTAGTATCAAGTTACAATTTCTTTTCAAGACAAGTCACAATACTTTTAGAAATAAAAATTAGGCTTCTAAATCAAGTGACTCATGTCTTATAAAACCTTAGGCAATTGATGCCTTAAAATCGAATTGCCTTCCATTAAATCAAGTCATTTATCTTTCCATAAAGTCAATATAACCAACTCCCCATAAAGTCGTTATATTCACTTTATACCTTAGTCAAGTACAATTTCTTTTCCAAGGGACTTATACGTTTTTTTTTAAAACGACACAAGTATCACATACTTTAAAATTCTTCAAGCCCCTTATCTTTAACAAGACTTAAGACATCTTTAATATTCTCAAAGAGGTGAGTTAATCTCCTAACTCACCCGACTTGGCATTTCATAAAACAAGGAAAGAATGTCAAAGTCTTGTACGTCTACCGTACTATATACGTGAAACTAGTCATGCTCAAAGGATAGGAAAAGTTCTACATACTTTGTCGGGTCAAACCACTTGCCAAGTACAAAGTCCCGCCCGTAGTATATCAACCTATAATATTCACAATACGTCTATTAACGCCTTACTTCAAATGTAGAATATTATAAGTGTAAAGTCTCCATTTTCTACGGAAAATCGGACAAAGACCTCCTTTGTTTTTACTCACTTTGCCACCTTTTTCAAGGCCGAAATACAATAACCAAACAGCCCCAATTGGCTCACAACAATATAGAAGGTAGTTCAATACAAATGAATAACCAAACAACCCCAATTGGCTCACAACAATATAGAAGGTAGTCCAATACAAATGAATAACCAAACAATACAAACTACATTCCAAATTCGGCCACCTTGATTCAACAAATCCAATTCTTAACCAATTTCCATTTCAATCCAATTTGGTAGCATAACATGATATCAAGTCGCATTTGATTATCATAACCATAATCTTTAAGTAAGTAACATACGACGATTTCTAAAAACGACCAATTAGTAATCCAATTTCCAAGTGGCTTGTATAACATTTCGGATTTAACTACAAGAAATCCATAATACTTATAACTTCAACCTATCAACTTCATGCTAGCAACAAGTAGAGCTAACAACAACAATATAAATATGTAATCTTGTAACACCTTTAAAAGACAAGATTATACCTTAACGATTCTTAATCCAACTTCAATCCGAAGTCGCTCCTTAGTAGTTTAGAGCCTCTCCAAGACACTTCAATCCGCTTGTTGAGACCCTTAGAACAACACCAACAATTATCCTTCAAAACTCCAAACAAAACCTAGAAAGACCATTAGGTTTTCGTTTGCGACTAACCCGAAAACAATCTTTTTCCAAGATTTTCTATTGAGATGTGTTTACAATACACCTAAGACCCTAGGTTTAAAGTGTGGAATCAAATGGACAAGAAGCGAAAATTTTCTTTCTTTTTCTTAGTGAACCCGAGACCCTCCTATGTGTTCTTCAAGTTTTGTGTAAAATTTTCTAAGTGTTAAGTCCTCTCTTGCTACTAGTATTATATAAAGGGTCATGGAGGGTTAAGATGCATCCAAATGGTTGGCTTGGATAATCTCTTAGCAAAATATCAAGACTTATTGACCATTGACTTAGTCAAGATTGTCAAGCCACAACTTGCAAGACTTTAGTCATCTAAGACTTAAGGTAAATGACCATATTGGCCATGCCATTTCATCCAAGGCATTGCTAAGGGGGGGTGACACGTGTCTCCCTCCCTTTCGTCACAACACTTACGTTTTCCGACAATTTTCATAATTCCGATAAATTTACAAGTCTCAAATCCTAACACTTGTGAGTTCATACTTATGTTCTTAAAACATGTCCTGAAATTACGGGGTGTAACATTCTTCCCCCCTTAGAAACATTCATCCCCGAATGTTCTTTCGGAGTCACACTTACAATTAGCGACATAGTTTCTTTTCACAGCCCCGACATACCAAAAATGCCACTCATGGCCACATAAAAGCATTTAAGCAAAAGAAACACTTCAATTAAAACCTGACAAGTAAGGGAAAATGAAATACCTGAAGGTATAGGAAATAAGTGAGGATACGTCCTCAACATGTCCTCCTCCGCTTCCCAAGTCATCTCCTCCCGGTTATCATTTCTCCACAGGACTTTGACGGAAGCTACATCCTTGGTCCGCACGTCGACCGCGATCGAGTATCGCTATGGGACTCTCCTCATACGATAACCCCTCTCACACCGACCTCACTAGTAGGGAAAACTCGCCGATCACCGATACACTTTCGCAACATAGAAACATGGAATACCGGATGTACCGCTCCAACTCGATGGCAGATCCAACTCGTAGGCAACCTTGCCCACTCTACGAACGATCCGTAGGGCCCAATGTACCTTGGCCGAAGTTTCCCTTCTTACCGAATCTCATCACACCCTTCATGGGTGACACCTTCAAGAAGACCCAATCGCTCACCCGAACTCCAAATGCCGACGCCGATTATCCGCGATATGACTTCGCCGACTGAAGCCGCTACGCCTCCTGGATAAGCTTCACTTATCCACACCGCTGTACCAAGTCCGCCAACTAATCGCATTCTCGCCCACGCCGAACCAACCGACGGCGACTGCATTTCCGCCATATAAAGCCTCGTATGGCGCCATCTCAGATATCTTGGAATGATAGCTATTATAAGCAAACTTCACGAGAGGCAAATGATCCTCCCATACCATCGAAATCAATCACGCAGCTCGCAGATATCCTCGTTGTCGGATAGTGCGCTCTGCCGCCTCACACCGAGGATGAAATGATGTCTTGAGACTCACTGTGTCCCCAAACCCTTCTCGAAAGACCTCCGTGTTAGCCAGAACCGGGCTCTCTATCGATATAATCGACACCGAACACCGTGCGCCTCACTATCTCTGATGTACAACTGAATAGTCCTCACCAAAACGCCGTCCGATCGGAAGGAAATGAGCTGATTTCGCCACCACAACAATAACCCAAATGGAGTCGTATTTCCTCCGAGTACGAGGTAACCCTGTAACAAAGTCCATGTTGATCATCTCCCACTTCCAAGTCGGAATCTCGATAGATCGCAATAATCCACCGGGCCTCGTGCTCGACCTTAACTCGATGGCAATTAGGACATCAGGCAACAAAACTCGCCACGCCCTCTTCGTGCCATCCCACCAATACAAACATCCGAGGTCATGGTACATCTTGGTCGACTTTGATGAATAGAATAACGAGCGCCGTGCCTCCACGATCTGGCCGACGAAGTCCTGATACATCGGAACACACAACCGCCCTCAAATCTCAAGACTTCATCAGCGCTACTCGAATAGACTCTTCTCCTCCCAAGAGCTGCGTCACGGCATCGTACCAACACCGGGTCCTCAAATCGCCGCCTCTTCACCTCATCAACGATGGAAGACTCGCAACCTCACGAACCCGTACTCCACTATCGTCGGTATCGATCAAACGAACCCCAAGGCTCGCTAATCGTGGATCTCGACGGACCATGTCCTCGCTCTCCGCCGTACCTCCGACAGGGCTCCCATCGATCTACGACTCAAGGCATCAACAACTACGTTGGCTTTCCGGATGGTAGAGAATATCAATATCATAATCTTTCAAAGAACTCTAACCACCGCCTCTGCCTCGTGTTCACTCCTCGCTCAAGATATACCGAGGCTCTTGTGGTCTGTATAAATATCCACATGAACCCCATACAAATAATGTCTCCAAATCTTCAAGGCATGAATAACTGCGGCCAACTCTAAGTCATGGGTAGGGTATTTCCTTTCATGCTTAGAATCGCCGGAAGCATAGGCTATAACCTTGCCGTGCTGCATCAAAACACACCCTAGACCGATACCCGAGGCATCACAATAGATCACGTACCCGTCTAACCCCTCAGGAAGAGTAAGAACTGGGGCTGTAGTCAACCTCTCCTTCAAGAATCAAAACCCCGCCGCAAGCCTCGCCCACCGAAACTTGGCCGCTTTTGAGTCGACCAGTCAACGGTGCCAAATCGAAGCAAACCGCTTCCACAAACCTACGATAATAACCCGCCACCCTAAGAAACTGCGTACTCGGTCGGAGTAAGAGGCCTCGCCAAGACTTGATCGCCAATCTTTGCCGTATCCACGCGAACACCGCCACCCAATAATATGCCCCAGAATGCCACGAGGCCAACCAAAACTCACACTTGGAGAACTTGGCGAATAACCACGGCCCGAGAATCCAATCTGATCTCGTGATCTGCATGCTCCCGCTCTGTCCGTGAATACACCAGGATGTCATCAATGAATACTATCACAAATGTATCCAAAAATGGCTTGAACACCCGGTTCATCAAATCCATAAATATCGCTGGAGCGTTGGTCAAACCGAAAGACATAACCCTAAACTCATAGTGCCCATACCGGGTCCTGAATGCAGTCTTTGGGATGTCTGCCTCTCGAACTCGAACTCGATGATAACTGCATCGCAGTCTATCTTTGAGAAACACTCGCACTCGCAATCGTCAAACAAATCATCAATCACGGGAGGGTACCTATTCTTAATGGTTACCTTATTCACCGCTCAGTAGTCAACACACATACGCAGCGGCCCCATCCTTCTTCTTCACAAACAACACCGGCGCCCCAGAGATACACTAGGCCCGATAAAGCCTTTTCCAAAGAAATCTTTCACCGTCCTTCACTCCTCAACTCGGCAGTGCCATCCTCGTATGGCGTAATGGAAATAGGTCGAGTGTCCGCAACGTGTCAATACAAAACTCGATCTCCTCTCAGAGGATACCCAAGATCATCCGGGAACACATCCGAAACTCCCTAACCATCGGCATCGATCAAGAACTGCACTCACCAGACGAATACCGAACCAGATGATAGATGTACTTCTCGCACCATCTTCCTAGCCTTGAGGTAAGAAATAAACCTACCCGATGCCGCTGCCGCTTCTCCACTGAGCAATCGCTCGCCAGAAATCGAACCGAACCAACCTGTCCCTACCAACGTTGGCATAACAAGAAGCCAACCATCCATACCCATAATGACATCAAAATCGCCATCTCCACTCTATCAAGTCTGCAAGGTCCGACGATCAGAATAAATACCGGACAACCTCTATACACCCGCTCAGCTAACACCGAATCACCCATTGGCGTAGCTACCTCAAACGGCTCTATCGACACCGGCTCTATCCCGATTCTACCCACAATAAGAGGGGACACATACGACAAGGTAGAACCTGGATCTATCAATGCATAAACATCACACCGAAATCGCGAATGTACTCGTGACGACGCCGTGAGGCCTCACGATCCTGGCGGTGGCTAGAGAATATATGCGTTCTCGGGACCGCTAGAATCGAACCACCACCACGACTTACCGCGCCTGCCCGTCCCGAGTACCGCACCCGGGCGCATAACCACGTAGGAGAAGAAGACCCAAAGAATCGATCCCGCTTACCGTGGCTGCACCACCCATGCTGCCTCTAGACGGACAATCCCTCTTCAAGTGGCCCACCGCCACAAGAGTAACAACCTCCCGCAGAACACGACACTCGCACGTGAGACCTACCGCGACGAGCACACCGAGGCGCTGGTGGTCTCGATCGGCGGCGATATCGCCTCCCCGAAACCTCAAGTCCCGGAGCCCCGACCGCCCCGAATGACCTTGCCGATCAGATCTCCTACCAGAAAACCGTGATGGAGCACTCAGGCCGGGCCGGAAAGAGGACCTGGCCGAGGCCGAGGCCGCCTCGAAATCGCCCCGAGACCACGATGTCCCCGCCTCTGGGCTGCCTCGTCAATCTAGTCCTCCTCTCTCGCCCTCTATCCTCGCATAGGCCTGCATCCGGGCGATGTCCATACCGGGCTGAAGAGCCACCCCTAAGCATGATGTAATCATATGACGGTCTATCCCCATCACATAACGATGAACTCTATCCGCCATGCTAGCTACAATAGTATGAGCATGCCTGGCCAAGGAGTCAAACCTGATCAGACTCCCTAACGGTCCTCCCGCTCGCCTCAAGGTCAAGAACTGCCTACCCGGCTATCCTCATCTCGGGAGGCAAAAGTGATCCATGAAGGTCTCAGAACTCCTCCCAAACAGCCGAAGAGCATCGTCACCTCTCGAAAGCAACCCCGACTCAAACCAGTTAAACGCAATATCGCGTAACCAGTAAGAGGCTAGTGTAACCGACTCTGTCTATGAAGCCCTAAGGACCTGCATGGTCCGGTCAGAGCCGCCGAATGAACTCCTGCGGATCCTCATCGCACTTCAACCATAAAACTCGTGGATGACATCCGTAAAAATCCCTAATCCGCAAACCGCCGCCAGCGGGCCGTCGCTTCCTGGCCACGCCCGCTACTATATCGGTCAATAACCGACCGCCTCGTAGTCTCTATACTCGCACTGGCCGGGAACTGGAGGGTCAGTATCGACCTGGAGCTACCGCCGCCTCGGCCTTCTAAAATCGCAGCGTGGTGAACTTGCCGACCCGCCTACTACCTCGTGCATAGTCCGTGCTCGAGCCCGTGTAACCTCTCGAGTACCGCTAGCGCCTCGCCGCCGCTTTGCCCTTCCGGCTCTGGTCGCCGTGGAGGCATACCGTTTTCATAAGAAGAGGTCGAGAGGATTCAACCTAATAAGACAACTCTAATGCACGATCTCGAGAGAGAAGAATGAAGCCAATCCTAAATGTCCGCAGCCTCGATTATAGATGTGGTGCACAACACACCGATAATCAAGACTCTACTAGACACGGCTCAGAGACACTTTCCGAGACTAATCGCTCGATACCACTTTTGTCACGACCCACCGGCCGCGATCGTGCCCTACCCAGGCACCTGCTCTGTATACATCGAGAATAGCAATGAACATACACAACATAAACACAGTGTAAATAATATTACAACACAAAGCAGCCGATAAGTGCCGCTTCCATAATATAAACAAAGTCAAAAGTACAACTTACAACTCGGTTCTTACAAACCAACCACATATGTGAATACGCACTTAGGAATAATCAATCGTGGCGGGACAGGGCTCGCCATACCCCGAATGTACATAATCTACAACATCGTGGAAAGATCACTAAAAGAAAGACAAGCCTCCGAGAATGGAGCTTCCGACGTCCGATAAGTGATCCTAAGAGTGTGGATCCGCAACTCGCTTACCCTTTCTCGCGTGACGCAGCCCGAGGAAGGGTCAAGACACAATATGTACTAAGTATGTAAACTGAAAGTACTGTAATTACAACATAAGTTTAATAGAAAGCGAGACATGTATGATAACAAAATTACGACACAAAGGCCTTACTAACAATGAGAGTAATAATAGGTGTATACTTACAACGAAAAATAGGATTGGAATCCTACTCGACTATTTCACCCGCGATAGGTCCAGTGGACCCGCGTGAGGTATTCCTCGCATGGGACTATTTCACCCGCATAAGCCCTTACGGACTCGCATAAGGTATTCCTCGCATAGGCTGGACCCACCCGCATGGGACTATTTCACCCGCATAAGCCCTTTCGGACTCGCATGAGGTATTCCTCGCATCGTGGGTAGCAAATCCACTAAATATACAATGCCACAATCCCGGAATGACCCCGCAACGAATAATATATCACTAGCCCAAATCTGGCTATCACACATAACATAAGCTCTATCGGCTTATCATACAATATATAAGCAAGTTAAGAAATCCCCTAACTTCTTACTATTCTTGTTCATATACACTCTCATTTTAGTTTACCTAAGGCACTATCATGTCTTTTATAAAAATCCGGGAATTTAACCCAAAGTACTACGTACTTCTATTCTTTTAAAATGACTCATTTCATTATAACACTTCCAAGATACTAGTAACCGTAGTATCAAGTTACAATTTCTTTTCAAGACAAGTCACAATACTTTTAGAAATAAAAATTAGGCTTCTAAATCAAGTGACTCATGTCTTATAAAACCTTAGGCAATTGATGCCTTAAAATCGAATTGCCTTCCATTAAATCAAGTCATTTATCTTTCCATAAAGTCAATATAACCAACTCCCCATAAAGTCGTTATATTCACTTTATACCTTAGTCAAGTACAATTTCTTTTCCAAGGGACTTATACGTTTTTTTTTAAAACGACACAAGTATCACATACTTTAAAATTCTTCAAGCCCCTTATCTTTAACAAGACTTAAGACATCTTTAATATTCTCAAAGAGGTGAGTTAATCTCCTAACTCACCCGACTTGGCATTTCATAAAACAAGTAAAGAATGTCAAAGTCTTGTACGTCTACCGTACTATATACGTGAAACTAGTCATGCTCAAAGGATTGGAAAAGTTCTACATACTTTGTCGGGTCAAACCACTTGCCAAGTACAAAGTCCCGCCCGTAGTATATCAACCTATAATATTCACAATACGTCTATTAACGCCTTACTTCAAATGTAGAATATTATAAGTGTAAAGTCTCCATTTTCTACGGAAAATCGGACAGCACCTCCTTTGTTTTTACTCACTTTGCCACCTTTTTCAAGGCCGAAATACAATAACCAAACAGCCCAAATTGGCTCACAACAATATAGAAGGTAGTTCAATACAAATGAATAACCAAACAGCCCCAATTGGCTCACAACAATATAGAAGGTAGTCCAATACAAATGAATAACCAAACAATACAAACTACATTCCAAATTCGGCCACCTTGATTCAACAAATCCAATTCTTAACCAATTTCCATTTCAATCCAATTTGGTAGCATAACATGATATCAAGTCGCATTTGATTATCATAACCATAATCTTTAAGTAAGTAACATGCGACGATTTCTAAAAACGACCAATTAGTAATCCAATTTCCAAGTGGCTTGTATAACATTTCGGATTTAACTACAAGAAATCCATAATACTTATAACTTCAACCTATCAACTTCATGCTAGCAACAAGTAGAGCTAACAACAACAATATAAATATGTAATCTTGTAACACCTTTAAAAGACAAGATTATACCTTAACGATTCTTAATCCAACTTCAATCCGAAGTCGCTCCTTAGTAGTTTAGAGCCTCTCCAAGACACTTCAATCCGCTTGTTGAGACCCTTAGAACAACACCAACAATTATCCTTCAAAACTCCAAACAAAACCTAGAAAGACCATTAGGTTTTCGTTTGCGACTAACCCGAAAACAATCTTTTTCCAAGATTTTTCTATTGAGATGTGTTTACAATACACCTAAGACCCTTGGTTTAAAGTGTGGAATCAAATGGACAAGAAACGAAAATTTTTCATTCTTTTTCTTAGTGAACCCGAGACCCTCCTATGTGTTCTTCAAGTTTTGTGTAAAATTTTCTAAGTGTTAAGTCCTCTCTTGCTACTAGTATTATATAAAGGGTCATGGAGGGTTAAGATGCATCCAAATGGTTGGCTTGGATAATCTCTTAGCAAAATATCAAGACTTATTGACCATTGACTTAGTCAAGATTGTCAAGCCACAACTTGCAAGACTTTAGTCATCCAAGACTTAAGGTAAATGACCATATTGGCCATGCCATTTCGTCCAAGGCATTGCTAAGGGGGGGTGACACGTGTCGCCCTCCCTTTCGTCACAACACTTACGTTTTCCGACAATTTTCATAATTCCGATAAATTTACAAGTCTCAAATCCTAACACTTGTGAGTTCATACTTATGTTCTTAAAACATGTCCTGAAATTACGGGGTGTAACACCTGGAATATGAATCCTACAGTGATAAATAGAATTTCCAAAAAAATATCACTCGATCGAGCACTAGTGATTTCTTATCTAGTCAAAATCATGGCTAATTGATCGAAATGGGTAGCTCCAGTAGACACATAGATCATGGAACAAGTGCTAAAGATGTTGTATAAGAGTTTCTGAATTTATTTCAATGACTAATAAAGAAGTTGTAACAACTGTTGTAGTTGCTTGATGATGTCCAAATCCACTCCTAAAAAAAAGTGTAAATAGTCGTCGCAATATAATTTACCCAACTAGGAGTAGGGGTCGAATCCACATGAAATAATATACTAGGGCAATTAAGCTAGTTATGAAATTGTCACTAATTAAGCTAAGCCAAATTATTTTTAAATATTTGATTTTGTTTGAAAAGTAATAAAGATAAATCTAACAAATAGGGAGCACAAGCTATGGAAATTCAGGACTCTAAAACATAGTAATTTAAATTAAACTCAATAAGGATTCATTATAAGTAATTATCTATCACTAATTAATTATGGATAAAGCAAATTAGTCTTGGATCTCAATTACCCACTAATGTCACTTGACTATTTAACAGATTTATCTTAGGTAGATCTCTTGAATCTAACTAAGAAGTATTAATCGCATTCCTATTTTAGGCTACACTATGATTTTTTTATCTCTAGGTTAAACACATTAAATGAGGTTTAAAGTCTCAAATCATGATAATAAATCTAATTCAATCCCTAATTTTCTCTATCAAGTTTAAACAATCGCTCTACCTACCAAGGTGGAGGTAAGGTCTGTGTACACTATACCCTCCCCAGACCCCACGATGTGGGATTTCACTAGGTATGTTGTTGTTGTTGTTGTAAGTTTAGTTAAGAATAAATGGGCAAGTTTTAGGGTTAGCTATCCTTTTGGAAACATTCAATAATAAGATAAATAAAATAAACAAAACCCATTTCAATAAATAGTAAGAAATAATCAATACAAGAGTTAAATACAAATTACTACTCAATAAGTCTTTCAACTTTGTTGTCCAAAGTCACAATCCACACCTAATATAACAATACAAAATAAGGAAATAAAGAGATGAAGTAAGAATTAATGGCTTCAAGTCTTCACTTCCAAGGTGATGGGTGATGAAACCCTAGCCTCCAAAGCTTGTCTACTTCTTCCAAGCTCTCAAAATGTGTTGGAGAATGATTCTTGTAAGTTGGTATGAGTTGGTGTATATGTTATTCTTGTGGCTAAAATGACCTAATGTTGTATTTATAGCCCAAAGAAAATACTTTATAAAATCTCCCAAAAATATTCTTTTCCCATTTTGCTACCAGCAGAACCATTCCACGACCACAAAATGGTCAGTAGAATGGTACAGTGAACTCATATCCCATTCCGCTACCTAATATGCGGCTAGCTGAATGGGTCAGTGATAGAAAAACTTTCTTCCTCATTCCGCTACCCATCGTGCGAATAGTAGAACAATTTTGCGACCAACAAAATGGTCCGCAAACAATCTTTTCCTCAATTTTTTTTTATTCTTGATACTTCAACTCCAAATTCCTACAAACGCAAAATAAACATAAGAAATGTCATAAAAACTTAATTAAATTACTAGAAAAGCTTAAGAAATGGTATGCAAAACACGTAATGTCACGCACGATTGGTTGGTTCTACCTATGAGTTCACAAGTATGCGATTCACAATTTTAACAACCCCTCAATTTTCTTAAAAACTACTCGAGAGTGCATAGCTATGAACAATAATTTCATGAAAATCAAGCCTCAAGAGATGTCTAAACGCTACCAGTGACTAGATACACATAAGTACAACGATTCGTGAAGGCTCCATATATCAAAATCATTATGGGACATAGATAAAATCATTCACACTCACAAAGAATGTCAAGTGTCACAAATATCATGACATAGACTTACTCTTATTTTAAGTCACCACTACTCAAGGAATGCTCGATTTCAGATAATAAAGGACTCTTTTCAAGCTTGAAATGTAGGCTTAGGGACGGGTAGAATATTCATTTGGGTACAAGTGACTTTTCCCTCCTCTAGCTTACACATTTTTCATTCTTTTTCGTCAATTCATTTTTTTCATTTCGGCTTTCTTTTTTCACCCTTTTATTCTAGTTTCTCCACTTTATTTCATTTTCTTTTCTCTTTTCTATTCTTTTTGCATTTCATTTTCATATTTTCTCTTTTTTTAAATACTACTCACACCACGATACTCTTCCCTTCTTTCATCTCGTGTTCCACCCCCAACTTTAGCTTTTGGCCTCAATTTTTACTTTTCATGTATTCAAGGAGGAATTTGGTTCAAAAGACGGTTCATTTCAAAAATATTTTATTTGTAATGTGGTATTCAAAGAAAAAGGTAAAAAGCTCAAAAAGGGGACAACTAGTTACTCTCATCTCACGGGTAGGCCAAAGAAGTGTCAATGAAGATGATTTACTCTCATTTAAAAGCCTAAGATCACTTCCTCAATAAAACGAGTCCTAATTATGCGGTGACAAACCAACGGGGGAAGTTTTAGATGATACAAGCAAACACAAGAGAGAAATCAAATCCTCACAGGTCAATGCACATAAAACTACAAGAAGCACTACATTTTTAGCTCTCTATTGAATACAAGGCTATCATCTAATGAAGATTCAAACACAAGTAGTCATAGAGTTACAAAATGAGGAATGCTTTCATAAAATGATCATTGAAGTGCGAAGCTATTCTTTTTATCGAAAATACAACTTTTCGAGAGATGTTATCAAAATATAAAAGAAGCTACACATACTAGAAACTATATATAGTACCAACCAAGTCAAGCTACTCTATCATTAGGCCATGTTTACTGAACATACACCATTAAAAAAGAATCAGGCAATGAAAAATCAAGGGGGATCAAGGAAAAAACTACAAAGCAAAATTAAACATGTTACCCCTCCCCCAACTTTAAAAGAATGCATTTCCTTAATGCATAAAATCAAAATATAGGGAGAAAAGGTTGAGGGGCTTCTTGTTGCGCACTAAGTGCTCTTATGAGTTCAGTTCAATAAGGTGACCTCTGTCTGGGCATTTGTGCCCTTGAATTGTGAAACGGAAGCGGGTAATTCTAAATTGCCCTTCTCCGATTCTGGTGGCGTAGGACTGGTAGCACTATTAGGTGAGGTAGTGCCCATAGGTAGTGGAGGCATGTGATACACTTATTTTCTTAGAGTGACTTAGCATCACAAATGAGATCAAAGAACAAATCACAAAACGGTTCTGCGGTCCGCATAATGGATTTTATCCACAAATTTATGCTCAAGCTCCTAAGTGGCCTGTCTGATTTTGCGGTCCAAAGTGTGGTCCACATATCAGGAATGCAGACCGTAGAATGGTTTGCATTTTCAAACTTTTCCAAGTTCCATTTTTCAGTTCTCTTGGGATGATATGTAGACCGAAATGGGGTCTACAGACCGTGTTCGCGGTCCGCAGAAGAGGCTGCATAATGATCCTCCTTTTTAGCTCTTTTTTCTTCAACACTTTCATCTCCAACTTTCATTCACTAGTTTTTCTTATTATACTACTTAGACAAACAATCAAAGCACAAAATAGGATAAAATCAAAAGCAAAATAACAAAAAAAATGTAAAATTTTGTGTTGCCTCCCAATAGCGCTTAATTTACCATTGCGGCACGACGTGTGTCAACCTTACCAGTTTCCCCTTCACTCGGTGGATATGGATTGTGGACCCAACATTGAATCAAAGTTTCGGTGATGCTCATAAGGTAGTGCTAGGAAGTAAAAAGGCAAACTCTTGGGTGTCGCATCTTATACTTGTTGGCCTTCAAATGAGGAATTTCATTTTGGCATGGAAAACTCCAAAATGTACATGCATTATTTTTTATCTCCATAATACTCCATAGGCTCGATCATTTCAACTTCGATATCATCAACCAAGCATAATATTGAAAAATAGTTGAAATGCGGTCTAAGACACTCCATTTTCAAACATGCTCTATTCTTGACATCCTTAACCTCAAATGAACTAGAGCACTCAAACATTATTTAATGAATTTTTTTGCAACTCTAGTATCACTTATTCTACATCGGCATCATTCACTACTTTTGGGTTGGTTGGTTGGTTGGTTGGAAATCCTCCATTAACTCTTTCAAATTAATCTTGACCGCATCTTCCATGGAACCCAACTAAAAAAAAAACTATCCTTGACCATTTGTTGTTGAACATTGCATGTCTCAACATTTGCATTCAATTCGGCCTCCAAGTCCCGAATAGCAATTTTAAGCAGCTCCAATTCTTGACTTTGCTCAACTTTCATAAATAGAAATTCTTTCATCATCCATAAAATGCCTTCAAGGTGATATCCATAGGCTCCAACTTTTTGAGATTAATTTGTTATCCAATCGGGGATCACAATCTCTACTTCGTCAAGTATTTCTTCATGGTAGGTTTCGTTCAAGGCTTGCAATAATCCATGCATAGTTAAATCCATGCTTTGGACGATTTCATCATCTTCATGTTGAACGTTTTCCCACCATTTGGTCAAGATTTGCCCAAAAACTTTATTCCTTCCCATTATGCTACTCAACATCTCTTCAATTTCTTTATTTTGAGAATTAGAGACTTCTTCAATATTTTGCTCCACTTCTTCACTTCCATAACTCTTGTTATGGTGGGAAAAGATTTTGAGCGCAACCGTTGAACTTGAAGTCTCTTCTTCAACCAATTCATCTTGAGAAGTTGACAATTCGATGAAAATTGAGGAGTTGACTTTCTTAAAGAATTCATTTGCTCTTGTTAGTGCCTCACCATTTGCCAAGATAGAGTGTAGGAGGACTTTTCTCTCCTCCTCCAATCTAGACTTCCGTTCTACATAATTTTGTAGCATTGCTTGGATGCCTTTAAATCCGTCCACTTTGTTCTTCATTTGCCATGTCATTGTTTCCATCAAACTCAAAAGCACAATTATCATTCTCGTTAGAACAACTTTGGTGAGGGGGAGAAAAATAATTGGGACAATCACTCCAATGTCCATCTAGACTACCACACACATTGAAAATATCCCCATCATAAGAGTGAGATGGTGCACACTTCTCTCTTTCTAGAGTATTTTTACAATCTTGCCAAAAGTGGATCCTCCATAATACAGACATAGATCATCAAGAAAAGGGTTGCAACCATAAATCCATTTTAAATTTGAGATGCCATAGAGGCACAAGTAACAAAAACTAAAACTATCTAACACAAAGAAACACGAAAAATGAAAAACACATATTCACAAAGACTCACAAATATTCACAAAATTTGGACTGAGCCTTTTCGGTTTACTTCCTAAACTAACACAATATGCCAATTGTTCCCCGACAACTGCGCTAAACTTGATGACGTCCGTATCCACTCCTCAAAGAGAAATTGTAAACGATCATCACAATATGATTTATCCAACTAGGAGTCGGGGTCGAATCCAAAGGGAATAATTTACGATGAGAATATTGCTAGTTATGAAATTGTCACCAATTAAGCTAAGACAAATGATTATCAAATATTTAATTTTGTTTTAAGCCAGATGAGGTTTAAATCTTCAAATCGTGATAATTAATCTAACCCAATTCTTAATTTTTCTCTCAAGTTTAATTAAGGATAAATGGACAAGTCTTAGAGTTAGATAATCCCTTTGGAAACATTCAAGAACAAGATTAATTAAATAAACAAGAGATTAATTTTAATAAATAGTAAGAAATAATAAATACAAAAGCAGCTAGAGTTAAATACAAATTACTACTCAACAAGTCTTTCAACTTTGTTGTCCGAAGTCACCACCCACACCAAATATAACAATACAAAATAAGGAAATTAAGAGATGAAGTATGAAATTCTCATTAATGGCTTCAAGTCTTCACTTCCAATGTGATGGGTGATGAAATCCTAGCCTCCAAAGCTTGTTCTCCCTCTTCTAAGCTCTCAAAATGTGTTGAAGAATGATTCTTGTATGCTGGTATAAGTTGGTGTATATGTTATTCTTGTGGCTAAAATGACCTAATATTGTATTTATAGCCCAAAGTGAACATATTTTTACAAAATCTGCCAAAAATGTACCTTTTCATGTTTTGCTACCCATTTTGCTACCAGTAGAACTATTACACTACCCATTCTGCGGCTAGATGGACGGTTCTGCGGCTAGCAGAACGGTCAATCTAATGGGTCAGTGATATCAAAACTTCTTGTCTCATTCTGTAGTCAGCAGAACGATTCTGTGGTCAGGAGAATAGTTCTGTGGCCAGCAAAATGATTCACAAACAACCGTTTTTCTCAATTTTTGTGATTCTTGACACTTCAACTCAAAATTCTTACAAACGCAAAATAAACATAAGAAATGACATAAAAACATAATTAAAAGACTAGAAAAGCTTAAGAAAAGGGTATGCAAAACACATAATTTCACCGTACATCATTGTTGCAACAGTTGTTGTAGTTGCTACAATAATTACAACAATTAATGCACTTATTTCAATGCCTATGCTAATTGTTGCAACAACTGCTAAATATGTTTATAAATAAGGCAACAATTGTTGTACTTGTTTCAATAATTTGTCTACTTGTTGCTACAACTACATTAGTTGTTGGAAATCTTCTACAATAATTGGATTAAACAGAGCCAAAACAATTATAATTTAGTGAGTTGTTGTAACAACTATGCTACTTGTTGCAACATATACTTCAATGGTTGCAATAAACACTATAGTTGTTTCATGACCATATAATTTGGTATGTACTGTCATGACCATATTGTTTTTAAATAAAATATGTTCAAGTACCTCTAACATCATTAATGGGGGACATAATAACAATAGAGGTTTATTGCCTTGGTTAATAGGTCGAGAACAATAATTAATTTATTTAGCATTTAAAGGGTGGTGACAAGATAGAGACGATAGTGATGACTGTCCAAAGAGATGACGTGTATGATCATTTTGTGAACTTAATCATCGCCTATCGTGAATTAAATTGTGAACTGAAAAGTTTTGTCATCACTATGCACAACCCTTTCGAAAAGTAGAGGGTAGTCGGGGAATTATTTTCAACGAGAAAAAATAAATGCTCCATATGCAAAATGGTTGACTACAAAAGAACTACATTCCCATACCGAAATGCTTCGTATTTGTTAATCTTGAGATGTCTTGTAATAATAAGTATTGTTGTTTATGTTTGCGAACATGGGTTGTATGACATTTTAATGATGTTCTTTCTTGTAATGGTAAATTATATTATTGGTATTCCTATTCTCATTTCACTATTCCACCAAGACACTAGCGTGAAAGCCGTTGCGCAATAAGAAATGGATGAGCGCACTAGCGCGAAAGCCGTTGCGCAACAAGCAGCGGACCTCAGATCCAAAAGGAAAAGAAGGAGAATAAGGGAAGGTGCCAAGCCTGATTGCAGCACGAGTAAGGGATTAAGCTGATTGCCCATTTCCAAATAGACGTAATTGGAGCTAGCCATCTTTCATGGAAGGTTTTGATGGAGGAAAAAATAAAACAAAAAAGAATAGACATCGCAAAAGCAGAGCAGAGAGATCAGAAAGAAGTAGTGCTATGAGGAGACTCTTTGCTTCTTTCTAGCCATTGTCTGAAACAATAGTTCTGATGTGACATCTCTAAAAATTAAAGAATGTTCAACCTTTTGTTTTTGACTTCCCGGGGCGGACACACAAAGGACGATTTTCTCGTAGGAGACAGGCCATCGGTCGACCATTAAAAAGAAACCTCACGCGGCGAACCTCTAAAGGATGATAGTTTGAAGCCAGAAGAGAGCCTTTACTGAATCATCTAGGAAAGCTCTTTCTTCCCCGTCGACCACGACGACTGAAACGACGCGAAAAATCCAGACCCGTAAAGGAGAAGGGCCGGTGGGGGCATTTGGGAAAGTCGGACCGATCGTGATAGGTTAATCTTATTTAAAACACAAATGTATGTTATGCTGTTAATAAATTGCTAAACAATTTCCAACAAGTAAGAATCATGTTGCAATAACATTGTAACCCATTGGGGTTAACAAGTGACATAACCTGTTCCAACAACAATGTTATATTTTGTGATATATTCAACAAGTGTCATGACTTGTTACAACAACTAATAACTCATGTCATGTTGAAAATTCGTGGAACATTCTCTAACAAGTAACAAACATGTTGCAACAACTATGTTACTTGTTGGGGGATTTTTCAGCAGTGACGCGACTTGTTACAACAACTAGATTGGTTATTTGATTTTTTTCAACAAGTGAAATGACTTGTTGAAATAGCTAAGTCACTTGTTGTGCTTTTTTCAACAAGTGATATGATTTGTTCAATAACTATGTTACTTTTTGCAACAAATAATGTAATTGTTGCAATAAATTGGGCAATTGTTTATGTAGTAGACCTAACTCGAGTGATCATTAGAGTGAATTGATTCAACCATATTTAATGATCAACAAAGTGATTCAATGATATTTAGTGATATATATATATATATATATATATATATATATATATATATATATATATATATATATATATATATATATATATATATATATATATATATATATATATATATATACACACACATTATTAATTAATTAGATAGTAATTTGATCACGATATATGATCAACTAAGTGTAGTGACCTAAATAAAGTGATCATTAGATTGATTTGATGTGAATTACTTGATTCAACCATATTTTATGATAAATTAAATGATTCAATGATATATATATATATATATATATATAATGACATCCTTAATCAATTAGATAGTAATTTGATTACGATATATAATAAACTAAGTGTAGTCGACCTAAATAGAGTGATCATTAGAGTGATTTAATGTGAACTACTTGATTCAACCATATTTGATGATCAACAAAGTGATTCAATGATATTTAGTAATTCAATTATATATATAATGAAATTCTTAATCAATTAATTAGTAATTTGATTACGATATATGATCAACTTATTGGAATCGAAATAATCGGGGCGTCACGCAAAAGCTAATAATTTGAAACCTTGAATGATAAATCAGACGACAATGAAAATAAACTAAAAGGAATAATATTATAATATAATTTGGTCAAGTGACCTATATATTAAAAATATAATATAAAAAACATAGACCTATTGAGAGAATAATGCCCCCAAATAAGACTTCTTAATGACTACATTATGGATGCTACAATATTTGTTTCTTTTGTGAGAGAGATGAATCTTCAATTTATAGAAGTCCGAAATTTTTCTTCCAAAAAATAATTATTCAAATATGAAAGAGATGTTTTCCACCAAGGAAACATTTTCCATCAAGAAAAACTTTTTGAAATAAAATACAATTATGATATATTATAAATAAGGTAAGAAATTCAGGGCAAACCCTAAACAACTAAGTGTAGTCGACCTAAATAGAGTGATCATTAGAGTGATTTTGATGTGAACTACTTAATTCAACCTTATTTAATGATCAACAAATTGATTCAATAATATTTAGTGATCAATTTAGATATGTATGTGTATATATATATATATATATATATATATATAAACATTATTAATAAATTAGATAGTAATTTAATCACGATATATGATCACCCAAGTGTAGGGACCTAAATAGAGTGATTATTGGAGTGATTTGATGTGAACTATTTGATTCAACCATATTTAATGATCAACAAAGTGATTCAATGATATTTAGTGAACAATATATATATCCAATGGCATCCTTAATCAATAAGATAATAATTTGATCACGATATATGATCAACTAAGCATAGTCGATCGAAATAGAGTGATCATTACAGTGATCGAATGTGGACCACTTGATTCAATCATATTTAGTTATAGCCTTAAAAAATTATAATTTTTCATGCAATATCGTGAAAATATTGCAACAATTGAGGAAGTTGTTGCAACAGCTGAGGAGGTTGTTGCAACAACTGAGGAAGCTGTTTGAATTTTTACAACAAGCGAGGATTCTCACCTGTTGCAATGACTCTGTGACTTGTTTGAAACTATTCCAATAATTCTTTGGTTGTTACAACAGATGAGGAATCTGTTGCAACAACTTCCTTTATTGTCCTCACCTGTTGCATCAACTATTTGATTTTCCCCAACAGGTGCTTGTTGTAACAGCTTCAACAACTGTTTGATTTTTTCTAACTAGTTACAAATCTATTGCAGAACTCTGTGACTTATTTGAAATACATACTGAATATATAATACACTGCTGCTGAATAATATATAGAACAAAAATTCATCATCTATCACAATCCACCAAGAACAAAAAATACAGACTTAAAAATTAATTTTCTTACAATCCCAAACAAACAAAATTAAATCTAGTTCATAAGTCCACCTTAAGGCTCCAAAATCTTACCCACCTATAACCCATACCAATTGCATTCTCCCACAGTATTTTCGTTCATTATAGTGTTGGAAGTAGTCACACTAGTGTTGGTAAGTAAGTAAGTATGAACCACATGCCATACCCGTATCATTACTGGGAAGATTCGTCTTCCGATAATAAAATACATGGTTCGTTGAGAAACTTGTCAGGCAAGTGGTTGACCATGACACTCTGTTTCAACATCTATTCTAAGACGGGTTGGATGTGACAAAAGATTTTGTCTTCTTAATGGACCGGAAGATTTCCATCATAAATATTTATCACTACCTTCTCAATCAAGAACTCGAGAGTGACAAATGTTTGACTTCAATTGTCATCACAGTTCATGTTACATATCATTGTGTTCATCCAATACTTATCAAGACTGATACTTTTCATGTCGTACTTGAAAGGTTTTTTTTTGGACTCTAAACCCTCGTCCTAGCCTGAAGATTATTTTTCATGCTGACTATGACATGTATATTCATTTGTTGTTTCAGAAAACTCTTGCTTGTTCAGTAAGGTCATTTAATGGTGTTGGCATCTTAGTTCTTCTAATATATTTACTTGATGCTATAATTGATTTTTGATCTTTTATTTTGGTTGGAGCCATTTCATCTAAACACCGGTGACGAACATAAATCATCAATTAATTTGTGCATTATCTAAAGTAAATAGGGAAAAAATTACAACAGTTGATCAAATAAGTACAACAAATATTGAAGTCGTGGCAATAATTGACTCAGTTGTTACAACAACTGAAAGGTTTCAACTCTTTATTGGCCAATTAATACATAGACTCCTCAACAACTATTTGATTTTTTCCAATATATGTGAAATTTGTTCCAATAACTTCCTCAACTATTGCAATAATGACAACAACTATTTTAATTTTTTTTCAACAACTGATGAATCAGTTACAACAACTTCCTCAACTGTTGGAAAAAATAAAAACAACAGTTGCAAGCCCCTTTTTTTCTAAACCATATTAGGACAACAAAATCATCTATTTCACTACTAGTATATGATATTTACAAACATAAAACCATAACAAATTAAATAAATACACCAAATGAGGGGTTTTTAACGTGTGACCTCAGTTGTTCTTTACCTTTGTCAAACAAGTGTGGAAATCACTGCAATAGCTTCCTCAACTGATGGAAAAAATCAAAAGAAGTGCAAGCCACTTTTTTCGTTAACCATAGAAGAAGAACAACAACAATAACAACAAAAACGTAAATTTCACTACTAGATATGCTAGTTACAAAGACATAACAACAATAAATTAAACAAATACACCAAATAATGATTTCTTAAGCATGAAATAATAAAATAAACAAGTTTGAAGAGAAACTCATGTTCTTCTTCTTCTTTAACCTTAACATGATTGATTTCAAAACCCTAATTTTTAGCAAAATGAAAGAGAAAACGTTACGACCCGATTTATCGAGTCGTGATGGCACTAACCCCAAGGGTCAGTAAGCCAACCACCAACTCATTAACACAAGTTTATAAAAAAATAAGTGTAGAATTAGTTAAGCAAATCAATTTAAGTTAAAAAAGAGTAGCTTAATATAAATATTATGAAAATACAATCATTTCTCAAGTCTGATGTCATGAGTACAAGAACTAACTAAATATTATTATATAGTATGGGTAAAACACCCGAATACAATCTGAAATGAAAGGACTGAAAAGTAAAGAAAGAGGGAAAATCTGATAGGATCAACTAGTAACTCACCCCATATCCTCCATAGCAGCTCCTCAACGGACTGGATAGTCACGCATCCCACTAGTGCTAGGACCCGAACTTGCACACCAAAATATAGAACAAGTGTAGCATGAGTACGGGCACTTTTATCCTTCTCGTCAGGACTACATATCTATCATTAGCATACTTATCCCTATCTCTACACTTTATCATGTCACTCCCTTCATACTTACTATCCATTCGCAAGACATTTCCTAACTATTTTCGATCATCCCAAAATTATCATCATCACTTGTCTCCCGCAAACTACTCTTACCCAAGGGATACTTATGACTGTCATGTTGCCCAATCAGTTTAAGAGTCTTAT
This sequence comes from Przewalskia tangutica, assembly GCA_029844215.1. Classification (NCBI taxonomy): domain Eukaryota; kingdom Viridiplantae; phylum Streptophyta; class Magnoliopsida; order Solanales; family Solanaceae; genus Przewalskia; species Przewalskia tangutica. The sequence continues at coordinate 124,906,880 of CM056719.1, forward strand.
CATTTTAGTGTTTGTGTTATACTTGACTTACTAACACCATGATGTGCAACTCCTAACGACCAGCGATATAACTTTTTTGTGACCAAACGAATGGTTTATACCACCTTCTATTACCACAGGTACTAGCCCTTGTAACTTGCGGTCAATATTCTGTGTGCGTATTTCTATGCATTCTCATTAAATGTTTCCATAACCAACTTTAATATGACTTATTTGAAATGATCCATCCTTATTAGCAATGTTCTGGGTCATCCCCACTCTCTTGAGCAAATTATAACCATTTGGATCGTGTGTTCATACGATACTTTATTGTTTACATCAAAGAGGTTCAACGTAACACAGGTAAGGCTAACAAGGCCATAACCACAATACCTTCAGACTGACAAGAAGTTGGCAAGACCATACAAAACGACAGATATATGACCTACTAGTCTAGAAGCCTCTAAGAGTTGTAAAACATAATAGAAGGTCAGGACATGGCCCCTCTATACCTAAAATAGCTATACATACAAGAAACATTGCCTACCAACGATGTACAACAACCCTAGAGAAGTAGAGTGCGACAACCAATAGTTGGAGTCAGATAACTTACTGTAGAGGTACGTATGTCTGTCTATGTGTACCTGCGAGCATGAAACACAATGACCAAATAAGGGACATCAGTATGAAATATGTACTTAATATGTAAGGCAGGTAAAACATATTAATAATGAATGTAATACAAGAGGAGAATACAGAAGTCAACCTGAAACTCAGAAAGGTCACTGAGGGAACATAACTTACATAACTATGATCATATGCATAAAAGTAAAATCAAGACACTCTATGGGCCCATATAATATAGTATCAAGCCTCTCTATGAGGGAGAATCTCATCATATCGTACTCGACCTTAAAAGGACTCGGTAATATCATATCCAACTATAGTGGTGTGCATATATAATTGTCGTGCCCGACTGAATATAGCGCGACTCGGTAGAAAATAACTATATATATATATAATGCATGCAAGAACAACTCATAATAGTAACATGAATAGGACAGAGTGAACTATTGTCGTTAGCCCCCGCCTATCATTTTGGAGCTATTTACAATGAACGTACAATCCAACAAGAGTTCTTAGATTCAATCATACAACAAGGATATCATAAGATGCGAGTAAGAGTTCCGACAAAGAATGTACACTAACCATAAGGATAAACGAAATGGAAACACAAGGCCATCAAGATATTAAAAATGAAATTTGATCAATAATGTTTTGTCTCATTTTTGCTTTAACCAAGATCATGCCAAAAGAAATGGTAAACCTTACATAGCTATTTCTTAGCCTATATGAATTTCGGATGTCCTCAGACATTCTACGAGTGATTATCTACATTATATAAATAATAGACATAAACAACGGGTTCAAAACATATAAGAAAACACATTTGGACATTTTATCGAACACCTTATGTTCATGAAGCATACAAAAGCTTTTACATCCAACCTTTACATGAATTCCAACACTACCACTTCTTACCAACTCTTCTCTACATCCATAACCTCATCAATATCCCCAAAACCCCATACTATACTCCTAACTCACATAAAATAGACCCATAATATCTTAACTCTAGTTTCAAGATTATACAACTTGGTTTATGAAGACCTTCCATCAATTCACTTCAAAACACTTATATGATCATAAGAATAGGTATAAATGGATAAGACTTACCGTTAAATACATGAATCTTCTCCAAATAAGAGTTACTTCACCTTTAAGAATTCTTCTGAATTGATACAACGAGGAGGAAATTATATAACGATAAGTACGAGATTCACCACGTTAGATTTGCTTGATTTACCTTTAGATTTGAGTCTTAGATGATGAGGGAATGTTTAGAGAGTGTATGTATGTATTTTGGATCTGGAAATGTAGTATAATGAGGCCTTAGGTGGAACAACTAAAATATAAATACGAAAAAAAGGATTCCATCACCAAGATGTACGCCTGGAAGTACGGGCCGTACTTGTTTGTATAGGTCGTACATGGAACCGTACTTTTTACGGGCCGTACATGGCACCTTACTTCTCCGATTGGCGAACTGTCCATTGAATTGACAAGAAGACTCTCTGAACTTGAATTTAGATAGGTTATGCATTCCATAATTCCTTATACTCTAGAAGATATACCTTCCGAAAGTTGGGCCAAAATTCTGTCAAGAATGCTGCGTACCTTACCCCGGGTTTCAACGAACTTAATTTCTTCCATTCGCTTGATCCCGAAAGCTTTAGATAATCTCAATACTTTACATAAATTTTTAATTACCATCATATGGTACCACAACTCATCCAAACATAGATTAGTCCGCTTATTATGAAGTCAACGCAATAAGACGAAGTACAATGAGCTTATCATTTCTCAATTTTTTTGCAACTCCTTCTGTTGATCCTTTCTTTGGACTTAGTTCAAATTACTCATGAAAAATCCCCCGTATATATGTACGGGATGTAACACCCAACTCCTTTTGTATATATCTACAGAAGTGGGATGTAAACTATGTTCCCCAGTCCAAAATGATAGAAATAGGCCCCCATGCAATCGAACTTTCTCACAGATGTAGATTCTAGCCAAATTCTCTGAATTATAAGTAGTCTAAACCAGTACAAAGTGATGCAACTTCGCCAACCGATCCAGAATCACCCAAATGACATCAAACTTTTCCAAAGTCCGTGGTAACCCTACCACAAAGTACATAACAATCCGCTCTTATTTCTACTCAAGTATAGGAGTCCTCTGGGTAAGCCCACTAGAATTTTGGTGCTCATACTTCACTTGTTGATAATTCAATCACCGAGACACAAACTCCACGATGACCCTTTTTATACTACACCACAAATAGTGTTGCTTCAAATTATAATACATCTCTGTAGCCTCTGGATGAATAGAATACCTTGAACTATGAGCCTCCTCCAATGTCAACTTAATCAAATACTTATCTCAAGGAACACATATATGACCCTTGATTCACAATACACCCTCATCATCATTAAATACCTCTGTTATACCCCGTATTTCCAGAGTATGTACGTAAGGACGTACGTAGAAAATTTGAACTTTAAATAAGGCTTGGCCGATTTGTGTTTGTGCACAACACCCGTTTAGAGTCGTTTTTCGACGAAACGTTTTCACAGCTTTCGTAGGGAAAATTCCGGCTATGTCATTTTTAATTTTTGCGGATTTTTCCGAGAGACGAAACGTGTTGGACCAACGAGAGGGCGCCACTTGGCACCCTCCCATTGGCGGACGTAAGAGGCTCGGTTTGGACGAATTGAAGAGGGGGGAGTTGGTAGGATATTTTGTGTGTTAGTTGGTTAAGGACACATGGGTGAATCTTGGCCCTACACTTGCTATGCACTTGGCTAGATCTTGGCCATTGGTTGGCCTTGGCTTGTGCTATAAATACCCCCCTTAGGATGAATTCTTCATCCATTCCAAATATTTCCTAAGTGTTAGAAATCCTCCCTCTCTTGAAAGAGTTGTTCTCGTCCTCCCCCTCCCCTTTGGCCGAGAGCCCTCCCCCCCTCCTTGTGGTGCTAGCCGTGGGGTACCCCCCCTAGCCTAGGTTGTTTTCGTATAATACCCCCCCCCTCTTGGTAGAAATACTCTCATATATTGTTATAATGCCCAAATTACCTTAGCCGTATACCTTGTTGTATTCTAAGGTTATACCTATACGAAAAGCCCAGAAATACTATTATACTTCCCACACCACAAACCGAAACCCTAAGGAAAATCTTCATAGTTAGTTGGAGTAATTAGTAGAAGTTGGTTAGAACTTCTAAGGGTTGTTTGGAGCGGCCTGAGCGCCATGAGTAGGAGCTAAACCTTGCTCAGGATCGACATTTAAACTCGGATAATTATGGGCTTATCGAGGTAAATATCTTGTCCCTCTATTGTAATTGGAAATTACATGATTGTTAGATTATATAGTTGAAGTATACTATATATAGAACTGAACGTAGTTATCGGCAATGTCTTTTGACTTAAGCCTGAATAATAAGAAACCTTTTCGAAAGAAGAGTACTGAACTGTAATTACATAGGACTGTATTACAGTAGACTTGTGTAGCTTTGTTGTGTAGTAGAATCGTACACGTCCGGTTAGACGTGCAAACCCCCCCCCCCCTGGTTGGCTTGGTAGCCGGCCTCGATAAAGGAGGAGATTTACGCTGTATGGGGAGGTGCGAATTTTCTGTAGAATGTTCTACGATAAGATCTAGATGTTAATAAGCGCCTTGTGGCCTTATAGGTTGAAGTACTACGTATGGCGCGATCTACTTGGCTTAAGGAGTAGCCGACGGTGGGAAGTACTTGGAGCGTTTTGCTATTAGTCGATACTCGTCGCGAGGTATGTGAACCTCTTCCTATCTCTTCTAGCATGATATGTGTGTAACTATGTAGTACGGTAGACGTACATGTGTTAAATGTATTTGGTTGGTCTAAAACATAAAGTGTTATAACGGCTTTATGGGAAGTTGGTTATAACAGCTTTATGTACGTAAGAACATACTTGTGGTTTTTAAAAGGTAACTTATTTGAACTATAACTGGTTGGTTATGTGATAATAAAGAACTTGAAGTATTTCAAAAGATTTTTGAATCTTTTTAAAAGGAGAGTAATACTTGGTTTTTGAAAACTTAAGAGTTATACTAGCTTTATGGGAAGTTAGGTATAACGGCTTAAGAATGTTTTACTGATTTCGGAAATCAGAATGTGTATCGACAAACCACTGCAGCGTTAATAAAAGGAAATGTTTTGTGATTAAAACCAAGAGAAACTTCCATCTGCATAGAAGCTAAGATGAGACAAAATGATATTTCCTAGATCATGGCTGCTGTAATAAGATTGTTATAAACAAGAATATCCTACTCACATATAAGGCTTATGTTTCTCAGATGGTTTAAAAGAGAATTATATTCTTAAATGAATAAGACTATGAACTACGAAACCCTTCTAAAATAAGAAACGTGAACATTTGAAATTAGGCAAACTTAGACGTTTGGAAAATAATGTTGTTACTTGATTTTACAAGGGTAAGTGTTTTGATTTACTTCAAAAGATAATCACTCTATTTTCATATACTACGGGTATTGTGTGGTTTTTGTGAAAGTAACGTATCTTTTAAAGAGTTAATGTATGAAGTACTTTGGGGATAAAAACCCGATCTTGTTAATCATATAGAAAGTGCCTTGTGTGTATAACTTGATTGTGTTGGGTTGTGATAGCCTTGTAATACTTTCTTGTTGATTTGTTAAGTACATATGCTAGGATGCTACGTGTGTTAGTATCTTGTGATGTTTTTAGGGTTTCGATTGCGCCTAAATAGTTTCGCTATCAACCGTTATGTTGGTATTGTACCACTCACCTTGACTGTTCCGGAGGTTAAGCTGCCCTCCGATGCGGGGTAGACTCAGGCGGGTCGATGGACCTATGATTCGAGAATACCTCATGCGGGTCCCAGGGGCCTATGCGAGCTACGAGTTCCGGTGTTAGTTTGCGCCCTTTATGGGCATGCGTCCATGTGGCCACGCGGATCGCGAAGTCCGTGCGGATGCCGGAGTAGCTACCCTCGATGCGGGTTATACCTCATGCAGCCTATGAGTTTGGCCTATGCGAGTCGCGGAAGTTCCGGGGCTAGACGCGCACATTAGATATCGCGGCGAGTGGCCGCCTTTGATCATGTGACGGTCCGCATGATCTCATGATACGCTTTATGACCTTGTTGGTACGGTGGGTTTTAGTAGTCGCTATGCCTTCATACTTACCCCAGACGGTTTTATTATAACACAGTGGGACCCGTGTTCATGTGTGTTCCTTGGTGCTTTCATATCATAGATCGCCGGTGAGGAATGTGTCCCACGCACGATTGATGTTGGGCGTGAGACCCATTGTTATGTTTTAGTGATGACTTGAGGCGTGAGTCCCGACTTGACATGATCGCTATTTATTGTCAAACCGTGGTTTGGTTATCATACATGTCTCTGCTTTGTATAGACTACTATGATTTCATTTACTGATATATTTTCGTTTCACATACTCTGCACTGCCAGATCGACTCCTCGGGCCGCGTTCATGCCGCAGTAAAGGTACACCGCCGTTGATCCTCGCTCTTAGGGTCGCAGTCACTTTGGGAAAGCTCCGTTTCTCGGAGGCTTATCTTGGTATAGTCCCCGTTGTTGTAGGTGCTTACATTCGTGGGTATGACGGCCCCGCCCCGTTGTTGTCATATCATTCGTAGAGGTCTGCAGTAATCTTTGTAGGCAGGGTTTGTAAAAAGGATTAAACTGTTCATGTTGAAAAAGCTGTTGTTTGTATATATGCCGAAAGGCAAGTTTTTCTCAGATTATTGTTTCGTACTTCATAATATTTTGATGTCTTGTTTTATTCCGCTGATTACTCTGATGTATGGCTACTTGGGTGCCCGGGGTAAGGCACCAGTCATGGGCCCGGGTTCGGGTCGTGACAACCTCCTTGACCTTTCCTTTTAATACATTGTCCTGAATTTTGCACAATATAGTATCATCAAATTGTCAAGCCCTAATCTGCTCCAACAGTGAAGAATGTTTCCACACATACTAGAACCTTGTCAAGCTAAAAATATCAAGTCTCACCAACCTGTTTACCAAAGGATGCACCTCTATAGCTAAAAGGTCACTCCCCAATCTAGAAATATGCTAGGTTACCCATATTCACTACCTTTCAACTCAATGCATCTACCACTACACTGGTCTTGCCCGAATGATAGAGATTTTACATGCCATAATCCTTAAGAATCTCTAACCACCTCTGTTACCTCATAATAAGATATCTCTAATTGAAAATATTCTAAAGACTTCTATTAACTATAAACACTTCACAATGAACACCATAAAGGTAATATCTCAAAATCTTCAAAGCAAATACCACTGCTACCACCTCCAAGTCATGAGTGGGGTAATTTTTCTCATGAACCATTAATTGCATTGAAGCATAGGCTATTACATTCACGTTTTGCATCATAATACACAGTGAAGGCCTCTCACTGGATGAGAAGAGTAAAAATCAGAGTTGTACTCAATAAAGTCTTTTCAGCTTTTGAAAGCTCACCTCACACTCATCTAACCATTAGAAAGGTACATTCTTTTGTGTCAAACTAGTCAAAAGAGATGCAATAGGCTAAAACCCCTCCACAAAACATCGATAATAACTAGATAGGCCAACAAAACTTCTAATCTCTATAACTAAAGTAGGTCTAACCCAATCGTAGACTGCTTCGATCTTCTTAGGATTCACCGTAATCCTATCCTTAGTCACCAAATGGCTCAAGAATGCTACATAACTAAGCAAAAAATTACACTTTAAAAACTTCACGTAAAGTTTCTTCTCCTTCAGAATTTCAAACACTATCCTCAAATGATGCTCGTGCTCTACCTTACTCTGAGAGTAGATTAATTTATCATCGATGAAGAAAATAACAAAAATATCCAAGTATTATCTAAAGACATCGTTCATCAAATCCATAAAAGTTACTGGTGCATTAGGCAACCTGAAAGACATGACCAATAACTCATAATGACCATAACAGGTCCTGAAAGTTGTCGTAGAGATATCCCCCGCCCTAATCTCCAACTAGTGATAATTGGACCTCAAATCAATCTTAGAGAAGACCGATGCACCCTGAAGCTAATCAAATTGTTCATCATTCTTGATTATAACCTTGTTCAACTGTCGATAGTTAATACAATCTGCAAAGACCCATCATTCTTCTTCACAAATAAAATCGGAGCACCCTAAGATGAAATGCTAGGCCTAATAAACCATTTACTCAACATAACTTACAATTTCTCCTTCAAATCCTTCAACTCTGTTGACGCCATCCGATATGGAGGAATAGAAATGGGATTGGTTCCCCGCTCCAAATCAATGTCACAATCCGGTGCAATTCCTAGTGAATCTATTAGAAACAACTCTAGAAACTCCCTAACTACGAGTATAGACTCAAGGGGAAGTGTATCAACACTAGTATCATGGACATACACCAAATAATCCAAACAAACTTTCTCAAATATTCACTTAGCCTTAAGATAATAAATCATTTCTTCGACGCATAACTAACAACACTCTTCCACTCCAACCTAGAATTTCCCAGCATGGCCAACGTAACTTTCTTGGCATGACAGTCTAAGATCGCATGATAAGGAGACAACCAATTTATGCCTAAAATAATATCGAAATATACCATGTCTAGAATCATCAAGTTGGCTCAAGTGTCATACCCCATCAAAGTCACAACATAGGATAGGTAAACCTGATCCACCACCATGGAATCCCAAAGAGAGTAGAAACACTAACGGGGAAATCAAGGGACACATACATCATACCCATACTCAAATCAAAACAAGTAGAATCATAAGTGTATGTAAAGCATGCATCAAATAATACTATAGCTTGTCAACAAAAAAATGAAATATTATATAATATGACAGCGTAAGAAGCCTCTGTCTTGGGACTACAGTGCATAACACTAAATATGACCATCATCGGCCTGAGAACCTCTGTGACCACTACCACAACCCGAATGAGAACTACATCTACCTGAATGGGAACCCATCCACCACTCTTTGCATCACCTCTAGTCAACTTAACTAGTGCTCTAGATCTAGAACCCTGAGAATCAGAGTGTTGACGACTCTGTCTGAGCCTAAGGTAGTCCCTCACAAAGTATCATAACTCTATACATTCAGAGAATGCATTAGTAAACAAAAGTAGGATGGGCAAACTAGAATAAAAAAAATGACTACCTCAATGTCTAGGCAGAGAATAAGAACACTAGGAACTCTGACCCGAGCTGTAACTACTAAAACTCGAAGATCCACCGGTTGAAGTCTATATCGCTGCCTTAACTGTGGCGATAACCTCTATCCTAATAACCTCTATGTAACAAATCATCCGGTTATTTTAGATAAAGATCCTTATTTTCGTATCTTACCCTTCCTATATACTCTAGCTGGGGTTTCTGATATTCAAGGATGGGTGAAACTGATCATGAGGTCTATTTTTATAATTTTCGGATGAAAAACCCAAATTGAGAACTGTTAAGTTGGATTGTATTACTCTAGGTAGACTTTTGATTTTATGGGTTCGTTTCTAAGTTCTGTCGCTTCCGGTAGCTTCGGAGGGTTATTTGTGAAAAAGTAGAGTCATTGGTTTGCTTCCCGGAATAATTGGATGTATTTTGTGGCCTTATTCGTGATATTTGGATATTTAGTTATTATGGGCGACTTCTTATAAATGTATGTCTTAGCTTGGTTAAATGGAAAATTTGAGGGTACGAGTGAGTTTATAGTACCATTTACCTTATGTGAGTATTTCAGGTGCTTGGTGGAAGTTTGAGTTAAGTTTGAAATTGTTGGTGTCTAGTATCCACCTTAGTGGCATTATGGTTCGCTATTGCGTGTCCGCCTCTACGGAGATTGGCCCGCAGAAGTGGTTTTTAGGCATATGGTGAGTTTCCGCCTTGGCGGAGGGATTTTTCATAGGTGTTGTAGGGTCTGGTTCACTGTGGCACTAGGGCGATCTGTCAAGTTACTGCGCCGCATCGAGGTCATTGTTTGCAGGATTGAGATTGTGCTAGAAGAATCACTAGATCAAAAAACCTAGTTAAATACCTAGATCAAATCACTTTTCCAAAATAAGATTTTTTCGAACCTAGAGCCACAAAAGGGTTTTTTGATGTTTGGTAGTAAATTCATCTTTGAGGTAAAGATTTCCATCCATTATGTTTTGGTTTCATGATTTAAGGTCCTTTAATGGGGATATAATGTGTATGAGATTTGGAGAAAATGAATTTTGAGTTCTTATGAGATTAAGCGAGTTGCAACTTTGATTTAGGGTGTTTATGGATTAGATTACTTTAATTATTATGAATTAGTGATGGAATATGTAGGATAATCATGTTGTGGAGTTTAATTTGAGTAACTAAACCCATTTGATTAGGGGGAAATTCCAGGGTTTCCAATTTTGGGCTTTTTGTATATTGTTTCATTGAGGGTCCAAATGAGTATAATTTTCAAATTAACTTAAGGATATGATCACCTAGTGTGTGTTTATGATTTTTGGGTAATAAAGTTAGATCTTGGTGATGTGGGCATGGGGTTGGTTTTGGAAGTCTTATATGGTTAAGGAATATGTTGTATTATGTGTTAGCTTATTATTAACATACAATATATATGTGTTAGACTATGATTATTTCGAGGCGCTTTAGAAGGGCGAGGCTGGATGTATTATGTATAAGCCTTCCAACAAACAGAAAGGGTACTAAACATGGATTGTTCGTGGATCCTGAAATTGTATGAAAATATTGTGGGTACAAGAGATCAAGAAGGTAAGAATACTTATGAGATTATGAAATTATTGAGATGATGATAATATTACGGGTGGCTCGGGTTGCACGCCGCAATGGATATGATACGCAGGGGAACGGGTTGCACGCCTATAATAATTATTATTCATCCAAGGATCCGATGGAAATTATTGTAGGGGTATATGGACTTTGCGAGTCCCCATAGATCATAATAAAAACTTGACAACCTGTATATGAGAGAAAAATGTACCTAGCATATAGTTTGCATTCATATCATACACATCTCATTGCATTTATTATATGTTGATTGGTAATGTGGATTGGTCCACATGGCTTATCTATGTGAATACTTATAAATTAGATTGATTCTATTGAATCGGGTTGGTTTCCATGATTGGGCTTCTCTATGCGAATACTTGGAAATGGGATTGATTCTATTGAGTTAGGTGGATTTCCATGATTTGGCTGGTCTCTATGAACACTTGGATAAATGGATCAATTTGTCGAATTGATTTGCTCGCCTTGTGTGGCTTTCCTTCTCGTGTATAGGTTAGTACTATTGTTTAGATCTAGGGAAACTATGTTCATTTGTGTATTATCTTATAATCGACCGTGTGACTGGGTAATGAGTCTAATAAAAAGCCTATGATAAGTGTCACTATTGGAAAGATGTAAATTGAATGATCTATGTATGTCAGACTGTAATTGTGTAGAGACCTAACTAAGTCTAAAGGCCAAGAATAATAAAGTATTTAATGTCATCATAGTTAACTTAAGTATAATACTCATGGAAAGCATTCTAAAAGGGTTGTGGTGATCTAAGTGTTGACTTATTTATTTGAAGTGTTATGTTGGATAAATGGGGTTAAACATGAATATGACTTGGAACAAAAGAGTACTAATCGGTGGTGTCACGACCCGACCCCGGGCCCGCGACTGGTGCCCTACCTGGGCACCCTTACAGGTATACATCAGAGATAATCAGCGGAACATACATGAAACTTATAAATAAATCAACAAAGATAAAATCAACAGGTTAGCCGATAAGGCTACCTCCCTGGATAGTAACTATATAAACGAAGCAGTTGCCTCATTTCCTTTACAAACTGACCCACAATATGTGACTACAGACCTCTAAGAGTTTTAACATAACAACTGTGGCGGGACAGGGCCCCGCCATACCCATGAATATACATGATCTACAACCTCAGGGAAAACCGTACCAAGAGATAAGCCTCCGGAGCAAATGGTGCTTTTCCCCAAAAACTGAACCGAGATCCTAAGAGCAAAGATCACCAACCTGTACCTAAACTCGCGGCATGAACGCAGCCTCGAAGGGTCGCATAACAGGTACCGAATATAGAACGGAAAATAAGGTACAGTAAACAACTCATAACTGTACAAAAGAATGATAGCGGCAAGTATAAAAGGGTACATACCAGATCCTACCGTGTCATTACCATCTAACTTACTTATCTTTCATAACATAATCCGGCCCTTTATGGAGGGACACATATACTACCCGGCCCAATCTGGAACGCGATCAAGTCACACAAATATCAACGCGTGCCCGTGGAATCCCCCATCACTGCCGACAGTCATAAGTGTAAAATATAACCATGTGACGCGCCCGTGGCATCCCACCTCACTGTCGGCGTACACATACACAATACATATATATATCTCCTGTCCGTGGAATCCCACATCACTGCCGACAGCCGTAGGTGTAACATATAACCATGTGACGCGCCCGTGGCATCCCACCTCACTGTCGGCGTACACATACACAATACATATATATATCTCCTGTCCGTGGAATCCCACATCACCGCTGATACCGTAGAGGTGTAACATATAACCATGTGACGCGCTGTGGCACCCTACCTCACTGCCGACACATATACAACACACACATATATATATATATATATATATATATATATATATAACGTGTCGCATGCCCTAATCCTCATCGTATAAGCATGGCCATAACGTGTCTTCTGCATCCTCATCGTAGGCGCAGTCTTCATGGAGCTAGCCCATGGAGTAATAATATAACATGCCCTAATCCCTCATCAGGTACATGTCTTCATGGGGAGCTAGCCCATGGAGTAATAGACGTACATAGCATGGTCGCATGCCTCGGAATCCCTCATCGTATAAGCATGGCCATGGGTAATAAAACAAATCCGGGAATCTAACCCTCCCCCTGGTCACATGCCCCGGAATCCCACATCGTATAAGCATGTCCAACGATCAATTATAATGGAAGCATACCCGTGGAATCCCACATCACTGTCGGTACGTCCAAGTAAACTTACAACAAGACAGCCGGCCCTCCAACTGAGAGTCACGACAACGTAAACATATAATACTTGCACTCAAAGCTATCACAAGCAAACATAGGCAAGTTCATTAAACCTTTAGACTTCCATTTTTATAAACTCATGGCACTTTCGTTTCACACATAAAAATCCGGGAATTTAACCCCAAGTACTACGTACTTTCATTCTTTTCAAAAGATTTCCTTTTCATATAAAACCCCAAGATACTAACACCCGTAGCATCAAGGCTTGTGTACATTTCACATAAGTCACTATAATTTAGAAATACATTTATCGGCTTCTAAATTAAGTGACCCTTACCTTAAACCTTTAAGCAAATGATACCTTTAAATCAAATTGCCCTTCCTAAATTCAAGTTATTTCTTTGTTTACCTTATTAGAGAAAACCATTCTCTTAACCTTCCATGAAGCCGTTATAACCAACTTCCCATAAAGCCGTTATAAGCCTTTATGGTTTTAGACAAACTCATTTCTTTTATAACCAAGAGACTTATACTTTTTAAAACCAAGTATTACATACTTTCAAATCAATTCTCTTAACTTTCAAAATACATTTAGTCTCTTAACTTTTAGAAATCAAGTTTCTTAACTCAAGTACTCACACCTTTTAAAACAAGTTACTTCCCTTAAATCAAGTCAATTATTCCTTTAAGAATCAAGTTTCATTACCTGAAAATAAAGTCTCTCAACCTTTTATGAGTCTAAGGTTCACAGTCTTAAAACTTCATAACGTAAATTCTTTATGTTAAACACATATGCCTTATGAGTGTGAGTAGATTATACTTGATTATAACGATCTTATTAAAGCAGCCATGATCTAGAAAATGTAATACAATTTTGTCTTATCTTAGCTTCTATGCAGATGGAGAATTCTACTCATTTTAATATAATCAATTGTCATTACATTTTCCTTTATTAACGCTGCAATGGCTTGCTCGATACTTATTCTCATTCGTGCCATAAATTATCCAAGTCAACTTGGCTTCAAAATACCTCCTAACGACTCTTACCAACATCCCCCATAAGACTCGGTAAGGACTTAGGATAATTTAGACTTAACCTTTACATAGAGTAAATCACACACAGACCTCTTAACCTCTAAGAGTAGAAGGAAACATGAAATAATACCACATGTATATTCCATTCATAGAATCATGCCAAAGGAAGGAAGAGGTTCACATACCTCGCGACGATTATCGACAAGTAGCAAAATGCTCCAAAGTACTTCAACCTTGATAACTATTCCATCCTTCAAGTAGGATACGCTATACTTAATACTTCAACCTATAATAGCCACAATACGTCCATTAACCTCTTACTTCAAACGTAGAATATTCTAAGTGCTAGGTCACTAAATTCTACAGAAAATCGGACAGCACTTCCTTTGTTTCTACATACTTTGCCACCTTTTTCAAGGCCGAATTCAATAACCAAACACGCCACATTTAAGGCCCAAACAATGCAATTAACACTAGGGGATTACACGCCTACTAGACGTGTAAAATTCCGCCCCACAAAAGATATCAACTAATACAAACTACTAGGCCAATTTCGGCAACATTGAGATACAACACTATCAATCCTTATCCAATTTCCTTTTCAATCCAAGTTGTTAGCATAACATGATATTAAGTCGCAATCGATTATAACTACTATAATCTTCAAGTAAGTAACATGCGACGATTCTAATAAACGACCAAATTGTAATCCAACTTCACATGGCTTAAATGACATTTCGGATTTAAGGCTACAATCAATCCATAATACTTAAGAAACTTCAACACATATACTTCATGCTAGCAAAAATGTAAAGCTAACAACAATACATAATCTTGTAACACTTAAGAGCCAAGATTATTACCTCAACGATTCTTAGTCCAACTCCAAATCCGAAGTCGCTCCTTAGCAACTTAGAGCTTCTTCTAGACACTTCAATCCATCACTTGAGACCCTTAGAATATCACAAACCACTTTCTTTTAATCTTTCAATCAAAACCTAGGATAGCAACTAGGTTTTCACCTTGCGACTAATACGAAAACTATCTTTTTCCGTGATTTTTCTATTGAGATACCCTTACAATACACTTAGGAACCTTGGTTTAAAGTGGGGAGATTATTGTTACACCCCGTAATTGCAGGACATGCCTTAAGAAAGTAAGTAAGAACTCACAAATGTTAAGGATTGGAGACTTGTAAAAACTTATCGGAAATTATTGGAATTGTCGGATAATGTATTATTGTAACGAATGGGAGGGCGACACGTGTCACCCCCCCTTTTAAGATGCCTTGGTCGAAATTGTGCAAGGGCATGAAGGTCATTGGACCTTTGTTGCAAGACTAGTCTTGCAACTTGTGTAGCTTGAGAAGGTTGACTAAGTCTTGGTCAATAAGTCTTGATATTTAGCAAGACTAGATCCCAACCAACCATTTGTTTGTATCCTAACCCTCCAAGGTGCTACTTATATTACTACTAGTAGAGAGGGAGCTCAACACTTAGAAATTTTACACAAAAAAAATTGGAAGAACATAGGCAAAGCTCTCGGGTTCACCTTGCAAAAAGAAGAAAAAAATTTGTTCCTTGTTCTTTTAGTTCCCCACTTTAAACCAAGGTTCCTAGGTGTATTGTAAACACATCTCTATAGAAAAATCTTGGAAAAAGATTGTTTTCGGGTTAGTCGCAAACGAAAACCTAAGGGTCTTTCTAGGTTTTGCTTGGAGTTTTGAAGGATATTTGTTGGTATTGTTCTAAGGGTCTCAACAAGCGGATTGAGGTGTCTTGGAGAGGCTATAAACTACTAAGGAGCGACTTCGGATTGGAGTTGGTTTAAGAATCATTGAGGTATAATCTTGTTCTTTGAAAGTATTACAAGATTATTCATTTTGTTGTTGTTAGCTTTGTATGTTGCAAGCATGAAATTGTTATATTGAAGTTATAAAGATTATGGATTGATTATAGCCTTGGAAATCAAATGTAAGGTAATCCATTACTAAGTTGAATTACAATTTAATCGTTGTTAGAACCGTCGCATGTCATTGACTTAAGGATTATGGTTATTATAATCAAATGCGACTTGATATCATGTTATGCTACAAATTTGGGTTGAAATATAAATTGTGAGCCAATTGGGGCTGTTTAGTTAGTCATTTGTATCGACTACCCGCTATATAAATTGTGAGCCAATTGGGCTGTTTAGTTAGTCATTTGTATCGACTACCCGCTATATAAATTGTGAGCCAATTGGGCTGTTTGGTTATTGTATTTCGACCTTGGAAAAGGTGGCAAAGTAAGTAAAAACAAAGGAGGTGCTGCCCGATTTTCCGTAGAATTTAGAGACTTAACACTTATAATATTCTACGTTTGAAGTAAGGCTTTAATAGACGTATTGTAAATATTATAGGTTGACATAGTACGGGGACTTCGTACTTGGCAAAGTGGTTTGACCCGACAAGGTATGTAGAACTTTTCCTATCTTTGAGCATGACTAGTTAGTATGTGAGTAGTACGGACGACAAGCCTGTGACATTCTTTACTAGCCTTATAAAATGCCAAGTCGGGTGAGTTAGGAAGTTAACTCACTTCTTTGAAATATTAAGTATGTCTTAAGTCTTATTAAAGTTAAGGGACTTGAAGAGATGTAAAGTATGTGATACTTGTGTCGCTTTAATCGTATAAGTCCTCGATAGGAAAAAATGTACTTGACTAAGGTATAAAGTGAATATAACGACTTTATGGGGAGTTGGTTATATTGACTTTATGCAAAGGTAAATGGCTTGTGTTAACAAAAGGCAAATTGATTTTAAGGTATCAATTGCCCAAGGTTTAATAAGAAATGAGTCATTTGATTTAGAAACCTACTTTAATTCTAAAGGTATTGTGACTTGCCTTGAAATGTACTTTGACTTGATACTATGGTTAATAGTGTCTTGAAGCTTTCTACTAAAAGAGTCATTTGTTTTTAAAAGAATAGAAGTATGTAGTACTTTGGGTTAAATTCCCGGATTCTTATAAAAGACATGAAAGTGCCTTAAGTAAACTAAAATGAGAATGTAGATGAATAAGACTAATAAGAAGTTAGGGGGATTGCTAACTTGCTTAATTATTGTATGACGGCCGGTTTTGAGGTAGGGTAAGAGTATCAAAGGGGCAAACCCCAAGACGCTATACCACCTTCTTCGTGATAAAAGTATAAATGAGGAAGCCCCAAGACGTTATACCACCAAGCATTATCTTCTACAGATAAGAGTATAAATGAGGGGCAAACCCTCAAGACGTTATACCACCTTCTTCAGGGTAAGAGTATAAATGAGGGGTAGACACCCCAAGACGTTATACCACCTGTTTTTATGGGTTCGCTACCCATGGTATGATCGGGAGACTGCTATTGTGATGTTATACGTATTCTCTTGATGTACTCCCATTGTTAGCAAGACACTGTGTACTGTAATTTTGTTATCATACATGTCTCCGGCTTTCTTATAAACTTATGTTGTAATTACAATACTTTCCAGTTTTACATACTTAGTACATATTGTGTATCGACCCTTTCTCGGGCCGCTCACGCCGCAGAAAGTGGTAAGGCGCGATCCACATTCTTAGGATCGCTTATCGACGCCTAAGCTCCATTCTCCGGAGGCTTGTCTTTCTTTGGTACGCCTTGTCCTCGATGTTGTAGATTTTGTACATTCGTGGTATGGCGGCCCCGCCCCGCCACGCTTGTTATTCCTGAGGTCCGTATTCACCTTTGTGGTTGGTAAGAACCGAGTTGTAAAGTTGTACTTTTGACTTTGTTTATATTATGGAAGCGCGCCTTATCGCCAGCTCGTGTTGTTATATTATTTACACACGTGTTTATGTTGTGTATGTTCCGCCGCTATTCTCTCGATGTATACGAACGGTGCCTGTAGGGCACCGGGCCGCCCCGGCCTGGTCGTGACAAAAGTGGTATCGAGTAGTTAGTCCTCTGAAAGTGTCTACGCACCGTGTCTAGTAGAGTCTTGATTATCGGTGTGTTGTGCACCACATCTATAATCGTGAGGCTACGTGACATTTAGGATTTGTTTCCACTTTTCTCTCTCGAGATCGCATTGTGAGTGTCTTATTAGGTTGAATCCTCTCCGACCTCTTCTTATGAAACATATGCCTCCACGGAAAGCTACCAGGCCTGTAGGGCAAGGCGCAGCAGGAGTCGCTAGCGGTACTGAGGGTCACACTGCTCAGCACGCACTATGCACGAGGTAGTAGGCGGGTCATCGAGTTCACCACGCCGACAAGATTAGAGGAGCCGAGAGCGCAAGAGCTCCAGAGGTTCCGATACTGCACCCTCCAGCCTCCCACCACCGAGTATAGAGACTACGAGGAGCGATTCGGTTATTGACCAAGATAGTAGCTTCGGGCAATACGACAGAGCAGCACCCACCCTAGAGCCGATGGCCATGGATTAGGGATTTTCGGGATGTAATCCACCCGAGTTTTATGGTTCAAGGTCCGACGAGGATCCGCAGGAGTTCGCTCGATGCATACAATGACCATGCAGGTTCTTAGGGCTTCAGAGACAGAGTCTTACACTAGCCTCTTACCGGCATACGATATCAAGCGTTGAACTGGTTTGAGTCGTGGTTGCTTTCGAGAGGTGATGATGCTCTTCCAATTGTTTGGGAGGAGTTTACAGAGGCCTTTATGGATCACTTTACCTCCCGAGATGAGAGAGCCCTGTAGACATTTTTGACCTTGCGTAATCGGGAGGACCGCAGGAGTACACTGAGTTTGACTCCTGGCCGTGCATGCTCACACTATTGTAGCTAGCATGGCGGATAGAGTTCATCGTTATGTGATGGGGCTAGACCGTCATATGATTACAAAGATGCTTGGGGTGGCTCTTCACCCAGATGGACATCGCCGGATGCAGCCTATGCACAGGGATAGAGGATAGAGAGAGGAGGACCAGATTGACGCAGCCACCAAGAGGCTGTGACATCGGGGTCTCGTGGAAGTTTTCAAGGCGGATGACCTCAAGCAGAGTAGGTCCACGCCCACCAAAGACAGAGTGCTCCACACGGTTTTCTCGCAAGAGGTCCGACCAGCCAGTCGGGGAGAGCAGTCGTGGCCCGGACTACAGGATTTCGCGAGGCGCGAACCGTCACCGACGGGACCACCCACACCTCGGTGTGCTCGATGCAGGTTCCACTGTGGCGAGTGTCGCAGAGCCGGAGCTTGTTACTCTTGTACCGGGCCATTTGAAGAGAGATTGTCCGCCTAGACAAGATGGGTGGTACAACACACCGACGGATCGCTTGTTGGATCTTCTTCTCCTTCGTGGTTATGCGCCCGAGGGCGTGGTACTCACGATCGCAGCCGCGCAGAGGTCGTGGTGGTGGTTCCAGCTTCTAGCGGTCCCGTAACCGCATATATTCTTCTAGCCACCGCCAGATCGTGAGGCTTCCCCGACGCCGCCGGGTATATTATCGATTTCAGTCGTGATGTTTATGCATTGATAGATCCAGTTCTACCTTGTCCTATGTGTCCTCTTATCATGTAGAATCGAGTAGAGCCGTGTCGATAGAGCCGCTTGAGGTAGCTACGCCAATTGGTGATTCGGTGTTAGCCGAGCGTGTATAGAGGTTGTCCAGATTTATTTACGTCGCCGCACTTGCAGACTTGATAGAGCCGAGATGACAGATTTTGATGTCATTATGGTATGGACCGTTGGCCTCTTGTTATGCCAACGCTGATCGTAGGGGACAGTTGGTTCGTTCCAGCTTCTGGCGAGCCGCTTATCGAGTGGAGGGCAACACAAAGACGCCGGCGGTAGGTTTATTTCTTACCTCAAGGCTAGGAAGATGGTGCGGCGGGTACATCTATCATCCGGTTCGGTATTCGATACGCAGGCCGAGGTGCCGCTTCACCGATGCCGTGGTTAGGAGTTTCGGATGTGTTCCTGCATGATCTTCCGTATCCTCCCGAGAGGAGATCGAGTTTGTATTGACACGCTTGCGACACTCGACCTATTTCCATTCCGCCATACCGGATGGCACTCGCCGAGTTGAGGAGTCAAGGACCACCGAAAGACTTGCTAGAGAAAGGCTTTATCGGGCCTAGTGTATCTCCCCGGGAGCGCCGTGTTGTTTGTAAAGAAGATGGGGACGTGCAGATGTGTGTTGACTACAGTACCGAATAAGGTAACCATTAAGAATAGTACCCTCCCGTGATTGATGATTTGTTTGACCAATGCAGGTGCGAGGTGTTTTCAAAGATAGACTCGCGTCCGTTATCATCGAGTTCGAGTTCGAGAGGCGATATCCCAAAGATCGCATTCAGACCCGGTATGGGCACTATGAGTTCGTGGTTATGTCTTTCGGTTTGACCAACGCCCAGTAGTATTTATGGATTTGATGAACCGTGTTCAAGCCATTTTTGGATACATTTGTGATTGTATTCATTGATGACATCCGTGTATTCACTGATAGAGCAGAGCATGTAGATCACTCGGCGACGCAGATTGGGATTCTCCTGAGCCGCAGCTATTCGCCAAGTTCTCCAAGTGTGAGTTTTGGTTGGCCTCATGGCATTCCCGGGCATATTATTGGGCTGATGGTATTCGGGTAGATACGACAAAGATAGAGGCGCCAAGTCTTGCCGAGACCTACTACTCCGACCGGCGCGCAGCTTTCTTAGGATCGCAGTTATTATCGCAGTTTGTGGGAGCGCTTGCTTCGATTTCAAAGACCGCTGACTAGGTCGACTCGTGGCGGCCAAGTTCCAGCCGATGAGAGGCTTGCGAAAAGGGTTTCCAGCTTGTTGAAGGAAAGGTTGACTACAACTCCGCCTTACTCTTCCGGAGGGTTAGATGGGCACGTGATCTATTGTGATGCCTCTGCATCGGGCCAGGTGTGTTTTGATGCAGACGGCAAGGTTATAGCCTATGCTTCCCGAAGCATAAGCATGAGAGGAATTACCCTACCCATGACTTAGAGTTGGCGCAGCTTATTCATGCCTCAAGATTTGGAGACATTATTTGTACGGAGTTCGGTGGATATTTATACAGCACCACAAGAGCCTCCAAGATATCTTCAGCAGTATGAGTCGAACTTGAGACAGTAGACGGTGGTTAGAATTGTGAAAGATTATGATGTTGATATTCTATACCATCCGGAAGGCCAACGTAGTTGCCGATGCCTTGAGTCGTAGATCTACGGGAGCCTATCGAGGTACAAGCAGAGACAGACACGGTCCGTCGATCCACCGCTTAGCGAGCCTGGGGTTTGATTGATCGATGCCGACGATAGTGGAGTACGGGTTCGTGAGGTTGCCGAGTCTTCCATCGTTGATGAGGTGAAGAGGCGGCGCTTGAGGACCCAAAGGTGGTACGGCATCGCGTGATGTAGCTCTTCGAGGAGAGGAGTCTATTCGAGGTAGCGCTGGGTGCCGAGATTTGAGGGCGGTTGTGTTCCCGATGTGTTAGGACTTCGCCACAGATTCTCGGGAGGCACACTACCGATATTCTACTCATCCGGGTCGACCAAGATGTACCATGACCTCGCATGTTTTTATTGGTGGGATGGCCTCAAGAGGACGCGGGCGTTTTGTTGCATGATGTCCTAATTGCCGCAGGTCAAGGTCGAGCACCAGAGGCCCGATGGTTTATTGCGCTATCGAGATTCCGACTGAAGTGGGAGATGATCAACATGGACTTTGTTACAGGTTACCTCGCACTCGAGGAAGTACGACTCCATTTGGGTTATTGTTGACAGTCGACGAAATCAGCCCATTTCCTTCCAAATGACGACGCCACCGAGGACTATGCCAGATTGTACATCCGAGAGATAGTGAGGCTGCACGGTGTTCCGGTGTCGATTATATCTGATAGGGAGCCCGGTTACGCCTAACTTCGGAGGTCTTTCCGTATGGTTTAGGGACACAGTGAATCTCAAGACAAGATTTCACCTCGATCGACGGCAGCAGAGCGCACTATCCGCACACTTCGAGGATATGCCGCGAGCTGCGTGATAGATTTCATGGTAGCCGGAGGATCATTTGCCTCTTGTGGAGTTTGCTTATAACAACATCTACCATTCCAACATACAGATGACGCCATACGAGGCTTTATATGAGCGGAAATGCAGGTCGCCGATCGGTTGGTTCGACGTGGGCGAGGTACAGTTAGTTGGCCTGCATTTGGTACATCAGCCGTGGATAAGGTGAAGCTTATCCAGAGAGATCGTTAGCGCCGTAGTCGGCAGGTCATACGCGGATAATCGGCGCCGACATTTGGAGTTTCGTGCACGATCGGGTCTTCTTGAAGGCACCCACGGCGTGTGATGAGATTCGTAAGAAGGGGAAACTCACCAAGGTACATTGGGCCCTACCGGATCGTCCGTAGAGTGGGACAAAGTTGCTTATGAGTTGGATCCGCCATCGAGTTAGAGGCGGTACATCCGGCCTTCCATGTTTCTATGTCGGCGAAGTGTATCGGTGATCCAAATGAGTTTTTCCTACTAGTGAGGTCCAAGTAACAGAGGGTTATCGTATGAGGAGAGTCCCATAGCCATACTCGATCGCCAGTCAGCGATCATGACCAAGGATGTAGCTCCACAAAGTCCCGTGGAGAAATGGTAACCGGGAGGAGATGACTTGGGAAGCGGAGGAGGACATGTTGAGGAGGTATCCTCACTTATTTCCTATACCTTCAGGTATTTCATTTTGCCCTTGCTTGTCAGGTTTTAATTGAAGTGTTTCTTTTGCTTAAATGCTTTTATGTGGCCATGAGTGGCAGTTTTGGTATGTCGTCTGTGAAAGGAAACTATGTCGCTAATAGTAAGTGTGACTCCGAAAGAACATTCGGGGATGAATGTTTCTAAGGGGGGAAGAATGTTACACCCCGTAATTGCAGGACATGCCTTAAGAAAGTAAGTAAGAACTCACAAATGTTAAGGATTGGAGACTTGTAAAAACTTATCGGAAATTATTGGAATTGTCGGATAATGTATTATTGTAACGAATGAGAGGGCGACACGTGTCACCCCCCCTTTTAATATGCCTTGGTCGAAATTGTGCAAGGGCATGAAGGTCATTGGACCTTTGTTGCAAGACTAGTCTTGCAACTTGTGTAGCTTGAGAAGGTTGACTAAGTCTTGGTCAATAAGTCTTGATATTTAGCAAGACTAGATCCCAACCAACCATTTGTTTGTATCCTAACCCTCCAAGGTGCTACTTATATTACTACTAGTAGAGAGGGAGCTCAACACTTAGAAATTTTACACAAAAAATTGGAAGAACATAGGCAAAGCTCTCGTTCACCTTGCAAAAGAAGAAAAAATTTGTTCCTTGTTCTTTTAGTTCCCACTTTAAACCAAGGTTCCTAGGTGTATTGTAAACACATCTCTATAGAAAAATCTTGGAAAAGATTGTTTTCTGTTAGTCGCAAACGAAAACCTAAGGGTCTTTCTAGGTTTTGCTTGGAGTTTTGAAGGATATTTGTTGGTATTGTTCTAAGGGTCTCAACAAGCGGATTGAGGTGTCTTGGAGAGGCTATAAACTACTAAGGAGCGACTTCAGATTGGAGTTGGTTTAAGAATCATTGAGGTATAATCTTGTTCTTTGAAAGTATTACAAGATTATTCATTTTGTTGTTGTTAGCTTTGTATGTTGCAAGCATGAAATTGTTATATTGAAGTTATAAAGATTATGGATTGATTATAGCCTTGGAAATCCGAAATGTAAGGTAATCCATTACTAAGTTGAATTACAATTTAATCGTTGTTAGAACCGCCGCATGTCATCGACTTAAGGATTATGGTTATTATAATCAAATGCGACTTGATATCATGTTATGCTACAAATTTGGGTTGAAATATAAATTGTGAGCCAATTGGGGCTGTTTAGTTAGTCATTTGTATTGGACTACCTGCTATATAAATTGTGAGCCAATTGGGGCTGTTTAGTTAGTCATTTGTATTGGACTACCTGCTATATAAATTGTGAGCCAATCGGCTGTTTGGTTATCAGATTTCGACCTTGGAAAAGGTGGCAAAGTAAGTAAAAACAAAGGAGGTGCTGCCCGATTTTCCGTAGAATTTAGAGACTTAACACTTATAATATTCTACGTTTGAAGTAAGGCTTTAATAGACGTATTGTAAATATTATAGGTTGACATAGTACGGGCGGGACTTCGTACTTGGCAAAGTGGTTTGACCCGACAAGGTATGTAGAACTTTTTCCTATCTTTTGAGCATGACTAGTTAGCGTATGTAGTACGGTGGACGTACAAGCCTTTGACATTCTTTACTAGCCTTATAAAATGCCAAGTCGGGTGAGTTAGGAAGTTAACTCACTTCTTTGAAATATTAAGGATGTCTTAAGTCTTAGTAAAGTTAAGGGACTTGAAGAGATTTAAAGTATGTGATACTTGTGTCGTTTTAATCGTATAAGTCCCTTGGATAGGAAAAAATGTACTTGACTAAGGTATAAAGTGAATATAACGACTTTATGGGGAGTTGGTTATATTGACTTTATGCAAAGGTAAATGGCTTGTGTTAACAAAAGGCAAATTGATTTTAAGGTATCAATTGCCCAAGGTTTAATAAGAAAGGAGTCATTTGATTTAGAAACCTACATTAATTCTAAAGGTATTGTGACTTGCCTTGAAATGTACTTTGGACTTGATACTATGGTTAATAGTGTCTTGGAAGCTTTCTACTAAAAAGAGTCATTTGTTTTTAAAAGAATAGAAGTATGTAGTACTTTGGGTTAAATTCTGATTCTTATAAAAGACATGAAAGTGCCTTAAGTAAACTAAAATGAGAATGTAGATGAATAAGACTAATAAGAAGTTGTGGATTGCTAACTTGCTTAATTATTGTAATGACGGTTTTGAGGTAGGTAAGAGTATCAATGAGGCAAACCCCAAGACGCTATACCACCTTCTTCGTGATAAGAGTATAAATGGCGGAAGCCCTCAAGACGTTATACCACCGCAAGCACTATCTTCTATAGGATAAGAGTATAAATGGCGGGCAAACCCCAAGACGTTATACCACCCGCCTGTGGTAAGAGTATAAATGAGGTAGACACCCCAAGACGTTATACCACCCGCTTTACGGGTTCGTTACCCATGGTATGATCGGAGACCGCTATTGTGATGTTATACGTATTCTCGATGTACTCCCATTGTTAGCAAGGCACCGCAATCGTAATTTTGTTATCATACATGTCTCCCGCTTTCTTATAAACTTATGTTGTAATTACGATTTCCGCTTTACATACTTAGTACATATCAGTGTCGACCCCCTTCCTGGGCCGCGTTCACGCCGCAGAGTGGTAAGCGGTGGCGTATCCACATTCTGTGATCGCTTATCGACGCCTAAGCTCCATTCTCCTGAGGCTTGTCTTTCTTTTGTACGCTTTGTCCCCGATGTTGTAGATTTTGTACATTCGGGTATGGCGGGCCCCGTCCCGCCACGCTTGTTATTCCTGCAGGTCCAGATTCACCTTTGTGGTCAGTAAGAACCGAGTTGTAAAGTTGTACTTTGACTTTGTTTATATTATGGAAGACGCTTTATCGGCTAGCCTGTGTTGTTATATTATTTACACACGTGTTTATGTTGCGTATGTTCCACGCTATTCTCTCGATGTATACTGAACGGTGCCTGTGTAGGCACGCCGCGCCCTGTCGGTCGTGACAATTATTGGGCAACAAACACAATTTTTTCCTTTTTCTCCCTTGTGAACCCGAGAGCACAAGCTCAACTTCATCCAATTTTCTTGAAAATTTGGCTAAGTGTGGAACTTGTCTCACTACTAGTAGTATTATATAGTAACATGGAGGGTCAAGATGTGCACAAATGGGTGGCTAGGATGAGGTTCTCTTAAATATCAAGCCTTGTAGACCCATTGACTAAGTCAATTTTCTCAAGCTCTACAAGTTGCAAGACTTGTCTTCCTAACAAGGGTCAAATGACCCTTTTGCCCATGCCTAATTTCGTCCAAGGCAACATAAGGGGGGGGGGGTTGACACGTGTCGCCCTCCCATTCGTCACAATATTACGTTTTCCGACAATTTCATAATTCCGATAAATTTTTACTAGTCTCAAATCTTAATATTTGAAATTCTTACGTACGTTCTTAACACATGTCCTGTAAATACGGGGTGTAACAGGTGGGTATTATGATAATAACATCTCTATATATGTGTATGAATTGATTGTACTTGAATGTGATTGGAACCTTATGTAAACAAAGTGACTTGCCGAATCAGTGAATTATTATGTGTATAACATGACTTCTATGGATTATTGAACTGTCAAGTATACAACTATATGGTGTCTACTTGATATTTATCTCTGTTATGTATATTCCATCATTGTCGGCCTATGATGTCTACGGGGGTACTTTGTGTACTCATGCTACACTTGCTGCATTCTTTTGGATGCATATACAACGCTTATACCATTCAAGACTTCTAGTTCAGTCTGAGTTGGGGATTTCTAGCGTTCGGAGTGAGGATGCATCTATTCAGCATAATCTGGATACTTTTGTTTGCATTCTTGTCTTTTATTTATCTTAGAGACACATCAAACATTCATACTATATTATTTAGGAATTTGGCCCACGTTTTTCTTTCATCAGACTTGTATTCTGTTAGAGCTCTTACATTGTTAACCAAATTCATAGAGGTTGTATTGTTGATTTCCAGACTTGTTATGCTTTTATATAAAGATGATACATATTTACTTAATATTACTATTTCAACATTTCTTCTTGATTTTGTGGTTTATTTGGGGAGTGATTTGCCTACCGGTGGGGACAATGTAAGTTCCACCACGATTCCTTTAAAGGGGTTGTGACACTCTACATCTAGATGAGGTACTTCTATAATTACCTGAGTTGTGGGGCTTCTTTCCCGATTTGTCTCCAAACACCTGACGTTTGATAGCCTCAACACCTCTAGAGGCATCCACCACTGCTTGAAACGTACCTCCTGTAGCTACCACATATGTCGTTGTAACCTTCAGATGATATGATAAACTTCTCACAAACTTGCAAATCCTCTTTGTCCCATATGGCAAGATAGACAAGCCGTGGCGAGACAAAGAGTGTAACCTCATCTCGTACTCAGTCACAATCATACTATAGTGCTCCAACCTGTCGAACTATTCTCGCCTCTCATACCTTAAGCAATGGGGAACCCACTTCTCTAATATAACTCTAGAAAACTCGGCCCAAGTGAGTGCATGCGAACCAGATGAACTACTATGAACAAACACCCTCTACTACTATTTGGCAGGGCCAATCATCTGCATCACTAGATAGTCAACTCGGTTGGACTCAACCAACCCTAAATTGTGCAAACTCTTATGGCAAGTCATAAAGAATTCATAAGCATCATCATCAGGATTCCCATCATACTGTGGCTTTATATTTTCAAACTTATCCCACCTCTTCTGCTCATCAACTGCAGCAGTGGGCAGAATAAACAGAAGTATATCAACACCTTAAGGGGATAACCCGAAATTGGAAGAGCCATAGTAGTAGTTGGTTGTTCCCTTAGGGTCCTATAACCTGTAGCCCCTTGATCGAGAGTCAGACCCCAAACTCTCATCTGTGAACCATGTGAAGTAAATAACGGTGCCCCTGCATGAGTCCAACTCTCAAAGACGCTCAAAATATGCACTAGGCTAGCTTAAAGAACTGGAGTAGCAATAAATCCCTCACGTGCCTGGGATGGTCCAATCTCCTCCACCTGCTCTGGCCCTCGTCCGGCTCCAAACTCAACTCTCTGGTAGACTTGAATAGTAGCTAGGGCTCTACCTCTGGCTAGAGTGGCAACACATGCTTCTACTCTACCGTGACCTCTACCTCATCCCCTGTCTCTCCCTCGAGCAATAGTATCGGCAGTGGGTACGGGCATCGGTGCGGGCTCTTGACCTCTTATTGCAGCTGAATGTTTCCTCACTATCTTTAAGAGAATAAAACCAAGAAACTCTTAGAAACCATTAGAATCAAGTACACATGACATTGAATGAAAGATTATAGTTTTCCTAGATAACCCATATCCTCTCGAATATATGTACATACATCTATGTACCGATCCACAAGACTCTATTAGACATTGTTCTTGTAATTGTGTGACCGATGAACCTATGCTCTTATACCAATTTGTCACAACCTAATTTATCGAGTCGTGATGGCACTAACCCCAATGGTCAGTAAGCCAACCACCAACTCATTAACCCAAATATATAAAGAAATAATTGCAGAATTAGTTAGGAAAACCAATTTAAGTCATAAAAATGTAGCTTAATATAAATATTATGAAAATACAACCATTTCCCAAGTGTGATGTAACGAGTACAAGAATTAACTAAAGATTATTGCATAGTTTAGGTAAAACACCCGAATACAGTATGAAATAAAAGGACTGAAAAGTAAAGTAAGAGGGAGAATTTGATGCTACGGATCAGCTGGTAGCTTACCTCGTATCCTCCAAAGCAGCACCTCAATAGGTTGGATAGTCACGCGTCCCACTAGTGCTAGGACCGAATATGCACCCAAAAAGGTGCAACAAGTGTAGCGTGAGTAAGAGAAATAACGTGTACTCAACAACATCATCGACCGACCCTATGTTAAACAGAGACATGGGTTGGCCTTTCAAATACTACTACCGCACTAATCGCCATTAAGTCATCACAATCACCACAATTACAATCATACTTAAACTTTGAGGACAAGCCTAAGTTATATCATGTAGTTACTTAATTTGTTAAGGTTTCCACAAAGTCAAGGTAATAGAATATAATTCCACACAACAGTTACTTCATACAAAATATGGATGAAATGAGATGAGGTACAAATGAAATACAATGAAAGGACTTTCCTTCTCATTATTGGTATACACGCGTTCGAATATTAATAAATCGTGACCTATGGGGAACTTGCAAGGTCCATATACCACACATGCTCACACAATATATGTCTCTAACCACACGTTCTCAATACTTGTCTGTAACCACATAGACTCACACATTACCCGTCATTAACCACACAACTCATATACTCGTCTCAAGCCACACATGCTCACACAACATGAATATGACTTGCACAACAACAAGAAGCCATAATATGCAACAAATATTCTATCTTTAGTCAGATTATGCCATAAGACCCTACCTTTATCTATTTACACAATAAAGACTCGACATGTTCTTCTTTTCCATTTTTAAACGAGTATAAAAGGAATGTTGGGGACACAGTCACATAAAATACAAGATTTTAATAATATTGCAGAAAGTACAAACTTTATACCTCAATCATATATCCAATATATCGTCTTCTAGTGCTCGAAACATGGCATTCACTACATAATTTAAAGGCACAAGTTCCCATAACATGTCACAGTACCCGATACAAGTGATCGTCACCTCACAAGTATTATGACCACCTTATTATCCCCATTACAACTTCTTATTTAGTTAATTAAACTAACTGTGATGCTTAAATAGGGTAGAAGATCTCAACTTATCTGGAATTCGGAGTTCTAGAATCACCACATAGTCTTGCCTTTTCGTAAAACCTCTAAAAGGTGACAATCTATTCAAATGTGGATAATACGTCAACATATGATTCTATTGATACCCATATTGTTATACAAAACTTACAGACCCAAAAGGTCACCCAAACTAGGACTCCGAGCCAAAAAGGCGTAAAACAAAAAATTAATTCCAAAATTAGTTTATCTATCATCTATGTAGTTTAGATATCAATTATCACCAAAATCTAACATCAATTTCATGTTTAATTAGATAAAAACTACATTTTAAAGTTTGAGTTCATAAACCCATAAAACCCCATCCTAATCATGATCTCAAGCATAAAATCTCATACTAATCGAAGATATAATCATAATAGGATTATAAGAAGCTACCCAAATGAAGTTCCTTGCAAAATCCCCAAAGATTGCCTTAAACCGAGCTCTTAAGTCTCAAATATGGAGAATGAAACGTCTAAGTCGAAATAAGGCTTTTTAATATCTACCTAGTGATCCTTGCACATGCGATGAATTTCTCGCATCCGCGAGCCTATTTCGGTAGCCCAAAGTCTCGTAGATGAGAGGCACACAGACATGGCCCAACTCCGTAGGTGCGTCCCTTTTATCGCAAAAGCGACTTCACACCTGTGAGCTTTTCTATCGCATATGCGCCTTAGCCCAAAGCCACATCTACTTGTACCTACGACCTATTTCTTAGTAATGTGGCCTCACATAAGCGAGTCCTAATCTCGTAGAAGCGAGACACCACAACCAGAAACTCTAAATCAAGCTCAAACTTTAAATCAACCCCCGACACTCATCCGTGACCTCTCGGACACAAACCAAATATGCAAATCACTCATAAAACATGCAATGGACTTGCTCACGCACTCAAAATACTCATATTAGGTCATCTTGACCTGCTGTTGACTCAAGTCTACTCTAATTTAATTAAGTTACAATCTCAACCCAGAGTCCAAACTAAACCCGAGTCCCTCGGAAACTGAACCAATGACTCGACTAAGTCATAAATGACTTTTTGAACCTAATAGACTTGACGAAACATCGAAAAAGACTAAAATGCCCTCAATGTTGTCTTTAGGCAACTAAAACTCATTTATTAATTTAATAACTTTCCAAATTCCGAAAACTTACCCGAATCATCCTCTAATCACTCGGGACTCGTTCTAACCATTCACCTAAGTCAAAAATTATGTTGCGGAGCTAACGAAATCATCAGAATTCAATTTTGAGCGTGTTTTCTTAAAAGGCAACTCTTAGTCAAACTTCTCAAACATAAAACATTCAAAACTCAAAACTTAAATTTTCTTCTGTTATTTCCGTCTGATTGCCTCGGGAATGGTGCCACCCATTCCCACACATCAAAAACATCAAAACTAAGCTAGAGGAAAGGGAATTTACAGAAAATATGCAAAATAGTCAAACTGACCTAACACGTCTTTACAAAAAAAAAACACTTGAGAGGGTATTGACAAAACAACAACAAAAAATAGAGGAGAAACAAAAAAATAATTGATGAAAGAAAAAGAAGAGTCGTTCGCTGGAGTAGTAGAGAAGAGGAAAAGGAAGAAGAGCAGTTCACAGTTGTTTTCTTTAGATCAAATGAGGAGTTCTTTTTTCCTTTGAGTTTCAAACATTTTAACAAGTTTTTAATATTATATTTTGGCCCCAATTTAACCTAATTAAAATTTGAGTTGGTTTTAACCCTTCCAAGTCAAACTTGTCAGCTTTTCTAATTTCAACACTTAAATGGCACCTTTAGTTAAATTTTCTCTAGACTATTATTTTATTAAGCTTAATCAACTGGTTGCTATAAGAGCTAAATAACCAAGAGTTTTCTAGGAATTTATTAATAATTTGCTTAACATTGGGATTCGATTGTCATTTTAAATTTGG
Source organism: Przewalskia tangutica (assembly GCA_029844215.1). Lineage (NCBI taxonomy): Eukaryota > Viridiplantae > Streptophyta > Magnoliopsida > Solanales > Solanaceae > Przewalskia > Przewalskia tangutica. The sequence goes on from CM056719.1 coordinate 124,938,048, forward strand.
AGATGTTGACCATTACACTGTTTCATACATATTGTTTTTGTTTTATTTTACATTTTTCAATCCTAACATGTAGTATGGACGCATACATAACTATATTTGTCATCGCTCCTTTTTAGGAATCGTGGTGTCACCTACACAATCACTGAAACGACCCGAGCCGATGGGTCCGCGACTGGTGCCCTACCTGGGCACCCTTATACCCATACAACACATAAGATCAGTAGAAGCTAATAAAACAACTCATAATCATATAACGAAGGGGTCCTGTCACCCAAAATGTAATGACAACTCTTATAATAAAAATGGCAAGCCGACAAGGCCGCCACTGTATATAGAAATATCCAAATAACTGCAACTGTACATATGTCCAACCCGCACATGACTACATACCTCTAAGAGTACAACAGTAACTATGACGGGACAAGGCCCCGCCGTACCCCTGAATATACATAAGCATGTAACAGCCCGACTGTACCAAAATGATAAGCTCCGGAATAATGGAGCTATCCCAAAATATGAGCAATGATCCTAAGCACACGGATCACCAAACTGAGTACCTACACATGCGGGCATGAACGCAGCCCCCCGAAGGGGGTCAGTACAACAAGGTACTAAGTATGTAAACATAAGTACAGTAAATAAGATCATAACTAGCCAACAGATGACAGGGAAAAGTATGAAAATCAAATACCAGATCCAACAGTGCCATATAAAATAAGAGCCAACTGTACCTTGTAAACATAGAGAGTCAAATGTGCCTTTTTAAAACTGAGAGTCATACCAAAATCATGAATGTCTGCCCATATAATCATGTATTGTTATGGTTATCTATACCCGCATCATAGCCGCTTGTCCATGGAATCAAATGCCTATACGGCCCGGTCCTCAAGTGAAGGACGCGGTGAACATATATTACCCGACCCTTTCTGGGACGCGGTAAACACTTAGTCATATATTGCTTGGCCCTTTCTGGGACGTGGTAACATTATAAATAATTACATATACTGCCTGGCCCTGTCTGGGACACGATATAATCATCTACATATACTGCCCGACCCTTTCTGGGACACGATAAAGTCATATACATATACTGTCCGGCCCTTTCTGGGACATGGTAAAATGAATTACTACCACTTGCATGTGTAGCTATCATGAGCAATTTAATTCATCTTTTGACTCTCCATACATCTTTAAAATGATCTTTCATTTTAGAAAAACTCAAAACACTATCATGTCATGCATCATAAACCATTAAAATGAGCTTTCATTTTAGAACTACCAAGACACTATCACCTCTTGTATAAATCATTAAAATGAGCTTTCATTTTATAACTACCAAGACACTATCATATCTTGTATAAATCATTAAAATGAGCTTTCATTTTAGAACTACCAAGACACTATCACATCTTGTATAAATCATTAAAATGAGATTTCATTTTAGAACTACCAAGACACTATCATATCATGTAATATTAGGGACTTGAACCCAGAAGTACTAGGTAGGTCCACCGTACATTCATTTTATAAAAAAAGTCATATCATGTATCATTAGGGATTTGAACCCAAAAGTACTATGTACATCCATCGTACATTCATTTTATAAAAAGAATCATATCATGTATCATTAGGGACTTGAACCCAAAAGTACTATGTACGTCCACTGTACATTCATTTTATAAAAAGAGTCATATCATGTATCATTAGGGACTTGAACCCAAAAGTACTATGTACATCCACCGTACATTCATTTTATAAAAAGAGTCATATCATGTATCATTAGGGACTTGAACCCAAAAGTACTATGTACGTCCAACGTATATTCATTTTATAAAAAGAGTCATATCAAGTATCATTAGAGACTTGAACCCAAAAGTACTATGTACGTCCACCGTACATTTATTTTATAAAAACACCAAGGCACTATCACATCTTTCACTAAAGATTAAGATTCAATAAAACTATGTACGTCCGCCGTACATTCACTTCATATAAATCATGCCAAAAGAAGAGGGATAGTTCACATACCTTATCGGCAATACCAACTCGACAAGTAGAATACGTCCCAAATAGGTACTTCAACCTATAATAACAATAACACGTCTATCAACTTCATGATACTTGTGTAAGTCATATACCACATAATGGTTCTCTTTTCATATAAAAATTTGGACAGCACTTCCCCTATTTATACATACTTTTCCACCTTACAAATAAGGCCAATAACATCAATAACCAAGCACCAATTAAGGGCACAACTAAACTGCAACAAAGGGGATTACATGTCTTAACAGGACGTGTAAAATTCCGCCCCACAAATAATATCAAACTAGTCCAACTTACGAAGTCATTCTCGGCCAAAGGTGTAACAACATATCAACCTTTCCAATTCCTTTTCAATTCAAGTTGTTTAGTATAACATGTTATCAAGCCGCAATCGGTTATAACTACTACAATCTTCAAGTAGGTAACATGTGACGATTCTAATTATCGACCAAAATTGTATTTCAATTTCAAATGGCTAATCAATGTCATTTCGGATTTTAGGCTTCCAATATCCATAACACTTATCAATATTTAATACATAAACTTCATGCTAGTCAAAATGTAAGGCTACAACAATATGTAATCTTATAACACTTAAGAAAACAAGCTTGTTACCTTAGTGAGCCTTAATCCACTTCAAGATCCGAAGTCTCTCCCTATCAACTTAGAGTCGCTCCTTGACACTCCAATCCGCCACTTGAATCCCTTTAGAAGATCACAAACAACTTTCCTTCAATTCCAAATCCAAACCTAGGAAAGTGACTAGGTTTTCACCTTGCGACTAATACGAAAACGCCACTTTTCCGGGATATTTCTATTGAGATACCCATACAATACTCTTAGGAACCTTGGTTTAAAGTATGGGGATTATTGGACAACAAACAAAAATTTCCTCTTCTTGAAGCCCTCCAAACCCGAGAGCTCCCCTCTTTGTGTTCTAAGTTTTCTTGAAAATTTTCTAAGTATAGAAGCCTTGTCTTGCTACTAGTGAGCTTATATAAACATATGGAGGGTCAAGATTAGAACAAATGGATGGTTTGGATGCAATTCACAAGGATCAAGCCAAGTGGCTCTTGACTAAGTCAACAATGTCAAGCTCTTAGACTTAGCAAGACTTGGTCATCTTTATTATGGTCAAATGACCATTAAATCCATGGTCCATTTCGTCCAAGACCACTAAGGGGGTGACACGTGTCGCCCTCCCATTCGTCGCAATATTTCGTTTTCCGACAATTCCATAATTCCGATAAATTTTTACTCGTCTCAAATCTTAACATTTTTGAGTTCTTACGTACGTTCTTATAAAAATATCATGGAATTTCGGGGTGTAACATTCTTCCCCCCATATAAACATTCGTCCCCGAATGTTCTTTTGGGAGTCAAACTTAAAGATAGCGACATAGTTGTCACGACCCGACCCCGGGCCGCGACCGGTACCCTACCTGGGCACCCTTCTAATCATACAACATAACAAACTGCGGAAGATAAATAACACACTTTTTTTTTTAAAACCAAGGCCAAGCCGATAAGGCTGCCATAATCATAAAAATTACCCGAAAGGGTCTACACTGCTTAACAATGTAAAAAAAACAACTCTAGCCAGTACAGCCCACAGATAAATACAGACCTCTAAGATTTGAACAAATACTATGACGGGACAAGGCCCCACCGTACCCCTGAATATACATAGCCATGACAACTCCGAAACATTAGAGCCATCTCAAAATGCTGAATCAGGATCCTAAGCTCGCGGATTCACAATCGTACCTAAACTCGCGACATGAACGCACTTCAAGCGGGTCGATAACAAATTTAATATGGAACAGAAATAAGGTACAGTAAACCAATCATAACTGTATAAAAGAATGACATGGGCAAGTATAAAAAGGGTAAATACCAGATCCTACCGTGTCATTACCATCTCGTCAACTTAATCGTACCTTATTATCTTTTCCTATTTTTCAATAAAAGTTATAGCCACATTCTTACGTACATACTTAAGAAAACTCATCAAGTTCATAAACATATTACTTACGTATCTTGCATAACCTAATCCGTCCCTTTATGGAGGAACGCCTATGCCGCTTTACCAACTGGGACGCGATAGAGTCACATAAGTCTGCCCATAAAGGTATACTGCCCGGCCCAATCTGGGACGCGATAAAATCACATAAGTCTGCCCATAAAGGTATACTGCATAAAAATAGGAGGCTCATGATCAAAGCAGGGTCTCTCGCCCACAGTATCGATAAGGATTCCTACTCCTGGGACTATTTCACCCGCATAGGTCCTGTGGACCCGCATGAGATATTCCTCGCATAGGCTGTACCCGCCCGCATGGGACTATTTCACCCGCATAAGCCCATAAGGACTCGCATGAGGTATTCCTCGCATCGTGGGTAGAAAATCCACCGGTGTGGTATAACGCCTTGGGGTTTACCCCTCATTTATACTCTTACCCTGAAACAGGTGGTATAACGTCTTGGGGGTTTACCCCTCATTTATACTCTTACCCTGGAGAAGGTGGTATAACGTCTTGGGGGTTTACCCCTCATTTATACTCTTACCCCTCAATCACACACAGAAGGTGGTATAACGTCTTGGGGGTTTACCCCGCATTTATACTCTTACCCCTCAATCATATTCATAACCTAGCTCAACCGGCTATCATACATAACATAAGCACTACCGGCTTATCATACATAACCTAAGCACTACCGGCTTATCATACATAACATAAGCACTACCGGCTTATCATACATAACCTAAGCAAGTTAAGAAATCCCCTAACTTCTTGTTAGCTTGTTCATATACACTCTCATATTAGATTACTTAAGGCACTAACATATCATTATAAAATCCGGGAATTTAATCCAACGTACTACATGCCTCTACTCCTTTAAAATGATTCTCTTTCAAATAAAACTTCCAGGGTACTAATAACCGTAGTATCACGTCATTTCTACTTTTCAAGACAAGTCACAATACCTTTTAGAAATACATTTATAGGCTTCTAAATCAAGTGACTTCTTTCATTAAAACCTTAAGCAATTGGTACCTTTAAAACAATTTGCCCTTCTTTATTTCAAATCATTTCTTCGCTTACATTACTGAAGAAAACCATTCTTTTAATCTTCCATAAAGTTGTTATAACCAACTTCCCATAAAGCCGTTATAACTCTTTATGTCTTAGACAAATTCATTCCTTTTATAACCAAGAGACTTATACTTTCAAATCAAATCACATAGCTTTCAAAATACTTCAAGTCTCTTAACTTTTAAGAAAACAAGTTTCTTAACTTAGATTGTCAAGCTTCTTAACTTTAGAAATCAAGTCTTTCCAAATCAAGTATTCTATACTTGTAAATCAATTCATTTCTTCCTTTAAGAATCAAGTCCTATAACTTGAAAAATAAAGTCCCTTAACCTTTTAAAAATTTGAGGTCCATAGTCTTAAAACTTCATACGTAAATTCTTATAAATTAAGTAACATATACTTTGGTGCGTTGTGAATAAGTTATACTTATTTATAATGATCTTAATCAAGTAGCCATGATCTAGAAAATGAAATACAATTTTGTCTTATCTTAGCTTCTATGCAGATGGAGAATTCTACTTGTTTTAACTTAATTGATTGTCATTACATTTTCCTTTATTAACGCTGCAGTGGCTTGTTCGATACTTATTATCATTTGTGCCGTAACTTAGCCAAGTCAACTTGGCTCCAAAATACCTCCTAACGACTCTTACCAACATCCCCCATAAGACTTGGTAAGAACATAGGATAACTTAGACATAACCCTTACGTAGAGTAAATCAACATACATACCTCTTAACTTCTAAGAGTAGAAGGAATCATGAAATAATACCACATGTATATTCCATACATAGAATCATGTCAAAAGAAGGAAGAGGTTCACATACCTCGCGACGATTATCGACAAATAACAAAATGCTCCGAAGTACTTCAACCTTGATAGCTATTCCATCCTTCAAGTAGAATCCGCTATACTTAGTACTTCAACCTAAAATGGCCATAATATGTCCATTAACCTCTAGCTTCGAACGTAGAATATTCTAAGTGCAAAGTCACTAAATTCTACGGAAAATCGGACATCACTTCCTTTGTTTCTACATACTTTGCCACCTTTTTCAAGGCCGAATACAATAACCAAACACGCCACATTTAAGGCCCAACAATTCAGCTAACGAAAGGGGATTACACGCCTTAACAGGACGTGTAAAATTCTGCCCCACAAATTAATACGAAACTAGTTCCACAATTAAAGCCATTCTCGACTAACATAAACAACAACTCAAAGTCTTTTCCAATTCTTTTCCAATCCAAGTTCTTAGGTCTAACATGTTATATAGTCATAAACAACTTCAACAACTACAATTTCCTTCAATATATAACATGTGACGACTTATACTTATAATCAACTTGAATTGTAATCTTAAGGCTAAACATACTAGTTTTCGGATTAGGGTTCCAATAGCCAATATATTTATCAAACTTCATAATATAAACATCTCATGCTTGCTAATATCCATAGCTACAACAATAAGTAATCTTAATTACTAAAACGACAAAAATTATACCTTTACAAGCCCTTAATCTTTCCAAGATTCAAAGTCGCTCCTTAGAAATTCTTAGCTCCTTTCCTTATGTTCCAATCCGCTCCAAACACTCCTTAGAAGCCTATGAAGAACCCATCTTCAAGTTCCAACTTCAAAGTTGAAGAACCCCTTAAGTTTCCGCCTTGCGACTAACGTGAAAACGCCGTTTTTCCGAAATCTTTCTATTGAGATATCCTTACAATACCCTTAGGGACCTTGGGTTAAAGTATTGTGAATTATGATCCACAATTGCAAAAAATTTCTCTCAAAAGGACCCTTTGGCCGAGAGCTCTAAGTGAAGAACAAGAGTGTGTAATTTTTTCTAAGTGTTAAAAGAGCTTGTATTGCACTAGTTGAGTATATATAATACAATGGATGGCTTGGATTGCAACACTTGAGTAGCTAGGATGAGAATAATTAATTAATTGGCCAAGTGGACAAGTTGACTAGTCAATTTTCTCAAGCTAGAAAGACTTATCTTACTTGATGGTCAATGAATAAACCGTTTTGAAAGAAGACGTACGTGTGTTAACTGAATGTAGTGTTACGGCAATGTCTTTTGACTTAAGCCTGAATAATAAAGAATCTTGAAGTTTTTCAAAAGATTAATAAACCGTTTTGAAAGAAGAGTAGTACTTGGTTTTTACAAGGAGAAATGTTTTACTGATTTCGAAAATCAGAATGAGTACCGACAAACCACTGCAGCGTTAATAAAGGAAAATGTAATGACTAATGAAGTATTATTAAAACCAGTAGAAACCTCCATCTGCATAGAAGCTAAGATGAGACAAAATGATATTACATTTTCTAGATCATGTCTGCTTTAATAAGATGGTTATAAACTAGAATAAGACTGCTCACACATATGGCATATGTTACTCAATTGTTTTAAAAGAGATTAAGACATTGAACTATGAAACTTTTCTAAAATAAAGAGACTTGAGTAATTGAAATTAGGCAAACTGGAACTTTAGGGAAAAGAAAGGCATTGTTTTGTCTTAAACTGGTTTAAAACATAAAGTGTTATAACAACTTTATGGGAAGTTAGTTATAACGACTTTATGAGAACAACAGAAGGGTTTTATCATTGGTTTTAATGTGGTAACTTGACTTTAAAAAGAGAAGTGTTTTGGTCTAAAAAGAAGGCATGGTATTGCCTTAATTTGGTTTTAAAAAGGAAAGTATGGAAGTTGTTTTGGTTTACTTAAAAAGATGTAAGTCACTCTATTTTTTTATACTAAGGGTATCGGGTGACTTTTATAAAAGGAATGGATCTCTTAAAAGGGATTTAACGTACGTAGTACTTTAGGGTTAAAACCCGGACTTTGGCATAAAATGAAAGTACCTTGAGTTGTGTATAACTTGCCTATGCTTGTTGTTGTGAAACTTGCCTATGCTTGTTGTGATAGCCTTTGTTGTGCAAGAATTGTGTTTCTATACTACCGCGTCTCTCAGTGGAGGGCCGGTTGACTTGTTGAGAACTTACTTGGACATACCGCAAAGGACGGAGAATTCCACCGCACGCCTCCGCTGATAGTGTTATTCCATGGACTAGCTCTCCACGAGGTTTCTTACCGCTCGCCGCGTACCGTGGTGGCTGCCAGATTTGCCCCGCCTCGTGGCTGATTCGCCTTGGTACTGGTAGTTAGCCCTCGCACTTGCCCTGCTCGAGTAGTGACGGTCTCGTGATACGCTGTACCGTAGTTAGCCCTCAGACTTGCCCCGGCCGCCTACGTGGCCGCCTTGGTATCCGGTAGCCTGGCCAGATTTCCCCGTGTCAGCTTCGTGGTTTGGTTGTATAGTATTGTTAGTATGGCTTTGGCATCAGGTAGGACTTGGTGTTCATATGCACTCCTTGGTGTTATTATATCATAGACTGCCGGCAGTGAGGAAGGTATTCCACGGGCATGATTGATGTTGCGGGCGTGAGACCCATGGTTATATTTGAGTGATGACTCTGAGGGCGTGAGTCCCTGACTTACATGACTGCTTATTTATCGTGAACTGTAGTTTGGTTATCATACATGTCTCCTGCTTTATATAGACTGCTATGATTTCATTTACGATTTTACGCTTCACATACTTGGTACTGCTGTACCTCCTCCTTCTGGGCCGTTCATGCCGCAGTAGAGGTACATCTACCGCCGATCCTCGCGCTTAGGATCACTTTTCAGCCTTATCAAGCTCGCTCCTTCACACGACCTGCCCGGTTCGTGGATCGTGCCTTACCCGGCCACCCAAGTAGTCATACATCACAGAAAATCAGCGAACATAAAACAAGACATGAAGCAAGATATATTATATATAAACAAAGCAACCAAAACAAATAGCTTGCCTCAGATATAAATACATAAAAACCCGAACGCTTTAATCCTTTACAAACTCGCCACAACAAGATTACTGCACTTCTAAGATTTACAACAACCATGACGGACAGGCCCCGCCATACCCTCAATGTACAAGAACCTACAACTCAGTGGAACACATACCAAGAATAAGCCTCCGAGAAACGGAGCTTCCTAATACGCTGAATCACATCCTATGAGCGAGGATCAACTACCGGTGTACTCCTACCTGCGGCATGAACGCAGCCCCCCGAATGAGGTCAGTACAACAGGTACCAAGTATGTGAAACTGATAATACTGCAGTTAAATCATAACAGTCTATATAAAGCAGGAGACATGTATAATAACCAAAATACATTACGCAACATAAAAGCAGTCAAGTCCGGGACTCACGCCCTCAAAGTCATCACTCAATATATAACTATGGGTCTCACGCCCACAACATCAATCATGTTCGCATCATGGCCGCATGCCCCGACTGCAGACGGCGTATATGTCCATGATGCAACAATAATAATGCCGCACGCCACATGCCCCGACTCGTGACGCGTATACGCCCATGTAACATCAACAACAATATACTGGGTGGTCAACCCTGCCGCATGGCTACATGCCCCCGGAATTCTACATCGGTGCAGACACGTCCATGTAACAATAATAACCATATATCGGGTAATCAACCCTGCCGCATGGTCACATGCCCCGACCAGACGGTGCGAGCATGCCCATGCAACATTAATAACCATATAACCCTTAATCAACCCTGCCGCATGGCCACATGCCCCGACTGCATCGGTGTAGACATGCCCATGTAACAATAATAATGGAAGCATACCCGTGGAATCTTCCGTCACTGCCGGTACGTCAAAGTAAGCTCTCAACAAGTCAACCGGCCCTCCATCGAGAGACGCGGTAGTATAGAACACAATTCTTGCACAACAAAGGCTATCACAACAAGCATAGGCGAGTTACACAACAACAAGCATAGACAAGTTATACAACAACAAGCATAGGCAAGTTATACACAACTTAAGGTACTTCCATTTTATATCAAGTCCGGGTTTTAACCCTAAAGTACTATGTACGTTAAATTCCTTTTAAAGAGATCCATTCCTTTTATAAAGGTCACCCGATACCCGTAGTATAAAAATAGAGTGACTCACATTTTTAGGTAAACCAAAACACTTTCCTTTTTCAACAACATTCTTTCCCCTAAAGTTCCAGTTTGCCTAATTTCAATTACTCAGGTCTCTTTATTTTAGAAAAGTTCCATAGTTCATAGTCTTAATCATTTAAGAATATAATTCTCTTTTAAACAATCTGAGAAACATATGCCTTATGAGTGTAGGTTATTCTTGTTCATAATCAATCTTATTAAGCAGCCATGATCTAGGAAATGTAATATCATTTTGTCTCATCTTAGCTTCTATGCAGATGGAGGTTTCTACTGGTTTTAATAATACTTCATTATTCAATACATTTTCCTTTATTAACGCTTGCAGTTGGTTTGTCAGACTCATTCCGATTTCAAATCGGTAACATTATTCCCTTTTAAAAACCAAGTACTCATTACTCACGAATGAGGTTTCACACAAACATCCATATTAAGTCAAGTCTCTTATCTTTTAAGATCAAGTCTCTTAACTTCTAAAAATCAGTAAACCATTCTCTTTACCACTCTTAAGACGTTATACCTAACTTCCCATAAAGCTTAGTATAACTCTTATGTTTTCAAAACCAAGTATTACTCTTCTTTCAAAACGGTTTATTAATATTTTGAAATACTTCAAGATTCTTTATTATTCAGGCTTAAGTCAAAAGACATTGCCGTAACACTACATTCAGTTAACACACGTACGTCTACCGTACTATATATATATTCCTTTTAAAATATTTCAAGGTCCTTATTATTCAGGCTTAAGTCAAAAGACATTGCCGTAACACTACATTCAGTTAACACACGTACGTCTACCTTACTATATATATATATTATTCAGGCTTAAGTCAAAAGACATTGCCACACGTACGTCTACCGTACTGTATATATATTCTTTTAAAATTCTTCATGCTCAAGAGTATAGAAAGAATCACATACCTCGCGACGATTATCGACTATAAGCAAAACGCTCCACGGCTATAACCCGGCTAGCCTTGTCCACCTTCCAAGTAGCACATGCTACTCGCAGAACATTCAACCAATAAAGGTTATCAGTCTACTGTAAATACAGTCCTATGTAAGTACAGTTTAATCTACTTCTTTAATATTCTTCTGACGTGATTTCAGTTCAAGTCTATTCTGTAATATCCTTCTATTACAGTTCAATTCTCTTCTATGAATCTTATATTCATTTTTATACTACTACAGTATGTAATTCCCAATTACAATAGAAGGACAGTAGTATTTACCTCGATGAGCCCAAAATTATCCAAGTTTAATGTCGCTCCTGAGCAACGTTAAGCTCATACTCCGTGCGCTCCAACCCGCTCCGAACAACCCTTAGAAGTTCTACGCAACTTCTACTTAACACTTCAACCGACTATGAAGGTTTTCCTTAGGGTTTCGTTTAGTGGCTAAAGGAAAGTATAATAGTATTTCCGGGCTCTACGTATAGAGGTAACTTTGGAAAGTACTACAAGGTATATGGGCTAAAGTATTTGGGCATAACAACAATACTTGGAGAGTATTTCTATACCACAAAGGGGGGTATTATACGAAAACAACTAGGCTAGGGGGGGGTACCCCTCGGCTAGAACACTACAAAGGGGGGGGACCCTCTCGGCCAAAGCTTCACAAGTGGGGACCCTCTCGGCCAAAGCTTCACAAGGGGGGGGGGGGGAGGGGCTTTGGACGAACACAACTTCTCAAAGGGGGAGGGATTTTTAGACTTGGAAATGATTTTAGGATGAAGAAGTTCATCAACTTAGGGGGGTATTTATAGGTCAAGCAATGGCCAACCAATGGCCAAGATCAAGCCATGTGTCATGCAAGTGTAGGGTCAAGATTTAACCATGTGGACCTTATCCATCTACCACACCAACTTGCACAAAATATCCTACCTAACCCATGCCACCTATTTCGTACCTTTGCCGCCCCAATCTCTTCCAATGTGAGGGTGACACATGTCACCCTCCCGTTGGTCCAAAATGTTTCGTCTCTCGGAAAAATCCGCAAAAATTATAAATGACATAGCCGGAATTTTCCCTTCGCAAGTTCTGTAAAACGTTTCGTCGAAAAACGACTCTAATCGGGGGTTGTGCACAATTTCGAACCTATGCCTACTTTAAGGCTTAAATTTATATACGTACGCCCTCACGTACATACTCTGGAAATACGGGGTATAACATTCTCCCCTCCTTAGAAACATTCGTCCCGAATGTTCCTTCTCAAAACGGATGACGATGAAGTTCTTCTAGCAAGTTGCTAACGCCACACCTGGCCATGAAATAACACACGTTCTCTTCCTTCCTTACTCGTCGTGCCCTTCTCGAACACTTGAACTCTTCTAGTATACGTACCACACTTCAGTCATCGCTTCAGTTCCCAAAACTTGGGAGTCACCACCTCCAAACTTGGTCATCTTACTAGCTTCACTTTCTTCTAAGGCCATTCCCGGCCTTCACGAACCGATTCTGGTCGAACGCATCCACGGACTCATACGATGGTCATCTAAACTTGGGCCTAGCACCCTCTTGACCCTACCACCTGGCGGGACCACCCAGAGCTGACCCCACCTCGAAACAGGCCGTTGGTTGGCCCGCAATATGGCCCCAACCCGACCCACTTAACGCATCAAGCTCTTGTCTCCCGATCCGGAACAATCTTACCTATACAGGTCATGAAAGCTACCACTTCCATTTTACACCACCCAAGGAATTTTCCCATAATTACTCCACGTATACTTATACATTCTGACAAAGATCACCCGCAAAATCTTGTACTCAAGATGGCCTTACATCTAAGGTCTCCATTGTAATATTCTAAGGTTCATCATTCTCTCACCCCCAGGCTTACCCTTTTACACTAACCAGGTTTCTAAATCACACTTTAGCACAAAGCTATCCGAACATAACACTAAACACATCATCATAACATCAATACATACAAGTCTCTAGAGGGTTAAGGTTATACCTGAAAATAGGCGGTTCAAAGGACCGCTAAAACTGGGAACTTCCACCGCGACCTCTGCCGTGGCCTGCCGGTGTATGAACATCCTGCCTAGCTATGGAAGGTGAAGAACCCGCAACTGATCCCGTAGTCTGTGTTATCCTACCAGCGCTACCCCTGGTCGGACAGTCTCTCGCCAGATGGCCCTGTTGGCCGCAAAAATAACAAGCTCCCTTGGTACCACGACACTCCCCGAAATGCGGTCTACCACATCGACCACACCGAGGTAGGGGTGACTGCATCTGGCCCACACCCCTACTCCCCTGGAAATCTGAACCCCTGGAGCTCTGACCTGCTCCTGAAGGTTGTGGAGGACCACTCTGCACTGGCGGAGGTACAAAACTAGTATCTTCTTGGCGGTCCGCCTCGAAAGTCACCAAAGGACCACCTGTTGTTACGCCTCTTCGCGATCTTGGTCATTCGCCGACCTCTCCGTGCCTCACACCCAAGTGCAAAAGCCTGCATGCGGGCAATGTCCATGCCCGGCTGAAGAGCTACACCCGAACAAGCCTCTGCCAAGTAGTCATCTAACCCGGTAACGTAGCGGTGTACTCTGTCCTCCATATCAGCTACTACAGCGGGGGCATACCGAGCCAATGAGTCAAACTCCACATTGTACTCCCGAACTGTACGCCCGTTCTGCCTCAACATCAAAAATCTGTCGGCCCGAGCCCTCCTCATCTGTGGAGGCAAGAAATGTGCAAGAAATGCCCCCGAAAACTCGTCCCAAACGGCTGGAAGTGCATTCTCTCCGGGACGGCTCGCGAATCAAACGATCATTGCGGTATCACGCGGCCGATGTGAACCTAGGACCACCGACTCGGTCTCGAAGCCTTGATCACTCTCATGATCCAGAATCGCTTGGTTGAACTCCTGCGGATCATCCTCGGGCCTCGACGTAGAACTCTGGCGGGCTACATCTCGAAAGTCCGTAGCCTCAAACTATCCGATCTTGGGTGAACCGTAGGTGCTCAGGAGCTGCTGCGTCGGCCTATCCTCGTATCGCCACGATCCCGGCGATGGTGGGCCATCTCTTTGTACCCCAACTCCTCGCCCGTTTGTGGGGTGAAGGTGCAGTCGTGGTTTCATCGACCACTCGCCGCGGCTCTAAACTCTTCTTTGAAATTGGCGGCGTCGCAAAACTCGTCGTCTGAAGCACTGTCTCAGGTAATGACCGGGCCTGCGCCCTCGTACTCCTCTGTATCTCACTAGCAGCTCCCTCGACTGCCTTGCCCACCTGGGCCCGGGTTGCCTTGCGCAGAGGCATAACTGGTGAAAACGAAATACGTCAGAGAGGTCCAACTTACAACATAACTCTAAGGCACGATCTCAGAATGAGAAGAATGGAAACCAATCCTAAATGTCCTGCAGCCTCCTGATTATAGATGTGGTGCACAACACACCGATAATCAAGACTATACTAGACACGGTCTGTAGACACTTTCCGAGGATTAACTGCTCTGATACCACTTTTGTCACGACCCGTTCCGGGGCCCGTGACTGGTGCCTTACCCGGGCACCCAAGTAGTCATACATCATAGAAAATCAGCGGAACATAAAAACAAGACATGAAGCAAGAGATATTATATATAAACAGGCCAACCAAAACAGTTGCCTTCTGTATATAAATACATAAAAACCCGAACAGTTTAATCCTTTACAAACCTGCCCACAACAGTACTACAGACCTCTAAGATTTACAACAACCATGATGGGACAGGGCCCCGCCATACCCCTGAATGTACAAGAACCTACAACTCAGGGAACACATACCGAAGAATAAGCCTCCGGAGAAACGGAGCTTCCCAATACGCTGAACTGTGATCCTAGCGAGGACCAACTACCGGTGTACTCCTACCTGCGGCATGAACGCAGCCCCGAGGAGGTCGATGCAACAGTACCAGTATGTGGCCCGATATCTGCGCTTAAATCATAACGATCTATATAAAGCGGAGACATGTATGATAACCAAAATACATTACGCAACATAAGCGATCAGTCGGGACTCACGCCTCAAAGTCATCACTCGATATATAACTATGGGTCTCACGCCCACAACATCAATCATGTTCGCATCATGGCGCATGCCCGGAGTGCGCCGGTGCGAGCGTGTCCATGATGCAACAATAATAACAATGCCGCACGCCATGCCCGAGTGCGCATCGGTGCAGACATGTCCATGTAACATCAACAACACTATACTGGGTGGTCAACCCTGCCGCATGGCCACATGCCCCCGGAATTCTACATCGGTACAGACCCGTCCATGTAACAATAATAACCATATATCGGGTAATCAACCTGCCGCGTACATGCCCCGAGTCTGCGTGGTGCGAGCATGCCCATGTAACAATAATAACCATATATCGGGTAATCAACCCGCCGCGTGACCACATGCCCCGAGTGCTGCGTCGGTGTAGACATGCCCATGTAACAATAATAATGGAAGCATACGTGGAATCTTCCGTCGCTGCCGACGCGTCAAGTAAGCTCTCAAGTCAACCGGCCCTCCATCGAGAGACGCGGTAGTATAGAACACAATTCTTGCACAACAAAGGCTATCACAACAAGCATAGGCGAGTTACACAACAACAAGCATAGGCAAGTTATACAACAACAAGCATAGGCAAGTTATACACAACTTAAGGTACTTCCATTTTATATCAAGTCCGGGTTTTAACCCTAAAGTACTACGTACGTTAAATTCCTTTTAAAGAGATCCATTCCTTTTATAAAGGTCACCCGATACCCGTAGTATAAAAATAGAGTGACTCACATTTTTAGGTAAACCAAAACACTTTCCTTTTTCAACAACATTCTTTCCCCTAAAGTTCCAGTTTGCCTAATTTCAATTACTCAGGTCTCTTTATTTTAGAAAAGTTCCATAGTTCATAGTCTTAATCATTTAAGAATATAATTCTCTTTTAAACAATCTGAGAAACATATGCCTTATGAGTGTAGGTTATTCTTGTTCATAATCAATCTTATTAAGCAGCCATGATCTAGGAAATGTAATATCATTTTGTCTCATCTTAGCTTCTATGCAGATGGAGGTTTCTACTGGTTTTAATAATACTTCATTATTCAATACATTTTCCTTTATTAACGCTGCAGTGGTTTGTCATTTACTCATTCGATTTTCAAATCGGAAACATTATTCCCTTTTAAAAACCAAGTACTCATTACTCACGAATGAGGTTTCACACA
This sequence comes from Przewalskia tangutica, assembly GCA_029844215.1. NCBI lineage: Eukaryota > Viridiplantae > Streptophyta > Magnoliopsida > Solanales > Solanaceae > Przewalskia > Przewalskia tangutica. The sequence continues at coordinate 124,954,432 of CM056719.1, forward strand.
AACATCCATATTAAGTCAAGTCTCTTATCTTTTAAGATCAAGTCTCTTAACTTCTAAAAATCAGTAAACAATTCTCTTTACCACTCTTAAGACGTTATACCTAACTTCCCATAAAGCTTAGTATAACTCTTATGTTTTCAAAACCAAGTATTACTCTTCTTTCAAAACGGTTTATTAATCTTTTGAAATACTTCAAGATTCTCTATTATTCAGGCTTAAGTCAAAAGACATTGCCGTAACACTACATTCAGTTAACACACGTACGTCTACCGTACTATATATATATTCCTTTTAAAATATTTCAAGGTCCTTATTATTCAGGCTTAAGTCAAAAGACATTGCCGTAACACTACATTCAGTTAACACACGTACGTCTACCGTACTATATATATATATTATTCAGGCTTAAGTCAAAAGACATTGCCACACGTCTACCGTCTTTGTATATATATTCTTTTAAAATACTTCATGCTCAAGAGTATAGAAAGAATCACATACCTCGCGACGATTATCGACTATAAGCAAAAGCGCTCACGGCTATAACGGCTAGCCTTGTCCACCTTCCAAGTAGCACATGCTACTCGCAGAACATTCAACCAATAAAGGTTATCGATCAGTAAATACAATCTATGTAAAATGATTTAATCTACTTCTTTAATATTCTTCCGACGTGATTTGATTCAAGTCTATTCGTAATATCCTTCTATTACGATTCAATTCTCTTATGAATCTTATATTCATTTATATACTACTACAGTATGTAATTCCCAATTACAATAGAAGGACAGTAGTATTTACCTCGATGAGCCCAAAATTATCCAAGTTTAATGTCGCTCCTGAGCAACGTTAAGCTCCTACTCCGTGCGCTCCAACCCGCTCCGAACAACCCTTAGAAGTTCTACGCAACTTCTACTTAACACTTCAACCGACTATGAAGGTTTTCCTTAGGGTTTCGTTTTGTGGCTGAGGGAAAGTATAATAGTATTTCCAGGCTCTACGTATAGAGGTAACTTTGGAAAGTACTACAAGGTATATGGGCTAAAGTATTTGGGCATAACAACAATACTTGGAGAGTATTTCTATACCACAAAGGGGGGTATTATACGAAAACAACTAGGCTAGGGGGGGTACCCCTCGGCTAGAACACTACAAAGGGGACCTCGCCAAAGCTTCACAAGGGGAGGGGCTTTGGACGAACACAACTTCTCAAAGGGGGAGGGATTTTTAGACTTGGAAATGATTTTAGGATGAAGAAGTTCATCAACTTAGGGGGGTATTTATAGGTCAAGCAATGGCCAACCAATGGCCAAGATCAAGCCAAGTGCCATGCAAGTGTAGGGTCAAGATTTAACCATGTGGACCTTATCCATCTACCACACCAACTTGCAAAAAATATCCTACCTAACCCATGCCACCTATTTCGTCCCTTTGCCGCCCCAATCTCTTCCAATGTGAGGGTGACACATGTCACCCTCCCGTTGGTCCAAAATGTTTCGTCTCTCGGAAAAATCCGCAAAAATTATAAATGACATAGCCGTAATTTTCCCTTCGCAAGTTCTGTAAAACGTTTCGTCGAAAAACGACTCTAATCGGGGGTTGTGCACAATTTCGAACCTATGCCTACTTTAAGGCTTAAATTTATATACGTACGCCCTCACGTACATACTCTGGAAATACGGGGTATAACACCTTCGGAGGCTTATCTTTTGGTATGTTACCACAGTGCAGGGTTCTTGTACATTCGTGGTATGGCGGGGCCCTGTCCGTCATAGTTGTTGTATAAATCTTAAGTGCATGTTGTTGTGGGCAGGGTTGTAAGGATTAAACTGTTCAACTTTGTAATTATATATATATGCCGTAAGGCGATTTCCTCTCAGGTAAAATGTGTCTTATTTCATATTTTGTTTCATGTATTGTTTTTATGTTCCGCTGATTACTCTGATGTATGACTACTTGGGTGTCCGGGTAAGGCACCAGTCACGGGCCCCGGAACGGGTCGTGACACAATTACCCCAACATAATAATTTTTCCACGGTTATCTAAAACTGTAACCTCTGGCATGACGATACTGAAGACCTTACCAGTCTCATATCATTCATCTAACAACCTGGGTACACATATCCCCATAATACGTACAACTATCATTTTACGTGGGGGAGAGAACTTATCTCCCTTAAATAAACTTTCCTTGGAGTCACAACCCTAATCACAAGGTCCCCTTGCGGTCCTATAAATATCTAATTATCACGCACCACCTTAAAATCGTGTAGATTTTCAAAACCTACCAAAAATGCCTTCAGCTTTCCACAGGCAGTACTCGTACTTATTTTATTCTTGCCTTGCGCATTTTCCTGAAATTATCCGGAAGGTCGTGGTCCAGACCGCCACACCAAACCAACTCCAAGTACCCCCAAGGGCACTTAACATATACTCCTTCAAATTCGAGTATTACTTACTTTCTGCATTAATTTACCTCAAATGAACAAGTCACACAGACTTATTAACATCAACTATGTCAAATAAGGAAGGATAATTCACTGGTTACAGCCACTTCCCTTCCTTTCCACCCGATAACTGGTTTACTGGAAAATTGGTACCGAACCAATCTCTCTCTGTAGTCAACGTTGGCATAACAAGAGGCCAACTAACCCGTACTGATAATGACCTCAAGGTCTGTCATGTCAGCTCTACTAGGTCTTCTAGGATCCGACGACTATATCGTCACCGGGCAATTATTATACACCCGCTCAGCTACCACCCATCACTCACGGGTGTAGTTACCTCTAAGGTTCTCATGGATTCAGACTCTATCTCTTACACTTGGTTGCTCTCTTTCTCACTGGTCGTACTATTTCCGTACTCTCAAACTTATACTAGCATACGTACATAACTTCCATACTAAATCTGGCCTCCAATCTTTGGAGTTACTATATTAAGCAATATAAGGCCATTTCCGGCTCTCACAACCTGGTTCCGGTGGAATGCGTCCACGAACCCGTAAAATGATTTACTAGACTTGGGCCTTGCACCCTCGTGACCCTGTCACGTAGCGGGAGTACTACCAGCTAATCCCCTTCCATTACAGGCTATGGGGCGACCCTTAATAGGTCCTCTACCCGACTCGGCGTCGTACTTAACTCTTATCCTTGGTCTGACTTAACTTTTTACTACCCGAGAAGACCTTATATACCTAAGGTCTCGGCGGTTATCAACATTCTTAGGCTCGCAATTTCCATGCTCCAAGCCCACCTTATCAGTCCCTCCGTAAACGGGTACAATAACTTCTCAGACATCTCATCATCTCCTAATTATCTCAAATTAGCACGTAAAACCTTGATGAGAGTTCATTAACTATTCATACCTTCTCGGTATTTATTTAGTCCTTACCAATTCCTGGTAATCTAAAATCATTCTAGGAAACACATATGTGACCCTCATACATAAATCCGCATAGCTGTATGTCACAATACCAACTATACTACGAATATTACCAACCTGGATACGCAATCCACATAATCTTTCATGGGTCACTGCTGCCTTTTTCGTAGCTGCAATCAACATAACTTGTTAGGGAGAGACGACCCTAACCACACAGCTCTATCGCACGATCTCAGAGTGAGAAGAATGGAAACCAATCTTAAATGTCCTGCAGCCTCCTGGTTATAGATGTGGTGCACAACACACCGATAACCAAGACTCTACTAGACACGGTCTGTAGACACTTTTCGAGGACTAACTGATCTGATACCACTTTTGTCACGACCCGAGCCCGGGCCCGCGACTGGTGCCCTACCTGGGCACCCCTGTCAGGTATACATCATAGAATAGCAGCGGAACATACACAACACATAAAAATACTTAGACAATAAACAACAACAGGCTAGCCGACAAGGCCACCTTCCGTAAAATATACACATACCCAAAAACATCAGTTACATTTTCTTTTTCATACAACCCAAATCCACAAGACATGACTACAGACCTCTAAGAATAACAACTGTGACGGGACAGGGCCCCGCCATACCCCTGAATGTACAACAACCGACAATACTAGGGATCTGTACTAAGGATAAACCTCCGGAGTAATTGAGCTTCTCAACAGCTGAACAGTGATCCTAAAAGTGAGGATCAGCAACCGGTATACTCTACCTGCGGCATGAACGCAGCCCCGCGAAGGAGGTCAGTACAACATGTACCAAATATGTGAAACTGAAAGTACTGTAGTGAAATCATAAGTCTAAAATAAAGCTGGAGACATGTATGATAACTCAAATAACAGTACACTGTTCCTTACTAACAATGAGAGTAAACAAGAGTATACTTTACTGCATAAAAATAGGAGGCTCATGATCCAAGTAGGTCCACCCACCCGTATGTCATTAGGCAATCCTACTACTGAGACTATTTCACCCGCATAGGTCTTGTGGACCCGCAATGAGGTAACTTCCTCGCATAGGTTGTATCCGCCCGCATAGGTCGTGTGGACCCGCATGAGGTATTCCTCACATAGGACTATTTTACCCGCACAGGACTATTTCACCCGCTTAGGCCCGATGGGCCCGTGTGAAGTACAAGCGCACTCGCATCATGGGTAGCAAATCCATGGAATTAGTAGTAACCCGGAGCTTTACCCCGTAAGAATAACATAAACTAGCACAACCGGCTATCATACATAACATAAGCGCTACCGGCGTATCATACATAACATAAGCAAGTTAAGAAATCCCCCTAACTTCTTATTAGCCTTATTCATATACACTCTCATTTTAGTTTACTTAAGGCACTAACATGTCATTATAAAATCCGAGAATTTAACCCAAAATACTACGTACTTCTATTCTTTTAAAATGACTCTTTTTCATATAAAACTTCTAAGATACTAATAACCGTAGTATCAAGTCATATCTACTTTTCAAGACAAATCATAATACCTTTTAGAAATACATTTAGGCTTCTAAATCAAGTGACTTCTTTCTTTTAAAACCTTAAGCAATTGATGCCTTAAAATCAATTTGCCTTTCATTATTTCAAGTCATTTATCATACTTACATTACTTAGAGTAAACCACTCTTTTTAACTTTCCATAAAGCTATTATAACCAACTTCCCATAAAGCCGCTATACTAGTTTTATACCTTAGATACTTGCATTCTTCTTTATAACCAAGATACTTAAACTTTCCAAACCAAACAAGTATCATATACTTTCAAAATACTTTAAGTCTCTTAACTTTTAGAAACTAAGATATCCTTAATATTTTAAACAAGTGAGTTAATTCCCTAACTCAACCAACTTGGACATTCTTAAAATAAGCCAATGATATCAAATGAACTAGATTCGTCAAAACCTCGTACGTCTACCGTACTATATATTTACATTTGTTCATGCTCAAGAGATAGGAAAGTTCCACATACCTCTTCGGTTCAATCCACTTGCCAAGTCCAATATGCCGTACGTAGTATGTCAACCTATAATGACCATAATACGTCTATAAACTTCTAACTTCAAACGTAGAATATTCTAAGTGCAAAGTCACTAAATTCTACGGAAAATCGAACATCACTTCCTTTGTTTCTACATACTTTTCCACCTTTTTCAAGACCCAAATTCAATAACCAAACACGCCACATTTAAGGCTCAACAATTCAGCAATATAAAGGGGATTACATGCCTTAACAGGACATGTAAAATTCCGCCCCACAAATAATATCAAACTAGTCCAACATACGAAGTCATTCTCGGCCAAAGGTGTAACAACATATCAACCTTTCCAATTCCTTTTCAATTCAAGTTGTTTAGTATAAAATGTTATCAAGCAGCAATCGATTATAACTACTACAATCTTCAAGTAGGTAACATGCGACGATTCTAATTATCGACCAAAATTGTATTTCAATTTCAAATGGCTAATCAATGTCATTTCGGATTTTAGGCTTCCAATATCCATAACACTTATCAATCTTTAATACATAAACTTCATGCTAGTCAAAATGTAAGGCTACAACAATATGTAATCTTATAACACTTAAGAAAACAAGATTGTTACCTTAGTGAGCCTTAATCCACTTCAAGATCCGAATTCGCTCCCTAGCAACTTAGAGCCGCTCCTTGAAACTCCAATCCGCCACTTGAAGCCCTTTAGAAGATCACAAACAACTTTCCTTCAATTCCAAATCCAAACTTAGGAAAGTGACTAGGTTTTCACCTTGCGACTAATATGAAAACGCCACTTTTTCGGGATCTTTCTATTGAGATACCCTTACAATACTCTTAGGAACCTTGGTTTAAAGTATGGGGATTATTGGACAACAAACAAAAATTTCCTCTTCTTGAAGCCCTCCAAACTCGAGAGCTCCCCTCTTTGTGTTCTAAGTTTTCTTGAAAATTTTCTAAGTATAGAAACCTTGTCATGCTACTAGTGAGCTTATATAAACATATGGAGTGTCAAGATTAGAACAAATGGATGGTTTGGATGCAATTCACAAGGATCAAGCCAAGTGGCTCTTGACTAAGTCAACAATGTCAAGCTCTTAGACTTAGCAAGACTTGGTCATCTTTATTATGGTCAAATGACTATTAAATCCATGGTCCATTTCGTCCAAGACCACTAAGCGGGGTGACACGTGTCGCCCTCCCATTCGTCGCAATATTTCATTTTCCGACAATTCCATAATTCCGATAAATTTTTTACTCGTCTCAAATCTTAACATTTTTTAGTTCTTACGTACGTTCTTATAAACATATCCTGGAATTCCGGGGTGTAACAATACACGTATAAAACAACACCTAAAATGACACAACAACGTCCTACAGTTTCATGCAGTTTTTCGGCCAACACCACAACCAAAGCCCTTTTCACAATTTCTTATAATCCAATTCACATTTCAACAAGTTTATATAAACCATAACAACTTGTAACAACAAGATTTCCTTCATTTTAACATGCAAGTAGTGACGATAATAACAACAATAACCAACGAATCCAACAACACCAAAACTGCCTCAAAATCGGCAACCACTCCAAAACTGTCACATGTATTTCTTATTCTCCTTTTCTCTTAACACAAGTTCATCTATCAACTATAACATCATATAACTTCTAATTACTTCAAGAATAAGAAGAAATCTTACCTCAATGTTAGCCTAAAACAGTCCCAAGTTCTCGGCCAATCTTTACTTTTTGCACCACTTCTACACGTTACAATCACACACACGTATCATCTACAATCTTGTAACCATCTTGCTTCCATGTTCTCATTCCATAAAGTTCATCTCCAAGCTTAGGGTTTCAAGACAACTTTCAAGCTAAAAACCGTGACCCACTAACTTGCAAGTTTAACTTGGTTTAGCACTTGGTTAAGGAGCTTAATCTTATAAAATAAGTTGATTTTGTTATTCACTTTATCTAGGGATTTTTGAGACGTTGAAGGTTAATAGAAGAGATAAGAAAGTTTGGATGAAGATATTTGTGAGCTTAAGTCTTCAAGACTTGTATCTCTAATAGGTGCACACGCCAAGTAGATGGGGGACCCATGGAGACCCACTTGTCCACTTGCCATCTCTTCACATAAAATATCTCCCACACTTAGCCATATTCCTCCAATATTTTCGATGACCCTATACAATACAATGCCAAGACTTAATAATTCACACTAAGTCCATAACTCTACTAGAAAGAATTCATCTACTAAGAATTAATTCTTGTCATCACATTAATCTCGAAAATTTTCCATATAAGAAAATGTAAAAAATCATTTCCTTCCAAAAATTCAGATTAATTTCCATAATCATGTTCTCACTTAGTAGCCATGGAATTAAAAGGTGTAACAATCACACCACGTAGGAGAACCACTCTCATCTCATAAATATGATAAGATATAAATAAAGTAGAAGCAATATAACATTACAAAAGCTGTCTGATAATAGTGCGGAAGAAGAAGATAAGTCTGAAACAATCAAAATAACCCCGAGGAATCTAGTCTGTGAGTACAAGAGCAGTAATACCACAATATATTATCTAGATCAACGATAATATATGCCAATAGAATACATAATGTTGAAGTCTGAAAACATGTCTCTAGGTCAAATATAAAACAGTAAAAAAGATAAGCAATCCAGGGCATGCTGGAGAAGACTCCTCACCATGACAACTGGGAATCAACTTCTCAAACTCAACCACATGGTCTAGAGCTAGTAGTCAAATCTATATTTGTGTCAAGAAACGATACAACAAATATAGCATGAGTACACAATGTACCTCTGTATACATCATAGACCGACAATGACGGAACTACATAATTAGAGATAAATACCAAGTAATCCTATACTACAAAGTCCAATAATCCATGTAAAGTCACATAATCCACATAACGGGTCACAGAGTTCACACGATTTCTTATTTCACTAAGAGTTCATACCTATTCTCATTATAGAGTTTCCAAATGTTCTACAATAACTCAAGTATCAAAGCAAGTATAATCCTTCCATGTCTAGAACTTAGTAAAGTAATGAACAATCATTTCAAACACAAGTCGAATCATAAATAATCAATGATATGGTATATATATGTATGATTTGAATGTAATACATATGTAAGGTACCCTTCCCTCAACTGGTACACACACTTCACAAGGATATACCAAATGAAAGTGACTCATAGGGGACCCACGGAGTCCATATACCCCTCCACTCTGGAATAATTCATCGGATCACAGAGCCTAGCTCTTGGCTATTATAATATCATGTTGCAGGCGTGCATCCCTAATCCCCGCATCTCAATATCATCTTAGTATTACCATAATCTCAATAATGTTCTTACCTTTCTCGGTCCTTTGGACCCACAACATAATCATACCACTCCAATATCAATATCATCAGAACCATGAATGTATGAATGCAAATGACATATATAAGACAAGAATCATAATGTAATGAGATGCAACAAGTATAGAAATGAAATATCACATGTTTTCAGGAATTCAATACACATATACAATCCAAATACCAATCACGATATCATATCGAAAATATGTGTGATGAGTAAACAAGTCAATCAACTATGGAAACAAGCCCACATATGGAGACAAGCCCAAATAATCAACAACAAGAACCAACATAAGGCCGATTTCCTAAATCATCCCATCATCACATTTCAACACCAATACCCAATCAGACGTTCATCACAACTGCCTGAGTGGGACCCTAAACACGCCCAATACCCCTAAATATTTATAACTAATTATGCACTTCTATCAAAGTATCATAAAGCTAAACCGTAGCCTACCTCAAGGCCGAGCAGGTAACCAACAATCAAGCTCCAGTGATAGCCTTACCCTTTCTTCTTGCCTCGTGATAATAGAAGTCTATTAACGCATATACTACTCGTTAATATATAATACTTACACAAAATAATGACATAACCATTAACAAATCAAGACCAAAATATCAACCCCTAGACCACATCACAAAGACTCGAGCTTTAACACCCAAAAAACCATTATTACATACTAGGTAATTATATCCTTAAATGAAAATTGTCCACAATTGAACCCCCAATTGAACAATAATAAAAAAACCCCAATTTGAAACCCTAGAATTTCCCCCAATTGAAAAGAAGCTTCCATAATTAAATTAAACTTAAAAACATAATTATTTGTCATCATACAATCCCGATTCACAATAATAATACTTTTTAATCCATAAACCTCTATTAAAATTAATTATATAACTCTCTTATTCTCATAACACATGAATTTCATTTTCCCCAAGTTAATAACATGCTAAACCAGCATTAGATATCTTTTAAACACAACTTAAGCTATAAAAAGGAAAGAATCTATTACCTCAAGGTAAAACATTCTCTTACGGCTCTGAAATTACTCCAAGACGGCACTGGTTTCGAGGGTTTCTAATTTTGGAAAGAAATTTTTTGACCTAGAGAATTTATAAGGATCAGTGCAGTATTTACGCCTGAGAATCGACTCATGAGGCGGACCATGTGAAAAATCCTTCGCTGGGATGAGGGTCACTTGACACCTCACCCATAGCCATAACTGGCCTGACTCTGCGACGGCCAAACCACCCATTCCTCAACCTCCGCTTTAGAAAGCCAACCCCTTTCCGAGGCAGACCAATCAGAGTAGATACTGGTGTCGCCATGGCAGACACCAAACACCAGCAATAGGAAAGTCAGCCAACACCTTTATCATCCAACCAAAACACTCCTGAGACCCCTGGACACAAATCAGATATGCTCGTTTATGGTAAACAGTGCTACAAACTGACTTGTACCTTCAGATTTCATAAATAACCAATCTAAGGTATACTTTTCTAAAGAATCGTCCAGAAAAATCAAATATCCAAATTTTACAAATAAAGCCACAAAATACATCCAATTAACTTGAGAAGCAAACCAATGACTCAACTAAGTCATAAATGACCTTCTTGAAATATAGAAAGCGACGGAACCAAAAAATAAACCCATCTATCCAAAAGTCAACTTTGAGTCAAACTAACCAACTCTTAGTTCTAAACTTTGGGTTTTTCATCTAATAAATAGACCTCCGACTTTGGGGCTTTCATCTAAAACTCATATAAATAGACCTCGGTATCCATGCCACCCATCCTCACGCATCACAAACCCCACATAGAGACTATAGGAAGGGTCAAACAAGTAAATAAGGCTCTTTAGCTAAAAATGACTAGATGAGTTGTTACATCAGATACCAACTAATAATCGTTCGTCCTCGAATGGAGAGAAATGAACAAAGGAAACGTAGCGGAAGAAAGTGAACAAGACAATATATCTACTTCAGACTCGGTCTCCTAAGTTTCTTCCTCAACAGGACGATGCCTCCACTAGACATTCCCTAAAGCTATCTCTTTCGAGCTAAACTTCCTCACCTGCCTGTCTAAAATAGCCATAGGCCCCTCTTCGAACTCTAGATTTTGATCGAGCAATACGTAGTCCCACTAGATAATAAGAACTATCGGTATGATACTTCTTTAGCATAAATACATGAAAGTCTAGATGAACGCCTAAAAGACCAGGTGGCAGAGCCAACTCATATGTCACCTCCCCAATTCTCTAAAGAACCTCAAATGGTCCAATATACCTCGGACTTAACTTCCATCTCTTGTCGAATCTCGTCACACCATTCATGGGTGAAACCTTTAGAAAAACCTTGTCACCAACCATAAACTCTATGTGTCGGACCTTTCGGTATGCATACTCCTTTCGTTACACCCGTAGTTTTGTGTCCTACCATGACATCAATGTATACTGAAGTCCCAATAAAAGGTATGACCTTACCGAAGAATAAGAAAGGGTTACAACTTGGTTATGGAAGTACCGGAGTGTCAGGGAGTTATACGAATCGAAGAAAGTACATTTCAACAAAACAAGAATCTGGGTAGTTTGACGGTGTAGTTAATGGACCATAAAATTGCCCAAGGTGAGCCGTCAACCGTCCTGCAAGTTTGATGGGATGAATAATAGACCATCAAATGTTTGGCGGTCCATCCAATGACCCTTCAATCTACGACGGTGGATGATTTTTGTCAGGTGTATATCGGGTTATTATGATTTGAGAGTCATTTTCATCACTAATCAGACCCTAGGGTCTCTATAAATCCTCTCCAAGGTTCTATAACACCCAAGGTCAAATCGAAGGCTAATCACGCAAGATTAATATGATAATCCATGTGGTAATCAAATAGATCATCTTCTCCGGATCAAGCCAATTTTGGAAGCCCTAAGTATGGGATAACTTGTTGTTCTAAGGAGATTTAAATGTATACGGGTAAGGATTCATCCTCTTCTAATTGTTATTATGATTAATTGTTGATTTGGAACAAATTATGAAAAAAATTACATGATCAAAACATCGTAAAGTTGTAAAATATTCATAACAAGAGTTGTTGGGTTGTTTTACTATAAGTATGAGTTGAATTGGAAGATAATAATTGTATATGTTATGGATTAAGGAATGTAAGATTTTAAAAGGACGTGAGACTAATTCACATGATGTTTTTCGTATAAGAGAAGTTTAAGGAAGTAATTATGCCTAAGAGTTGTCCAAGAACATCTAACTATGATTTTATGAAAATTGTATTTGGATTAAAACGTGTGACTAAAATTACATAAGCATCCCTTGTAAATAAGTCTAAGAATCTGAATTGTATACGGATGTCGATAAAATACTCAAGCAAGGTTTTATAGAATTTAGATTTGATATTTATTTTACTTCCTTATATGAAATAGATGATCACTCATAAGAGAAGCAAGGACTTGTAAAATGATTATAGCGACAAGAATCATGTATGTAAGGCTATCCCTTTCTTTCAAAAGCATGAATCCAGAAAGTTATCAATTTCAAAAAGGAACGTAAGCATTCCACTCTAGTATATATCAAAAGTCTCTTGTTGAGAGGTTTCACAAGATTGAAGAGTTAGAGAGAAGTTTCTCTCACTAGGCGAAAATGCTCTCAACATTTCTCCCTAGTCGCTCTTCGCAATCCGCCTCATTCTTATGATTTCATATTCGATTTCATACTCCGTAAATCTGATTTCATCTTTGATTTCATGAGATTGTTCGTCTGTTCATCTTACTTGAATTTGATACGAAGTTGTTTGAGTAAATTACGGAAATTTTACATCTTGTTCGAAGATTTTTCGAAAATTGTGGAAAGATTGTTCGAGTTTATCAACTTGTCCAAAGATTGTTACGAAGATACTTCAACTTGATTAAAGATTACTCAAGAGTTGCATTATCTTCCTTCTAGCCATGAGAAAGAATACAAAGATTTCAGCCAAAAGAATGAAAGAGATTATTTTGATTGTTCAAGATTACAAGATTCAAGATTTGAATTTGAGGTTTGCATTTCCGGGGGGTCAGCCTCTGGCGGCGGCCAGTTTGCTTCTCTTTCGGGACAGGCGGGTGATTCAGGGTTGTTAGCAAGTCAGGAGGGTGTTCTTGGTGTGCAAGAGGGTCATGATGGTGGTCTTGGGTTGAGGATACATCTCTTTGATTTTCCCAACCTTCCGGCAGACACCTTGGACGTCGGAATGGCAGCTACGATTCCGGTAGGCACTCCTTGTCACGACCCATTCCGGGGCCCGTGACTGGTGCCTTACCGGGGCACCCAAGTAGTCATACATCAGAGTAACCAGCGGAATATAAAACAAGACATGAAACAGTTTATAAAATAAGACACAGTTTATGTGAACAAACGTCGCCTTTCGGCATATATATATGAACAAGGTTTAGCGATTTACATCCGCATACAACATGACTACAGACCTCTCAAGAAATATACACCTATGGCGGGGCGGGGCCGCCATACCGATCAGTACAAACTATCTACGATACAGGAGATCATACCAAAAGTAGAGCCTCCGAGAAGATGGAGCTCACACCAATGCAAAGAGATCCTAAGGATGCGGATCTAGCACTGCTTGCCACCTGCGGCATGACGCACTCCAAGGAGGTCGATAACAGTACCAAGTATGTGAAACTATAAAGTACTTTAAAATGAAATCAAAGTATTTAAAACCTTTTCACAAATACAATCGGTTCAATTGCACATAGTGCCATATCACAAACAATAACGATCTTAGGAAACCGTAGCAGTCTAGTCTAGGCGCGAATGATCGAAGCAAGGCCAATCGCCCATAGTATCATTCTGCGTGCCTAGTCCCGACTTCCGCGATCCGCATAGTCACACACGGACCGCGTGAGGTATACCTCGCGTCGGCGGCAACCCGGCGTCGCCTAGGCTCGCAGCCCGCATAGCCTCAAAAGACCGCATAGTCTCAACAGACCGCATAGGGAATCCCCCGCATCAGGCTAAACGCCCGGAATGATCAATCCTGGAGCATACCGCTGCTCCGCATAGTCTCACAGACCGCATAGGCCGTATAGACCCGCATCAAGGGGGGCAAGCCCTCGGTATAATTAAGTCAAGGGGGTAGGTGATACAATAACAGTACAACGGACTTACCGGTTAACAACGTAAGCACAGCAAGAATGACCCCTTTACACAGCATTACAAGACACTAACACAGGTAGCATCATAACATGTCTACTTATCACACAATCTTACTACACTTAACAGAAATCAATACAAGGCTTTTATAAACAAACAAGTAAACAGTTCCTTTTTATCTTTCTTAAGTTGTTATACCTAACTTCCCATAAAGCTAGTATAACTCTTAAGCTTTGTTTAAAAACCAAATATTTATCTTACGAAAAAATGATTCATGATTCTTTTGAAACGTTTTGGTTCTTTGTTATTGAGCTTAAGCGTGAGGCATTCGTAAGTATTATTCGAGCTTAAGCGTGAGGCATTGCCATAAGTATTATTCGTGCTTAAGTCAAAGACATTGCCGTAGTTATTATTCGATTAACACGTATGCGTCTAGTACTATATATTGTAAAATATCATGCTTTAGGAAGAATCACATACCTTACCAATGAAAACCACCGCCAAGTTGAATATGTCGTGAGAGAGTCGACTATAATAGTCACATATCTATTAAAGACTACTCAAGGTCATTCTAAACGGGGTTCATAATTCTACGATAAGTCGGGCGACTTCCCTACCGGTGAGCTATATAAGTCTCATGTGAAAACAAATCCTATGTAAGTCTGATTTGATTATTCTTCTTTTAAACCCTTCTAAGTGATTAACACTTCAATTCTATATTGTGATATACTTCTAAGTATTTATACTTATCCTTATACTACAACATGTAAGTATTCTCTAATTCAAAAGAGGTTAGGATTATTACCTCGGTAAGCCCAATAATATCTAGATAAAGTCGCGCTGAGCAAGGTTTAGCTCCTATGTTGTGCGCTCAGGTAGCTCAGAACCTTAGAAGTTCTTCACAACTTCTACTAAGTACTAAGGGATTTGGGCTAGGGTATTTTGGGCATTATAACAATACTAGAAGACAACTTTTCTACCAAGGGAGGGGGGGTAGATTTCGGCTAGGCTAGGGTGGGGTAGGCCCTCGGCCAAGCTCACTCGGGGAGGTGTTGGACGATTTGGCTTAAGGAAGAGGAGAGGATTTTTTCAAGACTTGGAAGATTTGTGGATGAAGAACTCTTCATCTATAAGGGGGTATTTATAGGTCAAGAAGTGGCCAACCAATGGCCAAGATTGAGACAAGTGCAAGGCAAGTGTAGGGTGAAGATTTACTACACACAAATATCCTACCAACTCCTTGACTTTGTGCCAAGGCAACAAAAAGCGTGCCAATGCCCATCCAATTCGCCCGGGGCGATTTTCAAGTCCACCAATGGGAGGGTGCCAAGTGTTGCCCTCCGTTGGTCCAAAATGTTTCGCCTCTCGGAAAAATCCGCAAAAATACTTAATGTCATAGCGGAATTTTCTCTCGAAAGTCGTGGAAACGTTTCGTCGGAAACGATTCTTTTAGCGAGTTGTGTACAAATTTCAAACTTGGCCTATCTTTAAGGCTAAACTTTTATCGTCGTCCTCACGTACATACTCCGAAATACGGGTATAACATTCTCCCTCCTTAGAAACATTCGTCCGAATGTTCCTTCTCAAGACGATTATCGAAGAAGCTTAAGCATTAGCAAATGCCACACACGCCACAAAACAACACTTAGGCATAAATGATAATGGAAATTTACAAGTAGGAAAGTGAATTACCGGAGGTGTGGGAATAGGTGAGATACCTCTGTCTCATGTCCTCCTCGGCTTCCCACGCCATCTCCTCCCGAGCTCGTTCGCCACAAGACTTTGTGGAAGCCACGCCCTTCGTCAGACGCTAACGACGATCGACTATCGCTATGGAATCTCCTCATACGATAACCCCTGGCCACCTGGACATCGTCAATCGGGTGTACCACAGATGGATCCGATACATCTCCTCAAAGCATAGATACGTGAAAAACCGGATGCACCGCCTCGGATCGGACGGCAGATCCAACTCATAGGCAACCTGCCTACCTGCGGACAATCGAAATGGCCCAATGTACCTTGGTGAGTTTCCCCTTCTTCCGAATCTCATCACACCCCTTCATGGGTGACACCTAGGAAAACCCAATCATGAACCTCGAACTCAAGATGCCGACGACGATGATCTGCATCGACTTACATCGACTCGAAGTATCGATAGCCGCTCTCGGATAAGCTTCACCTTATCCATCGCTGCTGCACCATCTGGTCCCACTAGCCGCACTCGCCACATCGAACCAACCTATAGGCGATCTGCACTTCCTCCCATACAAGGCCTCATAAGGCGCCATCGAATCTTTGGAGTGGTAGCTATTATTATACGCAAACTCAACTAGAGGCAAATGATCCTCCCAACTACCACTGAAGTCAATAACACGGGCTCGCAGATATCCTCAAGAGTGCGGATAGTGCGCTCTGCTGTCCGTCATGCGTGGATGAAATGCGTTTCGTGCTCACTGCGTCCCTAAACCCTCGGAAGGACCTCCGAAGTTAGCGTAAACCGGCTCCTGCATGCGATATGATCGAACTAGGGACTCCATGCGATCGACGATCTCTCGGATATAAAGTCGGCATAATCCTCGGTGAAAGGTCGTCCGAGCGGGAAGAAAGTGGGCTGATTTCGTCGACCGTCGACGATAACCCATATAGAATCATGTCTCCGAGTGCGAGGTAATCCGTGATAAAGTCCATGTTGATTACCTCCCACTTCCGGTCGGGATCTCAATCGTCGTAACAAGCCACCGTGCCTCGTGCTCTACCTTCACTGCGACAACACGCACCGAGCTACGAACTCGCAACGTCTCTCTTCAAGCCATCCCACCAATACACGGATCTAAGGTCGTGGTACATCTTGGTCGACCGGATGGATAGAGTAACGCAGCGTGTGCTTCCCAAGAACCTGCTGCCAAGTCTCAAACATCCGAACACACGATCGCCCTCAAACCTTAGCACCCCATCGGTGCTACCTCAAAAGGACCCTTGCCCTCACGAAGAGTCAGTATCACGATATCGAATCAAAGTGGATCCTCGAGCTGTTGCCTCTTCACCTCTCGCCGACGATGGAAGACTCGGCAACCTCACGAACTCTAACCCCACCGCTATCGTAATCAATCAAGCGGACACCAAGGCTCGCTAACCGATGCAAATCACGAACCATGTCCCTCCTCTCTAGCGCACATCCGATAGGCTCCCATCGACCTACGACTCGGGCATCCGCCTGACATTGGCCTTCCCGGGTGGTATAGGATATCAACATCGTAATCCTTAAGCAACTCTAACCACCGCCTCTGCCGTAAGTTCGGCTCCTCTGGTGAAGATATCTTTGGAGGCTCTTGTGGTGCGTATAAATATCCACGTGAACCCATACAAATAGTGCCTCGCATCTTCAAAGCGTGAATCACCGCCCGACTCAAATCGTGGGTGGGGTAGTTCCTCTCGTGTTTCTTGGTGTCGGGATGCATATGCTATAACTCGCCATGCTGCATCAACACACATCCCAACCCGATGCTGCGCGTCACAATACGACATAACCATCGGACCCTCGGAAGAGTAAGAACGAGGCGGTCGTCGATCTGTTTTCAAGAATCGAAACCACGCTCAAGCATCGACCATCAAACTTGGTGCCTTCGAGTCGGCCTAGTCAATGGTGCGTAGATAGAAGCAAACTTCTCCACGAACGCCGATAATATCTGCAAGGCCCGTAAAATCGCGAACCTCGCCGGAGTAGTAGGTCTAGGCAAGTCTGGCTGCCGATCTTGGCCGTATCCACTCGAATGCCATCGGCCGAATATGCCCAAGAAACGCCATCAAGTCAACCAAAACTCACATTTGGAAAACTTGGCGTCTGCTGCTAGTCTCGAGAAGCGTCACAGCCTGATCGCCAAATGCTCGCGTGCTCGCTCACGGCGAGAATAAACCAAGATATCATCAATGAACACTATCACAAATGTGTCCAAAATGGTTTGAACACTCGGTTCATCAAATCCATGAATACCACGAGCATTGGTCACCAAACGACATGACCACGAACTCATAATGCCCGTCACGGGTCTGAATGCGATCTAGGGACATCCACCTCTCGACACGAACGATGATAGCCCGACGCAGATCAATCTTGGAGAAACATCTCGCGCTCGCCCGGTCGAACAAATCATCAATCCTGGGAAGGGGGTATCTGTTCTTAATGGTCACCTTGTTCAGCTGCCTGTAATCAACACACATGCGCAGCGTCCCGTCCTTCTTCTTCACGAACAATACCGGCGCCCCCCAGGGGGAAACACTGGGCCTAATGAAGCCCTTCTCCAGCAAATCCCTCAGCTGGTCCTTCAGCTCTCTCAACTCGGCAGGTGCCATTCTGTATGGCGGAATGGAAATAGGCCGAGTATCTGGCAATATGTCAATACAAAACTCAATCTCCCTCTCAGGAGGGATACCCGGGAGGTCATCTGGGAACACGTCTGGGAACTCGCTGACTACGGGAACTGACTGAAAATCTGGTACCGCAGCCTCAGTATCAAACACTCGAACTAGATGGTAGATGTACCCTTTCTGCACCATCTTCCTAGCCTTGAGGTAAGAAATAAACCTACCCCTCGGCGATACCGTGCTCCCCTCCCACTCAACAACCGGCTCCTCAGGAAACTGGAACCGTACTACTCTCTCTCTGCAGTCTACATTGGCGTAGCAAGAAGCTAGCCAATCCATCCCCATGATCACGTCAAAGTCAATCATCTCCAACTCTATCAAGTCGGCCAGGGTCCGACGACTGTAAATGGTCACAGGACAAGCTCTATATACCCGCCGAGCTACCACCGAATCACCCACTGGCGTAGCTACCTCGAAAGGGTCTATGGACTCAGGCTCTATCCCTATCCTACTAGCAACAAGGAGATATATGGGCCAGTAGAACCGGATCTATCAAGGCATAAACATCAAACCCAGATCGATAAGGTACTGGCGACATCGGTGAGGCCTCACGATCCCGGTTTGGACAAAGCATAAATGCGGTTCTGAGGACCGCTAGAACTGGGACCTGCGCCACGACCTCTGCGCGACCGCTGATCCACGTGTACCTTGCCTCGGGCGAGTAATCGTCGGGGATGAAGAAGCGGCAACAGAACCTGTAGGCTGAGCCCTACCACCCGCGCCGCCCCCGGTCGGACAAACTCTCGCAAAGTGACCCTGCTGGCCACAAGTATAGGAAGCTCGGTCTGACTCCCGAGAATGGTATCTGCCACAACGGGCACCGAGCGCACCTCGAGCGGTTAGCACTCGCTACCACGGAAATCCGAAGTCTGGGCCACGACCGCCCACCGCTCTGGGTCTGAAAATGAGGTAGAGCGCTCTGCGCTGGTGTGGTGCAAATCCGACTTCACGATGCCGCCACCCCGAGGACCGCCAAGAACCGGCCGTCTTGGCCTTCTTCTGCTGCGATATCGCTCTGCCGTGGTCTGCGCTCGCCGCATCTAGTGCATGGGCTGCATGCGGGTAATGTCCATACCCGGTGAAGAGAAACACCGCACATGACTCGGCCATATAATCATCTAGCCGTGGCGTAGCGGTGTACCCTATCCTCCATATCTGCTACCAATCCGGGACATATCTAGCCAAAGAATCAAACTCGACATTGTATTCCACGGCGGTGCGTCCCCTGTCTCAAAGCAAGAATCTATCACTCGTGCCCTCCTCATCTGCGGAGGCAAGAAGTGTGTGAGAAAAGCCTCAAAACTCATCCCATCTGCTGGAGGTGCATGCTCTCCCGGGACAGCTCCATGAATCAAACCAATCGATTGCGGTGTCACGCACCGTCGCGAACCGAATGACACCTCGCCTCAAGCCCGATCACCGCGCATAATCCTCTGCGGTGACGGATGAACTCCTGCGGATCATCCTCGGCCTCGACCGTAAAACTCGGCGGGCTCTGACTCAAGAAATCTCGCAGCCTCAAACTATTCGCCTCGGGTGCACTACGGTGCGGCGAGCCGAGCTGAGCCGAGGCGCGTCGATCTCTCTCGTATCGGGCCAACTTTAGCCAAGAGTGGGCCATCTCCTTGTACCCTAACTCCTCCGCCCGGTGTGGGGCGGGAGGTGTGGGTGCGTGGTCTCTTTGGGGCGGCGGCGTCATAGAACTCGCCGTCTGGTATAGACGGGCACGAGCCCTCGTGACTCTGGGTGTCTGCTAGCGCCTCCGCCTGCCTTGCCTTACGGGCGGGTTGCCTACGTGGAGGCATAATCATTCATGAAAGGAATACGTTAGAGGTCCAACCTATAACACGCCTCTAAAGCACGATCTCGTAATGAAAAGAATGAAACCAATCCTAAATATCCTATAGCCTCACGATTATGGGTGTGGTGCACAACACCGATAATCAAGACTTCTACTAGATACGATGCGTAGACACTTTCCGAGGATTAATCGCTCGATACCACTTTTGTCACGACCCATTCGGGGCGTGGATCGTGCCTTACCGGCACCCAGTAGTCATACATCGAGTAACGGCGGAATATAAAACAAGACATGAAACGCTTTATAAAATAAGACACGTTTATGTGAACAAACGTCGCCTTTCGGCATATATATATGAACAAGGTTTAGCGATTTACATCCGACCTTCGCATAACATGACTACAGACCTCTAAGGAAATATACAACTATGGCGGACAGGCCGCCATACCGACTGTACAAACTATCTACGATACGGAGATCATACCAAAAGTAGAGCCTCCGAGAAGATGGAGCTCACGACACCAATGCAAAGAGATCCTAAGGATGCGGATCTAGCACACTGCTTGCCACCTGCGGCATGAACGCGGCCCAGAGGTCAAGATAACAGTACCAAGTATGTGAAACTATAAAGTACTTTAAAATGAAATCAAAGTATTTAAAACCTTTTCACAAATACAATCGGTTCAATTGCACATAGTGCCATATCACAAACAATAACGATACTAGGAAAACCGTGAATGTCTAGTCTAGCGCGAATGATCGAAGCAAGGCAATCGCCCATAGTATCATTCTGCGTGCCTAGTCCTCGACTTCCGCACCGCATAGGTCACACATGCACCCGCATAGGGTATACCTCGCGTCGGGGCAGCCAACCCGGCGTCCGCCTAGGCTCCGCACCGCGCATAGCCTCAAAAGACCGCGTAGTCTCAACGGACGCGCATAGGAATCCCCGCGTCGGGCTAACGCCCGAATGATCAATCACGGAGCATACCGCTGCTCGCATAGTCTCACAGACCGCATAGGCCGTATAGACCAGCGTCGAGCAAGCCACCGGTATAATTAAGTCAAGGGTAGGTGATACAATAACGATAACGGACTTACCGTTAACAACGTAAGCCAAGCAAGAATGACCCCTTTACACAAGATTACAAGACACTAACACAGTAGCATCATAACATGTCTACTTATCACACAATCTTACTACACTTAATGTAAATCAATACAAGGCTTTTATAAACAAACAAGTAAGCTTCCTTTTATCTTTCTTAAGTTGTTATACCTAACTTCCCATAAAGCTAGTATAACTCTTAAGCTTTGTTTTAAAACCAAATATTTATCTTACGAAAAAAATGATTGAGATTCTTTGAAACGTTTTGATTCTTTGTTATTCAGCTTAAGCGTGAGGCATTGCCGTAAGTATTATTCAGGCTTAAGCCGTGAGGCATTGCCATAAGTATTATTCAGGCTTAAGTCAAAGACATTGCCGTAGTTATTATTCAGTTAACACATGTACGTCTACCGTACTATATATTGTAAAATATCATGCTTTAGGAAGAATCACATACCTTCTCAGCGAAAACCACCTGCCAAGTTGAATATGTCGCGCAGAGAGTCAGCCTATAATAGTCACACATATCTATTAAAGACTACTCTGAAGGTCATTCTAAACAGGGGGTTCATAATTCTACGGTAAGTCGGGCAGCACTTCCCTACCCGGTGAGCTATATAAGTCTACTGTGAAAACAGTCCTATGTAAGTACAGTTTGATTATTCTTCTTTTAAACCCTTCTAAGTGATTAACACTTCAATTCTATACTGTGATATACTTCTAAGTATTTATACTTATCCTTATACTACAACAGTAAGTATTCTCTAATTCAAAAGAGGGTTAGGATTATTACCTCGGTAAGCCCAATAATATCCTAGATAAAGTCGCGCCTGAGCAAGGTTTAGCTCCTATGTTGTACGCTCCGGTAGCTCCAAGAACCTTAGAAGTTCTTCACAACTTCTACTAAGTACTAAGGGATTTGGGCTAGGGTATTTTGGGCATTATAACAATACTAGAAGACAACTTTTCTACCAAGGGAGGGGGGGTAGATTTCGGCTAGGCTAGGGTGGGGTAGGCCCTCGGCCAAGCTCACTCAAGGGGGGGGGAAGGTGTTGGACGATTTGGCTTAAGGAAGAGGAGAGGATTTTTTTCAAGACTTGGAAGATTTGTGGATGAAGAACTCTTCATCTCTAAGGGGGTATTTATAGGTCAAGAAGTGGCCAACCAATGGCCAAGATTGAGACAAGTGCAAGGCAAGTGTAGGGTGAAGATTTACTACACACAAATATCCTACCAACTCCTTGACTTTGTGCCAAGGCAACAAAAACGTGCCAATGCCCATCCAATTCGTCCAAGGGACGATTTTCAAGTCCACCAATGGGAGGGTGCCAAGTGTTGCCCTCCCGTTGGTCCAAAATGTTTCGTCTCTCGGAAAAATCCGCAAAAATACTTAATGACATAGCCGGAATTTTCTCTACGAAAGCTGTGGAAACGTTTCGTCGGAAAACGATTCTTTTAGCGAGTTGTGTACAAATTTCGAACTTGGCCTATCTTTAAGGCTAAACTTTTGTACGTACGTCCTCACGTACATACTCCGGAAATACGGGGTATAACACTCCTGACTCTGGAGAGATAGCGGATCTTGATAGGGATCCCGGGTCGAAAGTGGGTATGGAGGGTGGTTCCGGGTTGCAGGAGGGTGGTGTTGATGTTCAGGGTTTGGGGTTTGAACCCTTGGATCTCCGATCCTTGGCTTCTGAGTTCAAAGAGACTTTTCCGGCGACCGCTTTGGATGCCAAGGTGACAGCGGGTCTCGAGGTTGGTCACGGGTTGATTGCGGGTCAGGAGGGTGGTCATGGGTCTTTGGGGAAGTCCATGGGTCACCAGCCTTTGGTTGTTGAGTTCGACATTGTTTCTTTTCCAATTGGCCTTGGAAATGCTAAGGTTTTGGAAGCCGAGGGGTTTCCTATCCAAAAGAGGTCTAGGAATTTGATGCATTCAATGGGTGCGGATGTCAATGGCACGCCTCATTCAATTGCTTCGTTTTCAATGGCACGCCTCATTCATTAGGTGCAACTTTCGGAGTTGAGTTTGTTGGGAATTCAAGTGTTGCGGTTTCCGAAACGTCACCCATTCTTGAGGGGTTGACGGGTAGCATGGGTGGGCACGGGTCGATGGCGGTTCTTGAGGGTGGTTCCGGGTCGAAGGAGGGTCAGAAGGGTGGTCATGGGCTGCTGATTGGTCTTTATGGTGGTCACGTGTCAAGGCTGGAGCCCAAGGGTCATCGGTTCAAGATTGTTGGGTCCGAAGTTGGTTCAATTCCCATGGCTCTTGGTTGTACAAACCGTGCGGAATTTGAACAGCCTACTCTTCAAACGAGACTTGGTAACTTGGGGAATTTAATAGCTGAGAGTACCAAGGAAACATCTCATTCAATAGGGCTTCGAAACTTGATAAGGGTGGGTACCGGTGGATTACTCTCTTCTTTTGAAGTCAAAAGTTGCGGAAACCATAGGGGCAACTCGTCCAAAGAGGTTTGGTAACTTGATGGCTACGGGAACCGAAGGGGCTACATTTCAAATGAGTCTTGGAAGAGCAACTAATGTGGAATTTGAAGGATCATTCTTTTCCAAGAAGCCTAAGGAGTCTGACCTTGTTTCGGCCAATAAAGCACTTAATGCCGAGGGACATGAGCCATTTATGGCAACCATTCCCAATGATGCACTAGTCTTGATTTCCCCCATGAATCCAACTATTGCACCTACTGAGCGTGCAAATGATACTAGGGAGTCACAACAAATTAAGGAGCCTAATCCAACGAATAAAAGTCCAAGTACGAAGATTGGAAGAGTATTTCACTACCCCCGATTACTTAAATGAAGATACTATCTTGGAATGTCCCGGATAGATAGCATTTAATTTTCATGTTGAAGTTTATTTTCTTGTTCTTGTTTACGTTGAGGATTGAGAACCCTCAACGACTGATTGTAGCTTCCTGAGCTTTTCTTTTTAGTAATAATATTTGCATTTACCCGGAAAAAAAAAAGTCTCTTGTTGAGAAATATTCACTTCTTGTTCATATTCTTATGATCCATGTCGTTGGTTACTGGAATTATCCTAAGTCTTCAGGAAGAAGCAATTTTAAGAATGAATATTCGAGTTGACCAAGAGTCACTTCAAGGTAATTTCTAAAGATCTATAAGTTTCAAAAGAGGCCAAAGGGTCGTAGTTGTCATAGTCTATTATAAATACCCCTCGAACCCCCTTTGGCGCTATTATATTATTTGTTAGCAACTGATCTCATGCATACAATCATGAGCATACATATAGAGGATCGGGTTGCACGTTCCACAACATATTCGTATAGAGGATCAGGTTGCACGTTTCACAACATATTCACATAGACGATCAGGTTGTACGTTCAGCAATATATTCATATAGAGGATCAGGTTCCATGTTCTACAACATACCTATATAGAGGACATTTATACAGTAAAATCATAGCTAGATAGGTTGTATTAAGTTTCAGCATTTCATTATTCACCCCGTGTGGCTCCCAGGTTGTCTTATGCTTTCACTTACAGTTATTCGCTTCACATTAATTTTATGTTTTTTTACAGTTCACATCTTGATATTGTTATCCACGTTTTACATACTCAGTACATTATTTTGTATTGATGTCCTTTTTCTAGGGATCCATAATTTAATACCGCAAGTGCAGATAGAGATGTGAATGCTTTCTTCATAGTAGGACTCAACCCAATTGAAGGTTGTCACACTCATTTCATTCAAAGTTATGTAGTAAATTGATAGGTATGCCAGATGTACATACACATATAGTTGGGTATGGCGGGGCCCTCTAGACCAGATGTTCTCATAGTACTCTTTAGAGACTTGTAGATAATTGTGTTGTATGTGGAAGTTGGGTGTGGCCTTGTCGGCCTCCCAAGTAGAGTTAGTGTGCTTACATTGTACTTGTCGACCTTTTTATATATATATATGTACGGTTTGGGCCTTTTCTGATTGCAAGTGGTTATGTCCCTATTTAGTGGAGTATATATCAGAGGCCTAGTCGGCCCATGAGTTATTATGTATATCATAGGTATCATGATTGGTATGCTCAGACCTTAGGGCACCGAATGTCCGTCATACCACCCAAAGATTGTGTATGACAAAGTGGTATCAGAGCAGGTCAATCGTAGGGATGTCTACAAGCCGTTTCTTGTAGAGTCTTGCTTATGAGTGTGTTGCGCGTCACACCTATAAACAGGAAGCTACATGGCATTTTAGATATTAATTTTGTTGAAAAATCTAGATCGTGTGATAGAAGAAAAGTTGTAAGTCACTGAGTCCCTATCTTTTAATCTTGATTTTCCATTTTCAGTAATAATGCGGAGATCCAGGGAAAGTTTTGATAGCAGGTTATAGTTTAGGAATGCGGCTGAAGGTACTAGCCGACAACTACCCACCAGTATAAATAGATAGAACATAAGAACACTAGAAATAAATGTAAGGTATTCAACAAAAGAAGACTCATCCATGGATGAGGAACTATCTATAGAGGAAGATTTATTCAAGGATTTATCTATGGAAGAAGACCCATATGAGATTCCCGGGGAATCACCCTTTTAAGTGCCACTGATTCCAATGGTAGTGCCAAATTACAAGAAAGCTCGTATAATACAGAGGCCATCAGCACATCAGTCATTTCCATTTGGGTTAGGTGTGAGTGGTCCTGTGTATGCAACATCACCTCCAGTTATATTCCCAAAGAAGGGTCATGTTCAAAAACCCTTACAGGATAAACCTTTAGAGAGACTCAAAACACTACTATTGTGGACCTCAATTAACTAAGGTTCACCCCTAATAAGTAAAAGAGAGAAAGAAGTAACTAGTAAATAAACATGAAGGTTCATGATGGATACAAGTGTTGATGAATTGATAATGAGAGAAGCGTCAGATCGAATCTCCTGGATAGCAATCAGGGGAACACTAGAAAATATTAGAAGTATTAGACCACAATATCAGCAATGTGGAGAGAGGCACGGTGGAGCATGTCTATCCGACATTGAGTTATATTCTGGATGTGGAACTTTAGGCCATAGGGCCAGGAAGTGTCCCGAGATATTTATGTTGTTATGCCATCAGTGTGGACAGGTACATTATGGATAGTGCCCAGGTGATCTAGAAAAATGTTACTAGTGAAAAATCAGAGTCCATCGAGTGTATGAATGCCAGAGGTTGAGTCAGAGAGGATTGCTAATTTTGATATTACTTATAAGGTATGCAAGTAATCATGTATATTGATAATATTATTAAGAATATTCGCGTTTATGTCTGGGAACGGTTAATTATCGGTGATATAAGGATTGCGTCCTGCAAATCGATACTAGGAGTTGAAATTTTTAAGTTAAATTTTTAGTATGTTCAAACATCTAAGTACAATGATTTAGGATCAACCATTTATTTACTATAGACGTATCTAATACCCTTAAACTCTGTAGTGTGAGTAATATAGGGATGCCAAAGATAAATAACCATGACCCATGTGAGGGGGTTCACGAGTCCAAAGAACTAAGGGGGACTCTAAAACAGTAATAAGGAAAATGAATTCCGAGAATGAGTTCCCTAAAGTTTTGTTTAGAAGACATTGAAATGAAGAAAAAAGGACTAAGAAAATTTTAAGTTGATTAATAATCTCAAATCTCTTCAGAAAGATTAAACTATTCATGAGTAATTGTTGAACGAAATGAGATTTGTCAATTAATTGCAAGTGATATACCTTCTTCACTGAAGACAAGCGACAGAGCTCTCGACATTAAGTGGAAATAATTAGCAATGAATATATGATTAATACAGACGTAACAAAAAATGATAAACGGATGCCTTGTAAACTCAAGAAAGAAGTGTTATGATAACTTAACAAAAGTGAAGGAAATACATTTCACAAGAGGATCGACGGGGAGTCGGTAGTGGTAAGAAAATTGATAAAGGAACTAGAATGAGATCTCCAAGCAGCAAGAGTACTAGTGAAAGATAGGAATATAAGTAAATAAGTGGTATCTAAGCTTCCAAGGATATAAGTTATGATGCCCATAGATGACAATGTCA
Source organism: Przewalskia tangutica (assembly GCA_029844215.1). Lineage (NCBI taxonomy): Eukaryota > Viridiplantae > Streptophyta > Magnoliopsida > Solanales > Solanaceae > Przewalskia > Przewalskia tangutica. The sequence goes on from CM056719.1 coordinate 124,981,801, forward strand.
GAGATACGCTAATATGAGGAATCATTGAGAGAATTCCAATTAGTAATACCCAAATTGACTAAATGAATTACTGATAGACAAATATTCTAATACCCATTTAGGGGAGAAAGCTCAAATCAACGATAAGGATCAAGTACAGTCACAATTCAAATGTGAACACGTCAAAACATAGTCCCGTCCTGAATATCTATAAGACATCTAAGGATATATGAGTAATAGTAAGGACGAGTGAAGTCTGACGGGAGTATATGATAAGGCAGTAAATAATGGTCCAAGACAAGCAGTAAGGAAAATGTCTAAAGGATAGAAATGAGAAGCAAGAGGTGAATGCATAAGTGATGGCGGAAATTTGATCGCTCAATGAACTATAGGATCTCATAAGGATAATATTATGATCATAAAGTTAAGGACATCAGTACAACGGAAGTCAATTAGAGGAACAAAGACGACAATGTTGATTGTAGTACGGTGAATATGAAGGGAAAACCATCGGACTAACATCTTGTAAGAGTAAAGCCTTCAATGAAGAAGGTAAGGAATGCCTTCTAGATTGAATAATATGGGGAGGTAACATGATCACATTAAGGTTCACTTCAAGAGAACAAGTGCACAAGAAATACCTAATCAACAATGGATTATGCATAACACATAATAACTTTCTAGTAAAAGAAGTAAGTATATGCTCTTAGCATGAAGGGAGTATTAATTATGATAAAAATTACAAGTTCAGAGCTAGAATAGATGGCATATCCTCAACGAATAAGGTCGACAAAAGAAGAAACAATGATGAACAAGAAAGAATGTCTTGTTTTTAGTATTTAAATGGAAAAAAGAAAGGTAAATAAATTAATCAGGTAACGATGTAGATCGAGAAAGGATACTCAAATGGATGTTAAGTACAAACTAGGGAAGGATGAACCTATCGTGGGAATATACAACCTCGTCAAGTAAGTATGCAAATTTGAAATGTTATGAAAGATAAGAAGCCCTGAGGTAATAAGCGGGATGATAATGGACCATACAGTCATGTACTGTTAAAAAAAGATTCATTAAGGGAATAATCAGAAGGAACCTCTCCAGAGAAGAAATAAGTAGCCATCTATAATAGAAATCAGATAATACCTCTCTTAAAGCTATAAGTGAAGGAATTATTCCTTATAATAGAATGATGAGAAGCGACAAGGCAAAGCACTCCGTCTAAAGCCCATTAACATGTATTGTGATAAAAAGTAAAGATAATAATGGAGGCCTTATTAGGATCTTAGTATTAAGAATATTGATTACCGATAGTGAAGAAGAATTGCCCTTAAGATTGAATTATCACATAAGGACTATTGAGTCATTCAAAGATCATTATGGACTATCACATTATCATTGGGAACTATTTTGGTTCGGGATATTTGCACCTAAGTGACTTTCCAGACTATATCACAACAACTGAGTCTATCTATAAATTGAAACTAACTTAAAGCTAATCTTGAAGGCTACTACAAGCTATTATATAGTCTCTTGTTATGGCAAGCAAGCTAATGGAAGAACCAGTTCAAAGAAGCTCTGAATAACCAAGATTTCCTCGCCTCATCCTAAGGCGACTAATAAGGAACTCAGTTTAAGCCACTGGAAATGGGTAGAGAAATAATGTGGCGAATTTGGAAATAATCTGGAACAAGGATCGATAGTTACTAAAATGATATGTTATGAGGGTGATAAACAAGGAGCTATGCATGACATGAAAGTAGAACTTTTCTCAAGTTATTAAAACGGAATAGAACCCAAGAAACAGTATTAGGTTTGAGGAAATATATTATGAGAAAATACTTAGATCAGCAAGGAAGCGAACTAAGGATTTGATGTTAAAACAAAACTCAACTTGAAAAGGAAAAAGATCCCAGCTAAGCATGATCAGGATCGTAATACTGAATTTAGTTGTGATAGGCACTAACCCACAAATAGAGTCTAGTCTCAATTAAAGAAACTTATTTAGTGTCTGTTTCAAGTGAAAGTAGAAAGAAATTTGTTTATAAAAGAACTTTCATGGCCAGTAGGCTGCTCTAAATTCATGAACTATGTAAGGATATTATCACGAATGAAAAAGGAAGAACAAAGGAAGAAGTGGATTAAGATATCTTCGACTCTTGTGATCTTTGTGCCACAATCCTTCATCATCATACTACATTTTGTGCCTACAGACTCTGTCATTAAAATCTATTAGAAAGCAAAGCATAAAACATAAAGGAAAGAAAAAAGCCCATATGTCATAATACATTACAACAACCAGATCATTATGTAAAGGAATTATACGACTGTGTGAAAGTCGATGACGTACCAATATAAAATGTTAATACAACAAGATCAAATTACAGGCTGAAATAATTTTAGGTTGAAAAGAACTATATCGGAACGGTCACAGAACCTAAGAATCACCTTACTTGAGTAATTCATATTCTAGCTTTAAGATAATATTCATGCGATATAATTCCTATATTTCATTTGATTTATCAAGTAAACCATGTACCCTATGTAATCAAGGATTCAGAAGAAAACGTAGTGAATGCAGCTTGAAGGTCATCAAGAAGATATTAATGTAAGTTATGGCTGAAATCTCTTTGATTTTTATAAGTATAAGAAGCAAAAATATATTGATATAAGTTATGGCTGACCTCTCTTTGATTTTTATAAGTATTAGTGGTCGTGTGAGACCGATTGATATTATCATAATATTGTGTTGCCCTGTGTGGCATTGGATATATGTTGGGTTGTTTGATAGGTTTTGGATAACCTTTTTTACAAAGGAAACTTTGCCAAAATTTCTGCAAAACTTGAGAGTTAGAATATTTCCAACATTCACGAATGAATGTTCCTAAGGGGGGGGGGGGGGGAGGAAGGATGTTACATCTCGTAGTTTTGCATCATATCGTGACGTCAATGGATAGCAAAGTCATGAGAAAAGATACGATCTTATGGAAGAATAAAGAAGGGTTACAACTTGGTTATGGAAGTACTTGAGTGTTCGTGCGTTAAACAGATCGAAGAAAGTACGTTTTGATGAAAACAGGAATTTGGGTAGTTGGTGTAGTTGACGGACCGTCAAATTTGCCCAAGGTGAGCCATCAACCTTACAAGCAGTTTGACAGAAGAATAAGGGATCATTGGAAGTTTGACAGTTTATTAAGTGTACCGTCAATCTACAACGGTGGAAGATTTTTTGTCGGGTATATATCGGGTTATTATGATTTAGAGGTCATTTTCATCACAAATCAGACCATAGGCTATCTAAATCCTCGCCAAGGTTCTATAAAACCCTAATGTTGAATCTATGGATGATCTTGCAAGACTAACGTGATAATCCCCGTGGTAATTCCAAAGATCATCTTCTCCGGATCGAACCAATTTTGCAAACCATAAGTATAGGATAACTTGTTGTTCTAAGGAAATTTAAATGCATAAAGGAAAGTATTCATTCTCCTGTACTGGTTATTATGATTAATTATTGGTTTGGAACAAGTTATCAAAAAGTTTACATGATCAAAATATCTCAAAGTTGTAAATCTTCAGAACATTAGTTGTTGGGTTGTTTTACTCTTAGTATTAGTTGAATTGGACGATAATAATAATTGTATATGATATGGATTAAGTAACGTAAGCTTTGAAAAGGATTTGAGACTAATTCACATGAGTTTTCCATATAAGAGAAGTTTAAGGAAGTACTTATGCCTAAGAGTTGTGGAAGAACACCTAACAAAGGTTTTATGGGAAATATATTTGAATTAAATTGTGGATTAAAATTATATAAGCATCCCTTGTAAAGAAGTCTAGGAACCCGAAGTGTATACGGAAGTCGCTAAGAGGAGAGTTGACTTGTAAAACGATTGTAGAGACAAGAACCAGGTATATAAGGCTATCCCTTTCTTTCAAAAGCATGAATCCAGAAAGTTATCATTTTCAAAATGGAACGTGAGCATTCCACTCTAGTATCTATCAAAAGTAATTTGTTGAGAAACATTCAATGCTTGTTCATATTCTTATGATCTATGTCATTGGTTACTGAACTTATCCTAAGTCTTCAAGAAGAAACATTTTTAAGAATGAATCGTCGAGTCGACCAAGAGTCACGTTAAGGTAAAGTTAAAGTATATAAGTTACATAAGAGTCTAAAGGCCATGGTTGTCACAGTCTATTGTTCACACCCCCGAGCCCCCTTTGGTGTTGTTATATTGTATGTTAGCAGTTGATATCATGCATACAATCATGAGCATACATATAGAGGATCGCGTTGCACGTTTCACAACATATTCATATAGAGGATTGGGTTGCACGTTCCACAACATATTCATATAGAGGATCGGGTTGCATGTTCGACAACATATTTATAAAGAGGATCGGGTTGCACATTTCGCCACATATTCATATAGAGGATCGGATTGTACGTTCTGCAACATATCAATATAGAGGTTCAGGTTGCACGTTCCGCAACATATACATATGATGGATCGGGTTGCGCTTTCCGTAACACACATGAACTAGAGTGCATATTACATTGCATACTCATATATACACCAAATATTAAAGACATGTTATACCTTGCATTGTAAGACGACGAGAGTTATACAGTAAAATCCTAGCCAGACAAGCTGTATTAAGTTTCAGAGTTTTACCCCGATTGTCCCTTGGTTGCATATTGCTTTCTCTTACAGTTAGTCGTTTCACGTTTCTTATATTCTTTCTTTACAGTTCATAGATTTATGTTGTTATCCATGCTTTACATACTCATTACATTATTTCATACTGATGTCCATTTTCTGGGGACACTACGTTTGATGTCACAGTTACAGATAGAGATGCATATGCTTTCCTCACAGTAGGACTCGACCCAGTCAAAGTTTGTCATACTCTTTTCCTCCAGATATGTGTAGTGAGCTGATAGGTATGGCAGATGTAAATACGCATATAATTAGGTATGATAAGGCCCTGTCCTGACCATATGTTGTCATAATATCCTTTAGAGGCTTGTAGACAGTTGTGTTGTATATGACACTACCTGCTCTGTGCTGCCATGAGCTTGTCTTGGATCACCTTCACTCTCTCAAATAAATCCCTCAACAAGGACGGACCTCGAATGCATCAAACCAACCAATGGGATATCGACATCTCCTACCATACAAGGCCTCGAACGATGCCATATCGATACTGGAGTGATAACTATTATTGTACGTATATTCTTCCAAAGTTAAGAACTAGACCCAATGACCACCAAAATTAATCACATAGGCTCACAACATGTCATCCAATACCTGAATAGTCCGCGCAAACTGACCGTCCGTTTGAGGGTTAAATGTTGTACTTATATCCAATCAAGTACCCAACTCTCTATGCAAAGTCCGCAACAAATGCGAAGTAAACAGATTCATTTTGATATATATATAGCGTTATGAGTCAGCAACTTACTTTTATAAGATTATTATATTATCCTTGGTATTAGACTGATTATATGCGACAAGTCGGTATAATGGTGTCCAATTAGGGCACCGGGTCTCAGCCCGTTGGGTCGGTCGTGACAGTAACAATGGTGCCGCATAATGGGATAAGGCATGGAATAAAGTATTATACTACCCCAAGAAGACCATGTAGAACCTAAACCATGTCAATTGAGGCATCCTTGTGGGCAAACAATTAACATACTCCCTCCACCACTGCTTCGCATCTCCCAGAAGCTGAAGGCCCACAAAACTGACTCATTGATCTGAGATGATAGAAATAGGAACCCCATGAAGATGAACAATCTCTCAGATGTTTATCTTAGCTAACTTCTCTATGTTATACGTCGTCCAAACTGGAATGAAATACACGAACGTGGTCAATCTATTAATAATGACCCAAAGAGCATCAAACTTTCTCAAAGTCTTGGTTAATCCCACAATAAAATCCATAGCGATCCTCTCTGACATCCACTCGAGAATGGGCATCCTCTGAGACACACCACTAGGATATTAGTGCTCATACTTGACCTGGTGGTAATTGTGACACTGAGACACAAAATTAACAATTTCTCTCTTTATCCTCCCCCACAAGTAGTGCTGCCTCAAATCACGATACATCTTAGTAGCACCTGGAATAATAGAATACCTATAGTTATGGGCCTCCTCCATAATCAATCTAGTCAAATTTCCTACACAAGGCACACACACTCCAACCTTGATCCTCTGAAGACTCTCACAATCAATCATGGCCTCTTTGGCTTCACCACTCATGACTTTATCTCGAATCTTGCACAACCCCATGACATCTTACTGGTGTGCTCAAATTTGATCCAAAAGAGATGACCTCACCTCCACACAAGCTAAAATTCTACCCATATTTGAAATATCTAGCATCATAAAATGGTTGGCCAAAGAATGGACCTCCAATGCCAAAGGACGCTCGGAAATAACTAAGTAAGATAAACTCCCCATGCTGACTACCTTTCCGCTCAAGGCATCAGTTACCACATTCTCCTTGCCTAGATGATATAAAATAATCATGTCATAATCCTTCCATAACTTCATCTGTTGATGCTGCCTAGAATTCAAGTCATTCTTATTGGGTAATTCGTCTCGTGCACCTTCAACTACCTTAATGCCTAAGCAATCACCTTACCCTCATGCATCAAAACACAACCCATACTAATCCTAGAAGCATCACAATACACAATAAAGCCCTTTCCCTCCACCGGATGGGATAAAATTGGGACTGTGCACAATAAAGTCTTGAGTTTTTGGAAGCTATGCTCACACTCATCAGACCACTGAAAAGGAACCTCCTTTGGAGTCAAATGCGTCTGATGAGAAGCAATAGAAGAGAAACACTTGACGAATCAGAGATAGTAGCTAGAAAGACCAATGAAACTCTGAATTTCTGTCATAGAAGTCAGTCTAGGTCAGTCCCTGACTGCCTCTATCTTCTTAGGGTCAACAAAAATCTCATCCTTGGACACCACGTGCCCCAAGAATGCCACAAAACTCAACCAAAACTCACACTTCGAGAACTTACCATACAACTCATTCTCCTTCAAAATCCTAAGGACCACTCTCTGATGTTGCTCGTTGTCCTCCCGACTCTTCGAATATATCAGGGTGTCATCAATAAACACAATCATAAAGGAATCCAGGTACAACTTGAATATCTCATTTATCAAATATATAAACATTGTAGGGGCATTGGTAAGCACAATGACATCACCAAGAATATTTAATGCCTATAATGAGTCTGGAAAGCCATCAGTACATCATAGGCCTAGATTTTCAGTTCATGATACTCAGACCTCAAATCAATCTTTGAAAATATAGAAGCGCCCTGAAGTTGATCAAATATGCCATCAATACGCGGAATCAAATACTTGTTTCTAATGGTGACCTTATTCAACTGTCTATAATTAATGCACATACGCATAGTGACATCCTTATTCCTCATACCAAGACAGGAGCACCCCATGGAGATACACTAGGCCGAATGAAGCCCTTACTCAACAAATCCTGAAGCTGCTCCTTTAACTCTCTCAACTCCGCTGGAGCCATAGAGTATAGAGGAATGAAATAGGTTGAGTACCCGATTCAAGATCAATACAAAATTCAATGTCTGTCTTGAGGCATACCCGATAAATCTGAAGGAAAGAATTATGCGAACTCACTAACTACCAAAACAAAAACCAAACGAAGGAGTCTTTACACTCATATCTTGAATATGAGTAAGATAATCCAAACAACCCCGTCCACTAACTTCCTAGCCCGAATGTAAACAATAACCCTCCTAAAAGCAATGTTGGGAGCGCCCCTCCACTCTAACCTCAAAAGATCATGCATACCTAGCATGGCCATCCTAGAATAGTTGTCTAGAATCACATGATATGGTGATAACCAATCCATACCCAAGATAACATCAAAATCTACCATATCTAAGATAACCAAATCTACCCAAGTATCGTATCCCATGAGAGTAACTACACACATGTGATATACTCTGTCAACAATCACAGAATCACCGACCGGTGTAGATACATGAATAGAAATATCAAGCATATCAAACCACATCTCCAATTTAGCAGAAAAATAGGCATACACATAAGAGAATGTAGACCCTAAATAAAATAACATAGTAGCAGATGGATTATTAACTAAGATGATAACTGTGATGACTATGTCAGATGCCTCATGTCACGCCCCGAACCGGGCGTGGTCGTGCCTACACAGGCACCTTACCTATAACAATACAAGTAAATCTGCGGAAATTAAATAACACCTCATTTATTTTTTCTTTTAAAACAACCAAATGCGTTGAGGGCAAAGCCGACAAAGTGCCATATATACATAACCAAAGACACTACACCGTACGTGAGTCCAATCCACGTATGAATACGGACCTCACAGAGTTAAATCGAAATGTGACGGACAAGGCCCCGTGTACCCAAAGCGTACAAAGCACATCTTGAAGGACATATACCAAAAAGATAAACTACTGGATAGAGGGAGCTATCCAAAAGCCCTGAGCAGGATCCTACACCTGCCGATCACCAAACAGTACCTAAACTGCGGCGTGAGCGCGGCCGAGAGGTCGATCGAAGAATGTACCAAGTATGTGAACAATAAGTACTGTAATGAAATCATAACAGTCTAAACAAAACGGGAGACATGTATGATAGCCAACCTACAGTACAAAACACATAAGAAATCATATCAAGTCAGGGGCCTTGACGCACCGAGTCACTACTCGGATATAACTATGGGTCTCGCGCCCATAATATCAATCATGCCCGTGGAATCCTTCCTCACTGCCTGCAGTCAATGATATAACATAACATCAAGTCCCAACGTGGTTATAGCATCTTGGGGGTTTACCCCTCACTTATACTCTTACCCTGGAGAAGGTGGTAAAGCGGGGGGTATAACGTCTTGGGGTTTACCCCTCACTTATACTCTTACCACGGGAGGTGGTATAACGTCTTGGGGATTGCCGCCATTTATACTCTTACCCTATCTCAACCGGCGTCAAACAACACATGCGGGTGGTACAGCGTCTTGGGGTTTACCCTCACTAATACTCTTACCCGGAGGAGGTGGTATAACGTCTTGGGGCTTGCCGCCATTTATACTCTTACCCTATCTCGTGAGCCATCAAACAAGACATAAGCACTACCGTATGTCTATAAAAATCCAGAATTTAACCCAAGTACTACAAGTAACGGAAGCATACGTGGAATCCACATCACCGATGCGTCGGTAACTTCTGACAAGAGGCGGTAGACCATGGCCAGAGTCGCGACAACTTAATAAAACATAATACTTGCACTCAAAGGCTATTTCCGGCACGTATAGGCAAGTTCTCAATTAACCAAGCCAAAGTACTTATCAAGGCACACATAGGATAATTCATTTTATCAAGCCAAAGTACTAATCAAGGCATACATAGAGTAATTCTCTTTTAACAAGTCAAAGTACTTATCAAGGCACACTTAGACAAATTTTCAATTTATCAAGCCAAAGTACTAATCAAGGCATACATAGAATAATTCTCTTTTAACAAGTCAAAGTACTTATCAAGGCACACTTTAGACAAATTCTCAATTTATCAAGCCAAAGTACTAATCAAGGCATACATAGAATAATTCTCTTTTAACAAGTCAAAGTACTTATCAAGGCACATTTAGACAAATTCTCAATTTATCAAGCCAAAGTACTAATCAAGGCATACATAGAATAATTCTCTTTTAACAAGTCAAAGTACTTATCAAGGCACACTTTAGACAAATTCTCAATTTATCAAGCCAAAGTACTAATCAAGGCATACATAGAATAATTCTCTTTTAACAAGTCAAAGTACTTATCAAGGCACATTTAGACAACTTTCTAACCTTCCATAAAGCCGTTATAACCAACTTCCCATAAAGCCGTTATAACCCTTTATGGTTTTAGACATATCCATTCCTTCAATAACCAAGAGACTTATACTATTAAAACCAAGTATCACATACTTACAAAGCAAGTTCTTAACTTTCAAAAATACTCCAAGTCTCTTAATAGTTAGAAAACAAGTTTTCTTCTACTTTTTAAACCTCAAGTAACTTCACCCTTAACACAAGTTACTTCTCTTAAATCATGTCATTTCTCCTCTTTTAAATCAAATAAGTAAATCACTCCTTTGACTCCCCTAAAGTCACTATAATGACCTTTAGGTTTTAGAACTAAGACACTAGCCAAAAGATTTGGAAACCACTTCCTTTTTAAGACTAAATGTACTTTAAGTAAAAATACCTTCACTTTTAAGAATCCAAACTTCATCAAGAAAATGGATTCTACAACTTACAATCCAAACATCAAAGTACACTCAGGAAATACATAGAACAAATTCTATTTTAGGCAATCCAAATACAACCAAGGAATGGATCATTTTAGGAGTAGAACTACTTTCTTTATCTTACGGAATCATGCTAGAAGAGGAGATAGTTCACATACCTTTTCGGCTAAATCCACAAGCTAAGCCGAATACGCCGTACGTAGAAGTTTCAACCTATAATGGTCACAACAAGACTATCAATCTTCTAGTCTCTAACGTAGAATAATACTAAGTATTTAGTCTCTAATTCTACGGAAAATCGAAAGACTTCCTTTGTTTCTACTCACTTTGCCACCTTTTTCAAGGCGAATACAATAACCAACAAGCCACGTTTAAGGCTCCAAACAACAACCAAACAAAGGGGATTACACGCCTTACAATACGTGTAAAATTCGCCCATGATTCATCTGAAATAGTCTAAGGCCACTAGCCAATTCTCGGCCAACTTACATAAGACACTAAGTCTTTTCCAATCCTTTTCCAATTCCAAGTTCTAAGGTCTAACATGTTATTTAGTCGTAAACAACTTCAACAACTACAATTTCCTTCTTTATACAACATGTGACGACTTAAGCGAATAATCAACTTGAAATGTACTCTTAAGGCTAACATGCTAGTTTTGGATTAGGGTTCGATAGCCAACATAATAATCAAACTTCGTAATATATAACTCATGCTTGCTAATAACCATAGCTCTGATCAATAAGTAAGCTTAATTGCTAAAACGACAAAATTTATACCTTTCGAAGCCCTTAAAATTTTCAAGATCCAAAGTCGCGCCTTAGCAATTCTTAGCTCCTTTCCTTAGGTTCCAATCCGCTCCAAGCACTCCTAGAGGCCTATGAAGAACCCGTCTTCAAGTTCAACTTCAAAGTTGAAGAACTCCTTAGTTTCGCCTTGCGACTAACGTGAAAACTCCGTTTTCGAAATCTTTCTATTGAGATAACCTTACAATACCCTAGGAACATTGGGTTAAAGTCTTGTGAACAAAGGATCAAAACTACAAATTTTTGTGTGGGAACATATGGCAAACCCGAGAGCAACTATAGTGGACAACAAGGTTTCTAATTTTTCTAAGTGTTAAAATGAGCTAGTCTTGCTACTAGTTAGTATATAACACATATTGGAAGGCTTAGATATTAACAAATGTGAGGCTAGGATGATTATCACAAGGATCGACTTATGTGGCAAGTTGACTAGTCAATTATGTCAAGCTTGCAAGACTTATCATCTACATAGGTCAAATGACCATTTTACCCTTAACAGTTTCGTCCAAGACCACTAGTTGGGGTGCCACGTGTCGCCCTCTCATTCGTCCATAAAATTCCAGTAACCTCGTGGGCCCACAAAATGTAAAATTCCTCGGGTGGGCCCACGTGACCAAATCGTAAAAATAAATTTCCATAGTGTTAATAAGTTCCATACTTTACAAATAATGCCTTGTGAGAATCCAATTCTCAACAACGAACATTTTCATCGACGTTGGAAGATTTTCGTCGGAAAAACAATTCTTCCTTTCGTCTGGATTTCCAAGTCTTGTTTCCTTTTGTACATTCTCTCTACGGGTTTTGGACTTACGGTGTAACATTCTTCCTTAGAAACATTCGTCCCGAATGTTCTTAGTCGATTGTCACGCTATACAAACTCGGCACAATCTACTCTATACTATGCCTATCAATCAATCGCACAAGACCAACGATGTCACACATGACCACCACATAACATACGTAAACATAATAATGGACCTTCCGTCCGTGGTCCCTCTCACAAAACTCAAGGTTCTGATCTTCCCAAACACGGGATCCTTAGAGGTTCCTTTCTTTCCTTACTTGTCATACTTTCTCGTACTTTCAAACTCATCTAGTACACGTACAAAATCTCAAATTCTGTTTCTGTTCCCCAATCCTTGGAGTTACTAACCAACTTGGCCATTATGCTACTTGAATTTCCGCTAAGGCCCTTCTCGGTCCTTACGACCTAGTTCCGGTGGAACGCGTCCACAAACTCGTACAACGATTAACTATACTTGGGCCTGGCATCCTCAGGACCCTATCACATAACGGGACCATTTCTAACTGACATTACCCCATTCCAAACTATCGGCTGACCCGAAATGAGTCCATAACCCGACTCATCGTCACTCGTAACTTCTCATTCTTAGTCTGAAATAAATCTCTCTCTTATCTCAAGGTACTTCTTACCCTACCCCCTATTCACTAGAGGTTCGTCACATAAGCCAAAGTATTTCTACTGCACAATCTTCCCTATCGGTCTTACACTTATACGGGGTAATTACAACTTGTGAACTCTACACAACTATAGTCTCAGTCCACTTATCATTCTTGTCAATATTCTTAACTTTTCACTTTACTAATCACAGTATCCCTACCTCTGGGGTACTATCACTTTACAACTCTTGCAATAAAGGGAAAACATATACGCTAGGGCAAAATCTGAATCTAACAATGCACATATGATTCAAAAGAACCGAGATATACCTGTAACCCTAGGCGACGTTGCTTCCTGATCCTGTCCAGTAGTCGCGTCATCTATGCGGTTCGAAGGACCGTCTGAACTATAAACTCCACCCTGACCTCTACCACGACCGGCTGACATCTGAACACCCTGTCCTGGGGAACGCACAGCTGGGGAGGGAAGGGAACCAACCATCGGCCTCATAGGCTGAGCCACCTTACCGGTGCTCCTTCTAAAAGGACATACCCTCGAATATGGCGGACGGCCACAATAAAAACAAAGTCGTGCCATAACGGCATTTCCCGAATGACGCTTACCACATCCGATACATCGAGGAATAGGTGGCCTCGGCCAGAAAATCCTCTGCTCTCTGAGAACCTCGACCTCTGGAGCTCGGACGGCTCCTAAATACCTTGTGGGATCAAATCTCCCACCAGTGAGCTGCGGGGTATGTCTTGGGTAGGCGGGGCGAATATCTCACTCACTTGAGGCGGCTCGTCCAAAACTCACGGGATAACCAACCGGTCTAGCCTCTTACGCAGATCTCCGTGGCCTACCTCTGCCTCTGTACACACATGCATGCGGCGAATAACCTCTGCGAGAAAGCTGCAGCATTGCTATCTTGGTCAATAACATAATGGCTTCGCCCGTGACCACAAAGTCGCCTAATCGAAATCGTAGGCTCGTGCTGTGTTCTCAAAACACAGCGAAGAAGAACTCGCCATTGCGGAACAACATCCGGTATAACGGGCATAAGCCCTATCAACTCTGAGTCGACTAGTAGCTCCTGCTACTCCTTTGCCCTTCAGGCGGTGTTGCCCTCTCGAGGCATAATCAGAACACAACAATACGTCGGAGAGGAATTATCTTACTAACACGGCTACTGTGGCACGATCTCGAGTGAGAAGAATAGAAACCAACTCCTAAATGTCCTGCGACCTCGCTGTTTATGGTGTGGCGCGCAACACACCGATAATCAAGACTCTACTAGACACGGTGCAGTAGACATTCCGAGGCGATCGCTCGATACCACTCTGTCACGCCCGAACCCGGGCGTGGTGGTGCCCTACAGGCACCGCCTGCATAACAATACAAGTAAGCTGCGGAAATTAAATAACACCTCATTTATTTTTTCTTTTAAAACAACGTGCGTGCGAGGGCAAAGCCGACAAAGGCCGCCATATATACATAACCAAAAGACACTACACCGTATATGAGTCCAATCCATATGAATACTGCACCTCTGGAGTTAAATCAAATGTGACGGACAAGGCCCCGCCGTACCCAAAGCTGTACAAAGCACATCTTGAAGGACATATACCAAAAGATAAACTCTGGATAGAGGAGCTATCCAAAAGCCACTGGCGAGGATCTACACTGCCGATCACCAAACAGCGTACCTAAACTGCGACATGAGCGGCCCCGAAGGAGGTCGACTGAAGAATGTACCAAGTATGTGAACAATAAGTCTTGTAATGAAATCATAACGATCTAAACAAAGCGGGAGACATGTATGATAGCCAACCTACGATACAAAACACATAAGCAATCATATCAAGTCGGGACGCAAGCCTCCGAGTCACTACTCGGATATAACTATGGGTCTCACGCCCATAATATCAATCATGCGTGGAATCCTTCCGCCACCGCGATCCATGATATAACATAACATCAAGTCCCACCGGTGGTATAGCATCTTGGGGTTTACCGCCACTTATACTCTTACCACGGAGAAGGTGGTAAGCGGTGGTATAGCATCTTGGGGTTTACCTCACTTATACTCTTACCTGGAGGAGGTGGTATAACGTCTTGGGGATTGCCCGCCATTTATACTCTTACCCTATCTCAACCGGCCGTCAACAACACATAAAGCGGGTGGTGCAGTGGCGTCTTGGGGTTTACCACCTCACTAATACTCTTACCCTGGAGGAGGTGGTATAACGTCTTGGGGCTTGCCCCTCATTTATACTCTTACCCTATCTCGACCGACCATCAAACAAGACATAAGCACTACCATGTCTTCTATAAAAATCCAGGAATTTAACCCAAGTACTACAAGTAACGGAGCATGCCGTGGAATCCCACATCACCGTCGGTGCGTCGAAGAACTTCTGACAAGACAGGTAGGCTTCAACCGAGAGTCGCGACAACTTAATAAAACATAATATTTGCACTCAAAGGCTATTTCCAGCACATATAGGCAAGTTCTCAATTAACCAAGCCAAAGTACTTATCAAGGCACACATAGGATAATTCTCATTTTATCAAGCCAAAGTACTAATCAAGGCATACATAGAGTAATTCTCTTTTAACAAGTCAAAGTACTTATCAAGGCACACTTAGACAAATTCTCAATTTATCAAGCCAAAGTACTAATCAAGGCATACATAGAATAATTCTCTTTTAACAAGTCAAAGTACTTATCAAGGCACACTTTAGACAAATTCTCAATTTATCAAGCCAAAGTACTAATCAAGGCATACATAGAATAATTCTCTTTTAACAAGTCAAAGTACTTATCAAGGCACATTTAGACAAATTCTCAATTTATCAAGCCAAAGTACTAATCAAGGCATACATAGAATAATTCTCTTTTAACAAGTCAAAGTACTTATCAAGGCACACTTTAGACAAATTCTCAATTTATCAAGCCAAAGTACTAATCAAGGCATACATATAATAATTCTCTTTTAACAAGTCAAAGTACTTATCAAGGCACATTTAGACAACTTTCTAACCTTCCATAAAGCCGTTATAACCAACTTCCCATAAAGCCGTTATAACCCTTTATGGTTTTAGACATATCCATTCCTTCAATAACCAAGAGACTTATACTATTAAAACCAAGTATCACATACTTACAAAGCAAGTTCTTAACTTTCAAAAATACTCCAAGTCTCTTAATAGTTAGAAAACAAGTTTTCTTCTACTTTTTAAACCTCAAGTAACTTCACCCTTAACACAAGTTACTTCTCTTAAATCATGTCATTTCTCCTCTTTTAAATCAAATAAGTAAATCACTCCTTTGACTCCCCTAAAGTCACTATAATGACCTTTAGGTTTTAGAACTAAGGCACTAGCCAAAAGATTTGGAAACCACTTCCTTTTTAAGACTAAATGTACTTTAAGTAAAAATACCTTCACTTTTAAGAATCCAAACTTCATCAAGAAAATGGATTCTACAACTTACAATCCAAACATCAAAGTACACTCAAGGAAATACATAGAACAAATTCTATTTTAGGCAATCCAAATACAACCAAGGAATGGATCATTTTAGGAGTAGAACCTACTTTCTTTATCTTACGGAATCATGCTAGAAGAGGAGATAGTTCACATACCTTTCGCTAAATCCACAAGCTAAGCCGAATCGCGTGCGTAGAAGTTTCAACCTATAATGGTCACAACAAGACTATCAATCTTCTAGTCTCTAACGTAGAATAATACTAAGTATTTAGTCTCTAATTCTACGGAAAATCGAGCAAAGACCTTTGTTTCTACTCACTTTGCCACCTTTTCAAGGCGAATACAATAACCAACAAGCCACATTTAAGGCTCCAAACAACAACCAAACAAAGGGGATTACACGCCTTCAATACGTGTAAAATTCGCCCACAATTCATACGAAATAGTCTAAGGCACACTAGCCAATTCTCGGCCAACTTACATAGCAACACTAAGTCTTTTCCAATCCTTTTCCAATTCCAAGTTCTAAGGTCTAACATGTTATTTAGTCGTAAACAACTTCAACAACTACAATTTCCTTCTTTATACAACATGTGACGACTTAAACGAATAATCAACTTGAAATGTACTCTTAAGGCTAACATGCTAGTTTTCGGATTAGGGTTCCAATAGCCAACATAATAATCAAACTTCGTAATATATAACTCATGCTTGCTAATAACCATAGCTACAATCAATAAGTAAGCTTAATTGCTAAAACGACAAAATTTATACCTTTCGAAGCCCTTAAAATTTCCAAGATCCAAAGTCGCCTTAGCAATTCTTAGCTCCTTTCCTTAGGTTCCAATCCGCTCCAAGCACTCTCATGAAGAACCCATCTTCAAGTTCCAACTTCAAAGTTGAAGAACTCCCTTAGTTTCCTTGCGACTAACGTGAAAACTCCGTTTTCAAATCTTTCTATTGAGATAACCTTACAATACCACAGGAACATTGGGTTAAAGTCTTGTGAACAAAGGATCAAAACTACAAATTTTTGTGTGGGAACATGGCAAACAGGAAGCAACTATAGTGGACAACAAGGTTTCTAATTTTTCTAAGTGTTAAAATGAGCTAGTCTTGCTACTAGTTAGTATATAACACATATTGGAAGGCTTAGATATTAACAAATGTGAGGCTAGGATGATTATCACAAGGATCAAGCTTATGTGGCAAGTTGACTAGTCAATTATGTCAAGCTTGCAAGACTTATCATCTACATAGGTCAAATGGCCATTTTACCCTTAACATTTTCGTCCAAGACCACTAGTTGGGGTGCCACGTGTCGCCCTCTCATTCGTCCATAAAATTCCGTAACCCTCGTGGGCCCCACAAAAATGTAAAATTCCTCGGGTGGGCCCCACGTGACCAAATCCGTAAAAATAAATTTCCATAGTGTTAATAAGTTCCATACTTTACAAATAATGCCTTGTGAGAATCCAATTCTCAACAACGAACATTTTTCCTTACCGACGTTCGGAAGATTTTCTGTCGGAAAAACAATTCTTCCTTTCGTACCGATTTCCAAGTCTTGTTTCCTTTCGTACATTCTCCTCTACAGGTTTTGGACTTACGGGGTGTAACACCTCAGCCTTGACCCTACTAAAGAATACATAGCAATGGGTGCATGCTAGCTCGGACTGTGTATCCTGCTGGCCATATTGGCCCGATCAATCTCTATCTTTCCTAGGTAGGGATCCACACGCCCATACTAATGTTCACCACAGCTCGACACTGATCCCCTCGACTATCCTGACTACCACATTTGGATGGCTATGCTGGAGTCCTAGGTGCACATGATGCACTCGATGTAAGTCTAGGGAAATCTCTCTTAAATGTGCCCAACCCCTCCACACTCAAATTAGATCCTGGCCGCTGAGGGCTGATGAATAGAGACTAAAGAACCTGAACCACCACTGTTAGAAAATTTATACTGAGAACCCCTGGACGACTGTCCCCCACTGGCTAAACTGCTCGACTGGCTACGACTATTGATATATCACATGATACCCATAACCATGGGATGTGTATTGATTATAGGCAGCTGAATAAGGTAACAATAAAGAGCAGGTATCCCCTCTCCAGGATTGATGATTTATTTGACCAATTTCAGGGTGCTAAGTGTTTTTCGAAGATAGACTTGCGGTCAGGTTATCATCAGGTGCGGGTAAAGGAGGCAGATATTCCGAAGACAACATTTATGACCCGATATGGACATTATGAGTTTAGAGTAATGTCTTTTGGGCTGACCAATGCTCCAACAATATTTATGGATTTGATTAACCGAGTGTTCAAACCATTCTTGGATATGTTCGTCATTGCATTCATTGATGATATCCTGGTTTATTCACGTTCAGAAAATGAGCATGCAGACCATTTGAGGGTGGTACTTAGGGTACTCCAACACCAGAAGTTGTATGCCAAATTTTCTGAGTGTGAATTATGGTTGAATTCAGTAGCATTCTTGGGGCATATTATCAGAGCGGATGGTATTTTGGTAGATACACAGAAGATTGAGGCAGTGAAGACTTGGCCCATACCTACGACCCCTACTGAGGTACGCAGTTTTCTGGAGTTAGCCGGATATTACAGGAGGTTCATAGAGAAGTTTGTCTAAATTTTAGCGCCTTTAACAAGGCTAACTCAGAAGGCAGCTAAGTTCCAATAGATGGATGCTTGTGAGCAAATCTTTCAGTTGTTGTAAGACAAGTTGACTACGGATCCAGTTCTAACTCTTCCTGAGGGACCATATGGTTATGTTATACATTGTGATGCTTCAGATATTGGACTAGGTTGTGTGTTGATGCAGTATGGCAGGGTTAAAGCTTATGCCTCCCGACAGCTCAAAGAGCACGAGAAGAATTATCCTACTCATGATCTGGAGTTAGCAGCTGTGATTCACGCTTTGAAGATATGGAGACATTATTTATATGGTGTTCATGTTGATATTTATACGGATCACAAGAGTCTCCAATATATCTTTAAGCAGAAGGAGCTGAATTTATGACAGCGACGGTGGCTAGAGTTGCTAAAGGATTATGATGTTGATATTCTATACCATCTGGGGAAATCAAATATTGTAGCAGATGCCCTTAGCCGTAGATCTATGGGTAGCTTGACGGACGTGCAACCAGAAATAAATGAGATGGTTTGTGAGTTATACCGGCTAACTAGCCTTGGAGTCCATTTGGCTGATTCTGAAGATAGTGGAGTTGTTGTTCGAGGAGTTGTCGAGTCCTCTATCATAGAAGAGGTAAAGAGACATCAGTACGAGGACCTTGTTCTGGTACAGTATACAGATGAAACTCTTCTAAAGGAGAATACTTTATTCGAGGTTACACCTGACGGGGTGCTACGGTATAGTGGCAGATTGTGTGTACCTGATGTTGCAGGGCTACGACGGTAGGTTATGGGAGAGGCACACAATACCCGTTATTCTATTCATCCAGGGTCAACAAAGATGTATCATGACCATAGATGCTTATATTGGTGGGATGACATAAAAAGGGACATAACATAGTTTGTTTCTCAGTGCCCGATTTGTCAACAGGTTAAGGTCGAGCATCAGAAGCCTGGTGGATTATTGCAGAAGATAGAGATCCCAACATGGACTTCATTACAGGCTTACCTCATACTCAGCGGAAGTATGACTCTATATGGGTTATTGTGGATAGGCTGACAAAATCAACTCATTTTCTTCCAGTCAGGACAACTTATTCAGCGGAAGACTATGCGAGGTTATACATCAGGGAGATAGTGAGACTTCATATGGTTCCCATATCTATTATATCAGAAAGAGGAGCTCAGTTTATAGCTAACTTTTGGAAATCGTTCCAAAAGGGATTGGAGACAAAGGTGAGTCTTAGCATGACATTTCATCCTCAGACTGATGGGCAGGGTGAGTGTACTATTCAGACACTAGAGAATATGTTGAGAGCCTGTATTATTAACTTCGGAGGTAGCTGGGATGATCATTTACCACTTATTGAGTTTGCTTATAATAATAGCTACCATTCTAGTATCCAGATGGCACCGTACGAGGATGAGAGGAAGTGCAGGTCACCTATTGGTTGGTTTGATGTGGGCGAGACTAAGTTAATTAGCCCAGACATGATTCAGCAAGTTGTTGATAAGGTGAAGCTTATTCAGGAGAGATTATTAGCAGCCCAGAGTCGACATAAGTCATATGCGGATAATCGACGTCGACACTTATAGTTTCAGATTGGTGACTGGGTATTCCTGAAGGTGTCACCCATGAAGGGTGTGATGAGGTTCGGTAAGAAAGAGAAGCTTAGCCCGAGATACATTGGGCCTTATCAGATTATTCATAGGGTAGGCAAGGTTGCCTATGAGTTGGACTTACCATCGTATTTGGAAGCGATACATCCAATTTTTCATTTATCGATGCTACGTAAGTGTATTGGTGATCCTTCTAGAGTATTCCATGTAGATGATGTTCAGGTGACAGATGAGTTATCTTATGAGGAGAGACCCATAACTATACTTGATCGTCAGGTTAGAAGGCTGTGTACTAAGGATATGTCTTCCGTCAAAGTATTGCAGCGAAATAATAATAGGGAAGATATGACTTGGGAAGCAGAAGACGAAATAAAGAAGGGAGTATCCTCACTTGTTCCCTATGCCTGCATGTAATTCAATTCCTTACTTGACTATTTTGATTGATAAATGATACATGTGTTATATTGTGGCCCTGAGAGACATCTTTGAGGTTGTGGAATATAAGTTGGTAAGTATAGTTATAGAAGAGACTGTGCCGAATTTTTATAGCATGAGACCTATTATGAACATTAGAGGATAAATGTTTCTAAGGAGGGAAGGATATTACACCTCGTAATTTTAGGACAATGATTTGAGAATGTAATTAAGAAAATAAGATTCGAATATTGGATATAAAGTATATTTACATATGCTAATACGAAAATTAGTATACAAAGGATGTGATCCCGGAATAATTTTTGAATACTGCGAGTGTGACGATGGGAATTGTTTATATTGATTGAATATTTCAAAAAAAATAGATTTTATATATGATTGACTATGTGGACGATTAATTAATTGTGGAATTAATTTTAGTGGAGATAATAATAAGTGGGAATTAGTGGACAATTATGGGAACTAGCACCCCCCTTTCACGTTTTTTTAGCCCATAATATTCAGATTTGCATGCTTACATTTACCTAGGCTCCACTCATCCCCCCCCCCCCCCCCTTGTTTTCGAGAACCACCACCCTTCAAATACTCCATCCTCTCTCCACCAAAATAGATTTTCATCTTCTTCCATAGCTTAGTTAAAGACCAAGCTAACTCTCCCATTTCAAGATTAAGTTCCTCCACAATTTCTAAGCCATGGTAAACTTTTTACCCACTGTTTTTCGGTAATGTTGGACCGAAATATAGCCCAGAAACTTTAAGCTTTTGAGATGAACTATTTGGAAGAAAAACATGTAAGTAAGATGAGTTTAAGCTTGTAAGGATGCATGCATGTCATTTTAAGTTGAAGAAATGGTGAAAATGGTGCACATTGGAGCAGTGGGTGTCAACGCAAATTAGGGACTGCTTTGGCTAAAGTTGAGGTAAGATTTCTTCTTCTATAGAGTAATTGGAAGTTAAATAATGATGTAGTTAAGAGATGAACTTGTGGTAAGAGGAATTGGAAGTAAGAAAATGCATGTGGTTGTTGTTGGAGTTAGGATTACCGATTTTGGGGGCTGTTTTTAAGTGCATTGGATTTGATTGTTGTTATTGTTATTATTGTCACTAATTGCATATTAAATTTGAAGGAAGTCTTGAAAGAAATCTTGATATTTAAAGTTGTAGTTGTTCATATGAAATTGTTGAAATATGAATTGAATTTTAAGACTTCAATTGGATTTTAAGGAATTATGAGAAAAATTATGGTATGGTGTGTTGTGGCCGAGACCTTCATGAAATTGTGGATATGTTGTGTTGTATTTATGGGCTATTTTGTGGAGTTAGAATGCTGGAAATTTAGTTACGAATATGCATGTACATTGTGGTAATTGCTAATGTATGTCCTAAATGAATAAAAAAGATGTAAAAAATTTATTTTGTATTCTCGTTGTTATTGGTATATGGACTGTTTTAGGGGCTGTTTTGATATGGATTAAGGGGATGGATTAACATGATAAATAGGTGTATTAATCACCTTGGTTGTTGTGGTTGTTGTATTACATGAAGGTAAAGAGAAAGAATGTATAACGATGGTGTGTATGTAGTATTTGAGATTGTTTTGGTATATCCTTGAGTTGTGTCTTATTATTGGTATTGTTGGCCTTGTTTGTAAGTTGTGGATGTGTATATAAGTAGGGGAAGTGTTGCACAAATTTATATAACAAGAGAGTCATCATTCGATAATTATAATGTATGCTAGTAATCATAGAGTTGATGGACATGTTACTATTGTTATAGGTCGAAGTACTAATCGAGACGAATTCTAAGTATTGAGTTGGTTAGTTCGACAATAAGGTATGTGAAACTATCCTTTCTTCTTTTTGGCATGATTTATATAAAGTGAGTGTACGGCGGACGTACATAATTCCATTGAATCCTAATTCCTAATGACACTTGATATGATAGTTGCCTTTGATTTTACAAGTGATAGTTCATTCTATTTATTCTATTGAGAGTCAAATGATGATTTAAATTGCATATGGTTGCGACTCGTGCTAATGTGATTATATGATTTCACCGAGTCCGGGCCGACAATGATCGTGCGCAGTTCCTTGCATTGTTCACCGAGTCCCTCACTAGAGGGCCGACAATGTATATATATATGATGATGATATGGACATGCATCCACGGATATGAGATATGCGGACATGCATCCGCATATATGATATATGTGGATAGGAATCCACAGACATGACTATGTGTACACATTATATGTTCATCGAGACCCTCACTAGAGGGCCGGATATGATTTATGTGGACAGACATCCACAGCTATGACTTATTTTATATGGACATGTTTTGACTCTCAGTTCATAAGGCACATGTGCATTGATATCTTGATTATTATACTTGTATCATGTTATCTTTTGGCCAGTTATGATGTTCTTTACAATACTTCATGTTTTATATACTCAGTACATTATTTCGTACTGACCCCATTTCTTCTTAGGACTGCGTTACATGCCCGCAGGTGCAGATACTCAGTTTGGTGATCCTCCAGTCTAGGATTCTGCTCAGCTATTTGGAGAGCTTCATTGTTCCGGAGCCTAGTTATTTTGGTACAGATCCTATGAAATAGATTTATGCATATTCGTGCTAGTCAGGAGTATGGCGGGGCCCTGTCCCGTCATAATTCACGGTTATACTCGTATAGGTCTGTAGTCATATGTGGGTTGGTTGTGTGTGGATTATATACATGTTTTGGTTAGCCTTACTATTGCAATTAGTTTTGGATATTCTTGTGTATAGTGGCAGCCTTGTCGACTCGCCTATTTTGTTATGATTGACTAGCTGTGACTCCTCAGGAGACAGATTCATTTTGATATATGTAGCGTTATGAGTCAGCAGCTTACTTTTACAAGACTTTTACATTATCCTTTTTATTAGACTGATTATATGTGGCAAGTCGGTATAATGGTGTCCAATTAGGGCACCGGGTCGCGGCCTGTTGGGTCGGGTCGTGACAGTAATAATGGTGTCGCATAATGGGATAAGGCATGGAATAGAGTATTATACTACACCAAGAAGACCCTATAGAACCTAAACCATGTCAATGGAGGCATCCTTGTAGGCAAACAATTAACATATTCCCTCCACCACTGCTTCACATCTCCCAGAAGCTGAAGGGCCACAAAACTGACTCCTTGATCTGAGATGATAGAAATAGGAACCCCATGAAGATGAAAAATCTATCAGATGTTTATCTTAGCTAACTTCTCTATGTTATACGTCGTCTAAACTGGAATGAAATACACGGACTTGGTCAATCTATTAATAATGACCAAAGAGCATCAAACTTTCTCAAAGTCTTGGTTAATCCCACAATAAAATTCATAGCGATCCTCTCCGACATCCACTCGAGAATGGGCATCCTCTGAGACACACCACTGGGATATTAGTGCTCATACTTGACCTGGTGGTAATTGTGACACTGAGACACAAAATTAACAATTTCTCTCTTCATCCTCCCCCACCAGTAGTGCTGCCTCAAATCACGATACATCTTAGTAGCACCTCGAATAATAGAAGACCTATAGTTATGGGCCTCATCCATAATCAATCTAGTCAAACTTCCTACACAAGGCACACACACTCCAACCTTGATCCTCTGAAGACCCTCACAATCAATCATGGCCTCTTTGGCTTCACCACTCATGACTTTATCTCAAATCTTGCACAACCCCATGACATCTTATTGGTGTGCTCGAATTTGATCCAAAAGAGATGACCTCACCTCCACACAAGCTAGAATTCTACCCATATTTGAAATATCTAGCATCATAAAATGGTTGGCTAAAGAATGGACCTCCAATGCCAAAGGACGCTCGGAAATAACTAAGTAAGCTAAACTCCCCATGCTGACTGCCTTTCCGCTCAAGGCATCAGTTACCACATTCGCCTTGCCTAGATGATATAAAATGATCATGTCATAATCCTTTAATAACTCCATCTGTTGACGCTGCCTAGAATTCAAGTCATTCTTATTAAACATATGCTAAAGACTGTAGTTATCGGTATACACCTTACAATGAACACCATAAAGATAATGCCTCAAAATCATCAACGCAAATACAATGAGAGCCAACTCCAAATCATGTATTGAGTAATTCTTCTCGTGCACCTTCAACTACCTTGATGCCTAAGCAATCATTTTACCCTCATGCATCAAAACATAACCCATACTAATCCTAGAAACATCACAATACACAATAAAGTCTTTTCCCTCCACCAGAATGGATAAAATTGGGATTGTGCTCAATAAAGTCTTGAGCTTTTAGAAGCTCTTCTCACACTCATCAGACCACTGCAAAGGAACCTACTTTTGGGTCAAATGCATCTGATGAGAAGCAATAGAATAGAAATCCTTGACTAATCAAATATAGTAGCTAGCAAGACTCATGAAACTCTGAATTTCTGTCATAGAAGTTGGTCTAGGTCAGTCCCTGACTGCCTCTATCTTCTTAGGGTCAACCAAAATCTCAACCTTGGACACCACGTGCCCAAGAATGCCAAAAAACTCAACCAAAAATCACACTTCGAGAACTTACCATACAACTCATTCTCCGTCAAAATCCTAAGGACCACTCTCAGATGTTGCTCGTGGTCCTCCCGACTCTTTGAATATATCAGGGTGTCATCAATAAACACAATCACAAAGGAATTCAGGTAAACTTGAATATCTCATTCTTCAAATCCATGAATATTGTGGGGGCATTGGTAAGCATAAATGACATCACCAAGAATGTGTAATGGTCATAATGAGTCTGGAAAGCCATCATGGGAACATCCTAGGCCTAGATCTTCAACTGATGATACTCGAACCTTAAATCAATCTTCAAAAATATAGAAGCGCCCTGAAGCTGATCGAATATGTCATTAATATGCGGAATCAAATACTTATTTCTGATGGTGACCTTGTTTAACTAAGTATAATCAATGCATATACGTATAATGACATCTTTATTCTTCATGACAAAGACAAGAGCACCCCGTGGAGATACACTAGGTCGAATGAAGCCCTTACTCAACAAATCCTGAAGCTTCTCCTTTAACTCTCTCAACTTAGCTGGAGTCATACAATATAGAGGAATGGAAATAATTTGAGTACCCGACTCAAGATCAATACAAAATTCAATGTCTGTCTGGTGGCTTACCCAAAAAATCTAAAGGAAAGACCTTTGTGAACTCACTAACTACTAGAACAAAATAAAACAAAGGATTCTTCACACTCATATATTGAATATGAGTAAGATAAGCCAAACAACTCCATCCACTAACTTCCTAGCCCGAATATAAGCAATAACCCTCCTAAAAGCAATGCTGGGAGCGCCCCTCCACTCTAACCTCGGAAGATCAGGCATACCTAGCATGACCGTCTTGAAATAGTTGTCTAGAATCACATGATGTGGTAATAACCAATCCATACCCAAGATAACATTAAAATCCACCATATCTAAGATAACCAAATGTACCCAAGTGTCGTATCCCATGAGAGTAACTACACACATTCGATATATTTTGTCAACAATCACAGAATAATTGACTATTGTAGACACATGAATATGAATATCTAGCATATCACACCACAACTCCAATTTAGCAGAAAAATAGGCATACACATAAGAGAATGTAGACCCTAGATCAAATAACATATTAGCAGATGGATTATCAACTAAGATGATACATGTGATGACTATGTCAGATGCCTCAGCCTACATTCTACCTCGGACTGTGTACCCTACTGGCCACCTTGGCCCGATCAAGCTCTATCTTTCCTAGGTTAGGATCAACCATGCCCATACTAATATCCACCACGGCTCGACACTGATCCCCTCGACTAACCTGAATACCACCTTTGGATGGTTGTGCTGGAGTCCTATGCATTCGATGTAAGTTTGGGAAAATCTCTCTTGAAGTGCCCAACCTCTCTACACTCAAAACTGATCCTGGCCGCTGAGGGCTGATGAATAGAGACTAAAGAACTTGAACCACCACTGTCAGAAAATCTAGACTGAGAACCCCTGGATGACTTTCCCCATACCCCCACCATCAAAAATCTATATAGTTCACAATTCTTCGAGCTCCGGCCATCCATGAGAGAACTTATCAATGATAGCATATTGAAGATTCTCCATAGTTTTCATACATTTCACCTCTACTGCTATCCACTCCAAGAAATCCAACAACCAACTTTTCTCAATTATTGAGGCCGGCACAACCCACCCATGTTGCTATAAATATAAATACATCTTCAGAATAGTGAAAGAACAAGTAACCAAACAAGCACTTCTGGGGCAGCTGTTAACTAAAGTCGGGTTGTTTGGTCCTAAAAATAAAATTGGATTTTTATTTTCGACATAAATAATTTCAGAATTAGTTGTTTGTGAGGTCTTACAATTTGCCTCTTGCATGGATGGTATTCCTTTCTGTTGCATAAAATTTGTAAATGAAAAATTATTATTCTTTCTCAAGTTTTGTCGAAGAATATGTTGCCGTTAAAGGTGAGATCGAAAATGTTCCATAATGAATTTGCAGCATTTAAGAAAACATATCAAGAAATAGAAAATTTTCATTGGAATAAAGATTTAACTAAAAGAGTAGGGATCAATTAGCTTAGTTGGTTGACTACTTGAACTTTCACTTTGTTGGTGAGGATTCGAATCTTCATATTGTAATCCCCTTTTCATTTTCCCTTCCCCTACCTTCTGTGTAATAAAAAATTGAAAGAAAAAGAAATTAATTAAAAGACCGAAGGACGATGGGCTACATATTGGCCCTATCTGATCACATAATCAAGTATAAGTGGAGACCGTGAAATTGGTCCCTAGGACTAGGAGGACGCAATTGTATATCATTATAACAGATAACGTATAAAGTACGTAATTTCGAAAAGTGCCTTTTTGAATTAAATTGAATTAAAGCACATTGTGGTCCAATTCTCAAGTGGTGTTTGGTATTCACCATAACCTTACAAATCGAAATAATGGTCAAAATCAGTCAATTGGTTTCTTTTGTTTGGATCCACAAGAATGAAGAATTATCCTCTGTTAAAGGGATAATCAATTGATCATTAATTAAATACTTAAGTCCTAGTGATCCTTCTTTATCCTTTATTCACGTTAACGTATTAGTTTAAACAAAACCATGAAAGGGGCAGCATACAAAGAAATTCGGGTGTTATATTGTTTTTCTTCTAACTAGTATAGTATGTGCGTAATGCGTGGAATATATTAGAGAAAAAAAATCATAATAAATTATTATCCTTTTTTCTTGACCACTTTAAATTTTTATTGATAGTATATTCCTAATATATTACGTATATTCTCTGATAATATTAGAGATCTTGTACATGTGTAATTATGGCAGTAGTCTTGTATTAAGAAAATGTATATTTGCTCACGCAAGTGTACGTATCGTTACAAGTAATATAGTCTGGTAAGACCGAATATCGTCCTCAGAGACTGGTTTCTAGTTACCGAGCATCTATTCTAGGTTATCTATTTGGCAAACGATAAGTTGATTTGGTTTTTATCTAACACTAGTAGAGTAATTGCAAGAATTAAACTAAATTATTGAGGTTTAATCAGTTATGAAGAAATTAGGGTTCCAATATCCTCAACTATCCACTCTTTTCAATCCTTGTCTGTTAGAATGATTTCTTCTACGTTAAGATGGCGGTTAACTAGGTATCTTATATTAGGTTAGGATATATAATCGCTCAACCCCAGTGCAGAAACCTTATATATTTCTATGATAGGTTTTACCACATAGAAGAATTAAGAACAATAACCTATAATGCTACACAAGTATCGGGGTACTTTCGTCCGCGATTTTAACCTATGTCTATTGAATTGCAGCATATCCAAATCTCTCCCCTCGGTTCTTGATTCGAAATCATATAGATTATGATAATTAGTGATCAATTAACTATCAAACATTTATACCAATATTGAATAAATCTTAATCAAGTGAAGAAGAAATCAAACTAATGCATTAATTCATGAAAGAGAGTTTTGGCGATTGATAGAAATCCCTAATAAAGTGTTTAGCTCCTAGCCATAGACCTGCTAAGAACTAATACAAATCCAAACATGAACTGAATGAAAATAAAGGAAAGAAAAGTACTTAGAACTAATGTCTCAAATTGTAGCCGCCAAGCGTTGTGTTGCGTTCTGAGAGATGATATGTGATAGCTCTCCCCTCAAAATCTGTCCTAAGGGTTTATATAGTGTTTTAAAAAACGTGTGCCTTGGACCCTTTTGCCCCTTGCCAATTCTATTTTGGATTGGAAATTCCCGCATCGGCACCGCGGTCCTGCAGAATGGCATTGTGGTGCCGAAAGTACTGCGACTTCGATGGTGTACCGCGATCCTGCGATCGTGCGTGATCCGTGGTCTTTCGTTCTGATCTGCCAACTTTCGTCCTTTTTGCTTCGGGAGCTCCTTTTCTGCCCACTTTTAGCTTTTTTTTGCCATTTTGCCATTTAGAACCGCTGCGACTCAAAAGAAAGAAAAACAACCCTAACACTATACTAAACATAAATGAAATGAGTAAAATACTAACTAAAAATGACTCAAAAAGTGTATACAAAATATGCCTAACAAATATCCTCAAACTTAACATTTGCTCGCCCTCGAGCAAAGATCAAAACAAAATCAAAGAACAGAAGAAAAGCCCTCAAAAGACTACAATCAAGCGGTATGAGGTTACTTAGAAAAACATGAATGTCATTTGAGATAATATGTTATAACATACATAGCATGAATTTAGCAATCTATAATTTCAAGTCAGATATTTCGCAAATTCATTTCAATCATAATCAATGGAAGCATGAACATCTACCCTATGCATGTCAATTTCGTTTCATTTTCCCCAAAAACCTATGGGCTTGTTTACTTGTTATTCTCCACTAATCATAGACATACAATTTATAGATCTTCAGGACTTTTCAGGGTTGTAATGTAGGCTTAGGCAGGGGTAGGTAAGAGTAAGCATTTCGGCTCAATTTACGTACCATAAGAGTTTTTCTCATTCAACCATTTTGTCCTTCTTTTTGGTATTCTTTTCAGTTCATACCTATCATTCTACTCTTCTCTTTTTGAGAGCATGAAACAATTCACATAGGCACCCCCAAACTTAAGTTTTTACATCTTTCTCATTGGGGTGCATCAATTTTTCACTCTCTTTTCGTATTTCTTTTTCACACTTCTTCGTCTCAATTTTTCAATTACCGCTTATGGCACACAAGGGAATCATATGGTGTCAAAGAAATAACTTATTTTAGGCTCAACGGGGCTGACTAGGAATACAATCTATTGCAAGGTAGGTAATGAATGGTAAGAAGGGCTAACAAAGAAATGTCTGAATCATCTCCCTAAACATGTACATCTTAACTATTTCGCCTCAAATAACAAACAAGCAGACTTCATAGATATTTTTCAATCATTCTTTCCACAATTGACAACACATAGGCTAAACACAAATATCCCAAATAATTATATTTTCATGAATTTTTGGTATATCTAACTTAAGCATACAAATTTTAGCTTCTAATTCTATTACATTATCTCACTTAATTCATTAGACGTTTCAAACAGCTACAATATGCATGATCATAAAATAAAATAAATTGACTCATATAGACACAAAAACTCAATCAAAAAGACTAAAAAACAGACACATAAAAATAAAATAAGAAAGAACCCTCCCCCAAACTTAAATGACACATTGTCCCACATGTGTAACGACTCAAAAATTAAAAAGGGACGACTTACAGACAATAGCGGCTCAAGATGGTGGCGATGGCGGAGGATGTTGCATTGACCATTGGGTGAACATTGAACTTAAACTATCAACGCGCTGGGTCAGGTGTTGATGGTCTTGCATCATTTGTTGTTGATTATGCATCATGTTTTCTTGGTTTTGCAGCATCCTTTGTTGATTTAGGAGCAGTTGCTCCATCATTAGCATTGGAGGCTCAAAATTCAAGGGATGCTGGTGGCTGATTTTGCCTGCTTCATCGTGTGCAGCTGCCTCAGGCTCTTCTTCATCCATGGCTGTTACGTCTGCTGCTACTGGACCCCTTCTCCTTGCTGCTGGTCTTGGAGTGGGGTCAAGGAAAGAGTGCACTAAATTGTAGGTCACAGGAGGCTGACTCTTCTTGAGAATATCCGTGGTGAATGTTGGGACTCCATGCCTAGCACAAAAGGCAGAAATGAGTGACCCATGTCCCAGTCCGCCCGTAGTTTCCATCCTGCTAATCTCCCCTATGATTTACACTATTTCTCTTCCAACATCAATTGTCTTGCCCGACATGATTTCATAGATGAGCTTGATTCTATTTGTAGACACATTGGTAAAATAAGTTGACGGAATCAAGCGAGCACTTATGAAATATAGCCATCCTCTGGCTGTTCTGTTAAATTGGCACCGGACAAGTCTCATAGACCCGTTACAAGGCTAGTGTTCTGAAGAAGATGGGCAAGCAACTCCCATCATCTTGCTCAGGATAATTAGCATAGAATTCCCTCACAAGGCTAGTGTTCTGAAGTTGAATCCTTACTGTATTGGTGAACCTTTTCCAACCATTCACCTCTATCATGACCCTAATAGACTCATAGTCATCATCATCAAATGGCATGGTCTGGTAGTCCATGCCTCTCTCTGGTATCAATGCTCTAGTATTTATTTTGTTATATCGATCGTCCGTCTGTTTGTTAGTAAATCGAGTAACATCATATTCTGGAGCTAATGGAGATGAGGAAGCTCTGGTGGTTCGTTTTCTAGAGGCCATTGTGCAAGTTGTTGGAAAATTTTCAGCAGCATTTCCTTTGTTTCTTTGAGGGTTTCCAACAACTATCACTCCACACAGCAACAATAACCAAACAAAATTAGACCACAACAGCAATACATCACGAATCAACACTACACAGCAACACTTAACCCTAAAATCACAAACTCCCATAGCAATATCCCACAACATAGCACAAACAGCACATACCCAAGCAACAATCACCCTCACAGCACCAAAAACACGCATCCTGTACCACATCAAAGTCTACAAGCTATTAACTCCACTAACCTTTAAATCTAAAGAACAGTGATGAAGGTTACCTTTTTGAGTGGTTGTTCTTCACCGCTTCCTTGAACCAAGTGAAAGAATGATGTTGTGGAGCGATGCTAGGAGTTTGGAGTGGGGATGGTTTGTGGGGATTGAAAGAATTTGGGAGAATTTGTGGTAGATTTTTGGTGTTTGGGAAATGTATTTTCGACGCTTGGTAGAGAGGGGAAGGGTTTGTGTGAAAGTGGGAAGAATTAGGGATTTTAGGGCTTTTTATTTCTGAAATCACGTTTCGGCATCACGGGCCTGCAGAATGGCACCGTGGTGTCGAAAGTACTATGATCTCTCTGAACATTCGGCACCGCGGGCCTGCAGAATGGCACCGTGGTGCCGACCTGATTATGTGTTTTTCACCATTTTCTTCGTGCTTAGTCTCCGATTCCCTTACCTGTCATCACAACACAACCAAAAATACCATCAAGTGAGACTGTTCAAGTTAAACTAATTGCATAATTTAAACCTTGGGTTGCCTCCCAAGAAGCGTTGTCTTTAACATCTTTTAGCTGGACGCAGGTCCTTTATTCAATCACTGGGGTAAATTAACCCTACAACCTATCCATTTAAAGATCATTTTCCCTTTCCTCACTTTATTCTTCTTTTTCACAGGATTGGGTTCAGTAAGGTTTACCTTTTTGTCAGCTTCCATCTCATACACTTTTGTTTTAGCAATCCATCTAACCTGTGGGTTCACAGCTGTCGCAATGATTCCCCTACCTTTGGTTTGTGCTTGATGGTATCGTGTCGTGTGCTTCTTGCAAACATTTGTTGATGGCCTGGGATTCAATGGTAGATTTGAAAACTTTGAATACCATCTCTTCTTCTTGAACCCTGAGTCTCAACTCTCCTTTCTCTACATCAATTAAGGCTCTACCCGTTGCAAGGAATGGTCTCCCAAAAATTATGGGCATGTCCTCATCTTCCTCCATGTCAAGAATGAGGAAGTCCGCTGGGAAGAAGAACTTGCCCACCTTGACTAGCACATCTTCCACTATACCTCGGGGGTGTACCACAGATCGGTCAGCAAGCTGCAGATTAACCGTGGTTGGCTTGGCTTCCCCCAAATCCAATCTCTTGAATACTGATAGAGGCATAAGATTTATGCTAGACCCTAAGTCGCAAAGTGCCCTGTTGCAGGTTACATTTCTAATAGCGCAGGGCTGGGTGAAACTTCCTGGATCTTTCAATTTAGGAGGCAGTTTCTTTTGTAAGATGGCGTTGCACTCCTCTGTCAGCACTACTGTCTCATAATCCGCCAATCTTCTCTTCTTCCCAAGTATCTCCTACATGAATTTGAAATATGTGGGCATTTGTTCTAACGCCTCAATGAAGGGGATATTGATGTGGAGCTTCTTAAATACCTCCAAGAACTTGGAGAACTATTTGTCTAGGGCCTTCTTTTAGAGTCTTTGAGGGTTAGTGATTTTGTCAGTGTAGTCCCTCAAAGGTGCTGGTGGAGCTTTCTCTACTGTATGACGTTCCTCAGTGACCCCCTCCTTTCCTACATCAACTGTCTTCTCACACTCTTTCTCATTCACCACTGCTGGTTGGGGAGCAACCTGCTCAGCCTTTCCTTCTCAATAAAGCATGCAGCGCTTTCTCTCGGATTAACCTCTGTGTTGCTTAGAAGAGTACCCTGCGGTCTGTTATTTACCATCTTCGTCAGTTGCCCCACCTGCATTTCCAAGTTCCTGAGAGAGAACCTTGTTTCAGACATGAACTAATTATGTGAATTGGTGAGTGTAAGCAATGCTGCTCTCAGTTCATCAGGCTTCTCCTGTTGGGTAGGTGGTCTAAACTGCTGGGAAGATGTAGCCTGATTATGTGCCTGATGGTTCTGGTAATTACCTTGATATGGTGACTGCTGGGCTTGGTCATTCCTCTATGAAAAGTTGGGGTGATTACTCCACCCCTAATTGTATGTGTTGGAGTTATAAGGGCGCTGAAAGTTTCCCACTTCTTGAAACTACTCCATGGGCACATTATTAAGATCCACCGCTGTGCATCTATCAAAAGAGTGTGGGCCCCCGCAAATCTCACAATTCACCGGCATCTGGACTGCATTTACAGACATAGTGTTCTGCTGCAACTGCTTTGTCAAAAGGGCCACCTGCGCATTCAATGCAGTGATAGCATCTATCTCATGTATGCCCATAGTCTTCCTGCTACTCACAAATCTGTCATCTGTCCCTTGGTGATTATTCGCAGCCATGTCTTCTAGCAACTCATGTGCCTCATTCACACTCTTCCTCATGAACGCTCCCCCTGCTGCAGCATCAATGATGGTACGAGTAGTACCACTCAACCCATTATAAAAAATGTGGACCAACATCCACTTCTCTATGCCATGATGTGGGCATTTTCTCTGCAAATCCTTGAATCGCTCCCTTGCATCATACAACGACTCTCCATCTACCTGATAGTAATTGTTCAACTCTCCCCTTAACTTTGCTGCCTTTGAAGGAGGGAAGAACTTTGCAAGAAACTTTTGGGCTAAATCCTGCCAGGTGGTGACGGAGTTGGCAGGCAATGAGTTCAACCAGCTCTTGGCTCTATTCCTAAGTGAGAATGGGACGAGCCTCAATCAAATGGCGTCGTCAGTAACGCCATTGTACTTGAAGGTGGCACACAGCTTCAGAAAATTGGCAATGTGCATGTGGGGGTCTTTAGTCGGCAATCCCCCAAATTGTACTGTGTTCTGGACCATGCTCAGGATGGCTGGGTTGATCTCAAAGTTGTTTGCCCATTCTTTGGGAGCACGATGCATGTCGTGCACACAGAATCGTGGGCGAGCGTAGTCCCCCAAACTTCTCTCTGTTGGGACCTGTATTGGCTCCCCTACATTCTCAGGAACCTCATTGTCCGCCCCATTCTAATTCGGTTGGTTTTCCATGGTCACTGAATCAGATATCTTCTTGTTTCGCCTGTTCTTCTTGCAAGTTTTCTCAATTTCAGGATTAAAAGCAACAAGAGTATCTGCTCCTCTTCTTCTTCGCATAAACTACGTCCTAAAATAGATCAAAATCAACAAACAAATCAAGGCAACAGGGTTCTAAAGATAAAAATAAAAAGAAAACAAAAACAAAACAAAGTAGAATAAATAATAAATGGTTCGATATAAGAAGTACGTCAGTCCCCGGCAACGGCGCCAAAAACTTGTTAGGCCGATTTCCAATTGCTCACGCAAGTGTACATATCGTTACAAGTAATATAGTCTGGTAAGACCGAATATCGTCCTCAGAGACTGGTTTCTAGTTACCGAGCATCTATTCTAGGTTATCTATTTGGCAAATGATAAGTTGATTTGATTTTTATCTAACACTAGTAGAGTAATTGCAAGAATTAAAGTAAATTATTGAGGTCTAATCAGTTATGAAGAAATTAGGGTTCCAATATCCTCAACTATCCACTCTTTTCAATCCTTAATGCAACTAAAATGATTTATTCTACGTTAAGATAGCGGTTAACTAGACTGTCTTATATTCTGGTTAGGATATAATCGCTCAACCCCAGTGCAGAAACCTTATATATTTCTATGATAGGTTTTACCACATAGTAGAATTAAGAACAATAACCTATAATGCTACACAAGTATCGGGGTACTTTCATCCGCGATTTTAACCTATGTCTATTGAATTACAGCATATCCAAATCTCTCCTCTCGGTTCTTGATTCAAAATCATATAGATTATGATAATTAGTGATCAATTAACTATCAAACATTTATACCAATATTGAATAAATCTTAATCAAGTGAAGAAGAAATCAAACTAATGCATTAATTCATGAAAGAGAGTTTCAAGCGATTCAATAGGAAAACCCTAATAAAGTGTTTAGCTCCTAGCCATAGACCTGCTAAGAACTAATACAAATCCAAACATGAACTGAATGAAAATAAAGGAAAGAAAAGTACTTAGAACTAATGTCTCCAATTGTACCCGCTAAGCGTTGTGTTGCGTTCTGAGAGATGATATGTGATAGCTCCCCCCTCAAAATCTTTCCTAAGGGTTTATATAGTGTTGTCAAAAACGTGTTCCTTGGACCCTTTTTCCCCTTGCCAATTCTATTTCGGATTGGAAATTTCCGCATCGGCACCACGGTCCTGCAGAATGGCACCGTAGTGCCGAAATCTCTGACTTCTCGATGGTGTAACGCGATCCTGCGATCGGGGCATGATCTTTCGTTCTGATCTGCCAACTTTTGTCCTTTTTGCTTTGTGAGCTCCTTTTCTGTCTTTTCTACCCACTTTTAGCTTCTTTTTGCCATTTTGCCATTTAGAACCTCTGCGACTCAAAAGAATGAAAAACAACCCTAACACTATAATAAACATAAATGAAATGAGTAAAATACTAACTAAAAATGACTCAAAAAGTGTATACAAGATATGCCTAACATTCTTCCATCATGTCTACCACAAAGAATACCTTTCATCCTGCTCTTGCAGTCTCCAATATCAAGAATAATATTCCTATCGTTCTTGAGATGGAAAACGTCCAATACGCGAAGTGGGCAGAACTATTTAAAGTTCATGCAAGGTCTAATAGAGTCCTCCATCACATCGTCAAGGAAAAAGGCAAGGAGAACGTGTCGTCCACAGATGATGAAATCGAGTTGTGCACAACTCTTGATGTTACGGTCCTCCAATAGATCTATTCCACCATCTCTACGGACCTCTTACAGACAATTATCGAACCTGTCACCATGTTAATGGAAGCTTGGAATAGGTTGTGTGATATATTACAAGATAATAAAATTCTCGTGTTGTAACCTTTGAGTATGAATTCTCTCACATCGATATAGATGATATTCCGAATGTTTCCGCCTATTGTCAAAGGCTCAAGGAGTTGTTAGATCAACTCAAGAACATCGGTGCATCCATCACAAATGATCGTCTAATTCATCAGATAGTTGCATGCCTCACTAAGGCGCATAATTGAGTTGGAACATTTTTTCGTCAAGAGACTTGATTTCTTTACAAGTTATGAGACTTTATTTTTCAAGATATGGGACTTGATTTCTAAAGTTAAAAGATTTGATTTAAAGTTATGCGACTTGATTTCTTTACAAGTTATGAGACTTTATTTTTCAAGATATGAGACTTGATTTCTAAAGTTAAGATATTTGATTTAAAGTTATGAGACATGATTTCTTTACAAGTTATGAGACTTTATTTTTCAAGATATGAGAATTGATTTCTAAAGTTAAGAGATTTGATTTAAAGTTATGAGACTTGATTTCTTTACAAGTTATGAGACTTTATTTTTAAAGATATGGGACTTGATTTCTAAAGTTAAAAGATTTGATTTAAAGTTATGAGACTTGATTTCTTTACAAGTTATGAGACTTTATTTTTCAAGATATGAGACTTGATTTCTAAAGTTAAGAGATTTGATTTAAAGTTATGAGACGTGATTTCTTTACAAGTTATGAGACTTTATTTTTCAAGATATGGGACTTGATTTCTAAAGTTAAGAGATTTGATTTAAAGTTATGAGACTTGATTTCTTTACAAGTTATGAGACTTTATTATTCAAGATATGGGTTACTTGATTTACTTCTAAAGTTAAGAGGCTTGATTTCGAAAGAGTATGTGACTTGAGTTTTAAAAGTATACGTTTATTGATTTAAAGAGAAGGAGTTTTATGATTCTTTTTAAGTATGTATGTACGTAGTACTTTTGGGTTTAGTTTCCCCAATGTGATAAGAAATAAAAGTGTCTTAAGTTCTCTAAAATGAAAGGTTGTTATAATAGCTTTATGGGAAGTTGTTATAACGACTTAAGAAGAAGTGAAAGGGTGGTTGAAAATGTTATGTAAGGAAAATCACACCGAGCCCCACAGGCGGGCCGGATTATGCTACATGATTCCACAATGCAAGGCGCGGCGGGCGAATTATGCTACATGATTCCACGCGATGCAAGCCCCACGGCGGCTGGATTATGCTACATGATTACACACGATGCAGCCACGGTGGGCGAATTATGTTACATGATTCCACGATGCACAGCCCCGCGGCGGGCAGTTATGCTACATGATTCCATAGTACACCCAGCGGGCGTGCGGATTATGCTACATGATTCCACGACATCGAGCCCAGCGGTGGGCGGATTATGCTACATGATTCATGATTACCGTGTCCATGAATGGGCGAGTTACGTTATCACGTATGGGTAATCAAAGTAAGCTCCCAAATAAGAAGTCCTCCATAAAGGTAGGATTATGTTATGTAAGATATGTAAGTTATGTGGAAAAACTTGATCGAATTCTTAAGTATGTATGTAAGAATATGATGTTAATTCTTATTGAAAGAAGGAAAATAATGATTAATGTACGATTGATTTCATGAGTTAAAATGGCATGGTAGGATCTGGTATTTTAATTTTTATACTTGCATTGTCATTCTTTATGCTTATGATCTTGTTTAATGTACTTTATTTCGTTCCATACTTAGTACTTGTTGTCTTGACCCCGCCCAGAAATTTGCGTTAAATGTCTGCAGTATAGGTACGATTGTGGATCCATGAGCTTAGGATCCTTGTTCAGCATTTTGAGATGGCTCCAAGTTAGGAGTTGTCATTATGGATAGGTATATTCGAAGTGCAGCGGGGCCTTGTCCGTCATAGTTGTTGTCACCTTCAGAGTGCAGTATTCATATATGGGCTGGGTGGTGTAAGTTGTATTTACATTGTTGTGCAGCGTAGACCACTTCGGGTGATTTATATTTATCTGAAGCCTTTTCGCTTTGCCTTTGTTTAAAAAAATGAGTGCTATTTATCTTCCGGTTTATTTATGTTGTATGGGTAGAAGGTGCCTAGGTAGGGCACGATCACGAGCCGGATTTGTGGAGTGTGAGTGGTATGAAGCGATTAGTCCTCGGCGTATGTCTGAGGCCGTGTATAGTAAGTCTTGTTTATCGATGTGTTGTGCCAGCGTCTATAAGCGAGGAGGCTATAGTACATTTAGGATTGGTTTCCCTTTTTCTCACTCTGAGATCGTGCGATATAGCTGTGTTGTTATGGTAGTCTCTCCCTAACGTGTTATTTTGATTGCAGTTATGAGAAAGGCAACAGTGACCCAGAAAGGATTATATGGACTTCGTATCCAGGTTGGTAAAAGCATTTATGCAGTTGGTATAATGATGATGTGTATGCATGCGG
The DNA here is from genome assembly GCA_029844215.1 of Przewalskia tangutica. NCBI lineage: Eukaryota > Viridiplantae > Streptophyta > Magnoliopsida > Solanales > Solanaceae > Przewalskia > Przewalskia tangutica. Next base: position 125,020,845 of record CM056719.1, read on the forward strand.
CGTATTTATTTGGGGTCATATGTGTGTTGCCTAGAATGATTATGAGTTACCATGAGTTGGTTAAGCCTTAATAATTACTTAGAAGGTGTGAAACAGTTTATTGAATCCACACATAGGCTTTATATATGTACTTATTTGGAATAGTCAAGAGGTAATGAACTGACTAAGATTGTGATAGACTCTTGAAAAATCAAGTTTAATTGACTTATGGACATACCATGTTATTAGATTAAGCTGTGTTGTATGCTTAAGTGAGATGCACGAATAATATTTTTATGGAGTAAATATGGTTGTTGTGATTAGGACAACATGATATTGAGATTATGAGAAACTATCTTACCCGTATGAGGGGAGAGATAATGTAAGATTGAGACATGGAATAATCGAGAATCGTGGAATACTAGCTAACTATTGAGACCTTAGATGAACATTCGAGGACGAATGTTTCTAAGGGGGGAAAGGTGTTACACCTCGTAATACCAGGGCTACTAATTGAGAACGTGATTAAGGATTTAATTTTGGAAGGAAAGAATAATTATATTTTCTTAAGGAAAATTTCGGAAAAAATGTGACGACGGAAAAATTATTAACTTGGAGTATAATACTTCTAATTGGATTTATGGACATAGTATTGGATTATAAGGTGTTGGAATTGATAATATGGGGTCCGCTGAGAATTTCACAATTTTGCGGGGACCTTTGAAAAATTATAATATTTTGGACCAATCGGAGGGCAACACGTGGCACCCCTCCACTTGTCTTGCTAAGATGACAAAAAAATAGATATTTTGAGAGGGGACAAGTGGACATGGGTCCCACTCCACTTGGCTATACATATCCAAGTCTTGCAAGACTTGGATCACTTTACACTTAGACCAAAAAATAAGCTCTCGTCTTCTCCCCTTTAGCTCTATAATTTCGAGAGCACCTTGGCTAAGAACAACCATTGTTGATCAATTTATTTCTCCAAGATTAAGCCCTTAAGCCAAGTGCTAATCCTAGATTAATATTCTACACGTTTTTACTTGTCTTGGCCGAAAGTTGATGCCAAAACCCTAGGGGTTCCGTCGACTTTTTGGAAGTGAGATTCAAAGAGAAGTTTCTCCTAAGGTTGTAGGGGGTACATATATGTGATTGGAACTTGAAGAAGTGGAGCGAAACGAAAACTGCGCACCAATAAAGACCGGACTGTTTTGGGAAAAGAATGGGATAAAAGTCCTTCTTCTTTTAAAGTAATTGGATATTACTTATTGTTATTATGTATGGATGAACTTGTGTTAGAAAAAAAAAAAAGAATAAAAAGCGTTTGAGCCATTTTTGGGGCTAAAACCAATTTGAGACAGATTTGGTGCAAATGGAATTCGTTGGTTATTGTCGTTGTTATATTCACCTATTTCATGTTATAATGGATTAATATTGTTGTTAATAAGTTGTTATAACTTATGTAGTAGTTTTGGAACTCGAATTGGAATAAAATGGATTAAGGAACGAGTTATCGGGTTGTAGTTGTTGTGGCGGCGCGCCCAAAGCGTTAGACGTTGTTGTGTCGTTTAGTGGACTGTTTTGAGGTATTAAATGCTGGAAATTTAGTTGTTGTTATGCATGTTTAAGTGTAGTAGTTGCTAATGAAAGTCCTAAGGGAATAAGGGTGTGGAAAGGCGTTAAAAGGCCTCACATTTTACCCTCGTTATGGTTGGATTGCGGACTGTTTTTATGGGCTGATTTGTGGACTGTTTTGTATAAATGTGGGGCAGAATTTTACGTCGATTAGGCGTGTAATCCCCTTTGGCTAACTGTTGGTTGTGCCTTAAATGTGGCTTGTTGGTTGATGAATACGGGCCTTGGAAAAGGTGGAAAATGCGTAGAAACAAAGGAAGTCTTGCCAATTTTCCGTAGAATTAGAGGGTCATTATTTGGTATAAGTCCTACACTTGATAGCTTGTAGTTGATAGAAGTGCTATTGTCATTTTAGGTTGAAGTACTACGTGTAGCACATTCTACTTGGCTTGTGGAATAGCCAATAAGGTTGAAGTACATTGGAGCGTATTGCTACTTGTCGTTTGGGTTAGTCACCAACGAGGTATGTGAACTTCTTCCTTCCTTTGACATGATTATTTGGTAAGTCTATGTGACTAAATTTTAGTGAGTCTATGTGACTTGATTTGGTAAGTCTATCAGACTTAATTCATTTGAAGTAAGTAAGTCGATTTTAGAAATATATGAGTCTTGATTATGAAAGTATGAGTGGCTTAGTCAAAATTGTATAAGTTACGTGAAGTACTTTAAAGTTAAGAGATTTGATTTAAGGTTAAGAGACTTGATTTCTTTACAAGTTATGATACTTTATTTTTCAAGATATGAGACTTGATTTCTTAAGTTAAAAGATTTGATTTAAAGTTATGAGACTTGATTTCTTTACAAGTTATGAGACTTTATTTTTCAACATATGGGACTTGATTTCTAAAGTTAACAAATTTGATTTAAAGTTATGAGACTTGATTTCTTTACAAGTTATGAGACTTTATTTTTCAAGATATGGGACTTGATTTCTAAAGTTAAAAGATTTGATTTAAAGTTATGAGACTTGATTTCTTTACAAGTTATGAGACTTTATTTTTCAAGATATGGGACTTGATTTCTAAAGTTAAGAGATTTGATTTAAAGTTATGAGACTTGATTTCTTTACAAGTTATGAGACTTTATTTTTCAAGATATGGGACTTGATTTCTAAAGTTAAGAGATTTGATTTAAAGTTATGAGACTTGATTTCTTTACAAGTTATGAGATTTTATTTTTCAAGATATGGGTTACTTGATTTACTTCTAAAGTTAAGAGGCTGATTTCAAAAGAGTATGTGACTTGAGTTTTAAAAGTATACGTTTATTGATTTAAAGAGAAGGATTTTTATGATTCTTTTTAAGTATATATGTACGTAGTACTTTTGGGTTTAGTTTCCCCAATGTGATAAGAAATAAAAGTGCCTTAAGTTCTCTAAAATGAAAGGTTGTTATAATAGCTTTATGGGAAGTTGTTATAACGACTTAAGAAGAAGTGAAAGGGTGGTTTAAAATGTTATGTAAGGAAAATCACACCGAGCCCCACAGGCGGGCCAAATTATGCTACATGATTCCACGATTGCAAGCCCACAGGCGGGCGGATTATCTTACATGATTCCACGATGCAAGCCCCACAGCGGCCGGATTATGCTACATGATTCCCGATACACCGAGGCCCAGGGCGGGCGGATTATGCTACATGATTCCACGATGCACCGAGCCCCTGGTGGTGGATTATGCTACATGATTCATGATGCACCGTGTCCCATAAATGGGCGGGTTACATTATCACGTATGGGTAATCAAAGTAAGCTCCCGAATAAGAAGTCCTCCATAAAGTAGGATTATGTTATGTAAGATATGTAAGTTATGTGGAAAAACTTGATTGAATTCTTAAGTATGTATGTAAGAATATGATGTTAATTCTTATTGAAAGAAGGAAAATAATGATTAATGTACGATTGATTTCATGAGTTAAAATGGCACGGTAGGATCTGGTATTTTAATTTTTATACTTGCCTCTGTCATTCTTTTGTACAGTTATGATCTTGTTTAATATACTTTATTTCCGTTCCATACTTAGTACTTGTTGTCTTGACCCGCAGAAATGCGTTAAATGTCATGAGTCTAGGTACACATTTGTGGATCCATGAGCTTAGGATCCTTGTTCAAGATTTTGAGATGACTCAAGTTTGAGTTTGTCATTATGGCTAGGTATATTCGAAGTGCAGCGGGGCCTTGTCCCGTCATAGTTGTTTTCACATTCTTAGAGGTCTGTATTCATATGTGGGTTGGACTGGTGTAAGTTGTATTTACATTGTTGTACAGCGTAGACCCTTTCGGGTGATTTATATTTATACGGAAGCCTTTCCGACTTTGCCTTTGTTTTAAAAAAAAATGAGTGTTATTTATCTTCCGCGGTTTATTTATGTTGTATGGGTAGAAGGGTGCCCAGGTAGGGGCACCAGTCACGGGCCCGGGATTTGGGGCGTGACATAAACCCATTACATAACACATATTAACTCTGGCATTATTTTAATTTCTCTGTATGTTGATGATCATTTAGTAACAGGAAGCAATGTTGTGCTCATAGAAGAGTTTAAAAGAGAGATGATTAAAGTCTTTGAAATAACACATCTTGGAGAGATGGATTTCTTTCTTGGAATGGAGATTAAACAAATCCAAGATCAAATATTCATTTGTCAGAAGAAGTATGCAAAAGAAATTCTGAATAAATTTAGAATGGACGACTGCAAAAGTTTAATTCTAAATAGTTTCTTTTTTAAAATAATAGTTCCTTGGATTTCATGCTTTTGAAATAAGGGATAGTCTTACATACATATTTCTTGTCGCTATAATCATTTTACAAGTCCTCCATCTTCTTACGAATGGTAATCTATACCATACAAGGAAATAATATCAATATCAGATTTAGATTTCATAGAAAAACTCTGCTTGGATGTATTGTTGACAATATTGAACATCTCGGGATTTTAGATTTCTTTATGAAGGGTGCTTATATAATTCAATCCTGCGGTTCAGCCAAAATTACAATTTTCATAGAACCCCATTTAGGTTCTCTTTGACAACCCTTACACATAAATAATTCCATAAACTTTTTTTTATACGAAAAACTTCATGTGAATTTGTCTCACAACCTTTCAAACCTTATGTTATTTAATCCATAACATATACTATCTACTCTGTCATCCAATTCGAATCATATTTAGTGTAAAACAGCCAATCAATTCATATTACGAAGATTTTATAAATTTGTGAAGTTTTGATTATGAAAACTTCTCATAACTTCTTCTAAATCATCAATTAACTAGAATCATAAGTACATATGAATAAACCTTACCTTAATACTTCATAATATCCTCAAAACAACGAGCAATCTAATTTGCAAGGTTTTTTCCAAAACCAACTTGGTAAGGAAAAGATGAATTAGATAATTATGGAATTTATGGTGTTAATCTTGCGTAATTGAATTTGACTTGATCTTGAGGTTTTAACATACATGGAGAGAGTTCTATGTTTTGGTATTGAAGAGGAATGAACCCCAAATTAGAAAATCCCCATATAAACCCGTAAATATTTATGCACCGATGTAAAATGATGGCCCCTTTGACGGACCGTCAAACGTTCGACGGTCCGGAAACCTTCTCATCAAATTGGAAAGAAAATTGATGGTCCTGTGTGTGGAATTTGACAGTTCATTCTTCTTCCCCTCAAATTTCTAGTTTTTCCCATTTTTGTCGAAACGTACTTTCTTCTATCCAGTTTAACTTTCAAACACTCTGGTACCTTAACAAACAAGTTGTAAACTTTTATTACTCTTCTTTAAGGTCATACCTCTTCCCGAGAGTTCTATATCTATTGACGACATGACGTGATGCTAAACTACGGGGTGTAACAATGCAACTTCCAAAAATATGTACTTGAAAATAACGGTTTGTAAGTTATGGATTTCATGAAATAACTTGTAAACATGATTCATGATTTTAATTTAACATGTGCATACATATAGAATATAACTTGGTAAAAACATAAAAACATATATATATATATATATATATATATATAACTTCATGAAACTGAATAATATTGATTATAACTTGTATATAAGAACTAATGGAAATCAAAGCTTGCTTTCATGGATTACAGACAGGCTCATGACAATAATAATGACATATCATGAATACAATAGATGAATTGTAATAGAGACATGATATATATACAGTTTTACATATAATTATGGTTATCATGATAATAGAGTTAAAACCCTAAGTATGAAATTTTCATTATTTCATAGAAACGTGGTGTGGGGGAAGAACAATGATGCCCCCACACATAGATAGAAAATCTACATACCTTAATCTCTCCAATACGTGTCCTAAAAATCTAAACTTGGAAGAATAATCTCGAACCTTAATTCCCTCAGTTGGATTTTCATGAAAACCCTAGGTTAGAAATGGTTACACCCCGTAATTCCACGGCATATAAGTGAGAACGTAATTCAGGAAATAAGTTTTGAATGTTGGAAGGAAAGTATATTTACATTTTCTATATGGAATAATTTTGGATGCAACAAATGTGACGACGGAAATTAATACTTGTAGTAGAATTCTTTCCAATGGAGTTATGGACATAGTGTTGAATTATTAAGTCTTGGCATTGAGAATATGAGGCCATCGAAAATTTGCAAGATTTGGCTAAGTGTGGGAGATATTTTTGTGAAGGGAAAGACAAGTGGACAAGTGGGGTTCATGGGTCCCCCCTCCATTTATGCTATATACATTTATTATATACAAGCTTTGCAAGATTTCATTGCCTTATGTTTTTCATAAATATCTTCTCCCTCAACCTCTCTTATCTCTTCCTTAACCATCAAGTTTTTGAAAACCATGGTCAAGTGAAGATCAAGACTAACTTATTTTCCAAGATTAAGCTCCTTAACTAAGTTCTAAGCCAAGTTAAATACTATAAGGAAGTTGTTATACCCCGTATTTCCAGAGTATGTACGTGAGGGCGTACGTACAAAAGTTTAAGCCTTAAAGTAGACTAAGGGACGAAATTTTGTGCACAACTAGCGAAAAGAATCGTTTTCCGACGAAACGTTTTCCAAACTTTGCGAAGGGAAAATTCCGGCTATGTCATTTATAATTTTTGCGGATTTTTCCGAGAGATGAAATATTTTGGACCAACGAGAGGGCGACACTTGTCCCTCAAGTGGACGGCCAAGCTAGGGGAGTTGGTGCACATTTTTTTCATTTATTTTGCCTAAAACATTTGGTCAATGGTTGGTAGGATATTTTGTGTAGTTGATGAGCAAGTGGGACCCACAAACACATGTCCAAATCTTGACCCTCCACTTGCCCACCACTTGTCTTGATCTTGGCCATTGATTGGCCTATAAATACCCCTCTAATGCAAGACTTATTTCATCCACACTTGAGAAATTTCCAAGTCTTTAAATCCCTCTCCCTCCCTCTTAAAGCTCTCGTCCAAATCACCCTCCCCTCGAGAAGGCTTGGTCGAATACCACCCTTGGTAGAAAAGTATTCTCAGTATTGTTACTATTCAAAGTACCTTGGCCCAAATACCTTGTAGTATTCCAAGGTTACACCTATCTTAAAAGCCGGAAATACTATTATACTTCCTTGATCCTGGCGAAACCCTAAGAAAATCTTCATAGCCGGTTGAAGTATTAAGAAGAAGTTGCGTAGAACTTCTAAGGGTTGTTTGGAGCGAGTTGGAGCACCCAGAGTAGGAGCTAAACGTTTCTCAGGACCGACATTTAAACTTGGATAAATTTAGGCTTATCGAGGTAAATACTCTTGTCCTTATATTGTAATTGGAAATTACATACTGTAGTTGTATAGAAATGTATATAAAATACATAGAAGGATATTACAGAAGAGAATTGAACTGTAATAGAAGGATATTAAAGAAGAAGATTAAACTGTACTTACTTAGAATTTGTATTCTGATGGTAGTGTAGCTTAACGGTGTAGGGAAGTCTTGCCCAATTTTTCGTAGAGTAAAGGAACTGTATCTAGAAGTATTTTCTGAGAATAGTCTAGACGTTGATAGACTCTTATGACCGATATAGGTTGAAGTACTGCGAGTAGCATATTCTACTCGAAGAGTGGAAAAGGCTAACAGGACTACAGTACTTTGGAGCGTTTTGCTAATAGTCGATAATCGTCGCGAGGTATGTGATTCTTCCTATCCTATTGAGCATGATATTTTAAAAGGAATATATATAGTACGGTGACGTCGTGTGTTAAGCGAGCGTAGTTTTACGGCAATGTCTTTTGACTTAAGCCTGAATAATAAGAATCTTGAAGTATTTCAAAAGATTTAAGAACCGTTTTTGAAAGAAGAGTAATACTTGGTTTTGAAAGCTTAAGTTATACTAGCTTTATGGGAAGTTAGGTATAACGACTTACGAGAGATAAAAGGAAAGGTTGACTTAATTAAATTGATTTTAAAGTCTGTTAAAGTGTGAAACCTCATTCGTGAGTAATGAGTACTTGGTTTTTAAAAGAATAATGTTTTACTGATTTCGGAAATAAGAATAAGTTATTATATTAAAACCAGTAGAACCCTCCATCTGCATAGAAGCTTAGATAAGACGAAATTGTATTACAGTTCCTAGATCATGGCTGCTTTAATAAGAATCATTATAAACAAGCATTGATTTTCTTAAATTTCCAAAGTAAGGAACTTGATTTCTAAAAGAAAAGATGACTTGAGGAATTGATGAGTTTTTGGTTTAAAACATAAAGTGTTATAACAGCTTTATGGGAAGTTAGTTATAACGACTTTATGAAAACAAAAGAATGGTTTTATCATTGGTTTTAAAGTGATAGCTTGACTTTAAAAAAAGGAGAAGTGTTTTGGTCTAAAAAGAAGGCATGGTATTGTCTTAATGTGGTTTAAAAAGGAAAGTATGGAAGTTGTTTTCGTTTACTTAAAAATGTTAGTCACTCTACTTTTATAATACGGGCATAGGGTGACCTTTGTAAAAGAAATGGATCTTTTAAAAAGAATTTAATGTACGTAGTACTTTGGGGTTAAAACCTGGACTTTGGCATAAAATGAAAGTACCTTGAGTTGTGTATGTTTGCGTGTGATAGCCTTGTCGTGCTAGTATTGTATTTCTATACCGGCGTCTCTCGATGGAGGCGGCTGATTTGTTATGATATTACTTGGGCGTCTGGCGGTGGCGGAGAATTCCGCAGTGCGCTCGCGTTGATAGTGTTATTCCGTGGACTAGCTCTCCGTGAGGTTTCTTCTTGATTCGGCCTTGGTATCGGTGGTCGTCTTTCGTGCTTGCCCGTCTAAGTGGCTAATTCGGCCTTGGTACAGTAGTTAGCCTCGCACTTTCCCGTTCGGTTTAGTGGCGAAGTCTCGTGATCTGACGCTTGGTATCGGTAGCTAGCCCTCTTGCCTGCACAGTCGACTCGTGACACGGCGCCTTGGTATCTGGTAGTCGGCTTCGTGCTTGCCGTGTCGGCCGTGGCGGAGTCGTGATCGACCTTGGTATCTGGTAGTTAGCCCTCGTACTTGCCCGGTCAGCTCGTGACCACGGACTTGGTATCGGTAGTCGGCTTCGTACTTTCCGTGTCGACTCAGTGGTTTGGTTGTATAGTATTGTTAGTATTGCTCAGTATCGGTAGTTAGCCTTCGTACTTGCCGTCACGGTTTCGACTCGTAGGACTTGGTGTTCATATGTACTCCTTGGTGTTATTATATCATAGGCTGGCGGTGAGAAGGTATTCCACGGGCATGATTGATGTTGAGGCGTGAGACCCATAGTTATATTTGAGTGATGACTTTGAGGCGTGAGTCACGACTTACATATTTGCTTATTTATTGTGGTGTAGTTTGGTTATCATACATGTCTCACTGCTTTATATAGACTACTATAATTTCATTTCGATATTTTGATTTCACATACTTGGTACTGTTATCGACCTCGCCCGAAGTGCGTTAAATCTTTGCGGTAGAGGTACACGATTGTTGATCTCGCTCATAGGATCACAATTCGGCGTATTAGGAAGCTCCGTTTCTCGGAAGCTTATCTTTTGGTATAGTCCTGTCCTTTGTAGGTACTTGTACATTCACGGGTATGGCGGGGCCCTGTCCCGTCATGTTGTATAAAAACTCTTAGAGGTCTGTAGTACTGTTGTGGGCAGGGTTTGTAAGGATTTAACTGTTCAAACTTTGTATTATATATATATGCCGAAAGGCGACTTTCTCTCAGATAAAATGTGTCTCATTTACATTTGTTTCATGTATTGTTTTATGTTCGTGATTACTCGATGTATGACTACTTGGGTGCCGGTAAGACACGATCACGGGCCGGAGCGAATCGTGACAAAAGTGGTATCAGGCGATTAATCCTCGGAAAGTGTCTGAGCCGTGTCTAGTAAGTCTTGATTATCGGTGTGTTGTGCACCATCTATAATCGTGAGGCTGCGAGACATTTAGGATTGGTTTCTATTCTTCTCACTCTGAGATCGTGCCTTAGAAGCGTATGTTATAAGTTGGACCCTCCGCGCATTTCGTTTTACGATTATGCCTCCCGCGCCAAAACGGGGCCCGAAGGGCAAAGCGTGAAGAAGGCTGCGAGTAAATCTGAGAGAAATGCGAGGCACGAGCCGGTCTTTACGAGATAAGCGCTTGACGGCGAGTTTTGCGCGCCGCCCGGCCCAGCGAGTTTAGAAGCGCAGCGATGGGCTGCTGAGACCACATACACGAGCCTCGATCCTACGGCTGGAAGCGAGAGAATGGGATTCAAAGAGATGGCCCGATTATTGGCGAGAATAGTGGCAAGGCATGAGGATAAAATTTGGATCACGGCGATTACGTGCCGGTATGAGTACCGTAGTTCACCCGAAGCGAGATAGTTTGAGGCTGCGGGACTTTACGAGTTGCGACCGCGGTGTTTTATGGATCGAGGCACGAGGATGATCCGCGAGTTCATCGAGCGATTCTGACGGATCATGAGTGATCAAGGCTTCGGAGACCGAGTCGGTGGTCTTAGGTTCGCATCGGCTGCGTGATACTGCAGTCGACTGGTTTGATTCGTGGGAGCTATCTCGGGGGGAGCATGCGCCTCCAGCTATTTGGGACGAGTTCTCGGAGGCATTTCTTGCACATTTCTTGCCTCCACAGACAAGGAGGGCTCGGTAAGCAGATTTTTGGTGTTGAGCGAGGCGGGCGTGCAGTTCGGAGTACAATGTGAGTTCGACTCATTGGCTCGGTATGTCCCGCGTTAGTAGCGATATGGAGGGCGAGTGCACCGCTACGTCACGGGCTAGATGACTACTTGGCGAGCTTGTTGGTGTAGCTCTTGGCCGGCATGGACATTTCCGCATGCGAGCTTATGCACTTGGGTGTGAGGCGGAGAAGGTCGACGGAATGACGAATCAACGAAGAGGGCGGGGCGGCGAGTCTTTTGGCGACTTTCGGCGGACCGCCTCGTGGCCAGACTAGTTATGCGCCTCCGCCGATCTGAGCGGTCCTCGCGATCTTGGGGCGTTTGGGATATTCGAGGCAGTCGGGGCTCCTGTGTTTGAGTTTTCGAGGAGTAGGAATGCTCTCCAGATAAGGTCACCCTTGTCTCAGTGTGGCCGTTGTGGAAAACTTCATAAGGGAGAATGTCGTACTAATTTGGGAAATTGTTATGCTTGCGGCCAACGGGGCCATTTGGCGAGAGCTTGTCGACCAGGGTAGCTTGGTAGGATAGCCTGACTCTGAGATCGATTCGGGTTCATCACCTTCCATAGCTAAGCAGGATGTTCATACACCGACAGGCCACGACAGAGGTCGCGGTGGAAGTTCCCAGTTTTAGCGGTCCTTTGAACCGCCTACCTTTTTAGGTATATCCTTAAACCTCTAGAGTTTTTCATGCGTGATACGATGATTATATATTGAGTACTATGTACAGATAACATTGTGTATATTGTGGTTTAGTGACTTGGTTAGTTGAAAGAATAAGTATGGGGACAGGGAAGGTATGAACCTTAGAATATTACACGTTGAGACCTTAGATGTAAGGCCGGCTTGAATAAAAGATTTTACGGTTAGTCTTTGTCAAAATACTTGGTATGCGTATAAATGTATTGTGGGATAATTCCATGGGTTGTGTAAGATGAAAGTGGTAGCCTTCAGGACTTGGATAGGTAAGATTGTTCCGGATCAGGAGAACAAGTGTTTGGCGCGATAGCGGGCCGGGTTAGTCTGGGTGCGGTACCGCAACTTTGTATTGTGGTGGGAGTCGATTCGAGGTGGTCGCGGTGGTAGTCACGAGGGTGCTAGGCCCAAGTTTAGATGACCATCGTATGAGTTCGTGGATATGTGCGACGAATCGGATCATGAAAGGCGGGAATGGCCTTAAAGGAATTTGAGGCTAGTAAGATGACAAGTTTGGAGTAGTGACTCGAGAAATTTTAGGCCGAAGTAAGCATCACGACCGAACACAGGCCCGTGGTAGTGCCTTACCGGGCACCCTAGTGATACAACATCGAGTCAGCGGAACATAATACACATACATGAAACAAATGAAGTACAAAGCGATAATTTGAGGAAAACTTGCCTTTGCACATATAAATAACAACTCTTACAAATGAGCAGTTTAATCCTTTTTACAAACCACACTTGGCATTACTCTGGACCTAAGAAAAGATCGACAACAATGGCGGGACGGGGCCCGCCATACCCTGAATGTAAATACCTACAACGACGGGGACTATACGAGATAAGCCTCGGAGAACGGAGCTTTCCCAAATTGAGCGTGACCCTAGGCGAGGATCAACGATCGTGTACCTTTACTGCGGCATGAGCGCGGCCCGAAAGTCGATCTGACAGTGCAGAGTATGCGGCCGAAAATACGTAAATGAAATCATAGTAGTCTATATAAAGCGGGAGACATGTATGATACCAAACTACGATTCCTGATAAATAGCGATCATATCAAGTCGAGGACTCGCGCCGAAGTCATCACTCAAATACATAAATATGGGTCTCACGCCCACAACATCAATCATGCGTGGAATACCTTCCTCACCGCCGCGATCGATGATAGAAAAGCACAAGGAACACATGAACAACGGGTCCACGTGCCCCGAATAAAGCGATGCGGGGTAAATGCGAAGGCATAGCCGACTACTAACACCAGCGATACTAACAAGTCGTAAATGGCGAATCATGATATCTGTCTAGGCCGTCGCATGATCAAAGGCTGGTCACTCGCGCGCAATATCAAATGTGCGCGTCTAGCCACAGAACTCCCGCGACTCCGCGTAGGCCAATCTCGTAGGCGCGTGAGGTATAACCGCGTCGAGGTAGCTACTCCCGGCGTCGTCTGGACTCGCGATCGCGTAGCGCATAGACCGCGTGACCATAAAGGCGCGCTAACACGGAACTCGTAGCTCGCATAGGCCCCGGGACCGCGTGAGGTATTCTCGAATCATGGTCCCGGACGCTTTGAGTCTACCCGCGTCGGAGGCGGCTTAACCCCGGAAACACGGTGAGTGGTATAATACCAACATAATAGTTTATCGTTTAAACATCATAAGCACAATCGAGGAAAATCCTTTACACAAACATCACGAATACTAACACACGTAGCGTCCTAATATGATTACTTATCAAATCAACACGAAGGTATTACAAGACTATCACAAACCAACACAATCGATTATACACACAAGGTACATTACATTGTATGATTAACAAGATCGAGTATCTATTCTCAAAGTACTTCATACATTATCTTTTAAAAGATACGTTACGTTTACAAAAGTCACACAATACGTAGTATATGAAAACTAGAGTGATTATCTTTTGAAGTAAAGCAAAACACTTCTCTTTGTAAAATCAAGTAACAACATTATTTCTCAAACGTCGAGTTTGCCTAATTTCAAATGTTCACGTTTCTTACTTTAGAAAGGTTTAGTAGTTCATAGTCTTATTCATTTAAGAATATAATTCTCTTTTAAACTATCCGAGAAACATAAGCCTTATATGTGAGTAGGATATTCTTGTTTATAACAATCTTATTACAATGACCATGATCTAGGAAGTATCATTTTGTCATCTTAGCTTACATGCGGATGGAAGTTTCTCTTGGTTTTAATAATACTTAATCTGTCAAAACATTTCCTTTTATTAACGCTGCGATGGTTTGTCGATACATTCGATTTCAAATCGATAAAACATTCTTAAGCGTTATACCTAACTTCCCATAAAGCTAGTATAACTCTTAAGTTTTCAAAAACCAAGTATTACTTCTTCTTTCAAATGATTCAAAAATCTTTTGAAAAACTTCAAGTTCTTTATTAACACATAACAAGCGATTATAGTTCAAATCGATTACCTTTTAAAAACCACAGTATTTTCTTACCAACATAAAAGTTTATAACCAACTTCCCATAAAGCGTTATAACACTTTATGTTTTAAACAATCAAATACATTTAGCACGTATGCGTCTCGTACTACATAGTTCACACATATCATGCTAGAAGAGATAGGAAGAGGTTCACATACCTCGCGACGAGTATCGACTAATAGCAAAGCGCTCAGTACCTCCAACCGTCGGCTACTCCTTAAGCCAAGTAGATCGCGCCACGCGTAGTACTCAACTATAAGGCCACGAGGTGCTTATTAACATTTAGATCCTACGTAGAACATTCTACGAGAAAATTCGGTACACCTCCACATGCAGCGTAAATCTCCTCGCTTTATCGGTAGGCTACGAGCCAACCGAGGGGTTATACATCTAACGACGGGTACAATTCTACTCACGAAAAGCTACACAAGTCTCTTTATGTCTGATCTTATGTAAATACTGATTCGATTACTCTTCTTTCGAAAAGGTTTCTTATTATTCGGGCTTAAGTCAAAAGACATTGCGATAACTACGTTCATTCTATATATAGTATACTTCAACTATATAATCATACAACATGTAATTTCCAATTACAATAGAGGACAAGATATTTACCTCGATAAGCCCATAATTATCCGAGTTTAAATGTCGATCCTGAGCAAGGTTTAGCTCTACTCAAGTGCGCTCGACCCGCTCCAAACAACCCTTAGAAGTTCTAACCAACTTCTACTTATTACTCAACTAACCATGGAGATTTTCCTTAGGGTTTCGGTTTTGTGACGGAAGGAAGTATAATAGTATTTGGGCTTTTCGTATAAGTATAACCTTAGAATACTACAAGGTATCTGACTAAGGTAATTTGGGCATTATAACAATACTTTTGAGAGTATTTCTACCAAGAGGGGTATTATCTGAAAACAACTAGGCTAGGGGTACCCGGCTAGCACCCGAGAGGGAGAGCTCTCGGCGAGGGCCTTTCAAAGGGGAGAGGGCTCTTGGACTAGAGTCAACAAGAGGGAGAGGGAGGATTTAACACTTAGAATTATTTGGAATGGATGAAGAAGTCATCGAAGGGGGTATTTATAGGTCTAACAAAGGCCAACCAATGGCGAATCATGCCAAGTGCATAGCAAGTGTAGGGCGAATCTTGCCAAGTGCACCTTATCCATCTACCACAAAAATATCCTACCAACCCTTGACCAAACAAGGCCAATTCGTCCACTTTGAACCGCCCAACGTGCTCAATGAGAGGGTGCCAAGTGGCGCCCTGCTGTTGGTCTAAAATATTTCGTCTCTCGGAAAAATCCATAAAAATTAAAAATGACATAGCGGAAATTCCCTACGAAAGTCGTGAAAGCGTTTAGTCGAACGACTCTAGCAAGTGTTGTGCACAAATAAATTTCGGACCACTTTCTCAAGTTCAAATTTTCTACGTGCGTCCTTACGTGCATACTGCGGAAATACGGTATAACATTCTCCTCGCCGAAACATTCGTCCGAATGTTCCTTCTAAGTCTCAAAACAAGCGTCGTCGGTATAGTCTTCACTACCATACTTACGAAACAATCACGCCTGATAGCCACGAAACAAGCTGCGCAAAATACTTACATCCAAGTCCACGAGGAATCACCTCTAACATCACCACAAACACCTCTCTCCGGTCTAAAATATACTTCCTCGCACTTTTTCCAAACAAAAGAAATGGTCACATCTATGCTCGCCATACATGCTCGCTTCTTCCGATACCACTTTTGTCACTTTGCGCGAGGTTCTAGTGTCACTCGGCGACCAACAAATGGTGCCGGACTACGTGCGATCCACGAGGTGTCGTACACTCGAACTCTTACCACATTTACGATACCGCTTGATCTCCAAAACTTCGGGTTATCATCTTCAACTTGGTCATCATTAGGTGGGAATACTGGATGGATCTCGATTTCCTTCTCGAACATAACACGAGCAGTGGGCCTTGCCTCCTAAGTCGGACGGCAAATGCTAACATATAGGCAACCTGTCCTATTCTTCACATGAACTCAAAGGCCCAAGTAACTCGGGCTAAGTTCCTCTGTATTCCAAAACTCGTCACCCAACGGGGTGGTATTTTCAAGAAGACCGCCGTCGGCACTGAACTCTGGCGTCGTCGCGATTATTCGCACGATTTCTACGAGTGCGGAACCTCTTCTAGACAAGCTTTACTCTATCCACGGTCTGTGGAACAAGCTGAACCAACTATCGAATCACGCCAACATCGAACCAATCGGCCGCGACTCACATCCGCCCTACAAGGCTTCATAAGGCGACATCCGAACACTTAAATGGTAGCTTAAACACTCCTTCAGGAGACAACAATTCTCGACTATCCTCGAAATCCAAACAACGGCCCGGGCGAATGTGATTCTGAGACTTACTTGAGTTTCTAACCTTGCGGTAAAACCTCCGAGAAAAAAGCGGTATGACAGGCTCCACATGCGCCATAAGGTGAAGGTAGGCACCTCGTGCGACCTTACAACCTTCGATATATCATCTCGCATAACCTCTGTAGGAGTAAACGGTCTTTGCTAGGAGACAAGGCGGTGACCTCGCCGGCGACTCTGCGGTCGAATCGTCCACGAATTAAATGCGTTGGTTAACTAAACTCGGGCTAACACCCTCGTGACCTATCACGGCGGGACCACCACAACCGACCCGCACCAAACAGTCGCGGGTTGACCCGCAACGTGGCCATAACCCGACCAGAACGCGCGCCATACTAGCTCCGGCCGGAACAATCTCACTAATCACGTTACGAAAACCTAGCGGTCTTCTTAGCTCAACTACCTCTTTCCTTCCACTACTCGGGGACTAATCCTGACCATAACTCACGTGCACTATGCACTCCTATAAAGTCAAACATAAACAATACATCTTTTACTCGAGATGGCCTTACCTCTAAGGTCTCTACGTATAAAACTCTAAGGCTCACACCTCTCTATCCCCAAAATCTTACTCGGTTAACCCACCATGATTTCTAATCACAACTAACACACCGCTATCGAACATAGCACTTAAGGTATACTCACCTTATCACATAAACAAAACTCTGAGGGTTAAAGATATATCTATATCTCTTGCTTCACTCCCTTAGTCGTTCTAATCAAACGCCTTGTGAGCGCATAGCTAAGGAAGATGACAAACTACCCACCGATCCACGAAGGCTAAGTCCTCCGCGAGGACACTCTTTCGACATCGGACCACGGCGGTCATGTACAACAAGTACCAACTAAAAGACGAAATTCCACGAGATGGCGCACGCCGCTGTGAACAGAAAAAGCGAATCGGATGTTTGGAACGCCCGTGTATTGTGAGCGGAAGCTCGGGCTCGACCAACTCCTGCGTACGAGCGTCCACGAACCCGTGGTGAACCTCTGCTGCGGTGGATGTGCAAATCTAATCTCTTTGGTGAGGCGACTCGCCTCGAAAGTTACCAAAGGACCTTCTTTGCTCACGGCCTCTTCTCGTCGCCCGTTAACGTCGATCTCTGCGTCTCGGCTTTCTTGCGCAAAGCCGCATACGTGCCATGCTCAAGCCTAGCGAAGAATTACTCTTGCACAACCTCTCTTAGATAGTCATCAAGACTCGCGATACATCGGTATACTCTATACTCATTGTTCGGTCCGCGGGCTGAAGGTCAAACATCGTGGCGCGATGGAAGCTGCCGCCCGCCGTGCTAAAACTCTGCGGGGCTAGTGGCGTCGCAGAACTCCCGAATGAAGCACTATCCTAGGTAATGATTTGGCTTTGTGCCTCGCCACCTCTGAACTCTACTCGCGGCTCCGCCGGTGCCTTGCCCTCTGGGCGGGTTGCCTACGCGGGCATAACGATAAGAAATAATTTCGTCGGAGGTCCAACTAACAACACGGCTCTAAGGCACGATCTCGAGTGAGAAGAATAGAAACCAATCCTAAATACCTATAGCCTCACGATTATTGGTGTGGTGCACAACACACCGATAATCAAGACTCTTGGATACGGTGCAGACACTTTCCGAGGATTAATCGCTCGATACCACTTTTGTCACGACCGAACACGGGCGTGGTCGTGCCTTACCGGGCACCCTGGTGATACAACATCAGTAATCGTGAACATAATACACATACATGAAACAAATGAAGTACAAAGCAGTAATTTGAGGAAAACTTGCCTTTCGGCACATATAAATAACAACTCTTACAAATGAGCAGTTTAATCCTTTTTACAAACCACACTTGTGATTACTACGCACCTCTAAGAAAAGATCGACAACAATGGCGGGACGGGGCCCGCCATACCCTGAATGTAAATACCTACAACGGGGACTATACGAGATAAGCCTCGGAGAAGCGGAGCTTTCCCAACGCAGCTGTGACCACTAGGCGAGGATCAACGGCGGTGTACCTTTACTGCGGTATGAACGCGGCCGAAGGAGGTCGATCTGACAGTGCAGGAATGCGGCCCGAAAATCGTAAATGAAATCATAGTAGTCTATATAAAGCGGGACATGTATGATAACCAAACTACGATTCCTGATAAATAGCGATCATATCAAGTCGGGGACTCGCGCCGAAGTCATCACTCAAATACATAAATATGGGTCTCACGCCCACAACATCAATCATGCGTGGAATACCTTCCTCATCACGTGATCGATGATAGAAAAGCACCAAGGAACACATGAACAACGGGTCCCACGTGCCCAAATAAAGCGATGCGAGGTAAATGCGAAGGCATAGCCGACTACTAACACCAGCGGTACTAACAAGGTCGTAAATCGAATCATGATATCTGTCTGCACCGTCGCACATGATCAAAGCGGTCACTCGCGCAATATCAAATGTGCGCGTCTAGCCACAGAACTCCCAGACTCGCGTAGGCCAATCTCATAGGCCGCGTGAGGTATAACCCGCATCGAGGGTAGCTACTCCGGCGTAAATCTGGACTCGCGATCCGCGTAGCACATAGACCGCGTGACCATAAAGGCGCGCGCTAACACGGAACTCGTAGCTCGCGATAGGCCCCGGGACCCGCGAGGTATTCTCGAATCATGGTCCTGCATCACGCGAGTCTATCGCGTCGGAGCGGCTTAACCCGGAAACACGGTGAGTGGTATAATACCAACATAACGGTTTATCGTTTAAACATCATAAGCACAATCGAGGAAAATCCCTTTACACAAACATCACGCGAATACTAACACACGTAGCGTCTAATATGATTACTTATCAAATCAACACGAAGGTATTACAAGGCTATCACAAACCAACACAATCGATTATACACACAAGGTACATTCTATTGTATGATTAACAAGATCGAGTATCTATTCTCAAAGTACTTCATACATTATCTTTTAAAAGATACGTTACGTTTACAAAGTCACACAATACGTAGTATATGAAAACTAGAGTGATTATCTTTTGAAGTAAAGCAAAACACTTCTCTTTGTAAAATCAAGTAACAACATTATTTCTCAAACGCGTCAAGTTTGCCTAATTTCAAATGTTCACGTTTCTTACTTTAGAAAGGTTTCGTAGTTCATAGTCTTATTCATTTAAGAATATAATTCTCTTTTAAACTATCTGAGAAACATAAGCCTTATATGTGAGTAGGATATTCTTGTTTCTAACAATCTTATTACAATGACCATGATCTAGGAAGTATCATTTTGTCTCATCTTAGCTTTATGCGGATGGAAGTTTCTCTTAGTTTTAATAATACTTAATCTGTCAAAACATTTCCTTTTATTAACTTTGTAGTGGTTTGTCGATACACATTCGATTTACAAATCGAAGAAACATTCTTAAGCCGTTATACCCAACTTCCCATAAAGCTAGTATAACTCTTAAGTTTTCAAAAACCAAGTATTACTTCTTTCGAAATGATTCAAAAATCTTTTGAAAAACTTCAAGTTCTTTATTAACACATAACAAGCCAATTATAGTTCAAATCAGTTACCTTTTAAAAACCACAAGTATTTTCTTACCAACATAAAGCTGTTATAACCAACTTCCCATAAAGCCGTTATAACACTTTATGTTTTAAACCAATCAAATACATTTAGCACATGTACGTCTACCGTACTACATAGTTCACACATATCATGCTAGAAGAGATAGGAAGAGGTTCACATACCTCGCGACGAGTATCGACTAATAGCAAAGCGCTCAAGTACCTCCAACCGGCTACTCCTTAAGCCCAAGTAGATCGCGCCACGCCGTAGTACTCAACCTATAAGGCCACAGGCGCTTATTAACATTTAGATCCCTACGTAGAACATTCTACGAGAAAATTCGTGACCTCCCACATGACAGTAAATCTCCTCCTTTATCGAGGCCGGCTACCAAGCCAACCAGGGGGGGGGTTATACATCTAACCCGAACGGGTACAATTCTACTCCACAGAAAAGCTACACAAGTCTACTGTAATACAGTCTTATGTAAATACAGTTCAGTACTCTTCTTTCGAAAAGGTTTCTTATTATTCAGGCTTAAGTCAAAAGACATTGCCGATAACTACGTTCAGTTCTATATATAGTATACTTCAACTATATAATCATACAACATGTAATTTCCAATTACAATAGAGGGACAAGATATTTACCTCGATAAGCCCATAATTATCCGAGTTTAAATGTCGATCCTGAGCAAGGTTTAGCTCCTACTCTGTGCGCTCCAACCCGCTCCAAACAACCCTTAGAAGTTCTAACCAACTTCTACTTATTACTCCAACTAACCATGGAGATTTTCCTTAGGGTTTCGGTTTTGTGACGGAAGGGAAGTATAATAGTATTTATGGGCTTTTCGTATAAGTATAACCTTAGAATACTACAAGGTATACGGCTAAGGTAATTTGGGCATTATAACAATACTTTTGAGAGTATTTCTACCAAGAGGGGGGGTATTATACGAAAACAACTAGGCTAGGGGTACCCACGCTAGCACCCCGAGGAGGGAGAGCTCGGCGAGGAGGCCTTTCAAAGGGAGAGGGGCTCTTGGGCGGAGTCAACAAGAGGGAGAGGAGGGATTTAACACTTAGAATTATTTGGAATGGATGAAGAAGTCATCGAAGGGAGTATTTATAGGTCTAACAAAGGCAACCAATGGCGAGATCATGCCAAGTGCATAGCAAGTGTAGGGCCAAGATCTTGCCAAGTGCACCTTATCCATCTACCACAAAAATATCCTACCAACCCTTGACCAAACAAGGCCAATTCGTCCACTTTGAACCGCCCACAACGTGCTCCAATGAGAGGGTGCCAAGTGGCGCCCTCTTGTTGGTCTAAAATATTTCGTCTCTCGGAAAAATCCGCAAAAATTAAAAATGACATAGCCGGAAATTCCCCTACGAAAGCTGTGAAAACGTTTCGTCGAAAAACGACTCTAACCGGGTGTTGTGCACAAATAAATTTCGGCCAAGCCACTTTCTCAAGTTCAAATTTTCTACGTACGTCTTTACGTACATACTCTGGAAATACGGGGTATAACAGTAACAACTGAAGTATGGTACGTATACTAGAGGAGTTCAAGTGTTCGAGAAGGGTACGACGAGTAAGGAAAGAAGTGAACATGTGCTGAGAGAATAGAAATGATCATTACTTTTGTGAAGTAAAGTTGCGAAGGGAATATCTTTTAGACCGGGGGTGGAAGCTTTTGTAATGCTAGAGGTGATTCCTCGTTGACTGGGGTTAAGTAATTGCGCGTGTGTTATTTTGTGGCCAGGTGTGGCATTGGCAACTTGTTAAGAGGAACTTATCGTTATCCATCTTGAGAAGGAACATTCGGGACGAATGTTTCTAAGGAGGGGAGAATGTTATACCCCGTATTTCCAGAGTATGTACGTGAGGGCGTACGTACAAAAGTTTAATCCTTAAAGTAGACTAAGGGACGAAATTTTGTGCACAACTAGCGAAAAGAATCGTTTTCCGACGAAACGTTTTCCAAACTTTGCGAAGGAAAAATTCCGGCTATGTCATTTATAATTTTTGCGGATTTTTCCGAGAGATGAAATATTTTGGACCAACGAGAGGGCGACACTTGTCCCTCAAGTGGACGGCCAAGCTAGGGGAGTTGGTGCACGTTTTTTTCATTTATTTTGCCTAAAACATTTGGTCAATGGTTGGTAGGATATTTTGTGTAGTTGATGAGCAAGTGGGACCCACAAACACATGTCCAAATCTTGACCCTCCACTTGCCCACCACTTGTCTTGATCTTGGCCATTGATTGGCCTATAAATACCCCTCTAATGCAAGACTTATTTCATCCACACTTGAGAAATTTCCAAGTCTTGAAATCCCTCTCCCTCCCTCTTAAATCTCTCGTCCAAATCACCCTCCCCTCGGAAGGCTTGACCGAATACCCCCTACCTAGTTGTTTTCGTAAAATACCCCCCCCCCCCTTGGTAGAAAAGTATTCTCCAAGTATTGTTACTATTCCAAAGTACCTTGGCCCAAATACCTTGTAGTATTCCAAGGTTACACCTATACTAAAAGCCCAGAAATACTATTATACTTCCTTCAGTCACAAAACAAAACCCTAAGAAAATCTTCATAGCCGGTTGAAGTATTAAGAAGAAGTTGCGTAGAACTTCTAAGGGTTGTTTGGAGCGGTTTGGAGCACCCACAGTAGGAGCTAAACGTTGCTCAGGACCGACATTTAAACTTGGATAAATTTGGGCTTATCGAGGTAAATACTCTTGTCCTTATATTGTAATTGGAAATTACATACTGTAGTTGTATATAAATGTATATAAGATACATAGAAGGATATTACAGAAGAGAATTGAACTGTAATAGAAGGATATTAAAGAAGAAGATTAAATCAGACTTACTTAGGACTGTATTTCTGATGGCGGTGTAGCTTAACGGTAGGAAAGTCTTTGCCAATTTTCCGTAGAGTAAAGGAACCTGTATCTAGAAGTATTTTTACAGAATAGTCTAGACGTTGATAGACTCTTATGACCGATATAGGTTGAAGTACTGCGAGTAGCATATTCTACTCGAAGGGTGGAAAAGGCTAACAGGACTACAGTACTTTGGAGCGTTTTGCTAATAGTCGATAATCGTTGCGAGGTATGTGGTTCTTCCTATCCTCTTGAGCATGATATTTTAAAAGGAATATATATAGTACGGTAGACGTACGTGTGTTAACTGAACGTAGTTTTACGGCAATGTCTTTTGACTTAAGCCTGAATAATAAGAATCTTGAAGTATTTCAAAAGATTTAAGAACCGTTTTTGAAAGAAGAGTAATATTTGGTTTTGAAAGCTTAAGTTATACTAGCTTTATGGGAAGTTAGGTATAACGACTTACGAGAGATAAAAGGAAAGGTTGACTTAATTAAATTGATTTTAAAGTCTGTTAAAGTGTGAAACCTCATTCGTGAGTAATGAGTACTTGGTTTTTAAAAGAATAATGTTTTACTGATTTCGGAAATAAGAATAAGTTATTATATTAAAACCAGTAGAAACCTCCATCTGCATAGAAGCTTAGATAAGACGAAATTGTATTACAGTTCCTAGATCATGGCTGCTTTAATAAGAATCATTATAAACAAGCATTGATTTTCTTAAATTTCCAAAGTAAGGAACTTGATTTCTAAAAGAAAAGATGACTTGAGGAATTGATGAGTTTTTGGTTTAAAACATAAAGTGTTATAACAGCTTTATGGGAAGTTAGTTATAACGACTTTATGAAAACAAAAGAATGGTTTTATCATTGGTTTTAAAGTGATAGCTTGACTTTAAAAAAAGGAGAAGTGTTTTGGTCTAAAAAGAAGGCATGGTATTGTCTTAATGTGGTTTAAAAAGGAAAGTATGGAAGTTGTTTTGGTTTACTTAAAAATGTTAGTCACTCTACTTTTATAATACGGGCATCGAGTGACCTTTGTAAAAGAAATGAATCTTTTAAAAAGAATTTAACGTACGTAGTACTTTGGGGTTAAAACCTGGACTTTGGCATAAAATGAAAGTACCTTGAGTTGTGTATGTTTACGTGTGATAGCCTTGTCGTGCTAGTATTGTATTTCTATACCGCCGCGTCTCTCAATGGAGGGCCGGCTGATTTGTTATGATATTACTTGGGCGTCTGGCGGTGTGGAGAATTCCGCACGCCTCGCTGATAGTGTTATTTCACGGACTAGCTCTCCACGAGGTTTCTTCGATTCGGCCTTGGTATCGGTGGTCGGCTTTTCTTGCCCCGTCTCGTGGCTGATTCGGCCTTGGTACCGTAGTTAGCCCTCACACTTTCCCGCTCGGTTTAGTGGCGAAGTCTCGTGATCTGACGCTTGGTATCCGTAGTTAGCCTCGTGATTGCCGTCGCCTCGTGACACGGCGCGGTATCCGTAGTCGGCTTTCGTGCTTGCCGTGACGACCGTGGCGGAGTCTCGTGATACTGACCTTGGTATCTGGTAGTTAGCCTCGTACTTGCCGGTCAACACGTGACACGGCGCGGTATCTGGTAGTCGGCTTTCGTACTTGCCCCGTATCAGCTCCGTGGTTTGGTTGTTTAGTATTGTTAGTATGGCTCTGGTATCTGGTAGTTAGCCTTCGTACTTGCCCGTCACGGTTTTACGACTCAGCGGGACTTGGTGTTCATATGTACTCCTTGGTGTTATTATATCATGAGGCTAGGCGGTGAGGAAGGTATTCCACGCATGATTGATGTTGAGGTGTGAGACCCATAGTTATAATTGAGTGATGACTTGGGCGTGAGTCCCCGACTTACATGATCGCTATTTATTGTGGATCGTAGTTTGGTTATCATACATGTCTCACGCTTTATATAGACTACTATGATTTCATTTACGTATTTTGGTTCACATACTTGGTACTGTTGCATCGACCTCTCCCGGGGGTTGCGTTTATCTGCAGTAGGTACACGATTGTTGATCCTCGCCATAGGATCACGATTCAGCGTATTGGGAAGCTCCGTTTCTCCTAAGCTTATCTTTTCGTATAGTCCTGTCCATGTAGGTACTTGTACATTCGTGGTATGGCGGGAGCTCTGTCGTCATGTTGTATAAAAACTCTTAGGTGCATGTAATCTTGTTGTGGCGGGGTTTGTAAGATTTAACTGTTCAAACTTTGTATTATATATATATGCCGAAAGGCGACTTTCTCTCAGATAAAATGTGTCTCATTTTACATTTGTTTCATGTATTGTTTTTATGTTCCGCTGATTACTCTGATGTATGACTACTTGGGTGCCCCGGGTAAGGCACCAGTCACGGGCCCCGGAACGGGTCGTGACAGAAGTGGTCACGGTTTGGACCGATTCTATCCAAGAAAAACCCTAAGCTTGGGATGAACTTTTTAGAAGATAAACAAGAAAGTAAGATGGTTACAAGCTTGTAGAGGATACATGTGTGTTGTTGTAACGTGGAGAAAGCAGTGCAGTGGTGTCGTGTGTTAGGGACTGTTTTGGGCTAAAGTTAAGGTAATAATTCTTCTTCCTCTTAATGAATAATAGAAGTTAAATTATGTTGTAGTTAAGGTATGAACTTGTGTTAAGTGAAATGGAGAATAAGAAGTGCATGAGACAGTTTTGGCATGTTAGCCAATTTTGGACTGTTTTAGTATATTGGATTCGTTGGTTATTGTTGTTGTTATCGTCACTTATTGCATGTTAAAATGAAGGAATCTTGTTAGTGAAAGTTGATATGGTTTATATAAAAGTGTTGAAATATGAATTAGATTTTAAGGAGTTATGGTAAGGGCTTTGGTTTTGGTTCTTGGCCGAAACTGCATGAAACTGTGGAACGTTGTGGTGCTGTTTTAGGGACTGTTTTGTGGAGTTATAATGCTGGAAATTTAGTTACAATTATGCATGTTTAATGTGGTAATTGATAACGTATATCCTAAAGGAATAATGGTATAAAAAGGTGTAGAAAGGCTTCACATTTTACTCTCGTTGTTGTTGGAATATGGACTGTTTTTATGGAATGTTTTAATGTGGGTTAAGAGATCAGATTAACATAAGAAGTAGGTTTGTGAATCACCTTGGTTGCTATTTTGAACTACCCTTAATTGGTACTTGGTTATTGATGTTATTGGCATTGTTTGAAAGTTGTGGATGTGAGTATATATAGGGGAAGTGCCGCCCAAATTTTTATATCAAAGGAGAGTCATTATGTGGTATATCGTATACTAGTATTCATGAAGTTGATAGACGTGTTATTGTTGTTATAGGTTGAAGTACTAATTGGGACGTATTCTACTTATCGTGTTGGTATAGCCGATAAGGCATGTGGAACTATCTTTTCTTCTTTTGGCATGATTTATATGAAGTAAGTGTACGGCGGACGTACATAGTTCTATTGGATCTTAATCCTTAATGATACATGACATGATAGTGCCTTGAGTTGTATAAATGAAAGTTATTCTATTTTATTTCATTGAGAGTCAAAGACGATTTTACCGCGTCCCAGAAAGGGTCGGGCAGTATATGATTTTATTGAGAGTCAAATGATGATTTAAATTGCACAAGGTTGCTCATGATAGCTATTCGTGCAAAGTGTTATTATTCCACTTCACTGAGTCCCATAATGGTCCGGGTATGTTCGTGCGCAAATTTATTGCACTGATTCACCGAGCCCCTCACTATAGGGTCGGGTACGTTATATGTATATGATTCCATGGACATGCAATCCATGTGCGAGTATAGATACTCATGACAGTATATGATTCCATGGACATGTATCCATGATGCGGGTATAGATACCTATGAACACCGAGACCCTCACTAGGGGGCCGGGTACGGTATGTATATGATTCCATGGACATGTATCCATGATGCGGGTATAGATACTCATGACAGTATATGAATATATGGACAGAGATTCGTGATCTTGATATGACTCTCACTTTTTAAAAAAGACACAGTTGACTCTCTATTTTTAAAAGGCACAGTTGACTCTCTATTTGTACAAGGTACAGTTGACTCATATTGTTTTTATGGCACGGGTGGATCTAGTATTTTGATTATCATACTTGTTCCATGT
The DNA here is from genome assembly GCA_029844215.1 of Przewalskia tangutica. Classification (NCBI taxonomy): domain Eukaryota; kingdom Viridiplantae; phylum Streptophyta; class Magnoliopsida; order Solanales; family Solanaceae; genus Przewalskia; species Przewalskia tangutica. The sequence continues at coordinate 125,047,818 of CM056719.1, forward strand.
CATCTTTTGGCCAGTCATGATCTTATTTACTGTTTTATGTTTATGTCACAACCCGACCCCGGCCCGCGACTGGTGCCCTACCTAGACACCCTTACAGGTATACATCAGAGATAACCAACGGAATATAAATAAAGCTCGTAGACATGCAGTACTGTAAAGTAAGAAACAGGCCAGCCGATAAAGCCGCCTTTTGGTATATATATATATACATAACAAAAGAGATACATCCTTCTCCAGTCCAACCCACAAACCATGACTACAGACCTCTAAGAGTTTTGACATAACAATTGTGACGGGACAGGGCCCCACCATACCCCGGAATATACATGAATCTACAACAACAGGGATCCGTACCAAAAGATGAACCTCCGGAGTAATGGAGCTTCTAAATAAGCTGAACTGTGATCCTAAGAGCGAGGATCAAGAAGCGTAATACCTCTACTGCGGCGTGAACGGCCAGAGAGAAAGTGGGTCTACAAAATATGTACCAAGTATGTGGCAGAAATCAGTAATTAAATCATATAGTCTAAAATAAAGCTGGAGACATGTATGATAACCAAATTAACAACACACTGTGCCTTACTAATAATGAGAGTAAATAAGAATAAACTTTACCGTTTAAAAATAGGAAGCTTATGATCAAATTAAGGCCACCCGCCCGTAGTATCATTAAGCAATCCTACTTCTGGGACTATTTCACCCACATAGGTCGTGTGGACCCGCATGAGGTAATTTCCTCGCATAGGACTATTTCACTCGCATGAGACTATTTCACCCGCATGGACCCTAGGGGCCCGCAATGAGTATATACACCATTATCGCATCATGGGTAGCAAATCCGCGGAAATGCAGAATGCAAAATGACCCGGGGATTGACCCCGTAATAAATAATATAACTCTAGCACCACCGGCTATCATGAACAACACATGCAAGTTAGCAATCTTTAACTCTAATTAATTATACTTAAGGCACTATCATGTAAAATCCGGGAATTTAACCCAAAGTACTATGTATTTCTATTCTATAAAAAAAAATCTCTTTTTAAATAATAGCCCCAAGATACTAACACCCATAGTATCAAGACATGTCTACTTTTCAAATCAAGTTACTACACCTTTAGAAATTCATTCCAAAGCTTTAAAATCAAGTCGTTTATCCTCTTTTTAAATCAATCAAGTAAACCACTCTTTTAATTCCCATAAAGTCGTTATAACTAATTTCCCATAAAGACATTATAACACTTTATGTTTTTAGAAAACTAAGGCATTTACATCTTTAAAATCAAGGGAGCTTAACTCCCAAGTCAACCAAACTTGCACACTTTAAATCAATTCAATGATTCCAAAATGTAGCCGAATTCATTTAAGACTTGTACGTCTACCGTATTATACATTTATAAAACTCATGCTCAAGAAGATAGGGAAAGTTCCACATACCTCTTCAGCTCAATCCACTTGCTAAGTCGAATACGCCACACGTAGAATGTCAACCTATAATGATCATAATACTTCATCAACCTCTAGCTTTGTAAGGTAGAATAATTCTAAGTATAAGGCCTCTTATTCTACGTAAAATTGGGCAGCACTTCCCCTGTTTCTACGTACTTTCCTACCCTTTTCAAGGCCCGAAATCAATAACCAATATGCCACATTTAAGGCTCAACAATTCAATTAATCAAAGGGGATTACACGCCTAACAGAACGTGTAAAATTCTGCCCCACAATTCATATATAATAGTCCAATAATTCTAAGGCAATTCTCGGCTACAACATGCCAACATATAATCTTTTTCAATTCCTTTCTAATCCAAGTCGTTATTCCAACATGTTATATAAGTCATAATCAATTACAACAACTATATTCCCTTCCATATATAACATGTAACGATTATAATTAACAACCAAATTGATTAACAACTTTAATGGATAACATGCCAATTTCGGTTTTAACATCTCAACATGGTCCAAATCTTTTCAATATTCATTCTATATATCACATGCTCGTTTATCAACTACTATAACATGTAATCTTCAATTACATTAAGAAGACGAAGATTTTTACCTCAATAAGCCTAAATATAATCCAAGATTAAAAGTCGATCCTTAGCAACTTTAGCTCCTCTTCTTCACGTTCCAATCCACTCCAAGCAACCCTTAGAAGTTCATAAACAACTTCTCTTCAAATTCCAACATCAAAGTTGAAGAACACCTTAGGGTTTCCTGTTGCGACTAACAAATTAACGTAGTATTTCCGGGATTTAAGAGGTTGTTTATCCTTAGTATACTACTAGGGATCTTACGTATAAGTTTGGGGATTTATCAACAATTATTGAAGAATTTTTTTGGTTCAAAGTGAGGCTTGGCCGAGAGCTCCTTAGTGAGCACCACAAGTTTCTTGATTTTTTTTCTAAGTGTTGGATCTTGTCTTGCTACTAGTATGATATATATATAATACATCCAAGGGTTTAGATTAAACCAAATGTGTGGCTAGGATTGTGGTCAACAATATCAAGCTCCACTTGGTCTTCTTGACCAAGACTTTTTCGCCCAACATGGGCATGTGGAGGGTGACACGTGTCGCCCTCCAATTGGTCCAAAATATTTTATCTCCCGAAATTTCCATAATTGGTCAAAATATCGAAAACCTTGTGGGCCCCACAAAAACGTAAAATTTCCCGAGTTGGGCCCCACGTGACCAAATCCGAAAATAAAATTTCCACAATTCTAATAAATTCTATAAGTCTCAAATGATAAATTTGAGAACCCAGTTCTCATTAATAAACATTTTCCTTCACGAGATTCGAAAGATTTTCCTTAGGAATAACAAATCTTTCTTTCGTTCAAATTTAAAGTCTTGTTTTCTTACGCACGTTCTCATACACGTGTCCTGGAACTACGGGGTGTAACATTCTTCCCCCCTTAGAAACATTCATCCCGAATGTTCTTTCGGAATTCAATCTAATCAGATATCGGCATAATCCCCTTTAACTATACCCAAAATAATCAAATATGTCACACATGACCACATAACAACACTTATGTAAATACGTCAATTAAAATTGACAAGTAGGGAAGCGAATTACCTGTGGGTGTAGGGAACAAGTGAGGATACTTCTTCATCATGTCCTCCTCTACTTCCCAAGTTATCTCCTCTCTATTATCATTCCGCCAAAAGACTTTGACGGAAGCGACGTCCTTAGTCCGTAATCGTCTGACCTGACGATCAAGTATCATTATAGGACTCTCCTCATACGATAACCCCTCCGTCACCTGGACATCACTAACCGGGAAAACTCTGGATGGATCTCCAATACACTTCCATAACATAGAAACGTGGAAGACCGGATGTACTGCCTCCAAAATCGGATGGCAGATCTAACTCATAGGCAACTTTGCCCACTCTACGGACAATCTGGTAAGACCCAATGTACCTCGAGCTAAGTTTCCCCTTCTTTCCAAATCTCATCACACCCTTCATGGATGACACCTTCAAGAAGACCCAATCGTCAATTTGGAACTCCAAGTGTCGACGATGATTATCTGCATAAGACTTCTGTCGACTCTGAGCTGCTAACAACCTCTCCTGGATAAGCTTCACCTTATCCACAGCCTGCTGAATCAAATCTGGGCCAACTAACCGAACCTCGCCAACATCGAACCAACCAATCGACGACCTACACTTCCTGCCATACAAGGCCTCATACGGCGCCATCTGAATACTGGAATGATAGCTGTTATTATACGCAAACTCAACAAGAGGCAAATGATCCTCCCAGCTACCCCTGAAATCAATAATGCAGGCCCTCAGCATATCCTCAAGTGTCTGGATAGTACGCTCTGCCTGCCCGTCGGTCTGAGGGTGAAATGCAGTACTGAGACTCACCTGTGTCCCTAACCCCTTCTGGAAAGACCTCCAGAAGTTAGCCATAAACTGAGCCCCTCTGTCTGATAATAGATGTAGAAACCCCGTGCAGTCTCACAATCTCCCTGATATACTGTCACGACCCGACCTCGGGCCCGCGAATGGTGCCCAGGTATACATCAGAGAATAGTAGCGGAACATACATACAACTCAAAAAGAAATAAATAACAGGTTAGCCGATAAGGCCACCTTCCAAAAGTATACACATAACCCAAAAGCAGTTACCTCTTTTTACTTTACAACCCAATCCACAAGATATGACTACAGACCTCTAAGAATTTTTACATAACAACTGTGACAGGACAGGACCCCGCCATACCCCTGAATGTACATAAATCTACAACATCAGGGAAACTGTACCAAAAGACAAGCCTCCGGAGGAATGAAGCTTTCCAAGAACTGAACAGTGATCCTAAGAGTGAGGATCAGCAAGCTATGTACCTCAACCTGCGGCATAAACGCAGCCCCCCGAAGGAGGTCAGTATAAAATATGTACCAAGTATGTAAAACTGAAAGTAATGTAATTTAAATCATAAAGTCTAGATATCAAAAGCTGGAGACAAGTATGATAATCAAATTAACAGTACAACCGTGCCTTGCCGAAATGAAAGTAATGAAAGTCAGTTTTACCTTTTAAAGACTATTTCAACACATGAACCATAGTCACATCATGGCTAGGGACGCAAGCCCTCAAAACCATCACACAGTCCAGTAAGGGTCTCAAGCCCGCAAACATCACAGCGTGCCCGTGGAATCCTCCATCACTGCCGACAGCCGTAAGTGTAAAATATATCCATGTAACGCGCCCATGGCATCCCACCTCACTGTCGGCGTGCACATATGCAATATATATATATCTCATGCCCGTGGAATCCCTCATCTCGGGTACATGACTTCATGGAGAGCTAATACATGGGGTAATAATCGTATATAACATACACGTGGAATCCCTCATCTCGAGTACATGTCTTCACGGGGAGCTAGTCCATGGAGTAATAGTATATAACACGGTCGCATGCCCCGGAATCCTTCATCGTATAAGCATGGCCATGGAGTAATAATAGCACCCGGGAATTTAACCCGCATCCTGGTCGCATGCCCCGGAATCCCTCATCGTATAAGCATGTCTAAGGATCAATCACAATGGAAGGTTACATAACTTTCAGGATACTTCAAAACCAAGAGAATATCAAGTTACATAGCTTTCAAATCAAGAGACTTATATTTTCAAAACCAAGTATCATATACTTTCAAATCAGGTTACATAACTTTCAGGATACTTCAAATTTCTTAACTTTAGAATATCAAGTTTCTTAACTTTTAGAATATCAAGTCTCATATCTTTAGAATAGTTCAAAAACCAATACTTTCCAAATCAAGTATTCTATACTTTTAAGAGGAGTTAGTGAGAAGTTTCTCTCACTAAGGAAAACGCTCTCAACGTTTTTCCTTGGCTGCTCCTTACGGTTTCGGTCCTTCACTCTCTTCCTAAACTCTCACTCACAATTGATTCTTCATTAATCGAAGTTTAAAGTTCATGTCATGAGAAAGACGAAACGTTTTACACGTTCTAGCAATGATTCCGGGGGTTCCGGGGGCTCTTCGAAATCTAGATCCAAGAAAAAGAAAAAGAATGGTGGAAGTCCAACAATTTTTAAAGAGAACTTAATTCCAGCAATATCAGACCCCACGGTGTTAGTTCATGTCACGCCTGATATGCGTATTCCACTAGAAAATGTGGTGGATGATATTACGCTACGAAATATTCATGATTGGGGAAAAAGTATAGATGTTAATAGCCCGGACAGATGCATGTTTGAAGGTGAAGATACTATGAAGGATACTCCTATCACTGTTAACAAGCCTATGGAAAATGCTCCCTCCAAAACTTCCGGCAATACTTTAGAAGTTCAGACAACTATAGACACTCCATCCTCTCCTAGAAATGGCGATGCAAATGCGGGTAATTTGGTGAACTCCGGGACTACTACGGAAGACAATGGAAATCACGGGAGCATAAGAATCACATCACTTAGAGGTAAATTTCCCAGACAAGCCAGAAAAGCTAGAAATTCAGGGACTGGATTTACAATCGGCAAAACTTTGCATGAAGGCATCCTCGGGTCTAAACCGGGTCGGGCGGCGGGTCAAATAGACAAGGCGGGTCAGGAGGGTATCCATGGGTCTATGATATCTACTGGTGCTCGAGGTACAATGCATGTTGGAGATACCGAAGGGTCATCTATTCCCAAGAAGCCTAGTAACTTTCCTTTCTTAATTAGCACGGGAGTCAAAGAGCCTCTTGTCTTTAATGGTCTGCCTACATCCGCGGATACCAAAGAGTCACACAACTCTAATTATCAGCATTCTTTAAGTCCATCTAGAACCACGAACCACTCTCTCCCCACCCTAACCAACTTTCTAAATGGACTTCAACACAAGAATCCCAATATCCCATTTTCATTTACTTCTTCCTTGGACATTGGAAACAATCAGAACTTTCCACCTCTCTCCTCATCTACTTCCTCAATACTTCCCAGACCTCATAATGACACACCCCCACCCCCTTCCAAAACATCACCCTTACCCGAAATGCCCGATTCTTTCCCTACCCTCCCAAATGGCACTCGCATACTATCTCCAGATGCGGGCCCAAGCTTTTGACCTTCTAACCCTATCCCTCAATATTCTTTACCAATATGGGCAGCAGGCAACTTGCCCACTGACAATTCCAGATTTCATCATGCGCATCCATCCGGTGAGGCATCAAAGGGAGAAGTACCCCCCTCTCAACGCAATGGTCCCAATCCGCAAAAGAAAACCTATGCGGGAGTCTTTGCGGGTTCCAGGCTTGAAGCAAAAGGAATGAAACTTCATTTCATTGATCAACAAGGAGAAGATGTAGAACTAGAAGCTACGGATGAAGTCCCCTTCATTGAAACCTGGGGATATTGTCTCATAGGCTGCTTCACGGGTCCTTTCCCGGGAAGAGAGACACTAAATTCTATTGTAAAGGGGTGGGGAGTTAAGTGTCGTATCATCCCATACGGCAAAGGATGGACAATATTCAAATTCATGACGGAGGAGGAACGCACGAATGTGCTCCACGGAGGCCCTTATATGGCCTTTGGCAAAACTATGATGTTAAAACCAATTGATAAAAGAGTACGCACGAATGTGCTCCACGGAGGCCCTTATATGGCCTTTGGCAAAACTATGATGTTAAAACCAATTGATAAAAGAGTATTACTAACGGATGACTTATTCATGGATATCCCGATTTGGGTCACTTTCCATGACATCCCCCTTTCGGTTTGGAGTGCTTCAGGCCTTAGTAATATTGCATCACGTGTGGGGAAACCTCTATACACAGATCAATTTACCAAGGAAATGTCTAAGATGAACTATGCAAGAGTCTTGGTGGAATTTGATGTTAGTAAAGAATCGGTCACAAAATTTGGTGTTAAACTGCCCGACAATCGAAGATACATCCAAAAGGTGAAATATGAGAACTACCCAGATTTTTGTTATCATTGCGCCTCTTTTGGTCACAACCATTTGAAGTGTAAAATACTGATGCAAGACAACACCACTCATGAAGCCCGGAAATTCGACAACCCTTTAGTACCGCCTTGCAATGGAGTCGTTTCTTCTAGCTCTGGCCATGCTATGGTTGCGGGTCACACTGGTCCTCCTAACACTGATCCACCACTCCCTCAGCAACCCGTGGGTAGTGTAAACTTGATGGAAGTTGAGAATATTGTGCATTCTGTGCCGCATATTCCCGGAAGTGTTTTGGAGGCACTAAACCTTCAAATCCCTCCGGCTGCGGGTCTTCCTGGCTCATCGTGCTTACGGGTATCACTTGAGGGGTCCTCTAATCAGCACCCCTATACTGGTATTGTGCAACATGAGAGGCTAAGTAAGGACACTTTGCAAACTGAAAGGAGCACATCATCTGACCCGCAGACACCTCTAGATGTGGGTTCATGTAGGAATTCTAAAGAAGAGCTTATCCTCGCAACACGTTGCATAAACTTTGAGCATGGTGAGCATAGCATTATTGAGACCCCTGAATTGGCTTCTAATGACAAGGATGAAGGATGGAAAGAAGTTATTTCAAGGAGAAATAGCAGTTTGGCAAGAAATGCGAAGCGCGAGGGTGCTACTAAACCCTCCATTGTTTCCTAATGAAAATTCTTTGTTGGAATGTCCGTGGTCTTTGCGGACAGAGGGATAGGGCATCCACACAAACTCTTGTGTGTAGGCTTGCAAAACAGCATGATGTGGCTTTGGTCTGCCTAATAGAAACTAAATTCAACCGATTGCGGATGGACTCTTTTGCTTCGCAAAGATTCCGTGCTTGGAAATTTTTCTCCAACATAGATTTCATTGATGGCGGAAGAATGCTAGTACTATGGGACCCCTCCAGAGTTAGTTGTGATGTGCTTGGTATGAACTCTCAACATATCCATGTCCAAGCACGTTGTAAAATTTCTCAAGTGTCCTTTCTTGCTACGTTTGTGTATCCGGTCTATAGCATTCCGGAACGAAGGAAACTTTGGCACCATCTCACCCACTTGGGTACGGGTATTGTCATGCCTTGGATGATCATTGGAGATTTTAACACTTATTTCTACCCTCAAGACAAGGCCGGTGGTCCTCCACTCACGCCTTATGCACTTAGGGACCTCGGGGAATTCAGAATTGCTCACGGACTTGATGACACTCCTTCTAAGGGGTCCTTCTACACTTGGACGAATGGCTCAATTTGGTCCAAGCTTGATAGAGTGTTAATGAATCAGCATTGGAGTAACTTGAACCTTGAATGCTCAGCAAACTTTTTGCCTATGGAACCAGTCTCGGATCATTGCCCCGTGATTGCTTCGGTAATCACATCTTGTGGTATTGGGAAACGGCCTTTCATGTTTATGAACATGTGGCTCTCACACCCCGCCTTTGAGAACATCCTATCTTCATGTTGGAGGCAGCGTGTCTTTGGAACTGCCCAATTCTCATTGGTCACAAAATTGAAGTCGTTAAAGAAGCCATTGAGGGATCTAAAATCTAGTGAATTCGGGAGTATTGAACAAAGAGCAAATGCGGCTAACATGGAATTTAAGGAGGCTATAAATGAGCATATGGAGAATCCCTTTGATGAAGAATTAAAAGCCAAGGTCAAGTCCTTAAGAGCTAAAGCCAATCACCTCCTGGAATCCGAGAGACACTTCCTAAGACAAAAGGCGAGGCAAAAACATTTGATTGGAAGTGATAGGTGCTCCAAATACTTCCATAGTTTGATCAAGAGAAGCAATGTTAATAACTCGATTACTTATCTTGTAAAAGACAACGGCAATACCACAACATCTCCCGGTGAAGTAATAGGCATGCTGGTTGAGTTCTATAAAGGACTTCTTGGCTCCTCTCAACCCGTAACAAGCATCGACCTTGCGATACTTGATTGTAGTCCGAAACTAGGGGAGGAGGATGGTTCATTCCTTCTACATCCTGTCTCCCCAAAGGAGGTTTGGGATGCTCTATCCGATATTGGCAATGACAAAACACCTGGCCTGGATGGGTTTTCAGCCGCCTTATTCAAGAATAGATAGAATGATGTGGGATATGATGTAGTAAGGAGTATACAAGAATTCTTCTCTTCCGGTGTGCTCTTGAAGCAAGTGAACCATACTATACTCACCCTTCTACCCAAAACGGATCGGGACCCCAAGGTGAGTGACTTTAGACCTATTGGATTGACAAATGTGGTATACAAGATCATTACTAAGATTCTAGATAACCGGATGGCAAGGTTTCTTCCTTCATTAGTTGATAAATGCCAAGGTGCTTTTGTGAAAGGAAGAAACATGGTTGAAAATGTCTTCATTGCCCAAGAACTCGTGAGAGGCTATAATAGAACTAGAATTTCGCCAAGGTGTATGCTCATGGTGGATCTTCGGAAAGCTTTTGACACAGTCTCCTGGAATTTCCTCGAATCAGTGCTAAAAGGTCTCAAGTTCCCGGACAGATTTATAAGGTGGATTATGGAATGTGTAAGCTAAACTTCTTTCTCACTTTCAATCAATGGAGAGTTGCATGGCTACTTTACGGGTAAACGCGGCTTGAGGCAAGGTGATCCTATGTCTACTATGCTCTTTATCCTATGCATTGAATACCTATCCAGATTGCTCAAGCTCAAAACTTCGGATAGATCCTTTTCTTTTCATCCTAAGTGCAAAAGACTAGGTGTCTCTCAGCTTGCCTTTGCGGATGATCTCATGCTTTTTGCCAAAGGTGATTTATCTTCGGTTGGTGTCCTTATGGATTGTCTTGAAGATTTGGAGGCGGCTTCTGGCCTCACACTAAACCCGTCAAAATCTTCCATCTACATTGCGGGAGTGCAAGATTCTATCCGCGACTTGATCTTGGCAAGAGTTGGCTGCCCTTTAGGAGTCTTTCCCGTGCGGTACTTAGGTGTCCCTTTGTCTCCAATCTCTATCTCTGTGGATCAGTTTGCCCCTTTCACTAGTGCAATCTCATGTTATATTCAGAAATGGGGACATCACTCTCTCTCATATGTGGGTAAATTGGAATACAGACCTCTAACAGTTTTGACATAACAACTGTGACGGGACAGGGCCCCGCCATACCCCTGAATATACATGAATCTACAACAATAGGTATCCGTACCAAAAGATGAACCTCCGGAGTAATTGAGCTTCTCAAAAAGCTGAATTGTGATCCTGAGAGCGAGTATCGATGGCGTGTACCTCTACTGCGCATGAGCAACGGCCAGGAAAGGGGTCGATAAAAATATGTACCAAGTATGTAAAACTGAAAGTACTGTAATTAAATCATATAGTCTAAAATAAAGATGGAGACATGTATGATAACCAAATTAATAGCACATTGTGCCTTACTAATAATGAGAGTAAATAAGAGTATACTTTACTCCTGGGACCCGCATAGGTCGTGTGGACCCGCATGAGGTAATTTCCTCGCATAGGACTATTTCACCCGCATGAGACTATTTCACCCGCATGGACCCTAGGGGCCCGTAATGAGTATATAGGTCATACTCGCATCGTGGGTAGCAAATCCACGGAAATGCAGAATGCAAAATGACCCGGGGATTGACCCCGTAATAAATAATATAACTCTAGCACCACCGGCTATCATGAACAACACATGCAAGTTAACAATCTTTAACTCTCATTAATTATACTTAAGGCACTATCATGTAAAATCCGGGAATTTAACCCAAAGTACTATGTACTTCTATTCTATAAAAAAAGACACTTTTTAAATAATAACCCCAAGATACTAACACCCATAGTATCAAGGCATGTCTACTTTTCAAATCAAGTTACTACACCTTTAGAAATTCATTCCAAAGCTTTAAAATCAAGTCGTTTATCCTCTTTTTAAATCAATCAAGTAAACCACTCTTTTACTTCCCATAAAGCCATTATAAAACTTTATGTTATTAGAAAACTAAGCATTTACATCTTTAAAATCAAGGGAGCTTAACTCCCAACTCAACCAAACTTGCACACTTTAAATCAATTCAATGATTCCAAAATGAAGTTGAATTCATTTAAGACTTATACGTCTACCGTACTATACATTTATAAAACTCATGCTCAAGAAGATAGGGAAAGTTCTACATACCTCTTCGGCTCAATCCACTTGCTAAGTCGAATACGCCGCACGTAGAATATCAACCTATAATGATCATAATACGTCATCAACTTCTAGCTTTGTAAGGTAGAATAATTCTAAGTATAAGGCCTCTTATTCTACGTAAAATTGGGCAGCACTTCCCCTGTTTCTACGTACTTTCCTACCCTTTTCAAGGCCCGAAATCAATAACCAATATGCCACATTTAAGGCTCAACAATTCAGTTAATCAAAGGGGATTAACTTGTGATTGTTGTTGATGTTGTTGAGCTGATTGGAAATGGTATTACCGATTTTAAGGGAACTGCAATAGGACCTTATGAATGTGACTTTGATTACAAAGGAAGTACAATGTGCTAAGGACTATCAGAGGTGGAATAAGGCAAGGACAAAATTCTTTCAACAAGAAGTGCAAAAATTCAATGGCTAATATATGGAGATATGAATACGAAAGTATTCCACAACTTGATAATAGAATATTCTATATAAAGGACAAAAAAGGTGATACTCTAAATGATACGTCAGAGACCATGCAAGCTTCTGTGGAATTCTACGTTAACTTGCCGAGAACAAAGAGCTTTGAAAGGGATCATGCAACCAGTAATATAGTGAGACAAGGAACAGTGGTAAGTGAGTAACAGAGAACAATGCTAGAAGGGGAGATTATGAAAGGGAGATAAGCCTTCTTCCTCACGTAAATGGCGATATTGCATATTATTAGGAATTACATGTTTCAAGGTTAGTAAGCCAAGGTATGCTATATATATTGGACTGGTAAGGTCCTCCGCTTCGGCTACGTTGTGCAACATGTTACAATTCTACATAACCTTTGAATAACAATAGTGTGTTGGGGGTAATTGAGGACGGGAACTATGGAACAGTCGAATAATGTCTGTGAGAAATATGAAAACAATGAATAAGTAGGAATGGAATGGTATGATCAAGTATCAAGGCAGAAATGTTTTTTTTCTTTCGTTTAATGACGAGTAGAAGGAAAAATTACGACAATTATGATAAAGGTGAATGAAATTATAGTTTTACAGGTTTCACAAAGGTATGATTACTCCAGAACAGTGTAAGGACCAATGGTAGCGCAGGGACAGTAAGAACACTTCGGCCAAAGGTGACGAACCTCTGATGTTCAGGAAGATAGTATGAGAAATACGTGAGATAAGAGACCCCCAAGGCAACTTGAAATGGAAATGTAAAGGTAAGATGAATGGGCACTCGGTTGATGAGAGACCTAATAATGATAAGACAAGAAAGCTTGACAAACCATTGGATCATGTAACACCGTGAATTGGATCTAAATATATAAAGCATTGGTTCCACAACATATGCAGTTATACCTTTCAGAAAGTGTGTAAACGGAAGTAACAATGAGTAAAGCTCGAGATTAGCACCTAAACATTAAACATTATACTTATCCAATGGCGCCTATGGATAAGTATAAGGTAGACATTAAAAATATAAGTCAAGAGATAATGACATTATAAAACAGATAAATTGTCAGAAAAACACATATGTCTACGAGCATTTTTGAACTGACCATAAGTTCGACGAGATATACTGCATGGGGTTCCCACATCTATTATATCAGACATAGGATCTTAGTTTACAGCTAACTTTTGGAGATCATTCCAGAAGGGATTGGGGACACAGGTTAGTCTCAGCACAGCATTTCATCCTCAGACTGATGGGCAGGCAGAGCGTATTATTCAGACACTAGAGGATATGTTGAGAGCCTGTACTATTTACTTCAGAGGTAGCTGGGATGATCATTTACCACTCATTGAGTTTGCTTATAACAACAGCTACCATTCTAGTATTCAGATGGTCCCATATGAGGCCTTATATGGGAGGAAGTGCAGGTCACATATTAGTTGGTTTGATGTGGGCGAGACTAAGTTACTTGGCTCGGACATGATTCAACAAGTTGTGGATAAGGTGAAGCTTATCCAGGAGAGATTATTAGAAGCCCAGAGTCGACAGAAGTCGTATGAAGATAATCGACGTCGACACTTAGAGTTTCAGCTTGATGATTGGGTGTTCTTGAAGGTATTACCCATGAAGGGTGTGATGAGGTTCGGTAAGAAAGGGAAGCTTAGCCTGAGATACATTGGGCCTTATCAGGTTATTCGTAGGATAGACAAGTTTGCCTATGAGTTGGATCTACCATCTGATTTGGAAGCGGTATATCCGGTTTTTCATGTATCGATGCTACGTAAGTGTATTGGTGATCCTTCTAGGGTTTTCCCTACAGATGATGTTCATGTGACAGAGGAGTTGACATATGAGGAGAGTCCTATAGCTATACTTGATCGTCAGGTGAGAAGGTTACGCATTAATGACGTGTTTTTCGTCAAGGTGTTGTGGCGAAACAATTATAGGGAAGAGATGACGTGGGAAGCAGAAAATGAGAGGAAGAAGAAGTATCCCCACTTGTTCCCTATGCCTACAGGTAATTCGATTCCTTATTTGGCTACATTAATTGGTGAATAATACAAGTGTTATATTGTGGTCATGTGAGGCATCTTTGGGTTTGCTGAGTATTGTTGGAACTTGTAGAAGAAGAGATTAAGTGATAAAAATGTGTGCTGTGAATTTCAGGCACAGTGCCGTGGTGCCAAATAACAGGACCGCAGTGCTGAATCTTCAGAGAGCTGCAGGAATTCCGAAGCCGCGGTGCTGACACTAAGAGTATAAGTTAATAGGTATAGTTAAAGGAGACTATGCCGAAATTTGTATAGCCTGAGACCTATTATGAACATTCGGGGATGAATTTTTCTAAGGGGGGAAGAATGTTACACCCCGTAATTCCACGACATATAAGTGAGAACGTAATTCAGGAAATAAGATTTGAATGTTGGGAAGGAAAGTATATTTACATTTTCTATATGGAATAATTTTGGATGCAACAAATGTGATGACGGGAATTAATACTTGTAGTAGAATTCTTTCCAATGGAGTTATGGACATAGTGTTGAATTATTAAGTCTTGGCATTGAGAATATGAGGCCATCGAAAATTTGCAAGATTTGGCTAAGTGTGGGAGATATTTTTGTGAAGGGAAAAACAAGTGGACAAGTGGGGTTCATGGGTCCCCCCTCCACTTGTGATATATACACTTATTATATATAAGTTTTGCAAGACTTCATTGCCTTATGTTTTTAATAAATATCGTCTCCCTCAACCTCTCTTATCTCTTCATTAACCCTTAAGTTTTCGAAAACAATGGTCAAGTGAGATCAAGACTAACTTATTTTCCAAGATTTAAGTTTTCGAAAACCATGGTCAAGTGAGATCAAGACTAACTTATTTTCCAAGATTAAACTCATTAACTAAGTTCTAAGTCAAGTTAAATACTCCAAGGCAGTGGTCACGGTTTGGACCGATTCTGTCCAAGAAAAAACCTAAGCTTGGGATGAACTTTTTGGAAGATAAACAAGAAAGTAAAATGGTTACAAGCTTGTAGAGGAAACATGTGTGTTGTTTTAACGTGAAAAAACAGTGAAGTGGTGTCGTGTGTTAGGGACTGTTTTGGGCTAAATTTATGGTAAGAATTTTTCTTCCTCTTAATGAATAATGGAAGTTAAATTATGTTGTAGTTAAGGGTGAACTTGTGTTAAGTGAAATGGAGAATAAGAAGTGCATGATACAGTTTTGGCATGTTAGCCGATTTTGGACTGTTTTAGTATATTGGATTCGTTGGTTATTGTTGTTGTTATCGTCACTTATTGCATGTTAAAATGAAGGAATCTTATTAGTGAAAGTTGATATGGTTTATATAAAAGTGTTGAAATATAAATTGGATTTTAAGGAGTTATGGAAAGGGCTTTGGTTTTGGTTGTTGGCCGAAACTGCATGAAACTGTTGAACGTTGTTGTGCTGTTTTAGGGACTGTTTTTGTGGAGTTATAATGCTGGAAATTTTGTTACAATTATGCATGTTTAATGTGGTAATTGATAACGTATGTCCTAAAGGAATAAGGGTATAGAAAGGTGTAGAAAAGACTTCACATTTTACCCTCGTTGTTGTTGGAATATGGACTGATTTTATGGACTGTTTTAATGTGGCTTAAGAGGTCGAATTAACATAAGAAGTAGGTGTGTGAATCACCTTGGTTGCTGTTTTGAACTACCTTTAATTGGTACTTGGTTATTGATGTTATTGGCCTTGTTTGAAAGTTGTGGATGTGAGTATATGTTACACCCCGTATTTCCAAGGCAATGAGATGAGAACGTGCGTACGAAATTGATATTTGAATTTTGGAAAGAAAGAAGAATTACTTTTTCTTAAGGAAAATTCTCGAGAATTTGTGAAGAAAAAGGTTTAGTAATGGGAATTTGATTCTCAAATTTGGTATTTGAGACTTTTGGAATATATTATAATTATGGATTTTTAAGTTCGGATTTGGTCACGTGGGACCCACGGAAAAAATTTACGGTTTTGTGGGGCCCACAATATTTTTAGATATTTTGGCCAATTATGGATTTTTGGGAGATGAAATATTTTTAGACCAATGAGAGGGTGACACGTGGGGCCCACTCGGGAACTTTCTAGATTATGGAATATTATTTTCGGATCTGGTCACGTGGGGCCCACTCGGGAAATTTTACGTTTTGTGGAGGCCCACAGGGTTTTCGATATTTTGACCAATTATGAAAATTTCGGGAAACGGAATATTATGGACCAATGGGAGGGCGACACGTGTCACCCTCCACATGGTCATATGGGACGAAATGGCAAGAAAGAGTAGCCAAGATGAGCTTGATATTATTGACCAAGTCTTAGGGTCAAGTTTCAAGCTTTAGTCATCCAAATCTTGGCCACACATTTGGTCAAATCCTAGCCCTTGATCTCATTATATATACATACCACTACTAGTGCAAGACTAGGATTCTATACTTAGAGAAATTTCAAGAAATTTAGAGAGAAAGATGAGAAGCTCTCGGCCATAAGAAAAAAAAAGAGAAAATTTTGCAATCTTGCTTCATAAATCCCAATATTCAAACCTAAGATCCCTAGATGTATTCTAAGGATATCTCAATACAAAAATCCCGGAAAAACTACGTTTTTACGTTAGTCGCAACATGAAAACCTAAGGGGTTTTTCATGGTTGAAGTTGGAACTTGAAGAGGAGTTCTTCATAAGCTTCTAAGGGTTGCTTGGAGTGGATTGGAACGTCAAGAAGAGGAGCTAAAGTTGCTAAGGATCGACTTTGAATCTTGGATTAGATTTGGGCTTATTGAGGTAATAATCTTCGTCTTACTATTGTAATTGAAGATTTCATGATATGATAAGTTAGAAATGATCATGTGATATATAGAATGAAGATCTATTAATGTTATGGAACTTAGAAGCTCAAAACCGAAAATGGCATGTTAGCCGTTAAGATTGTAAATTAATTTGGTCGATAGTTACAATCTTCGCATGTTATAGGAGAAAAGAATTATAGTTGTTAGAATTGTTATTATGTATATAACATGTTGGAATAACGACTAGGACTAAAAAGGAAATTGAAAGAGAATTGATGTTGTTGTAGCCGAGAATGGCCATTGAATTATTGGACTGTTTTATACAATTGTGGTGCAGAATTTTACACGTCCTGTTAGGCGTGTAATTCCCTTTGATTAGTTGATTGGTTGAGCCTTAAATATGGAATGTTGGTTATTGATTTCGGGCCTTGAAAAAAGGTGGAAAAGTACGTAGAAACAAAGGAAGTGCTGCCCAAATTTCCGTAGAATAAGAGACTTTACACTTAGTATTATTCTACCTTAAAAAGGCTAGGAATTGATAGACGTATTATGGTGATTATAGGTTAAAGTACTACGTATAGCGTATTCTACTTGAAGGGTGGGATAGCTATCAAGATTGAAGTACTTTGGAGCATTTTGCTACTTGTTGATAGTCGTCGCGAGGTATGTGAACCTCTTCCTTCTTTTGGAATGTTCTATGTATGAAATATACATGTGGTGTTATTTCATGATTCCTTCTACTCTTAGAAGTTAAGAGGTACGTGTGTTGATTTACTCTATGTAAAAGGTATGTCTAAGTTATCCTAAGTTCTTACCAAGTCTTATGGGAGATGTTGGTAAGAGTCGTTAGGAAGTATGTGGAGTCGAGGTGACTTTTCTAATTTACTGCACTAATGAGAATAGGTATCGAACAAGCCATTGCAGCGTTAATAAAAATGTATCGACAATCAATTAAATTAAAATGAGTAGAATTCTCCATCTGCATAGAAACTAAGATAAGACAAAATTGTATTACATTTTCTAGATCATGACTGCTTTAATAAGATCGTTATAAGCGAGTAAAACCTATTCACAACTCATAAAAATATATGTTACTTAATTTAAAGAGTTTATGTTATGAAGTTTTGAGACTATGAACCTTGAATTCTTAAAAGGTTATGAGACTTTATTTTTCAAGTTATGGGACTTGATTCTTAAAGGAAGGAATGACTTGATTTAAAAAGGTATGGTTTCCATGATTTATTTCAAAAGTTAAGAGGCTTGATTTCAAAAGAGAATGTAACTTGAGTTTTCAAAAGAAGAAGTTTATTGATTTAAAAGAGAAGGGTGGCATGATTCTTTTATAAGTGTGCATGTACGTAGTATTTTTGGGTTTAGTTTTCCCTAGTGTAATAAGAAATAAAAGTGCCTTAAGTTCTCCAAAATTAAAGGTTGTTATAACGACTTTATGGGAAGTTGTTATAACGACTTAAGAAAGAGTAAGAAAAGATGGTTTAAAATATTATGGATACAATACACCGAGTCTTACAAATAGGCCGGGTTATGTTATGAGATACACCGAGCCTACAATAGGCCGGGTTATGTTATAAGACACGCCGAGCCTACACATAGGCCGGGTTACGTTATGTGACTTTACCGCGTCCCAGAATGGGTCGGGCAGTATACCTTTATGGGCAGACCTATGTGGAACCTTCCCTATCTCTTGAGCATGAGTATTTACAAATGTATAGTACGGTGAGCGTCACGCTTTAAATGAATTCAGTTTCATTTTGATATCATTGACTTGATGTAAAGTATGTAAGTTTGGTTGAGTTGGAAAGTTAAATTCATGTGATTTTAAAGAACGAAATTCTTGGTTTAGAAAGACATAAAGTGTTATAATGGCTTTATGGGAAGTTAATTATAACGATTTTATGGGAAGTTAAATGAGTGGCTTACTCAAATGATTTAAACAAGGATAAATGACTTGGTTTTAAGAAAGACAACTTGATTTAAAGGCATAAGTTGCCTAAGTTTTGAAAGTAGAAGTCACTTGGTTTAAAAAGCCTTGAAATGAATTTCTAAAGGTGTGGTGACTTGTTTTGAAAAAGTAAGCATGCCTTGATACTAAGAGTGTTAGTATCTTGGGGTTTTATATAAAAAGGAGTCTTTTGAAAAGAATGGAGTACGTAGTACTTTGGGTTAAATTCCCGGATTCTTCATGACATGTTAGTGCCTTAAGTTAAATAAAATGAGAGTGCATGCTAATTAAGTCTAATAAGAGTTAAGGTATTTCTTAACGTGCTTATGATATTTATGGTAGTCGGTTGCTTATGTTATGTGATCATGATAGCCAGTTGTGCTTATGTTATGTGACCATGATAGCCGGTTGTGCTTATGTTATGTGATTATGATAGCTGATTGTACTTATGTTACACGATTATGTTAGCCGGTTGTGCTTGTGATATATTATTCATTGCGGGGTCATTCCCCGGGCATGTTGCATTTGCATATTCCGTGGATTTGCTCCCCACGATGCGAGGAAGTTACCTCATGTGGGTGAAACAGTCTCATGCGGGGCGGACCAGTCCTATGTGAGGAAATTACCTCATGCGAGTCCGTAGGGCTCATGCGGGTGAAACAGTCCCATGCGGGGCGGACCAATCCTATGCGAGGAAATTACCTCATGCGGGTCCATACGGCCTATGCGGGTGAAATAGTCCCAGGAGTAGGATTGCATAATGATACTACGGAAGGATGGCCCTAGGTTAATCATAAGCTTCCTGTTTTAAAACCGGCAAAGTTTATTCTTGTTCACTCTCTTTGTTAATAAGGCCCAAGTGTACTGTTAATGTGGTTATAACTCTTATTGAAAATGGGAAAAGATAATATGTGCGATTAAGTTCATGGGTTGTAATGGCACGGTAGTATCTGGTATTTACTTTTTATACTCGCCCCTGTCATTCTTTTGTACAGTTATGATTTGTTTACTGTACCTTATTTCCGTTCCATACTTGCTTTTGTTATCGACCCGCCGAAGTGCGTTAAATGCCCGCAGGTGTTAGGTACACAGGTTAGTGATCCTTGCTCTTAGGATCTCTGTTCAGTTTTTGGGAAAAAGCTCCATTTACTCCAGAGGCTTATCTTTTGGTACGGATCCCTGTTGTTGTAGATTATGTACATTGTGGGTATGACGGGGCCCTGTCCCGTCACAGTTGTTATGTCAATTCTTAGAGGCTGTAGTCATATCTTGTGGGTCGGTTTGTAAAAAAAAAAGGGATGTAACTGCTTTTGGCTTTATATATATATATATATATATATATATATATATATATATATATATATATATATATATATAAATATATATATGTCCAGAGAGGTAGCCTTATCGGCTAGCCTGTTGTTTATCTCCTGTAAATGTACGTTATGAGTTTCATGTATCTTCCGCTGATTTTCTCTGATGTATACCTGTAGGGTGCCCAGGTAGGGCACCAGTCGCGGGCCCGGGGTCGGGTCGTGATAATTGCAGGGTAAACCCCCAAGACATTATACATATTACATAGATTTGCTCTCCACGATGCGAGTATTGCGTATATGCTCATTGCGGGTCTGTAGGGCCTATGCGAGTGAAATAGTCCTATGCGGGTGAAATAGTTCTATACAAGGCAAATTGCCTCATGCGGATGAAATAGTCCCATGAGTAGGATTGCATATTGATACTATGGGCGGGAGGCCCTAGATTGATCATAAGCTTCCTATTTTAAAGCAAGTAAAGTTTACTCTTATTACTCTACTTTTAAAAAGACACAATGTACTGGTATTTGATTATTATACTTGTTACATGCCGACAGTGATGTTGGAATTCCACGGGCATGCTTATCTGATGATGGTTGTATATTATACTTGTTACATGCTGACAGTGATGTTGTATTCCACGAGCATGCTTCTGTGATATCATATGTTGAGTGCGGGTGTCCCTGATTTTGACATGGCTTTCATATGTGAAAGTGGTACGGTGTTACAGTAGTATAGTGATACAAGGTACAGTTGGCTCTGATTGTTATATGACACGGTAGGATCTGGTATTTGATTTTCATACTTGCCTCTGTCATTCTTGTGTACAACTATGCTTTTAATACTGTACTTTATTTCCGTTCCATACTTGGTACCTATTGTACTGACCCCCTTCGGGGGGCCGCGTTCATGTCCGCAGGTCTAGGTACTCAGTTGTGGATCCGCGAGCTTAGTATCCTGGTTCAGCATTTTGAGATAGCTCCAATATTCCGGAGCTTGTCATTATGGCTAGGTATATTCAACTGTATGGCGGGGTCTTGTCCCGTCATAGTATTTGTCCAAAATCTTAGAGGTTTGTAGTCATATGTGGGATGGACTGGCGCGAGTTGTATTTACATTGTTGTACAGTGTAGACTCATTCGGGTGTGATATATTATGGTGGCAGCCTTATTGGCTTTGCCTTTGTCTAAGAAAAAAAAATGAGTGTTATTTATCTTCCGCGTTTTACTTAAGTTGTATGAATAGAAGGGTGTCTAGGTAGGGCACCAGTCACGGGCCCGGAGTTCGGGGCATGACAGAGTGGTATCAGAGCAGTTAGTCCACGGAATGTCTACAAACCGTGTATAGTAGAGTCTTGTTTATCGGTGTGTTGTGCACCACATCCATAAATAGGAGGCTATAGTACATTTAAGATTGGTTTCCCTTCTTCTCACTCTGAGATCGTGCGATAGAGCTGTTATACCCCGTATTTCCAGAGTATGTACGTGAGGGCGTACGTACAAAAGTTTAAGCCTTAAAGTAGACTAAGGGGCGAAAATTTGTGCACAACTAGCGAAAAGAGTCGTTTTCCGACGAAACGTTTTCCGGACTTTGCGAAGGGAAAAATACGGCTATGTCATTTATAATATTTGCGGATTTTTCCGAGAGATGAAATATTTTGGACCAACGAGAGGGCGACACTTGTCACCCTCTAATTGGCGGATTCTTGGGCGTCAATTGGGCGAATTGAAGCTTGGAGTTGGTAGGATATTTTTGTGTGGTAGATGGATAAGGTGGGACCCAGACACACTTGTCCAAATCCTCACCCTACACTTGCCCACCACTTGTCTTGATCTTGGCCATTGGTTGGCCTATAAATACCCCCATTAGTTGAAGACTTCTTCATCCACAAATTGTTTCTAAGTCTTGAAAATCCTCTCCCCCCCTCTTGTAGAAGCTCTCGTCCAAATAAGCCTCCCCCTCCCCCTTTGAGTGGCCCTTGGCCGAGACACACACACCCCCCCTTGCCTAGTTGTTTTCGTAAAATACCCCCCCCCCCCTTGGTAGAAAAGTTGTCTCCAAGTAGTGTTGCTATACCAAAATACCTTGGCCCAAATACCTTGTAGTATTCCAAGGTTACACCTATACTAAAAGCCCAGAAATACTATTATACTTCCCTTCAGTCACAAAAACGAAACCCTAAGGAAAATCTTCACAGTTGGTTGAAGTATTAAGAAGAAGTTGCGTAGAACTTCTAAGGATTGTTTGGAGCGGGTTGGAGCACCCGGAGTAGGAGCTAAACCTTGCTCAGGATCGACATTTATATTTGGATAATTTTGGGCTTATCGAGGTAAATACTCTTGTCCTTATATTGTAATTGGAAATTACATACTGTAGTAGTATAGAAATGTATATAAGATATATAGAAGGATATTACAGAAGAAGAATTAAACTGTACTTACATAGGTATTTCTGATGAGACTTGTGTAGCTTAACGGGTAGGGAAGTGCTGCCCGATTTTCCGTAGAATAGAGAACCCCCCCTGCTTAGATTATTCTACAGAGTAGTCTAGACGTTGATAGACTTGTATGACCGTTATAGGTTGAAGTACTGCAAGTAGCGTATTCTACTAGAAGGGTGGAAAAGACTAGCCGGATTACAGTACTTTGGAGCTATTTGCTAATAGTCGATAATCGTCGCGAGGTATGTGATTCTTCCTATCCTCTTGAGCATGATATTTTAAAAAGAATATATATACAGTACGGTAGACGTACGTGTGTTAACTGAACGTAGTTTTACGGCAATGTCTTTTGACTTAAGCCTGAATAATAAGAATCTTGAAGTATTTCAAAAGAATTAAGAAACCTTTTTGAAAGAAGAGTAATACTTGGTTTTGAAAGCTTAAGAGTTATACTAGCTTTATGGGAAGTTAGGTATAACGACTTAAGAGTGATAAAAAGAATGGTTTATTGATTGTAGAAGTTAAGAGACTTGATCTTAAAAGATAAGAGACTTGACTTAATTGAATTAATATGAATTTTGTTAAAAAGTGTAAAACCTCATTCATGAGTAATGAGTACTTGGTTTTTATAAGGAATATGTTTACTGATTTCGGAAATCAGAATAAGTATCGAACAAACCACTGCAGCGCTAATAAAGGGAAATGTATTGAATAATTAAGTATTATTAAAACCAGTAGAAACCTCCATCTGCATAGAAGCTAAGATGAGACAAAATGATATTACATTTCCTAGATCATGGCTGCTTTAATAAGATTGTTATAAACAAGAATAACCTACTCACACATAAGGCATACGTTACTCAATTATTTTAAAAGAGAGTACGTTATTTGATTAAGACTATGAACTATGAAATCTTTCGAAACTAAAAGACTTGAGTATCTGAAATTAGGCAAACTGGAACTTTCGGAAAAGAATGTTGTTACTTGATTTTAAAACATGAACATATTTGGTACTACGGATAATAGTATCGAGTTGTTTTTACGTAAAAAGAGGTCTTTTTGAAAGGATAAATGTATGTAGTACGTTGGGGTTAAAACCCGGATTTGTTGTAATAAAATAAATGTCTGTGAGTATGATTAAACTTGCCTATGCTTGTTGTGATAACCTTTGTTGTGCAAGTGTTGTATTTACGTACTCTGGCGTCTCGTTGGAGGGTCGGCTATCTGATTGATTGATGGACATACTGACACGATGGGTGGCCCACGGGTATGCTTCCACTAATCGATCCTTTTGGACATACTGACACGATGGGTGACCCACGAGTATGCTTCCATTAGGAGAGTTATCTTGTTATTGGCTTGGACATACTGACACGATGGGTGGCCCACGAGTATGATTCCATTCTAATTGTTATCTTGTTATTTCCTTTGGACATACTGACACGATGGGTGGCCCACGAGTATGCTTCCATTAGGAGAGTTATCTTGTTATTGGCTTGGACATACTGACACGATGGGTGGCCCACGAGTATGCTTCCATTCTAATTGTTATCTTGTTATTTCCTTTGGACATACTGACACGATGGGTGGCCCACGGGTATGCTTCCATTAGGAGAGTTATCTTGTTATTGGCTTGGACATACTGACACGATGGGTGGCCCACGAGTATGCTTCCATTCTAATTGTTATCTTGTTATTTCCTTTGGACATACTGACACGATGGGTGGCCCACGGGTATGCTTCCATTAGGAGAGTTATCTTGTTATTGGCTTGGACATACTGACATGATGGGTGGCCCACGAGTATGCTTCCATTCTGATTGTTATCTTGTTATTTCCTTTGGACATACTGACACGATGGGTGGCCCACGGGTATGCTTCCATTAGGAGAGTTATCTTGTTATTGGCTTGGACATACTGACACGATGGGTGGCCCACGAGTATGCTTCCATTCTGATTGTTATCTTGTTATTTCCTTTGGACATACTGACACGATGGGTGGCCCACGGGTATGCTTCCATTAGGATGGTTCCATGGCCATGCTTATACCGAGGTAAGATGCCGGGGCATGCGGCCGTTGTGCGGGTTATATTTGAGTGATGACTTTGAGGGCGTGAGTCCCTGACTTGACATGACTGCTTTTATATTGTGAACTGTAGTTTTGTTATCATACATGTCTCCTGTTTTGTTTTAGACTGTTATGATTTCGTTTACAGTATTTTCCAGTTTCACATACTTGGTACCTGTTGTACTGACCTCCTTCGGGGGGCTGCGTTCATGCCGCAGGTAGAGGTACATCGGTTGACGATCCTCGCTTCTAGGATCACAAATCAGCGTTTTGGGAAGCTCCGTTTCTCCGGAGGCTTATCTTTTGGTATGTTACCCTGAGTCTGTAGGTTCTTGTACATACAGGGGTATGGCGGGGCCCTGTCCCGCCATAGTTGTCGTTACATTCTTAAGTGCATAATCTTGTTGTGGGCAGGGTTTGTAAAAAGGATTAAACTGTTCAAACTTTGTATATATATATATGCCGAAAGGCGACTTTCTCTCAGATAAAATGTGTCTCATTTTACAATTGTTTCATGACTTGTTTTTATGTTCCGCTGATTACTCTGATGTATGACTACTTGGGTGCCCGGGTAAGGCACCAGTCACGGGCCCCGGAACGGGTCGTGACAAAAGTGGTATCAGAGCAGTTAATCCTCGGAAAGTGTCTTATGACCGTGTCTAGTAGAGTCTTGATTATCGGTGTGTTGTGCACCACATCTATAATCGTGAGGTGCGAGACATTTAGGATTGGTTTCCATTCTTCTCATTCTGAGATCGTGCCTTAGAGCTGCGTTATAAGTTGGACCCCTCTGACGTATCTCATTTTTACCAGTTATGCCTCCGCGCAAGGCAACCCGAGCCCAGATGGGCAAGGCGCGAGGAGCGCTAGTAGAGTAAAGAGGAGTACGAGGTGCGAGCGGTCATTACGAGATAGTGCTTGACGGCGAGTTTTGCGGCGCCGCGGCCCAGCAGAGTTTAGAGCGCAATGATGGGCTGCGAGACCACGATACTGAACCTCCAGTCCCACAGCCTGGAGCAGAGGAGATGGGTTACAAAGAGATGACCCAGTTATTGGCCAGGATAGTGGCAAGGCACGAGGATAAGCTGGATGCAGCGATTCCGGTTCCAGTAGTACCCATGGTTCACCCGAGATCGGATAGTTTGAGGCTACGGGACTTTCTGAGTTGTAGCGCGAGTTCTATGGGTCGAGGCACGAGGATGATCCACAGAGTTCATACGACGATTCTGACGGATCGTAGAGTGATCAAGGCTTCGAAGACCGAGTCGGTGGTCTTAGGTTCGCATCGGCTGCGTGATACTGCAGTCGACTGGTTTGATTCGTGGGAGCTGTCCCGGGGATAGTATGCACTTCCAGCAGTTTGGGACGAGTTCTCAGGGGCATTTCTTGCACATTTCTTGCCTCACGGATGAGAAGGGCTCGGTAATGATTCTTGACGTTGAGGCGGTAGGCGTGCGGTTGGAGTACATTGTGGAGTTTGACTCATTAGCTCGGTACGTCCCCGCATTTGTAGCCGACTTGGAGGACAAAGTGCACCGCTACGTCACCGGGCTTGATGACTACTTGGCGAGGCTTGTTCGTGTAGCTCTTGGTACCGCATGGACATTGCCCGCATACATGCTTATGCACTAGGATGTGAGGAGCGGAGAGGTCGATGGAATGACCGAGATCAGCAGAAGAGGGCCAGAACAGCAGGGTCTTTTGGCGACTTTCGAGGCGGACCGCCTCCGCAGCAGACTAGTTATGCGCCTCCGCCCGATCTGAGTGGTCCTCCACAATCTTGAGGCATCCAGAGTATTCGAGAGCGGTCGTGGCTCGATTCAGATTTTCGGGAGGCGAGGTGTTAGCGGTGAAGCCACCTACCTCGTTGTGGCGATGTGGTAGACTCCATTTTGGGAGTGTCGTGCTAGTTCGTGAGTTTGTTTTACATGCGGCGGAGGCCATTTCTGGAAACTGTCCGACCGGATGTAGCACTGGTGGGGCAGCACAGACTACGGGATCTATGGCTGGTTCATCACCTTCTCTGACTATCGCCTGCCAGGCGTGACTGATTAGAGTAAAGCGGTAGATACAGGTATATCCTTAACCCTCTAGAGTTTTGTATGCTTGATATTATTGTGTGCTATGTACGGATAACGTTGTGTTAATTGTGAGTTAGAAAACATGGTTAGTTGAAAGGGATAAGTATGGGGACAGGGAAGGTATGAACCTTAGAATATTACATGCTGAGACCTTAGATGTAAGGTCGTCTCGAGTAAAGGATTTTGCAAATGATCCTTGTCGGAGTGCTCTATATGCCTAGGGTGTATTAGCATGATAAGTCCATGAGTAGTGTGAGATGGAAGTGGTAGCTTTCATGACGTGAATTAGTAAGATTGTTCCGTATCGGGGAACAAGTGTTTGGCGCGATAGCGGGTCGGGTTAATCTACCGATCGCGTCAACCGTGGCTTTGTATTGTGGTGGGGTCGATTCGGGTGGTCCCGGTAGTAGGGTCACGAGGGTGCCAGGCCCAAGTTTAGATGACCATCGTATGAGTTCGTGGATATGTTCGACCAGAATCGGATCGTGAAGGCCGGGAATGGCCTTAAAGAAGATCGAGGCTAGTAAGATGACCAAGTTTGGAGGTAGTGGCTCCAAAAATTTTGGGAACTGAAGTAATGACTGAAGTATGGTCCATATACTAGAAAGAGTTCAAGTGTTCGAGAAGAGTACGACGTGTAAGGAAGGAAGTGAACATGTGCTAAGAAAATAGAAATGATCATTTTGTTGTGAAGTAAAGGTGCGAAGAGGGTATCTTTTAGACCAAGGGTGGAAGCTTTTGTAATGCTAGAGGTGATTCCTCGTTGACTTGGGTTAAGTAATTGCGCGTGTGTTATTTTGTGGCCAGGTGTGGCATTGGCAACTTGTTAAGAGGAACTTTATCGTTATCTGTCTTGAGAAGGAACATTCGGGACGAATGTTTCTAAGGAGGGGAGAATGTTATACCCCGTATTTCCAGAGTATGTACGTGAGGGCGCACGTACAAAAGTTTAAGCCTTAAAGTAGACTAAGGGGCGAAAATTTGTGCACAACTAGCGAAAAGAGTCGTTTTCCGACGAAACATTTTCCGGACTTTGCGAAGGGAAAAATACGGCTATGTCATTTATAATTTTTGCGGATTTTTCCGAGAGATGAAATATTTTGGACCAACGAGAGGGCGACACTTGTCACCCTCTAATTGGCGGATTCATGGGCGTCAATTGGACGAATTGAAGCTTGGAGTTGGTAGGATATTTTTTTGTGGTAGATGGATAAGGTGGGACCCACACACACTTGTCCAAATCCTCACCCTACACTTGCCCACCACTTGTCTTGATCTTGGCCATTGGTTGGCCTATAAATACCCCCCTTAGTTGAAGAATTCTTCATCCACAAATTGTTTCTAAGTCTTGAAAATCCTCTCCCCCCTCTTGTAGAAGCTCTCGTCCAAAGAAGCCTCCCCCTCCCCCTTTGAGTGGCCCTTGGCCGAGACACACACCCCCTGGCCTAGTTGTTTTCGTAAAATACCCCCCTTGGTAGAAAAGTTGTCTCCAAGTAGTGTTGCTATACCAAAATACCTTGGCCCAAATACCTTGTAGTATTCGAGTTACACCTATACTAAAAGCCCGAAATACTATTATACTTCCTTCATCCAAAACGAAACCCTAAGGAAAATCTTCACAGTTGGTTGAAGTATTAAGAAGAAGTTGCGTAGAACTTCTAAGGGTTGTTTGGAGCGGGTTGGAGCACCCGGAGTAGGAGCTAAACCTTGCTCAGGATCGACATTTATACTTGGATAATTTTGGGCTTATCGAGGTAAATACTCTTGTCCTTATATTGTAATTGGAAATTACATACTGTAGTAGTATAGAAATGTATATAAGATACATAGAAGGATATTACTGGAAGAAGAATTAAATCAGACTTACATAGGACTGTATTTACAGTAGACTTGTGTAGCTTAACGGGTAGGGAAGTGCTGCCCGATTTTCCGTAGAATAGAGAACCCCCCCTGCTTAGATTATTCTACAGAGTAGTCTAGACGTTGATAGACTTGTATGACCGTTATAGGTTGAAGTACTGCAAGTAGCGTATTCTACTAGAAGGGTGGAAAAGACTAGCCGGATTACAGTACTTTGGAGCTATTTGCTAATAGTCGATAATCGTCGCGAGGTATGTGATTCTTCCTATCCTCTTGAGCATGATATTTTAAAAGAATATATATACAATGCGGTAGACGTACGTGTGTTAACTGAACGTAGTTTTACGGCAATGTCTTTTGACTTAAGCCTGAATAATAAGAATCTTGAAGTATTTCAAAAGAATTAAGAAACCTTTTTGAAAGAAGAGTAATACTTGGTTTTGAAAGCTTAAGAGTTATACTAGCTTTATGGGAAGTTAGGTATAACGACTTAAGAGTGATAAAAAGAATGGTTTATTGATTGTAGAAGTTAAGAGACTTGATCTTAAAAGATAAGAGACTTGACTTAATTGAATTAATATGAATTTTGTTAAAAAGTGTAAAACCTCATTCATGAGTAATGAGTACTTGGTTTTTTAAAAGGAATATGTTTACTGATTTCGGAAATCAGAATAAGTATCGAACAAACCACTGCTGCGCTAATAAAGGGAAATGTATTGAATAATTAAGTATTATTAAAACCAGTAGAAACCTCCATCTGCATAGAAGCTAAGATGAGACAAAATGATATTACATTTCCTAGATCATGGCTGCTTTAATAAGATTGTTATAAACAAGAATAACCTACTCACACATAAGGCATACGTTACTCAATTATTTTAAAAGAGAGTACGTTATTTGATTAAGACTATGAACTATGAAATCTTTCAAACTAAAAGACTTGAGTATCCAAATTAGGCAACCGAACTTTGGAAGCGAATGTTGTTACTTGATTTTAAAACATGAACATATTTGGTACTACGGATAATAGTATCGAGTTGTTTTTACGTAAAGAGGTCTTTTGAAAGGATAAATGTATGTAGTACGTTGGGGTTAAAACCCTTTGTTGTAATAAAATAAATGCATGAGTATGATTAAACTTGCCTATGCTTGTTGTGATAACCTTTGTTGTGCAAGTGTTGTATTTACGTACTCTGGCGTCTCTCGTTGGAGGGCGGCTATCGATTGATTGATGGACATACCGACACGATGGGTGGCCGGGTATGCTTCCACTAATCGATCCTTTTGGACATACCGACACGATGGGTGGCCCGGGTATGCTTCCATTAGGAGAGTTATCTTGTTATTGGCTTGGACATCGACACGATGGGTGGCCCACGAGTATCTTCCATTCTAATTGTTATCTTGTTATTTCCTTTGGACATACCGACACGATGGGTGGCCGGGTATGCTTCCATTAGGAGAGTTATCTTGTTATTGGCTTGGACATACCGACCGATGGGTGGCCACGAGTATGCTTCCATTCTAATTGTTATCTTGTTATTTCCTTTGGACATACCGACACGATGGGTGGCCGGGTATGCTTCCATTAAGAGAGTTATCTTGTTATTGGCTTGGACATCGACACGATGGGTGGTCCACGAGTATGCTTCCATTCTAATTGTTATCTTGTTATTTCCTTTGGACATCTTGACACGATGGGTGGCCACGGTATGCTTCCATTAGGAGAGTTATCTTGTTATTGGCTTGGACATACCGACACGATGGGTGGCACGAGTATGCTTCCATTCTAATTGTTATCTTGTTATTTCCTTTGGACATACCGACACGATGGGTGGCCAGGGTATGCTTCCATTAGGAGAGTTATCTTGTTATTGGCTCGACATACCGACATGATGGGTGGCCACGAGTATGCTTCCATTCGATTGTTATCTTGTTATTTCCTTTGGACATACCGACACGATGTGTGGCTACGTATGCTTCCATTAGGATGGTTCAATGGCCATGCTTATACCGAGGTAAGATCTTGGGGCACGCGGCCGTTGTGCGGGTTATATTTGAGTGATGACTTTGAGGCGTGAGTCCCGACTTGACATATCGCTTTTATATTGTGAATCGTAGTTTTGTTATCATACATGTCTCTGCTTTGTTTTAGATCGTTATGATTTCGTTCTGATATTTTCGATTTCACATACTTGGTACTGTTGTCTCGACCTCCTTGAAGTGCGTTCATCTGTAGGTAGATGTCACGCCCGAACCGGGCCGTGGTGGTGCCCTACCCGCACCCTTCTACCTTAACAACTAAGTAAAGCTGCGAATTTAAATAACACCTCTTTATTTTTTTAAAACCCACATCGTGCAGCAGCAAAGTAAACAAGCCGCCATAATATATATAAACAAAAGACACTACACTGTACATGAGTCCAATCCCACATATGAATACAGACCTCTACTATATAACACATGCTTGCTAAAATCCATAGCTACAACAATAAGTAAGCCTTAAGTATTAAAACGACAAAATATATACCTTTCAAAGCCCTTAAAATTTCCAAGATTCGAAGTCGCGCCTTAGCAATTCTTAGCTCCTTTCCTTAAGTTCCAATCCGCTCCAAGCACACCTTAGAAGCCTATGAAGAACCCATCTTCAAGTTCCAACTTCAAAGTTGAAGAACTCCCTTAGTTTCCGCCTTGCGACTAACGTGAAAATACGTTTTTTCCGAAATCTTTCTATTGAGATATCCTTACAACACTCTTAGGAACCTTGGGTTTAAGTCTTGCGGCTAATGGATCAAAACTACAAAATTTGTCTCTAAAAAAACCCTTTGGCCGAGAGCTCTTAGTGGAGTCTTCAAAGTTTTTCAAATAATTCTAAGTGTAAATGAGCTAGTCTTGCACAAGTAGTATACTAATAACATAATGGAGGGCTTGGATAAAAACACTTGTGAGGCTAAGATGAAAATCACATGGATCAAGCTTATGTGGCAAGTTGACAAGTCAACAATGTCAAGCTTAGCAAGACTTATCTTCCACCATGGTAAATGACCATTTTACCCTTGGAATAATTCGACCAAGACCATGTGGGGGTGCCACGTGTCGCCCTCTCATTCGTTCATAAAATTCCGTAACCCTCGTGGGCCCCACAAAACGTAAAATTCCTCGGGTGGGCCCCACATGACCAAATCCGTAAAAATAAATTTCCATAATATTAACAAGTTCCATACTCTTCAAATAATGCATTTTGAGAATCCAATTCTCAATAACGAACATTTTTCCTTTACGACGTCCGGAAGGTTTTCCGTCGGAAAAACAATTCTTCCTTTCGTACTAATTTCCAAGTCTTGTTTCCTTACGTACATTCTCTTATACATGTCCTGGACTTACGGGGTGTAACATTCTTCCCCCCTTAGAAACATTCGTCCCCGAATGTTCTTAGTCGGTTGTCAAGCTATACAAACTCAGCAGATAAACTCTATACTATGCCTAACAATCAAAACTGCACAAGACCAACGATGCCACACATGGCCACCATATCATACGTAGACATAACAATGGACCTTTCGTCCGTGGTCCCTTCTCACAAAACTCGAAGGTTACAGTCTCCTCAAACACGGGATCCTTAGAGGTTCCTTTCTTCCTTACTTGTCATACTTTCTCGTACTTTCAAACTTATCTAGTACACGCACAAAACCTCAAATATTGTTTCTGTTCTCCAAATCCTTGGAGTTACTAACCAATCTTGGCCATTATGCTACTTGAATTTCTTCTAAGGCTCTTCTCGGTCCTTACGACCTAGTTCCGGTGGAACGCATCCACGAACTCGTACAACGATTAACTAAACTTGGGCCTGACATCCTCAGGACCCTATCACATAACGGGACCATTTCTAACTGACATTACCCCATTCCATACTATCGGCTGACCCGAAATGAGTCCATAACCCGACTCACCGTCACACTTAACTTCTCATTCTTAGTCTGAAATAAATCTCTCTCTTATCTCAAGGTACTTCTTACCCTACCCCCTATTCACTAGAGGTTCTTCACATAAGCCAAAGTATTTCTACTGCACAATCTTCCCTATCGGTCTTACACTTATACGGGGTAATTACAACTTGTGAACTTTATACAACTTATAGTCTCAGTTCACCTATCATTCTTGTCAACATTCTTACTTCTCACTTTACTAATCAAAGTATCCCTACCTCTGGGGTACTATCACTTACAACTGCTAGCACCGCTATCTTGGTCAATAACATAACTGCTTCCCTCATGACCCTATAGTCTTCTCCTAACCGAGAAACTGGAGGCTCTGGTGCTGGGGTCTCAAAACCTGGCGCAAAAGAACTCGCCGACTGCGGAACAACATCCGGTATAACCTGGGCATAAGCCCTATCAACTCTCTGAGTCGACTAGTAGCTCCTGCTACTCCTTTGCCCTTCAGGCGGTGTTGCCCTCATGGAGGCATAATCAGAACACAACAATACGTCGAGAGGAATTATCTTACTAACACAATTTCTATGGCACGATCTAGAGTGAGAAGAATAGAAACCAACTCCTAAATGTCCTGTAGCCTCACGCATGGGTGTGGCGCGCAACACCGATAATCAAGACTCTACTAGACACGGTCGTAGACATTCCGAGGATCGCTCACGATACCACTGTCACGCCCGAACCGGGCGTGGTGGTGCCTACAGGCACCTTCTACCTTAACAACTAAGTAAAGCTGCGAATTTAAATAACACCTCTTTATTTTTTTAAAACCCACATACGTGCAAATGCAGCTAAGGCTGCCATAATATATATAAACAAAAGACACTACCTGTACATGAGTCCAATCCACATATGAATACGCACCTAAGAGTTATCTTGAACTATGACGGACAAGGCCCCGTACCCATGCATGTACAAAAGCACATCTTGAAAGAACTTATACCAAAAAGATAAACTCCGAATCAAGGAGCTATCCAAAACTCGAGCGGTCCTACACTGCCGATCACCAAATCTGCGTACCTAAACTGCGGCATGACGCAGCCCAAGGAGGTCGATGCGAAGAATGTACCAAGTATGTGAGCGATGAAATGCGTAATAAAATCATAACAGTCTAAACAAAGCGGGAGACATGTATGATATCCAACCTACAAGACATAACACATAAGCGATCATATCAAGTCGTGGACGCAGCCCTCAAAGTCATTACTCAATATAGCCGTGGGTCTCACGCCCATAATATCAATCATGCGTGGAATCCTTCCTCATCGCGATCCGGCGATGTAATAACACCAATAAGGATACATGAACACCCGGTCCCACCGTGTCCTAAATACCACGTGGTCTCATGCCCGAATCCACATCGTAAAGCATGACCATAGGGTAACACAAACAAATCGGGGACATATATGATAATCAAATTACAACACATTGTGCCTTACTAACAATGAGTAAGCGATGAGTATCCTTACAATATAAACTAGGAAGCTCATGATCAAAGCAGACCATCCGCGCGGATCATTTAGCCATCCTACTCTTGGGACTATTTCACCCGCATAGGCCGCGTGGACCCGCGTGAGGTATTCCTCGCATAGGACTATTTCACCCGCATAAGCCCTTACGGACTCGCATGAGGTATTCCTCGCATAGGCTGGACCCGCCCGCATGGGACTATTTCACCCGCATAAGCCCTACGGACTCGCATGAGGTATTCCTCGCATCGTGGGTATTAAATCCACGGAATTATGCAAATGCCACCAACCCGGGGAATGACCCCGAAACGACTGATATAACAATAGCACACAACCGGCTATTTCCAGCACACATAGGCAAATCCTTAATTACAAGCCAAAGTCCTTACCAAGGCACACTTAGAATAATTCTCTTTAACAAGCCAAAGTACTTATCAAGGCACACTTAGACAAATTCTCAATTTATCAAGCCAAATTACTAATCAAGGCATACATAGAATAATTCTCTTTTAACAAGTCAAAGTACTTATCAAGGCACACTTAGACAAATTCTCAATTTAACAAGCCAAAGTACTAATCAAGGCATACATAGAATAATTCTCTTTTAACAAGTCAAAGTACTTATCAAGGCACACTTAGACAAATTCTCAATTTATCAAGACAAAGTACTAATCAAGGCATACATAGAATAATTCTCTTTTAACAAGTCAAAGTACTTATCAAGGCACACTTAGACAAATTCTCAATTTATCAAGCCAAAGTACTAATCAAGGCATACATAGAATAATTCTCTTTTAACAAGTCAAAGTACTTATCAAGGCACACTTAGACAAATTCTCAATTTATCAAGCCAAAGTACTAATCAAGGCATACATATAATAATTCTCTTTTAACAAGTCAAAGTACTTATCAAGGCACACTTAGACAAATTCTCAATTTATCAAGCCAAAGTACTAATCAAGGCATACATAGAATAATTCTCTTTTAACAAGTCAAAGTACTTATCAAGGCACACTTAGACAAATTCTCAATTTATCAAGCCAAAGTACTAATCAAGGCATACATAGAATAATTCTCTTTTAACAAGTCAAAGTACTTATCAAGGCACACTTAGACAAATTCTCAATTTATCAAGCCAAAGTACTACATACGTACATTCTTTTATAAAAGACTCCTTTCTATGTAAAGCCCCAAGATACTAACACCGTAGTATCAAGGCGTGTCTATTTTTTCAAAGTAAGTTACTACACTTTTAGAAAACTCATTTCAAAGCTTGAAATCAAGTAACTCCAAATTTTCACAATCTAGGCAACTTATGCCGATTAATCAAAATAGACAAATTTCTAAACCGTCCATAAAGCCGTTATAACCAACTTCCCATAAAGCCGTTATAACCCTTTATGGTTTTAGACATATCCATTCCTTCAATAGCCAAGAGACTTATACTATTAAAACCAAGTATCACATACTTACAAATCAAGTTCTTAACTTTCAAAATACTTCAAGTCTCTTAATAGTTAGAAAACAAGTTTTCTTCTACTTTTTAAACCTCAAGTAACTTCACCCTTAACACAAGTTACTTCTCTTAAATCATGTCATTTCTCCTCTTTTAAATCAAATAAGTAAATCACTCCTTTGACTCCCCTAAAGTCATTATAATGACCTTTAGGATTTTTGGAACTAAGGCACTAGCCAAAAGATTTGGAAACCACTTCCTTTTCAAGTCTCTATGTACTTTAAGAAAAATACCTTCACTTTTAAGAATCCAAACTTCACTAAGGAAATGGATTATACAACTTACAATTTAAACATCAAAGTACACTCAAGGAAGTACATAGAACAAATTCTATTTTAGGCAATCCAAATACAAGCAAGGAATGGATCATTCAAGGAGTAGAACTTACTTTCTTTATTCTAAGGAATCACGCTAGAAGAGGAGATAGTTCACATACCTTTTCAGCTAAATCCTCAAGCTAAGCCGAATACGCCGTACATAGGAGTGTCAACCTAAAATGGTCACAACAAGACTATCAACTTCTAGTCTCTATGTAGAATAATACTAAGTATTTAGTCTCTAATTCTACGGAAAATCTAAAAGACTTCCTTTGTTTCTACTCACTTTGCCACCTTTTTCAAGGCCGAATACAATAACCAACAAGCCACATTTAAGGCTCCAACAACAACCAAACAAAGGGGATTACACGCCTTACAATACGTGTAAAATTCCGCCCCACAATTCATACAAAATAGTCTAAGGCACACTAGCCAATTCTCGGCCAACTTACATAGCAACACTAAGTCTTTTCCAATCCTTTTCCAATTCCAAGTTCTAAGGTCTAACATGTTATATAGTCTAAACAACTTCAACAACTACAATTTCCTTCTTTAAACAACATGCGACACATAGACTAATAATCGACTTGAATTGTAATATTTAAGCTAAACATGCTAGTTTTCGGATTAGGGTTCCAATAGCCAATAAACATATCAAACTTCATACTATATAACACATGCTTGCTAAAATCCATAGCTACAACAATAAGTAAGCCTTAACTATTAAAACGACAAAATTTATACCTTTCAAAGCCCTTAAAATTTCCAAGATTCGAAGTCGCGCCTTAGCAATTCTTAGCTCCTTTCCTTAAGTTCCAATCCGCTCCAAGCACTCCTTAGAAGCCTATGAAGAACCCATCTTCAAGTTCCAACTTCAAAGTTGAAGAACTCCCTTAGTTTCCGCCTTGCGACTAACGTGAAAATACGTTTTTTCCGAAATCTTTCTATTGAGATATCCTTACAACACTCTTAGGAACCTTGGGTTTAAGTCTTGCGGCTAATGGATCAAAACTACAAAATTTGTCTCTAAAAAAAACCCTTTGGCCGAGAGCTCTTAGTGGAGTCTTCAAAGTTTTTCAAATAATTCTAAGTGTAAATGAGCTAGTCTTGCACAAGTAGTATACTAATAACATAATGGAGGGCTTGGATAAAAACACTTGTGAGGCTAAGATGAAAATCACATGGATCAAGCTTATGTGGCAAGTTGACAAGTCAACAATGTCAAGCTTAGCAAG
The DNA here is from genome assembly GCA_029844215.1 of Przewalskia tangutica. Taxonomy (NCBI): domain Eukaryota; kingdom Viridiplantae; phylum Streptophyta; class Magnoliopsida; order Solanales; family Solanaceae; genus Przewalskia; species Przewalskia tangutica. The sequence goes on from CM056719.1 coordinate 125,084,925, forward strand.
ACTTATCTTCCACCATGGTAAATGACCATTTTACCCTTGGAATAATTCGACCAAGACCATGTGGGGGTGCCACGTGTCGCCCTCTCATTCGTCCACAAAACGTAAAATTCCTCGGGTGGGCCCCACGTGACCAAATCCATAAAAATAAATTTCCATAATATTAACAAGTTCCATACTCTTCAAATAATGCATTTTGAGAATCCAATTCTCAATAACGAACATTTTTCCTTTCCGACGTCCGGAAGGTTTTCCGTCGGAAAAACAATTCTTCCTTTCGTACTAATTTCCAAGTCTTGTTTCCTTACGTACATTCTCTTATACATGTCCTGGACTTACGGGGTGTAACAGTAGAGGTACATCGGTTGACGATCCTCGCTTCTAGGATCACAAATCAGCGTTTTGGGAAGCTCCGTTTCTCCGGAGGCTTATCTTTTGGTATGTTACCCTGAGTCTGTAGGTTCTTGTACATACAGGGGTATGGCGGGGCCCTGTCCCGCCATAGTTGTCGTTACATTCTTAGAGGTCTGTAGTACTGTTGTGGGCAGGGTTTGTAAAAAGGATTAAACTGTTCAAACTTTGTATATATATATATGCCGAAAGGCGACTTTCTCTCAGATAAAATGTGTCTCATTTTACAATTGTTTCATGACTTGTTTTTTTATGTTCCGCTGATTACTCAGATGTATGACTACTTGGGTGCCCGGGTAAGACACCAGTCACGGGCCCCGGAACGGGTCGTGACAAGAGCTGTGTTGTTAGGGTAGTCTCTCCTTAACGTATTATTGTGATTGCAGCTTTGAGAAAGACAACAGTGACCCAGAAAGGATTATATGGATTGCGTATCCATGTTGGTAAAATTATCGTATAGATGGTATTACGATGACGTATATTTGTACGAGCGTATTTACTTGGGGTCATATGTGTGTTGCCTAGAATGATTATGAGTTACCATAAGTTGGTAAAGCCTTGATAAATGTTTGGAAGGTGTGAAACAGTTTATTGAATCCACACCTAGGTTTAATATATGTACTGATTTGGAACAGTCAGGAGGTAATGAGCTGTCTAAGATTGTGTTAGACTCTTAGAAGATCATGTGCAATTTATTTGATAACATACCATGTCGTTAGATTAAGCTGTGTTGTACGCTTAAGTGATTATCTGAAAAATAATGGTATGGAGTAATTAGAGTTGTTGTGAGTGAGACAACATGATTATGAGATATTAAGAAGCTACATTTTCCGTATGTGGGGACTGATTGTTACACCCCGTAATTCCAGGACATGAGTAAGAGAATAGACGCGAGAGCGCAAGACTTGAAAATTGGTACGAAAGAAAGAATTGTTTTTCCGAAGGAAAATCTTCCAAACTTCGGAAAGGAAAAATGTCCGTTGATGAGAATTAGATTCTCAAAATACATTATTTGAGGAGTATGGAATTTATTATCATTGTGGAAATGTATTTTACGGATTTGGTCACGTAGGGCTCACCCGAGAAATTTTACGTTTTGTGGGTCCCACGAGGGTTACGAAATTTTATGGACGAATGGGAGGGCGACATGTGTCACCCCCCACATGGTCTTGTTCGAAATATGCCAAGGACAAAATGGTCATTTGACCAAAGTATAGATGACCAAGTCTTGCAAGCTAAGAGCTTGAGATAATTGACTAAGTCAAGAGCCCACTTGGCTTGATATTTAAATCCCTTCATCTAAGACCACACAAGTGTTATAATCTTGACCCTCCATTGTTTTATATATACTACACTAGTGCAAGACAAGTCTTCAACACTTAGAAAAAAATTGAGAAAACTTTGTGCACATAAATGTTACTCTCAGCTTTGAGCCTCTCTCCACACATTTTTTTTTAGTTTGTGGTTCATTATTCACAAGACTTTAACCCAAGGTTCCTAGGGGTATTGTAAGGATATCTCAATAGAAAGATCCCAGAAAAACGACGTTTTTACGTTAGTCGCAAGGCGAAAACCTAAGGTGTTCTTCAACTTTGAATATGGAACTTGAAGAGGAGTTCTTCATGAGCTTCTAAGGAGTGTTTGGAACGGATTGGAACATAAGAAGAGGAGCTAAAAATTGCTAAGGATTGACTTTTACGCTTGGACATTATTAGGGCTTATTGAGGTAAAATCTTCATCTTCTTAATGTAATTGAAGATTACATGTCTTAGTAGTTAAGAAATGAGCATGTGGTACATAGAATGAAGTTTGAAATGATTTGGATCATGTCGACATGTTAAAACCGAAAATGGACAAGTTAGCCATTAATGTTGTAATCAATTTGGTCGATAGTTACAATCGTCGCATGTTAAGGAAGAAATGATTTATAGTTGTTATAATTGTTATTATGTATATAACATGTTGGAATAACAACTTGGATTGAAAAAGGAAATTTAAAGAGAATTGATATTATTATGGATAGTGTTATTGCCAAGAATGTGCCTTAAGGAATGGACAGTTTTATATTGATTGTGGGGCAGAATTTTACACGTCCTATTAAGGCGTGTAATCCCCTTTGTATTTGCTGAATTTTTGGGCCTTAAATGTGGCGTTTGGTTATTGATTTTTGGGCCTTGAAAAAGGTGGAAAAATACGTAGAAACAAAGGAAGTGCTATCCGATTTTCCGTAGAATTTGGTGACTTTACACTTAGAATATTCTACGTTTGAAGCTAGAGGTTAATAGACGTATTATGGCCATTATAGGTTGAAGTACTACGTATAGCGTATTCTACTTAAAGGATGGAATAGCTATAAAGGTGGAAGTACTTTGGGGCAATTTGCTACTTGTCGATAATCATCGCGAGGTATGTGAACATCTTCCTCCTTTTGGGCATGATTCTATGTATGAGATATACATGTGGTGTTATTTCATGATTACTTCTACTCTTAGAAGTTAAGAGGTATGTATGTTGATTTACTCTATGTAAAAGTTATGTCTAAGTTATCCTAAGTTCTCACCAAGTCTTATGGGGGATGTTGGTAAGAGTCGTTAGGAAGTATTTGGAGTCGAGTTGACTTTGCTAATGTACCACACGAATGAGAATAAGTAAAGAAAATGTATCGACAATCAATTATATTAAAATGAGTAGAATTCTCCATCTGCATAGAAACTAAGATAAGACAAAATTGTATTACATTTTCTAGATCATGGCTGCTTTAATAAGATCGTTATAAACAAATATAACCTATTCACAACGCATAAAAGTATATGTTACTTAATAGTAAAGAGTTTACGTTATGAAGTTTTAAGATCATGAACCTTGAATTCTTAAAAGGTTAAGAGACTTTATTTTTAAAGTTAAGAGACTTGAAATTCTAAGTTAAAGAGACTTGATATTCTAAGTTAAGAAACTTGATTTCTAAAGTTAAGAGACTTGAAGTATTTTGAAAGTTATTTTACTTGATTTGAAAGTATAAGTCTCTTGGTTATAAAAAAAGAAGAATGTAAGTGCCTAAAGCATAAAGTTAGTATAACGACTTTATGGGAAGTTGGTTATAATAGCTTTATGGAAAGATGAAAGAATGGTTTTGTCTAGTAATGTAAACAAACAAATGACTTGAAATAAGGAAGGGAAATTTGATTTAAAGGTATCAATTGCTTAAAGTTTTAAAGTAAGAGTCACTTGATTTAGAAGCCTAGAAATGTATTTCTAAAAATGTAGTGACTTGTTTGAAATATAGACATGTCTTGATACTACGGGTGTTAGTATCTTGGGGGTTTATATGAAAATGAGTCTTTTGAAAGGAATGGAAGTACGTAGTACTTTGGGTTAAATTCCCGGATTTTTATGTGAAACGAAAAGTGCCTTGAGTATATAAAATGAAAGTCTAAAGATTTAATGAACTTGCCTATGCTTGCTTGTGATAGCCTTGAGTGCAAGTATTATATGTTTATGCTGCCGTGACTCTCAGTTGGAGGGTCGGTTGTCTTGTTGTGAATTTACTTGGACGTACCGACAGTGACGGAGGCTTCCACGGGTATGCTTCCATTGTGATCGATCATTGGACATGCTTATACGATGTGGGATTCCAGGGCATGCGACCAGGATGCGGGTTAGATTCCCGGATTGTTTTTATTACTCCTTGGACATGCTTATACGATGTGGGATTCCGGGGCATACAACCAGGAGGCGGGTTAGATTCCCGGATTTATTTTATTACCCCATGGCCATGCTTATACGATGAGGGATTCCGGGGAATGTGACCATGTTATGTACTATTACTCCATGGACTAGCTCCCCATGAAGACATGTACCCGATATGAGGGATTCCACGGGCATGTTATATAGGATTATTACCCCATGTATTAGCTCTCCATGAAGTCATGTACCCGAGATGAGGGATTCCACGGGCATGAGATATATATATATATATATGTATTGTATATGTGTCTGTAAGCGGTGAGGTAGGATGCCACGGGCGCGTCACATGGTTATATGTTACACTTACGGCTGTCGGCAGTGATGGGGGATTCCACGTGCAGGAGATATATATATGTATTGTATATGTGTACGCCAACAGTGAGGTGGGATGCCACAGGCGCGTCACATGGTTATATTTTACACTTATGGCTGTCGGCAGTGATGGGGGATTCCACGGGCACGCTTTGATATTTGTGGGCTTGAGACGCTTATTGGAATATGTGATGATATTTGAGGGCTTGTGTCCGTAGCCCTGTGTGACTATTGTTCATGTGTTGAAATAGTCTTTAAAAGGTAAAACTGACTTTCATTAACATCACTTTGGCAAGGCACAGTGTACTGTTATTTTGGTTATCATACATGTCTCCAGCTTTATATAGACTGTTATGATTTCATTACAGTATTTTCAGTTTCACATACTTGGTACATATTTCGTACTGACCTCCTTCGGGGGGCTGCGTTCATGCCGCAGGTTGAGGTATATAGCTTGATGATCCTCATTTTTAGGATCACTTTTGTCACGACCCGAACCCGGGCCCGTGACTGGTGCCTTACCCGGGCACCCAAGTAGACATACATCAGAGTAATCAGCGGAATATAAAAACACAACATGAAACAATGTAAAAGAGACACACTTTATCTGAGGAAAAGTTGCCTTTCGGCATATATATATAAACACAAAGTGAACAGTTATATCCCAACTTTACAACGGGACTACAGACCTCTAAGGAAGCAAAACAACTATGGCGGGACAGGGCCCCGCCATACCCTGAATGAACATAAATATCTACAACATCAGGGACTATACCAAAGATAAGCCTCCGGAGAAACGGAGCTTCCCAAAACGCTGAACTGTGATCCTAAGAGCGGGGATCAACAACTGGTGTACCTCTACCTGCGGCATGAACGCAGCCCCCCGAAGGAGGTCAGTACAACAGGTACCAAGTATGTGAAACTGAAAATACTGTAAATGAAATCATAATAGTCTATATAAAATAGAAGACATATATGATAACCAATTTACGATACACCATATGTAAGCAGTCATGTCAAGTCAGGGACTCATGCCCTTGAAGTCATCACTCAATATAACCATGGGTCTCATGCCCACAATATCAATCATGCCCGTGGAATTCCTTCCTCACTGCCGGCAGTCCATGATATAAAAGCACCAAGGAATACACATGATCACCAGGTCCCACTTGTGTCAAAATAAAACCGTACGGGGTAAGTACGAAGGCATAACCGACTACTAAAACCCACAGTACCATCAATGCTATAAAACTGTATCACGAGGTCTTTCTAGACCGCACCACATGATCGAAGCTGGCCGCTCGCCCTCAGTATCAATGTGCGCGTCTAATCCTGGAGCATACCGCTGCTCCGCATAGGCCACACATAGGCCCGCATGAGGTATTCCTCGCATCGGGGGTAGCTAGCCCGCGGTACCCTCCTGGACTCCGCGATCCGCATAGTCACATAGACCGCGTAGTCACACGCATCGCATAAGGCACTCGCCGCGACGGATAATACACCCGAATGATCAATCTCGAACTCCCGCTCCGCATAGTCACACGCATCGCATAGCCGTATAGACCGCATCAAGGTGGCAAGCCCTCGGTATAACAAGTCAAGGGTATGTGATATAATAACAAGATAACGGGCTTAACGTTTAACAACGTAAGCACAACAGGAATAACCCCCTTACACAACATCACAAGATACTAACACACGTAGCATCATAACATGTTTACTTATCAAACCAACAAGGAAGCATTACAAGGCTATCACAAACCAACATAGTCAAGTTATTCACTCAAGGTACTTTCTACTTTATGTCAACAAGTTCGGTTTTGTCCCCAAGTACTTCATACATTAACTCTTTAAAACCAAGTACTCATTGCTCATGAACGAGGTTTCACACTTTTTAACAAAATTCATATCAAGTTAATTTAGTCAAGTCCCTTATCTTCAAAAGATTCATAGATCATAGTTTTAAACACTTAACAACGTAATCTCCTTTTTAAAACAATTTGAGTAACATATGCCTTATGTGTGAGTAGGTTATTCTTGTTTATAACAATCTTATTAAAGCAGCCATGATCTAGGAAATGTAATATCATTTTGTCTCATCTTAGCTTCTATGCAGATGGAGGTTTCTACTGGTTTTAATAATACTTAATTAGTCAATACATTTCCCTTTATTAGCGCTGCAGTGGTTTGTTCGATACTCATTCTTATTTCCGAAATCAATACAAGGCGTTCCCAAACAATTAAGTAAACCGTTCCTTTTATCTCTCTTAAGTCGTTATACCTAACTTCCCATAAAGCTAGTATAACTCTTAAGCTTTTAAAACCAAGTATTACTCTTCTTTCAAAAACGATTCTTAATTCTTTTGAAATACTTCAAGATTCTTATTATTAGACTAAAGTCAGAAGACATCGCAGTAAAACCACGTTCAGTTAACACACGTACGTCTACCGTACTATATATATTCTTTTAAAATATCATGCTCAAGAGGATAGGAAGAATCACATACCTCGCAACGATTATCGACTAATAGCAAAATGCTCCACCGCTATAACCCGGCTAGCCTTGTCCACCTTCCAAGTAGAACATGATACTCGCAGAACATTCAACCTATAAAGGTCATATACGTCTATCAACATCTAGACTACTCTGTAGAATATTCTAAGCAGATGGTTCTCTATTCTACGGAAAATCGGGCAGCACTTCCCTACCCGTTAAACTACACAAGTCTACTGTAAATACAGTCCTATGTAAGTACAGTTTTAATCTCATTCTTTAATATTCTTCTGATGTGATTTCAATTCAATTCTCTTCTCTTATACCATCCTTCTATATATCTTATACTCATTTCTATACTACTACAGTATGTAATTTACAATTACAATAGAAGGACAATAGTATTTACCTCGATAAGCCCAAAATTATCCAAGTTTAAATGTCGATCCTGAGCAACGTTTAGCTTCTACTCTGGGTGCTCCAACCCGCTCCAAACAACCCTTAGAAGTTCTACGCAACTTCTTCTTAATACTTCAACCAACAATGAAGATTTTCCTTAGGGTTTCGTTTTGTGACTAAAGGATATAAGGTAGTATTTCCGGGCTTTTAGTATAGAGGTAACTTGGGAATACTACAAGGTATTTGTCTAAGGTATTTTGGCATAGCAACAATACTAGAAGACAACTTTCTACCAAGGGGGGTGTTTGGACGAAAAACTTTCTAACAAGGGGGTTCTAGAAGCCACTAGGAAGGGGGGAGGGAGTTGGGACGAGAACACTACTACAAGGGAGAGTATTTTGAGACTTAGAAAGTGTGGAGTGGATGAAGAAGTCTTCACTCGAGGGGTATTTATAGAACACTCGAGGACAAGATTAAAACAAGTGGAGGTTGGGATTAGGATCCGTGAAAGATGAGGTCTTCCAACCAAGTGTGTCCCACAATATTAGGACATATGTCCACCACAATATTGGAACACATGCCCACCACAACAATGAGCCATGTGGACTCCACTACCTCACAAAAAACGTCCACAATTTACCTACCCCACCAAAATCAACTTGCAAGACTTGACCATTTGACTTGCCCACTAGGCCCCCAATTCGTCAACCAAAGCCAACTAAGGGTGACACGTATGTCGCCTCCTAATGGTCCAAAATATTTCGCCTCTCGGAAAAATCCGTGTCGGTTAAAATATTAAAAGCGTAGAATTTCCTTCACAAGGCTCGGAATCTTTTCCGTTGAAAGTTCATAATTCCATTCTTAACCTAATTAGGGTTTGTACAAATGTATGTACGTCCTCACATACATACTCTGGAAATACGGGGTATAACATTCTCCCCTCCTTAGAAACATTCGTCCTGAATGTTCCTTCTCAAGACAGATAACGATAACGTTCCTCATAACTTAAACAGTTTGCAAATGCCACACATGGCCACAATACAACACGCGCAAATACTTAAATCCAAGTCCACGAGGAATCACCTCTATCATCACAAAAGCTCCCACCCAAGGTCTAAAAGATATTCCCTTCGCACCTTTACTTCACAAAAGTAATGATCACTCCTATTCTCTTGCTCGTCGTACCCTCCTCGAACACTCGAACACTTCTTAAATAAACTTACCACCTTCCTATTATTGCTTCAGTTTCCAAAATCTCGGGGTTACTATCTCCAACTTGGTCATCATCAACTGGGAACACTCTGGATGGATCTCCGATACTCTTCCGAACATAGCAACATGAAAGACCGGACGTACTGCCTCCCGTCGGACGCGGCTAACTTATAGGCAACCGCCTATCCTCCAAAGGATCTCAAACGCCTCGATTACCTCAGGCTAAGTTTCCTCTGTTTTCCAAATCTCATCATGCCCTTCCGGGGTGGTACCTTCAAGAAAACCCACCGTCAACCTGAACTCCAAGTGTCGACGCCGATTATCCGCATGACTTATGTTGACTCTGAGCTGCCAATAACCTCTCCTGGATAAGCTTCACCCTATCCACATTCTGCTGAAACAAGTATGAACCAACTATCAGAATCTTGCCAACATCGAACCAATCGACCGTGACTACTTCCGCCCATACGAGGCTTCATAAGGCACCCTCCGAATCGATATGGTAGCTATAATAATACTCACCAACGAGGTGAATAATCCTGCAGCCTACCTCAAATCAAAAACACCGGCAGGTGAATGCAATCCGAGACTCACCGAGTTTCTAACCCCTTGGTAAAACTTCCAAAAGAAATAAGCGTAACACTGGCTCCACCGCTGTCATAAGGTGAAAGTAGGAACCTCGTGCGACTTTACAATCTTCCCGATATATAACATCTCGCATAACCTCTGCGAGTAAACGGTCTGATGAAAGACTAGAGGATCGACCCATCGGCGACTCATGGTCGAACACATCTACGAACTCGACGATGGTGTAACGCCTGAAATCGGGCGTCACAGTGCCTTACCCGGGCACCCTAGTGATACAACATCGAGAGAAAACCAATGAAATAAAACTTTACACATGAAATGAGAGATATAGTAAATAAGCAGGCCAACCAAAGCGATTGCCTTCAAGATATACATAAAACTCATGCAGTTTAATCCTTTTACAACCACGCCACAACAAGATTACTCTGCACCTTAAGATTTATACAACAACTATGACGGGACGGGGCCGCCAACCCCGAACGCATAAGAACTTACGCACTGTGGTAACATACAAAGATAAGCCTCCGGCCAGGAACGAGCTTCCCAACGCTGAAATGAGATCCTAAACGCGGATCGGCGGTAGATGTACCTCTACTGCGGCATGACGCGGCCGAAGGAGGTCGATTACAACAGTACCAAGTATGTGGCAGAATATCAGTAAATGAAATCATAATAGTCTATATAAAGCGGGAGACATGTATGATGACCAAACTACGATATATAACATATAACGATTCACATCAGAGCGAGGACTCACGCCTCCAAATTATCACTGCGTGCGTGGAATTTCTTCCTCACCGGCGATTTATGATATAACAATACCAAGGATTATACATGAACACCATGTCCCACTGTGTTATAAAACCGTCAGACAAGTATAACTACGAATCGACCGTACTAATAATACAATGCAACCAAAACACGGTCACGGGGCAAGTGCGAGCCGACTCACGGATACCAAGGCGGTCACGCACCGACCGGCAAGCAATCTGGTGACCACGGGGACGGCCGTATCACGAAACTTCGTCACTATCTGAGCAGGGCAAGTGCGGTGACTACGGATACCAAGGCCGAATCGATCACGAGGCAGGCGGTAGCGAGCCGACCACCGGATACCCAGGCCGAACAGTAAGAAACCTCAACCAGTCAACCGGCCCTCTATCGAGAGACGCGGTAACACAGAAACACCACACTTGCACCACAAAGGCTATCATCACAAGCATAGGCAAGTTTCACAACAACAAGCATAGGAATGTTTCACCACAACAAGCATAGGCAAGTTTCACATCACTCAAAGTACCTTCATTTTATGCCAAAGTCCGGGTTTCAACCCTAAAGTACTACGTACGTTAAATTCTTTAAAAGAGATCCATTACTTATCAAAGTCACCCGATACCCGTAGTATTAGAATGACCAACCCACATTCCTTTTCAAAATCAAGTAACAACATTCTTTTCCTAAGTTCCAGTTTGCCTAGTTTCAATTACTCAAGCTTCTCATTTTCAAATGGTTTCATAGTTCATAAACTTAATCACTTGATTCCTTTTTAGAACAATTGAGTAATATAAGTCTCACGTGAGAGTAGGTTATTCTTGTTTACAACATTCTTATTACAGCAGCCATGATCTAGAAAATGTAATATCATCTTGTCTCATCTTAGTTTCTATGCAGATGGAGGTTTCTATTGGTTTTAATACGATACATCATTATTCAATACATTTTCCTTTATTAACGCTGCAGTGGTCTGTCGATACACATTCTGATTTCCGAAATCAGTAAAACATTATCCCTTTAAATAAAACCAAGTACTCAATACTCACGAATGAGGTTTCACACAAACATCCACATTAAAACAAATAAGTTAAGTCTCTTATCTTATAAGATCAAGTCTCTTAACTTCTAACATCAGTAAACCATTTTCTTTACCTCTCTTAAGACATTATACCTAACTCCCCATAAAGCTAGTATAACTCTTTTTAAAACCTTTTAAAACAAAGTGTTACTCTCTCTTCCAAAACGATTTATAAATCTTTTGAAATACATCAAGTTCTTTATTATAACAAGCCGCTTATAATTCACATCGATTACCTTTTAAAACCACAAGTATTTTCTTACCTATATAAAGTCGTTATAACAACTTCCCATAAAGCGTTATAACACTTTATGTTTTAAGAACAATCAAACACGATTAACACGTATGCGTCACCGTACTACATAGTTCACACATATCATGCTAGAAGAGATAGGAAGAGGTTCACATACCTCGCGACGATTTAACGACAATAAGCAAAATGCTCCAAGTACTACAACCTTGCTAGCCCTTTCCACTCCTCGAGTAGAATACGCTACTCTTAGTACTTTCACCTATAAAGGCCACAAACGTCTATTAAATCTTAAACACACGTTCCCATCTTTCTACGTAAAATTCGAAGACTTCCGCAATGACAGCGTAAATCTCCTCTCTATCGGTGGCTACCAAGCCAACGTGGGGTTAACACGCCTAACCGACGCGTACAATTCTACTACGGTAATGCTACATAAGTCTCATGTAATACAACCTAGGTAATTACGATTCGCTTCTTCTCTTTATTATCCTTCTATGTGATTCTTGCTCAATTCTTCATTCTTGAGCTTAAGTCAAAAGACATTGCCATAATACTAAGTTCAGTTCTATATATAGTATACAACACTATATATTCAACACTTATGTAATTTCCAATTACAATAGGGGGACAAGATATTTACCTCGATAAGCCCAAAAATTATCCGAGTTTAAAGTCGCTCCTGAGCAAGGTTTAGCTCCTCCTCCGAGTGCTCCAATCCGCTCCAAACAACCCTTAGAAGTTCTACGCAACTTCTACTCCATACTTCAACAACGGGTGAAGATTTTCCTTAGGGTTTCGTGTAGAGGCTAAGGAAAGTATAATCGTAATTTTCCGGGTTTTTCGTACAAAGGGTACTTTGGAAAGTACTACAAGGTATTTGGGCTAAAGTATTTTGGACATTATAACAATACTTAGGAGAGTATTTCTATACCACAACAAAGGGTATTATACGAAAACAACTAGGCTAGTGGGTACCCACTGCCAAGGCACCACAGCTGAGGAAGCGAACTTCAAGACTTAGGCAATTTGTGGATGAAGAAAGTCTTCACAAAGGAGCTATTTATAGCAAAACCAAAGGCCAACCAAGGGCCAAGATCCTTCCAAGTGTATCGCAAGTGTAAGGGCAAGATTAAACCAAGTGCACCCTAAACCCTACTCCACAAAACACTCCACAAAACAAGCCACAAAACAAGGCACAAATCAAGGAGCCAATTGGCCAAGAGAACGTGACCCATTTCGTCAAGCCATGCCATGGTTGCCGTCGAGCCTTCCAATTAGAGGTGACAAGTGTCGCCTCTCGTTGGTCCAAAATGTTTCGTCTCTCGGAAAAATCCGCAAAAATATAAATGACATAGCGGAATTTTCCCTACGAAGTGGAAACGTTTCGTCGAACGACTCCTTTCGCACTTGTGTACAAATTTCGAAACTATGCCTACTTAAGGCTCAAATTGTACACGTCGCCCTCACGTACATACTCGAAATACGGTATAACATTCTCCCTTAGAAACATTCGTCCGAATGTTCCTTCAAGGTCTCAAAACAAGCGGCGTCGTGATAGTCTTCACCGCTATACGTCGAAAACAATCATGCCACACCGCCACAAAACATACGCTCACTTTTCCCTTCTCGTAGTACTCGTCACGAACACTCGAACTCGTTCTAGTATCCGTACCACATACATCAACGCTCGTTTCCAACCTCGAGTCACTACCTCCAAACTTGGTCCTCTCACTAACCTCGATTTCCCTAAGGCCATTCCGGCCTTCACGAACTGATTCGATCGAACGCGTCCACGAACTCATACGATGGTCATCTAAACTTGGGCCTAGCACCCTCGTGACCCTACCACTGGCGGGACCACCAGACCCACCCCAAACCGGGTTACGGGTTGACCCGCAAATGGTCCTCAACCCGACCCAACCGCGCCAACTCTTGTTCCCGATCCGAACGATCTTACTATTTCACATCATGAAAGCTACCACTTCCATCTCACACTACCGAGGACTTACCCTTTTCACTAACGTGTTTCTAAATCACATTTTAGCACAAAGCTATCCAAACATAACATTAAACACATCAACAACATAAATACAACAAATCTCTAGAGGGTTAAGGATATACCTGAAACTAGGCGGTTCAAGGACCGCTAAAACTGGGAACTCCCACCGCGACCCCTACCGGGCCTTCCGGTGTCGAACATCTGCTGGCTACGGAAGGTGAAGAACCCGCAATCGCTGCTCTAGTAGTCCATGCTATCCTACTGCTACCACGGTGGACGATCTCTTGCCGGATGGCCTGCTGGCGCAAAAATAACAATCTCCGAGTTAGTACGACACTCTCCCTTATGAAGCTTTCCACGGCGGCCAGCCGAGACAAGGGCAACCTCATCCGGCGAGCACTCGCTCCCGAAAATCTGAAACACAGGAGCCCCGACCGCTCCTGAATATCGAAGGTCGAAAAGCCGGGAGGACCACGCTGTCGACGAGGTACATAACTAGTCTGCTTGGCGGTCCGCCTCGAAAGTCACCAAAGGACCTGCTGTTACGCCTCTTCTGCGACTTTGGTCATTCCGTCGATTTATCCGCTCCTCATCAAGTGTATACGCCTGCATGCGGGCAATGTCCATGCCCGGCTGAAGAGCTACACCCGAACAACTCTCTGCAAGGCAATCATCGAGCCCTGTAACATATCGGTGCACTCGATCCTCCATACTAGCTACTAACGCGGGGACGTACCGGGCCAATGAGTCTAACTCACATTGTACTCCGAACTGCGCGTCTGCGTAACACCAAAAATCTGTCGGCCCGAGCCCTCCTCATCTGGGGAGGCAAGAAATGTGCAAGAAAGGCCTCTGAGAACTCGTTCCATACCGCTGGAAGTGCATGCTCTCCCCTGGACAGCTCGAGAATCAAACCCGATCATTGCGGTATCACGCGATTGATGTGAACCTAGCCACCGACTGATCTCCGATGCCTTGATCACTCTCATGATCCAGAATCGCTTCGGATGAACTCCTGCGGATCATCCTCGTGCCTCGACCCATAAAACTCGCGGCTTCTGACTCGAGAAAATCCGTAGCCTCGAACTATCGATCTAGGGTGAACGGCTCGTGCTCTTTGGGCTGCTGCGTCCGGCTATCCTCAAGTCAGCCACCACGGCCATTAATCGGGCCCACTCGCGTAACTCATCTCTGCTGCTCGGTGCGGGTGGAGGCTCAGTCTTGTGGTCTCTGCCATTGCTCTGCTCGCAGATCCCTCTGCGCCTTGCCGCCCGGGCGGGTTGCCTTCGCAGGCATAATCGGTAAAAACGAAACACGTCGGAGGGTCGATCTTATCACATGGCTCTAAGGCACGATCTCGAATGAGAAGAATGGAAACCAATCCTAAATGTCCTATAGCCTCACGATTATAGATGTGGTGCACAACACACCGATAATCCGCACTACTAGACACGGTGCAGACACTTTCCGAGGATTAAGCGCTCGATACCACTTGTAACGCCCCGAAAATCGGGCCCGTCACTGGTGCCTTACCCCGGGCACCCTAGTGATACAACATCAGAGAAAACCAGCGGAAATAAAACTTTACACATGAAATGAGAGATATAGTAAATAAACAGGCCAACCAAAACAGTTGCCTTCAGTATATACATAAAACCTGAACAGTTTAATCCTTTTACAACCCCGCCCACAACAAGACTCTGCACCTCTAAGATTTATACAACAACTATGACGGGACGGGGCCAAACCCCGAACGCATAAGAACTTACGGACTCGGGGTAACATACCAAAGATAAGCCTCCGGAACGGAGCTTCCCAAACGCTGAAATGAGATCCTAACGCGGGGATCGGCGGTAGATGTACCTCTACTGCGGCGTGACGCAGCCCGAAGGAGGTCAAGATCAGTACTAAGTATGTGAATCAGAAAATCAGTAAATGAAATCATAATAGTCTATATAAAGCAGGAGACATGTATGATGACCAAACTACGATATATAACATATAACGATTCATCAAGCGAGGACTCACGCCCTCCAAATTATCACTCGTGCCCGTGGAATTTCTTCCTCACTGCCGGCAGTTTATGATATAACAATACCAAGGATTATACATGAACACCATGTCCCACCTGTGTTATAAAAACCGTACAGGACAAGTATAACTACCAGATCCGACCGTACCAATAATACAATGCAACCAAAACACGAAGCCGTCACGGGGCAAGTGCGAGCCGACTACAGGATACCAAGGCTGGTCACGCGGTGGCCGGGCAAGTACTGGTGACCACCGGGACCAAGGACGTATCACGAAACTTCTTCACTATACTGAACGGCGCAAGTGCGAGGGTCGACTACGGATACCAAGGCCGAATCGATCACGAGGCGGGCGACGAGAGCCGACCACCGGATACCCAGGCCGAACAGTAAGAAACCTCAACCAGTCAACCGGCCCTCTATCGAGAGACGCGGTAACACAGAAACACCACACTTGCACCACAAAGGCTATCATCACAAGCATAGGCAAGTTTCACAACAACAAGCATAGGAATGTTTCACCACAACAAGCATAGGCAAGTTTCACATCACTCAAAGTACCTTCATTTTATGCCAAAGTCCGGGTTTCAACCCTAAAGTACTACGTACGTTAAATTCTTTAAAAGAGATCCATTACTTATCAAAGTCACCCGATACCCGTAGCAGATGGAGGTTTCTACTGGTTTTAATACGATACATCATTATTCAATACATTTTCCTTTATTAACGCTGCAGTGGTCTGTCAATACACATTCTGATTTCCGAAATCAGTAAAACATTATCCCTTTAAATAAAACCAAGTACTCAATACTCACGAATGAGGTTTCACACAAACATCCACATTAAAACAAATAAGTTAAGTCTCTTATCTTATAAGATCAAGTCTCTTAACTTCTAACATCAGTAAACCATTTTCTTTACCTCTCTTAAGACATTATACCTAACTCCCCATAAAGCTAGTATAACTCTTTTTAAAACCTTTTAAAACAAAGTGTTACTCTCCTTCCAAAACGATTTATAAATCTTTTGAAATACATCAAGTTCTTTATTATAACAAGCGATTATAATTCACATCGATTACCTTTTAAAACCACAAGTATTTTCTTACCTATATAAAAGTTATAACCAACTTCCCATAAAGCCGTTATAACACTTTATGTTTTAAGAACAATCAAACACGCTTAACACGTACGCGTCTACGTACTACATAGTTCACACATATCATGCTAGAAGAGATAGGAAGAGGTTCACATACCTCGCGACGATTTAACGACAATAAGCAAAATGCTCCAAGTACTACAACCTTGCTAGCCCTTTCCACCTCGGTAGAATACGCTACTCTTAGTACTTTCACCTATAAAGGCCACAAACGTCATTAAATCTTAAACACACGCTCCCATCTTTCTACGTAAAATTCGCGTGACACCTCCCGCAGCGTAAATCTCCTCCTCTATCGAGGTCGGCTACCAAGCCAACCAGGGGGTTAACACGCCTAACCGACGCGTACAATTCTACTACAAGAATGCTACATAAGTCTCATCGTAATACAACCTAGGTAATTACAGATTCGATTCTTCTCTTTATTATCCTTCTATGTGATTCTTGCTCAATTCTTCATTCTTGAGCTTAAGTCAAAAGACATTGCCATAATACTAAGTTCGATTCTATATATAGTATACAACACTATATATTCAACACTTATGTAATTTCCAATTACAATAGGGACAAGATATTTACCTCGATAAGCCCAAAATTATCCGAGTTTAAAGTCGCTCCCGAGCAAGGTTTAGCTCTCCTCCGAGTGCTCCAATCCGCTCCAAACAACCCTTAAGTTCTACGCAACTTCTACTCCATACTTCAACAACGGGTGAAGATTTTCCTTAGGGTTTCGTGTGAGGCTAAGGAAAGTATAATCGTAATTTCCTAGGGTTTTTCGTACAAAGGGTACTTTGGAAAGTACTACAAGGTATTTGGGCTAAAGTATTTTGGACATTATAACAATACTTAGGAGTATTTCTATACCACAACAAAGGGTATTATACTGAAACAACTAGGCTAGGGGTACCCACGGCCAGGCACCACTGAGGGGAAGCGAACTTCAAGACTTAGGCAATTTGTGGATGAAGAAAGTCTTCACAAAGGGGAGCTATTTATAGCAAAACCAAAGGCCAACCAAGGGCCAAGATCCTTCCAAGTGTATCGCAAGTGTAAGGGCAAGATTAAACCAAGTGCACCCTAAACCCTACTCCACAAAACACTCCACAAAACAAGCCACAAAACAAGGCACAAATCAAGGAGCCAATTGGCCAAGAGAACGTGACCCATTTCGTCCAAGCCATGCCATGGTTGCCGTCCAAGCCTTCCAATTAGAGGGTGACAAGTGTCGCCCTCTCGTTGGTCCAAAATGTTTCGTCTCTCGGAAAAATCCGCAAAAAATATAAATGACATAGCCGGAATTTTCCCTACGAAAGCTGTGGAAACGTTTCGTCCAAAAACGACTCCTTTCGGCACTTGTGTACAAATTTCGAAACTATGCCTACTTAAGACTCAAATTGTACACGTACGCCCTCACGTACATACTCTGGAAATACGGGGTATAACAGATGGTTAACTAAATGTCACGACCCGTTCCAGGGTCCGTGACTGGTGCCTTACCCGGGCACCCAAGTAGTCATACATCAGAGTAATCAGCGGAATATAAAAACAAGACATGAAACAAATGTAAATTAAGACACCGTTTATCTGAGAAAAGTCGCCTTTCGGCATATATATATATAACCAAAATCTGGCAGTTACATCCCAACTGTACAATAGGACTACAGACCTCTAAGGAAGTAAACAACTATGGCGGGACAGGGCCCCGCCATACCCTGAATGTACAAAACTATCTACAACAACAGGGAGATCATACCCAAAAGTCGAGCCTCCGGAGAAGATGGAGCTCCTGACACCAAAGAAAAGATCCTAAGACTGAGGATCCGCTACCTGCTTCCCTTTACCTGCGGCATGAACGCAGCCCCCCGAAGGAGGTCAGTACAACAGGTACCAAGTATGTGAAACTGTAAAGTACTTAAATGAAATCATGTCATTTTAAAACCAATTTTACAAATATGTACGAAACAACCAAGGTAACCGCACGTAGTGCCACATCACAAACAGGAGCAATAAAAGGTAAACTGTAACAGGTCTCTTTCTAGGCTGCGAATGATCGAAGCAAGGCCAATCGCCCATAGTATCATTAAGCATGCCTAAACCTGGACTCCCGCAGTCCGCATAGGCCACGTAGGCGCATGAGGTATTCCCGCATCGAGGGTAGCTACTCCTCGGCATCGCCCCGACTCGTAGTCGCGTGGCCACATGCACCGCATGGCCACAAGGACCGCACACTAACCTGGAACTCTCGTAGCTCCGCATAGGTCCCCTGGACCCGCATGAGGTATCCTCGAATCATAGTCACACAGACTGCCTGAGGTATACCCCGCATCGGAGGGCAGCTTAACCCCCGGTATATCATGTCAAGAGGTGAGTGATGTAATACTAGCATAACGGCTTATCGTTAAACAACATAAGCACAATAAGAATAACCTCTTTACACAAACGTTACAAGATACTAACACACATAGCATCACAATATGTCTACTCAACAAACCATCATTTTATACTTTCCGGAAATCAATACAAGTCTTTCATAAACACATAAGTAAACTATTCCTTTTATCTCTCTTAAGCCGTTATACCTAACTTCCCATAAAGCTAGTATAACTCTTAAGCTTTTTGTTTTAAAAACAAATATTCTTCTTCTTTCAAAAATGATTTATAATTCTTCTGAAAGACTTCAAGATTCTTATTATTTAAACTCAAGTCAAAAGACGTCAAGTAAAACCACGTCCAGTTAACACACGTACGTCTACCGTACTATATATATATTTTAAAATATCATGCTTAAGAGTATAGGAAGAATCACATACCTTCTCGGCGAAATCCACCTGCCAAGTCGAATATGTCGCGCGCAGAGTATCAACCTATAATAGTCAAATACGTCTATCAACGTCTAGACTACTCTGTAGGATAATCTAAGCAGAGGGTTCTCTATTCTACGGAAAATCGGGCAGCACTTCCCTACCCGGTAAACTATACAAGTCTACTGTAGATACAGTCCTATGTAAGTACAGTTCAATTCTTCTTCTGTTATACCCTTCTACTGTGATTACAGTTCAATTCTATTCTTTAATATCCTTCTATATCTTATACTCAAGTCTTAACTATTCTTATATGTAATATCCAATTACGATAGAAGGACAAGAGTATTTACCTCGATAAGCCCAAAATTATCCAAGTATAAATGTCGATCCTGAGCAAGGTTTAGCTCCTAATCTGAACGCTCCAATCCGCTCCAAGAAACCCTTAGAAGTTTCTACACAACTTCTACTTACAACTTCAACCAACAATGAAGTTTCTCCTAGGGTTTCGTTTAGTGGCTAAAGGAAGTATAGTAGTATTTTCTGGACTCTAAGTATAGAGGTAACTTTGGAAATACTACAAGGGATTGGCTAAGGTATTTTGGGGATAGTAACAATACTTGAAGAGTATTTTCTACCAAGGGGGGGAGGGGCTTAGCCGAGACTACTAGGAAGGGGAGAGGGGTGTTTCGCTAAGCTCACTCAAGAGGGGAGAAGATGGCTTGGACGAAAACTACAACTAGAAGGGGGAGGATTTTAAGACTTGGGAAGTTGATTTGTGGATGAAGAATTCATCAACTCAAAGGGGGTATTTATAGGGCTTTCAAGGGCCAAGATGAAGCCAAGTGGTAGGCAAGTGTAGGGTGGATATTTGCACAAGTGAACCCTAGCCCTACTCCACAATTTACTCACAAACATTGACCCTTAGTTTAGGCCCCAAAATCATGCCCATCGTCCAAGGTTTCCGCTTGTTGCCCACTTGGGGTGACAAGTGTCACCCTCTCGTTGGTCCAAAATGTTTCATCTCTCGGAAAAATCCGCAAAAATTAAAAATGACATAGCCGTAATTTACCCTACGCAAGTTTTGGAAAACGTTTCGTCGGAAAACCATTCGTTTCGTGGGTTGTGCACAAATTTCGCCCATAGTGCCTATCTTAAGGCTAAACTTTTGACGCACGCTTACGCATACTGAAATACGGTATAACATTCTCCCCTCCTTAGAAACATTCGTCCCGAATGTTCCTTCCCAAGACGGATAATGATAAGGTTCTTCATAACATAAACAGTTTGTAAATGCCACATACAGCCACAAAACAACACTTAAGCATATAAGTCAATTTAATCAACAAGTAGGAAAGTGAGTTACCTGGAGGTGTGGGGAATAAGTGAGGATACCTCTGCCTCATGTCCTCCTGCTTCCCACGCCATCTCCTCCCGAGCTCGTTCGCCACAAGACTTTGTGGAAGCCCGCGTCCTGGTGCAGACGCCTAACGATGATCGATTATCGCTATGGTAATCTCTCATACGATAACCCCTGGTCACTGGACATCGTCAATCGGGTGCACCCGATGGATCCCCGATACATCTCTCAAAGTAGAAACATGAAACACGGATGCACGCCTCCGGATCGGACGGCAGATCCAACTCATAGGCAACCTTTCCTACCTGCGGACAATGCGACACGTGATGTACCTTGGTGAGTTTCCCTTTCTTCCGAATCTCATCACACCCTTCATAGGTGACACCGTGAAAACCCAATCATCAACCTCAAACTCTAGATGCGACGACGATGATCTGCATATGACTTATGTCGACTCGGTGTCGAGAATCGCTCTGGATAAGCTTCACTTATCCATCGCTGCTGCACCAAATCTGGTCCCAATGTACCTCGCCACATCAAACCGACCTATCGGCGATCTGCACTTCCTCATACAAGGCCTCATAAGGCGCCATCCGAATCTGGAGTGGTAGTTATTATTATCATAAACCGAACTAGAGGCAAATGATCATCACGACCGAACTGGGCGCGTGATCGTGCCTTACCCGGCACCCTAGTGATACAACATCAGTGTCGTGGAACATAATACACATACATGAAACAAATGAAGTACAAATAAGTAATTTGATGAAAACTTGCCTTTCGGCACATATAAATAAAAACTCTTACAAATGAACAGTTTAATCCTTTTTACAAACCACACTTGCCAAGTGATTACAAACCTCTAAGAAAAGATACGACAACAATGGCGGGACGGGGCCGCCATACCCTTAATGTAAATAGCTACACCGACACGTGACTATACCAAGATAAGCCTCCGGTGAACGTAGATTTCCCATACGCTTAACTGGTACCCTAAGAGCTTGGATCAACGACTGGTGTACCTTTACCTGCGGCATGAACGCAGCCCCGAAGGAGTCGATCTGCAAGTGCAAGTATCTGGCGAAAATATCAGAATGAAATCATAGTAGTCTATATAAAGCGTGAGACATGTATGATAACCAAACTACGATTCACAATAAATAGCGATCATATCAAGTCGTGACTCACGCCAAGTCATCACTCAAATACATAAATATGGGTCTCACGCCCACAACATCAATCATGCCTGGAATACCTTCCTCACCGCCGTGATCAATGATAGAAAAGCACCAAGGAACACACATGAACAACGTGTCCCACTGTGCCCAAATAAAGCGATGCAGGTAAATGCGAAGGCATAGCCGACTACTAACACCCACAGTACTAACAAGGTCGTAAACTGAATCATGATATCTGTCTAGACCGTCACATGATCAAAGCTGGTCACTCGCGCAATATCAAATGTGCGCGTCTAGCCCCTCGAACTCCCGCACTCGCATAGGCCAATCTCATAGGCCGCATGAGGTATAACCCGCGTCGGGTAGCTACTCCCGGCATCGCCCGACTCGCATCCGCGTAGCCACATGACCGCGTGACCATAAAGGCCGCACTAACACGGAACTCGTAGCTCGCATAGGCCCCGTGACCCGCGTGAGGTATTCTCGAATCATGGTTCCGCATCACCGAGTCTACCCGCGTCGGAGGGCTTAACCCCGGAAACACGGTGAGTGGTATAATACCAACATAACAGTTTATCGTTTAAACATCATAAGCACAATCAAGGGAAAATCCCTTTACACAAACATCACAGAATACTAACACACGTAGCATCCTAATATGATTACTTATCAAATCAACACGAAGGTACTACAAGGCTATCACAAACCAACACAATCCAGTTATACACACAAGGTACATTCTATTGTATGATTAACAAGATCGAGTATCTATTCTCAAAGTACTTCATACATTATCTTTTAAAAGATACGTTACGTTTACAAAAGTCACACAATACCCGTAGTCTATGAAAACTAGAGTGATTATCTTTTGAAGTAAAGCAAAACACTTCTCTTTGTAAAATCAAGTAACAACATTATTTCTCAAACGTCCAAGTTTGCCTAATTTCAAATGTTCACGTTTCTTACTTTAGAAAGGTTTCGTAGTTCATAGTCTTATTCATTTAAGAATATAATTCTCTTTTAAACTATCTGAGAAACATAAGCCTTATATGTGAGTAGAATATTCTTGTTTATAACAATCTTATTACAGCAGCCATGATCTAGGAAATATCATTTTGTCTCATCTTAGCTTCTATGCAGATGGAAGTTTCTACTGGTTTTAATAATACTTAATCTGTCAAAACATTTCCTTTTATTAACGCTGCAGTTGGTTTGTCGATACACATTCTGATTTCAAATCAAGAAACATTCTTAAGCCGTTATACCTAACTTCCCATAAAGCTAGTATAACTCTTAAGTTTTCAAAAACCAAGTATTACTTCTTCTTTCGAAATGATTCAAAAATCTTTTGAAAAACTTCAAGTTCTTTATTAACACATAACAAGCCAGTTATAGTTCAAATCAGTTACCTTTTAAAAACCACAAGTATTTTCTTACCAACATAAAGCTGTTATAACCAACTTCCCATAAAGCCGTTATAACACTTTATGTTTTAAACCAATCAAATACATTTAGCACATGTACGTCTACCGTACTACATAGTTCACACATATCATGCTAGAAGAGATAGGAAGAGGTTCACATACCTCGCGACGAGTATCGACTAATAGCAAACCGCTCCAAGTACCTCCAACCGTCGGCTACTCCTTAAGCCAAGTAGATCGCGTCACGCGTAGTACTCAACCTATAAGGCCACAAGGCGCTTATTAACATTTAGATCCCTACGTAGAACATTCTACAGAAAATTCGGCGACTCTCCCCAACAGCGTAAATCTCCTCCTTTATCGGAGGCTACCAAGCCAACCAGGGGTTATACATCTAACGAACGGGTACAATTCTACTCCACGAAAAGCTACACAAGTCTCAGTAATACGGTCTTATGTAAATCTGATTCGATTACTCTTCTTTCGAAAAGGTTTCTTATTATTGGGCTTAAGTCAAAAGACATTGCGATAACTACGTTCAGTTCTATATATAGTATACTTCAACTATATAATCATACAACATGTAATTTCCAATTACAATAGAGGACAAGATATTTACCTCGATAAGCCCATAATTATCCGGAGTTTAAATGTCGATCCCGAGCAAGGTTTAGCTCTACTCAGTGCGCTCCAACCCGCTCCAACAACCCTTAGAAGTTCTAACCAACTTCTACTTATTACTCCAACTAACCATGGAGATTTTCCTTAGGGTTTCGGTTTTGTGTGGAAGGAAGTATAATAGTATTTCTGGGCTTTTCGTATAAGTATAACCTTAGAATACAACAAGGTATACGGCTAAGGTAATTTGGGCATTATAAAAATACTTTTGAGAGTATTTCTACCAAGAGGGGGGGTATTATACGAAACAACTAGGCTATGGGGAGCTCTCGCCAAGGGCCTTTCAAAGGGGGAGAGGGGCTCTTGGACGAGAGTCAACAAGAGGGGAGATGGAGGGATTTAACACTTAGAATTTATTTGGAATGGATGAAGAAGTCATCCAAAGGGGGGTATTTATAGGTCTAGCAAAGGCCAACCAATGGCCAAGATCATGCCAAGTGCATAGCAAGTGTAGGGCCAAGATCTTGCCAAGTGCACCTTATCCATCTACCACAAAAATATCCTACCAACCCTTGACCAAACAAGGCCAATTCGTCCACTTTGAACCGCCCACAACGTGCTCCAATGAGAGGGTGCCAAGTGGCGCCCTCTTGTTGGTCTAAAATATTTCGTCTCTCGGAAAAATCCGCAAAAATTAAAAATGACATAGCCGGAAATTCCCCTACGAAAGCTGTGAAAACGTTTCGTCGAAAAACGACTCTAACCGGGTGTTGTGCACAAATAAATTTCGGCCAAGCCACTTTCTCAAGTTCAAATTTTCTACGTACGTCCTTACGTACATACTCTGGAAATACGGGGTATAACATTCTCCCCTCCTTAGAAACATTCGTCCCGAATGTTCCTTCTAAGTCTCAAAACAAACGTGCGTCAGTATAGTCTTCACTACCATACTTACGAAACAATCCTGCCACAATGGCCACAGAAACAACTGCGCAAAATACTTACATCCAAGTCCACGAGGAATCACCTCTAACATCACCACAAACACCTCTCTCCGGGGTCTAAAATATACTTCCTCCACACTTTTTCCAAACAAAAGAAATGGTCACATCTATGCTCGCCATACATGCTCGCTTCTTCCCGATACCACTTTTGTCACTTTGCCGCGAGGTTCTAGTGTCACTCCGGCGACCCAACAAATGGTACCGGACTACATGCGATCCCTGAGGCTGTCGTACACTCGAACTCTTACCACATTTCTGATACCGCTTCAGTCTCCAAAACTCGGGGTTATCATCTTCAACTTGGTCATCATTAGCTGGGAATACTCTGGATGGATCTCCGATTTCCTTCTCGAACATAACACGAACGACTGGACGCACTGCCTCCTAAGTCGGACGGCAAATGCTAACATATAGGCAACCTGGCCTATTCTTCACATGAACTCAAAGGCCCAAAGTAACTCGGGCTAAGTTCCCTCAGTATTCAAAACTCGTCACACCCAACCCGGTGGTATTTTCAAGAAGACCGACCGTCGGCTCGAACTCTGGCGTCGTCGCCGATTATTCGCACGATTTCTCCAGTGCGTAACCTCTTCTAGACAAGCTTTACTCTATCCACATCTGCCGGAACAAGCTGAACCAACTATCTGAATCACGCCAACATCGAACCAATCGACCGCGACTCACATCCGCCTACAAGGCTTCATAAGGCGACATTCGAACACTGAAATGGTAGCTTAAACACTCCTTCAACAGGAGACAACAATTCTCGCAACTATCCCTGAAATCCAAACACTGGCCCGAGGGCGAATGTGATTCTGAGACTTACTTGAGTTTCTAACCTTGCCTGGTAAAACCTCCAGAAAAGCGGCCGCAACACAGGCTCCATCATGCGCCATAAGGTGAAGGTAGGCACCTCGTGCAGCCTTACAACCTTTCTGATATATCATCTCGCATAACCCTCTGCCGAGTAAACGGTCTTTGTGTCACAACCCATTCCGGGGCCCGTGACTGGTGCCTTACCGGGGCACCCAAGTAGTCATACATCAGAGTAATCAGCGGAAATATAAAGCAAGACATGAAACAGTTTATAAAATAGGACACAGTTTAAGTGAGAAAACATCGCCTTTCGGCATATATATAAAAACATGGTTTAGTAGTTACATCCGATACTGTACAACAGGACTACAGACCTCTAAGGAAATATACAACTATGGCGGGACAGGACCCCGCCATACCGATCAGACAAAACCATCTACAACGGGAGATCATACCTAAAAGTAGAGCCTCGGAAAGGATGGAGCTCACGACACCAACGTAGAGATCCTAGGAATGTGGATCTAGCACTCTTTGCCCTTACCTGCGGCATGAACGCGGCCCAGAAGGAGTCGATAACAGTACTAAGTATATGAAATCAGAAATACTTAAATGAAACATATCATTTTAAAAACAGCTTTGCAAGTATGTATGAAACAACAAGGAAACCGCATATAGTGCATCACAAACAAGAGCGTGATAGGTAAATCGTAATGTGTCTTTTCTAGGCCGCGAATGATCGGGCAGGCCAATTGCCCGTAGTATCAAAATGAAAGCCTAATACAGGACTCCCGTAGTCAGAAT
Source organism: Przewalskia tangutica (assembly GCA_029844215.1). Lineage (NCBI taxonomy): Eukaryota > Viridiplantae > Streptophyta > Magnoliopsida > Solanales > Solanaceae > Przewalskia > Przewalskia tangutica. The sequence continues at coordinate 125,111,379 of CM056719.1, forward strand.
AGGCCAATCACATAGCCCGCATAGGGTATATAACCCGCATCGAGGGTAGCTACTCCTCGGCATCTGGACTCGTCGTCGCATGGCCACATAGGCGCATGAGGTATAACCCGCACACTAACTCGGAACTCCGTAGCTCGCATAGGTCCCTTCGACCCGCATGAGGTATTCTCGAATCATGGTCCTGCACCGCGAGTCTACCCGCATGAGGGTAGCTTAACCCCTGTAATATGTCAAGAGGTGAGTGATGCTACACTAATCTAACAGCTTATCGTTAAACAACATAAGCACAACAAGAATACTCTTTTTCACAAACGTTACAAGACACTAACACACATAGCATCATATCATGTCTACTTATCAAACCATCTTATTATTCTTTTCACAATTCAATATAAGTCTGTTATAAACACATAGGCAAACTGTTTCTTTTATCAATCTTAAGTGGTTATACTTAACTTCCCATAAGGCTAGTATAACTCTTAAGCTTCGCTTAAAACCAATTAGTTCTCTTACATTAAAAATGATTCAAGATTCTTTTGAAATGCTTTGGATCTTTATTATTCAGCTTAAGCGTGAGGCATTCAAGTAAGTGTTATTCGGGCTTAAGCGTGAGGCATTGCCGTAAGTGTTATTCAGCTTAAGTCAAAGACATTGCCGTAGTTTTAGTTAACACGTATGCGTCACCGTACTATATATATTGTAAAATATCATGCTTTAGGAAGAATCACATACCTTCTCAGCGAAAACCACCTGCCAAGTTGAATATGTCGCGCGCAGAGAGTCAGCCTATAATAGTCACAGATATCTATCAAAGACTACTCTGAAGGTCATTCTAAACAGAGGGTTCACAATTCTATGGAAAGTTGGGCAGCACTTCCCTACCCGGTGAGCTATATAAGTCTACTGTGAAAACAGTCCTATGTAAGTATAGTTTGATTATTCTTCTTTTAAACCCTTCTACTGTGGTAACAGTTCAATTCTATTCTGTGATATTCTTCTAAGTATTTATACTTATTCTTATACTACAACAGTATATATTCTCTAATTCAAAAGAGGGTTAGGATTAGTTACCTCGGTAAGCCCAATAATATCCTAGAAAAAGTCGCGCCTGAGCAAGGTTTTGCTCCTAAGTTGTATGCTCCAAGGAAACCTTAGAAGTTCTTCACAACTTCTACTAAGTACTAAGGTATTTGGGCTAGGGTATTTTGGGCATTATAACAATACAAGAAGGCAACTTTTCTACCAAGGGAGGGGGGGTAGATTTTTGGCTAGGCTAGGGGGGGCCTCGACCAAACTTCTTAGGCTAGAGGGGGGGGTATTCGGCCAAGGGCCTTCACAAGGGGAGGGGGAGGTGTTGGACGAAAAGGCTACAAGGGAGAGGAGAGGATTTTCAAGACTTGGAAAGCTTTGTGGATGAAGAACTCTTCATCTTAAGGGGGTATTTATAGGTCAGTGGCCAACCAATGGCCAAGATTTAGACAAGTGCAAGGCAAGTGTAGGGTGAGGATTAACTATACACAAATATCCTACCAACTCCTTGACTTTTGCACAAGGCACAAAAAACGTGCCATTGCTAGCCAATTCGTCCAAATGGACGATTTGAAGTCCACCAATTGGAGGGTGCCAAGTGTCGCCCTCGTTGGTCCAAAATGTTTCGCCTCTCGGAAAAATCCGCAAAATTAGAAATGGCATAGCGGAATTTACCCTACGCAAGCGGTGGAACCCTGTCGTCGGAAAACTAATCGTTTTGTGAGTTGTGCCCAAAAATCGTCAAGCCTAAACTTTAAGGCTAAACTTTTTGTACGTATTCCCTTACGTACATACTCTGGAAATACGGGGTATAACATTCTCCCCTCCTTAGAAACATTCGTCCCGAATGTTCCTTCCCAAGACAGTTAACGATAAGATTCTTCATAACTTAAACAGTTGTAAATGCCACACACGGCCACAGAGCAACACTTAGGCAGAAACGATAACGAAAATTTACAAGTAGGAAAGTGAATTTACCTGGAGGTGTGGGGAATAGGTGAGGATACTTCCGCCTCATGTCCTCTTCGGCTTCCCACGTCATCTCCTCCTCGAGCTCGTTCGCCACAAGACTTTGTGGAAGCCACGTCCTTGGTCAGACGCCTAACGACGATCGACTATCGCTATGGGAATCTCCTCATACGATAACCCCGATCACACTGGACATCGTCAATCGGGTGTACCTAGATGGATCCGATACATCTCCTCAAAGATAGATACGTGAAAATCGGATGCACTGCCTCCAGATCGGACGGCAGATCCAACTCGTAGGCAACCTTGCCTACCCTGCGGACAATCTGATACGGCCCAATGTACCTTGGGCTGAGTTTCCCTTTCTTCCCGAATCTCATCACACCCTTCATGGGTGACACCTTTAGGAAAACCCAATCATCAACCTCGAACTCCAGATGCCGACGACGATGATCTGCATACGACTTCTGTCGACTCGGTGTCGATAGCCGCCTCGGATAAGCTTCACCTTATCCATCACTGCTGTACCAAATCTGGTCCCACTAGCGCATCTCGCCACATCGAACCAACCTATAGGCGATCTGCACTTCCTCCATACAAGGCCTCATAAGGCGCCATCCGAATCTGGAGTGGTAGCTATTATTATACGCGAACTCAACTAGAGGCAAATGATCCTCCCAACTACCATCGAAGTCAATAACAGGGCTCGCAGATATCCTCGCAGTGCGGATAGTGCGCTCTGCTGTCCGTCATGCGTGGATGAAATGCACGATACTCGGGCTCACTGCGTCCCTAAACCCCTCTGGAAGGACCTCCAGTTAGCGTAAATCGGGCTCCCTCATGCGATATGATCGGTAGGGACTCCATGCGATCGACGATCTCTCGGATGTAAAGTCCGCATAATCCTCGGTGAAAAGGTCGTCCGACGGAAGAAAGTGGGCTGATTTCGCCACCGCCGACGATAACCCATATAGAATCATGTCTCCTCCGAGTGCGAGGTAATCCTGATGAAGTCCATGTTGATTACCTCCCACTTCGGTCGGGATCTCAATCGTCAGTAATAAACCACCGTGCCTCGGTGCTCTACCTTCACTGCGACAACACGCACCGAGCTACGAACTCGCAATGTCCTCTTCAAGCCATCCCACCAATACACGGATCTAAGGTCGTGGTACATCTTGGTCGACCCGGATGGATAGAGTAACGCTAGTGTGCTTCCCCAGAACTCTGCCAAGTCCTCAAACATCCGGAACACACAATCGCCCTCAAACCTTAGCACCCCATGGTGCTACCTCAAAGGACCTTGCCCTCACGAAGAGTGTATCACGATATCGAATCAAAGTGGATCCTCGAACTGTTGCCTCTTCACCTCGCTCGGCGATGGAAGACTCGGCAACCTCACGAACTCGAACTCCACTGCTATCTGAATCAATCAAACGGACACCAAGGCTCGCTAACTGATGTAAATCACGAACCATGTCCCTCCTCTCTAGCTGCACATCTGATAGGCTCCCCATCGACCTACGACTAGAGCATCCGCCTAACATTGGCCTTCCCGGGTGGTACAGATATCAACATCGTAATCCTTAAGCAACTCTAACCACCGTCTCGCCGTGAAGTTCACTCCTCGATCAAGATATCTTGGAGGCTCTTGTGGTGCAGTATAAATATCCACGTGAACCCCATACAAGTAGTGCCTCGCATCTTCAAAGCGTGAATCACGCTGCCAACTCCAAATCATGGGTGGGGTAGTTCCTCTCGTGTTTCTTGAGCTGTCGGGATGCATATGCTATAACCTGCCATGCTGCATCAACACACATCCCAACCCGATGCCTGACGCATCACAATACACGACATAACCATCCGACCCTCCGGAAGAGTAAGAACGGGCGTCGTCGGTCTCTCTTTCAAGAATCGAAACCCCGCTCCACAAGCATCGATCCATCAAACTTGGCTACCTTACGAGTCGGCCTAGTCAATGGTGCGAGAGATAGAAGCAAACTTCTCCACGAACCGCCGATAATATCTGCAAGGCCCGAAATCTGCGAACCTCTGCCGGAGTAGTAGGTCTAGGCCAAGTCTCGATCGCCTCGATCTTGGCGTATCACTGAATGCCATCACCCGACAATATGCCCAAGAAACGCCATCAAGTCAACCAAAACTCACATTTGGAAAACTTGGCGTAATCGCTGGTCTGGAGAAGCCATCGGACGATCGCCAAATGCTCCGCATGCTCACTGCTCTGGCGAGAATAAACCAAGATATCATCAATGAACACTATCACAAGCGTGTCCAAAAATGGTTTGAACACTCGGTTCATCAAATCCATGAATACCACGAGCATTGGTCACCAAAAGACATGACCACGAACTCATAATGCGCGTCGGTCTGAATGCGATCTAGGGACATCCACCTCTCGACTCGCACTGATGATAGCCCGATCGCAGATCAATCTTGGAGAAACATCTCGCACCTCAACCGGTCGAACAAATCATCAATCCCGGGAAGGGTATTCGTTCTTAATGGTCACCTTATTCACCGTAATCAACACACATGCAAGGCGTCGCCCTTCTTCTTCACGAACAATCCGGCGCTCCCGGGGAGAAACACTAGGCTGATGAAGCCGCTTCTCCAGAAATCTCTAAGTGATCCTTCAACTCTCTCAACTCGGCAGTGCCATTACGTATGGCGGAATGGAAATAGCCGAGTGTCCGCAATATGTCAATACAAAACTCAATCTCCTCTCGGGAGGAATACCGGAGGTCATCCGAAACACGTCGGGAACTCGTGACTCGGAATCGATCAAAATCTGGTACGCGGCTTGATATCAAACACCCGACGAGATGGTAGATATACCCTTCGCACCATCTTCCTAGCCTTGAGGTAGGAAATAAACCTACCCTCGGCGATACCGTGCTCCTCCCACTCAACAACGGCTCGCCAGAAACTAGAACCGCATTACTCTCTGCGGTCTACATTGGCGTAGCGAAGCTAGCCAATCCATCCCCATAATCACGTCGAAGTCAATCATCTCCAACTCTATCAAGTCGGCTGGTCCGACGTAAATAGTCACGGGACAAGCTCTATATACCCGCCGAGCTACCACCGAATCACCATCTGGCGTAGCTACCTCGAAAGTGTCTATGAACTCGGGCTCTATCCCTATCCTACTAGCAACAAGGGAGATATATAGGATAAGTAGAACCGGATCTATCAAAGCATACACATCGGACCAGCGATAAAGTACACGTGACGACATCGGTGAGGCCTCCGATCTGTCGGTGGACCGAAAGCATAAATGCGGTTCGAGGACCGCTAGAATCGGGACCGAGCCACGACCTCTGCGCGACCTGGCGACCCACGAGTACCTTGCCCTCCAGGCGAGTAATCTGTCGGGATGAAGAAGACGTGAAAAGAACTCGTGGTGACCCTACCATCAAGATCGCCTTTGGTGGACGGTTCCTCGCATAATGCCCTGCCGCCTGGCAATGAAACAAACTCCCGCACCACAACTCGAAGTGGGATCTACCGCATCGGCCACCGGCGAGGTGGTCGTCGGCGATACCTCTGCCGCTCGGGCGTCTCAAGTCCACAGGGCCCTGGTGCGCCTCGAATATCTGGTTGTCTTGAGGGCGGCGCGGGAGTGCTCGGGCTGGCGTGGTGCAAATCTAGGCTAGCCGAGGCCGCCACCACGATAGCCACAAAAGACCTGCCGTCTGGTCTTCCTGCTTCTTTGCTGTCGGCCGTGGTCTCTACGCTCCTCACATCCAAGAGCATGAGCTGCGTGCGGGTAATGTCCATACCCGGTGAGAGAAACCCGCACATGACTTCGGCCATATAGTCGTCTGGCGGTGACATAGCGGTGCACCCTATCCTCCATATCTGCTGCAATCTTTGGGACATATCGAGCCAATGAATCAAACTCGACATTGTACTCCACGGCGGTCGTCCTCTCGCCTCGATGGTAAAAATCTATCACCGCGCCCTCGCCATCTGTGGAGGCAAGAAGTGAGTGAGGAAAGCCTCGAGAACTCATCCCAGTAGGCGGGACGCGTGCTCTCCGGGATAACTCCCAGAATCAAACCAATCGATCGCGGTATCACGCAGCCGATGCGAACCGAAGGTCACAACTCTGTCTCCGAGGCCTTGATCACCCTCGATCATCGAAGGCGACGGATGAACTCCTGCGGATCATCCTCCCTCGACCGTAAAACTCGCGGGCTACAACTCAAGAAATCTCGTAGCCTCAAACTATCGCCTCGGGTGTACCACGGTGCGGCCGTGGCTGAGCTAGGCCAGGCTGCGCATCCGGCCTCTCCTCGTGTCGGGCCACAACTTTAGCCAAAGGCTGGCCATCTCCTTGTACCTAACTCCTCCGCCCGGTGTGGGGCGGGAGGTGTGGGTGCGTGGTCTGTCTTTGGGCGGCGTCATAGAACTCGCCGTCTCGGTATAGCGGGCACGAGCCCTCGTGACTCTGGGTGTCACGCTAGCGCCTCCCTCATTTGCCTTGCCATACGGGCGGGTTGCCTTACGTGGAGGCATAATCATTAGAAAGGAATACGTTAGAGGGTCCAACCTATAACACGACTCTAAAGCACGATCTCGGAATGAGAAGAATGGAAACCAATCCTAAATATCCTATAGCCTCACGATTATTGGTGTGGTGCACAACACACCGATAATAAAGACTTACTAGATACGGTGCGTAGACACTTTCCGAGGATTAACCGCTCGATACCACTTTTGTCACAACCCATTCGGGGCGTGGATCGTGCCTTAAGGCACCCAGTAGTCATACATCGAGTAATCAGCGGAAATATAAAGCAAGACATGAAACATTTTATAAAATAGGACACGCTTTAAGTGAGAAAACATCGCTTTCGCATATATATAAAAACATGGTTTAGCAATTACATCCGACATCTTGTACAAATGGACTACAGACCTCTAAGAAATATACAACTATGGCGGGACGGGGCCGCCATACCACTGCAGACAAAACCATCTACAACAGGAGATCATACCCAAAAGTAGAGCCTCGGAAGGATGGAGCTCACGGCAATGTAGAGATCCTAGGAATGTGGATCTAGCACTGCTTGCCTCTGCGGCATGAACGCAGCCAAGCGAGGTCGATAACAGTACTAAGTATATGAAATCAGAAATACTTAAATGAAACATATCATTTTAAAAGCAGTTTGCAAGTATGTATGAAACAACGAGAAACGCGCATAGTGCACATCACAAACAAGAGCGTGATAGATAAAGCGTAATGAGGTCTTTTCTAGGCTGCGAATGATCAGCAGGCCATTGCGTAGTATCACTATGCAATCCTAATCACGACTCCGTAGTCCGCATAGGCCAATCACATAGGCCCGTAGGTATATAACCCGCATCGGTAGCTACTCCTCCGGCATCGCCCCGACTCGTCGTCCGCACGCCACATGTACCGCGTGAGGTATAACCCGCACACTAACACGGAACTCCGTAGCTCCGCATAGGTCCTTGGACCGCATGAGGTATTCTCGAATCATGGTCCTGCATCACTGAGTCTACCGCGTCGGAGGAAGCTTAACCCACTGTAATATGTCAAGAGGTGAGTGATGCTAAACTAACCTAACAGATAATAGTTAAACAACATAAGAACAAGAATACTCTTTTTCACAAACGTTACAAGACACTAACACACATAGCATCATATCATGTCTACTTATCAAACCATCTTATTATTCTTTTCACAATTCAATATAAGTCTGTTATAAACACATAGGCAAACTGTTTCTTTTATCAATCTTAAGTGGTTATACTTAACTTCCCATAAGGCTAGTATAACTCTTAAACTCGCTTAAAAACCAATTAGTTCTCTTACATTAAAAATGATTCAAGATTCTTTTGAAATGCTTTCGGATCTTTATTATTCGGGCTTAAGCGTGAGGCATTCATTGTAAGTGTTATTCGGCTTAAGCGTGAGGCATTCCGTAAGTGTTATTCGTGCTTAAGTCAAAGACATTCGTAGTTTTAGTTAACACGTACGCTCACCGCACTATATATATTGTAAAATATCATGCTTTAGGAAGAATCACATACCTTCTGAAAACCACCGCCAAGTTGAATATGTCGCAGAGAGTCACCTATAATAGTCACGTATATCTATCAAAGACTACTCAAGGTCATTCTAAACAGAGGGTTCACAATTCTATGGAAAGTTGGGCAGCACTTCCCTACCCTGAGCTATATAAGTCTCTGTGAAAACAAATTCTATGTAAGTATAGTTTGATTATTCTTCTTTAAACCCTTCACTGTGTAGTATGATTCGATTCTATTCGTGATATTCTTCTAAGTATTTATACTTATTCTTATACTACAACAGTATATATTCTCTAATTCAAAAGAGGTTAGGATTAGTTACCTCGGTAAGCCCAATAATATCCTAGAAAAGTCGCGCTGAGCAAGGTTTTGCTCCTAAGTTGTATGCTCCAGAAACCTTAGAAGTTCTTCACAACTTCTACTAAGTACTAAGGTATTTGGGCTAGGGTATTTTGGGCATTATAACAATACAAGAAGGCAACTTTTCTACCAAGGGAGGGGGGTAGATTTTTGGCTAGGCTAGGGGGGGCCTTGGCCAAACTTCTTAGACTAGAGGGGTATTCGGCCAGGGCCTTCACAAGAGGAGGGGGAGGTGTTGGACGAAAAGGCTACAAAGGGAGAGGAAAGGATTTTCAAGACTTGGAAAGCTTTGTGGATGAAGAACTCTTCATCTTAAGGGGGGTATTTATAGGTCAGAAGTGGCCAACCAATGGCCAAGATTTAGACAAGTGCAAGGCAAGTGTAGGGTGAGGATTAACTATACACAAATATCCTACCAACTCTCGACTTGTGCACAAGGCACAAAAACGTGCCATTGCTAGCCAATTCGTCCAAATGGGACGATTTGAAGTCCACCAATTGGAGGTGCCAAGTGTCGCCTCCCGCTGGTCCAAAATGTTTCGCCTCTCGGAAAAATCCGCAAAAATTAGAAATGGCATAGCCGGAATTTACCCTACGAAGTCGTGGAAACGCTTCGCCGGAAAACTAATCGCTTTGTGAGTTGTGCCCAAAAATCGCCCAAGCCTAAACTTTAAGGCTAAACTTTTGTGCGTATTCCTCACGCATACTGGAAATACGGTATAACACTTTGCTAGAGACAAGACGGTGACCTCGCCGGCGATCGGGTCGAACGTCCACGACCAGACGTTGGTTAACTAAACTCGCCTAACACCCCTCGTGACCTATCACGCGGGACCACCACAAACCGACCCCACCACCAAACAGGCGCGGGTTGACCCGCAACGTGGCCTCAACCCGACCCGCAGCCGCGCACCATACTAGCTCCCGAACCGAACAATCTCACTAATCACGTTACGAAAACCTAGCGGTCTTCTTAGCTCAACTACCCTCTTTCCTTCCACACTACTCGTGACTAATCCCACAACCATAACTCACGTGCACTATGCACTCCTATAAGTGGTCAAACATAAACAATACATCTTTTACTCGAGATGGCCTTACCTCTAAGGTCTCTACGTATAAAACTCTAAGGCTCACACCTCTCTATCCCCAAAATCTTACTCGGTTAACCCACCATGATTTCTAATCACAACTAACACACCGCTATCGTAACATAGCACTTAAGGTATACTCACCTTATCACATAAACAAAACTACAGGGTTAAAGATATATCTATATCTCTTGCTTCACTCCTTAGTCGTTAATCAAACTCGCCTGTAGGCGTAGCTAAGGAAGATGACAAACTACCCACCGATCTCAAGGCTAAGTCCTCCCGCAGGACACTCTTTCGACATCGGACCACGACGGTCATAGGTACAACAAGTACCAACTAAAAGACGAAATTCCACGAGATGGCGCTGCCACACGCGAACACCGAGAAAAATCGAATCGGATGGCCGGAACGCCCGTGTGTGCGTGAACGGAAGCTCGAGCTCGACCAACTCCTGCATACCCCGAACGCCCCGAACCCGTGGGACCTCTGCATCGGTGGATGTGCAAATCTAATCTGGTGAGGCGACTCGCCTCGAAAGTTACCAAAGGACCTTCTTTGCTCGCCTCTTTCTACGTCGCCGTTAACGCCGATCTCTACATGCGTCTCGGCCACGCGCAAAGCGTACGAGGCCATGCTCGCCTAATCAAGAATTACTCTTGCACAACCTCTCTTAGATAGTCATCAAGACTCGCGGTACATCGGTATACTCTATACTCATCGTTCTCGGCCGGGCGAAGGTCAAACATCGTGGCCGCAGTAATCGCCGCCGTGCTAAAACTCTGCGGGGCTAGTGACGCCGCAGAACTCCCGAATGAAGCACTATCCTAGGTAATGATTTGGCTTGTGCCTCGCCACCCTCCTCGAACTCTACTCGCGACTCCGCCGGCGCCTTGCCTCACGGGCGGGTTGCCTACGGAGGCATAACGATAAGGAAATAATTTCGTCGGAGGTCCAACTAACAACACAACTCTAAGGCACGATCTCGAGTGAGAAGAATAGAAACCAATCCTAAATACCCTATAGCCTCTCGATTATTGGTGTGGTGCACAACACACCGATAATCAAGACTCATCGATACTGGTGCAGACACTTTCCGAGGATTAATCGCTCGATACCACTTTTGTCACGACCGAACTGGGCGTGGTGGTGCCTTACCCCGCACCCTAGTGATACAACATCGAGTAATCACGAACATAATACACATACATGAAACAAATGAAGTACAAAGCAGTAATTTGAGGAAAACTTGCCTTTCGGCACATATAAATAACAACTCTTACAAATGAACAGTTTAATCCTTTTACAAACCACACTTGCAAGATTTACGCACTTAAGAAAAAGATACGACAACAATGGCGGGACGGGGCCCGCCATACCACGAATGTAAATACCTACAACGACGGACTATACTAAGATAAGCCTCCGAGAACTGAGCTTTCCCAACGCAATGAGTGACCCTAAGAGCGAGGATCAACGACTGGTGTACCTTTACCTGCGGCATAACGCAGCCTTCAAGGAGGTCGATAACAGTGCAGAGTATCGCCGAAAATCAGTAAATGAAATCATAGTAGTCTATAAAGCAGAGACATGTATGATAACCAAACTACGATTCCTGATAAATAAGCGATCATATCAAGTCGTGACTCACGCCAAGTCATCACTCAAATACATAAATATGGGTCTCACGCCCACAACATCAATCATGCCGTGGAATACCTTCCTCACCGCGATCGATGATAGAAAAACACCAAGGAACACACATGAACAACGTGTCCCACTGTGCCCAAATAAAAGCGATGCAGGGTAAGTGCGAAGGCATAGCCGACTACTAACACCTACAAGACTAACAAGGTCATAAATCGAATCATGATATCTGTCTGAATCGTCACATGATCAAAGGCGGTCACTGCCCGCAATATCAAATATGCGCGTCTAGCCTCGAACTCCCAGACTCCGCATAGGCCAATCTCATAGGCCCGCATGAGGTATAACCCGCATCGAGGGTAGCTACTCCCGGCGTCATCCTCGACTCGCATCCGCGTGGCACATAGACCGCATGACCATAAAGGCGCACACTAACACGGAACTCTCGTAGCTCGCATAGGCCCCCGGGACCCGCGTGAGGTATTCTCGAATCATGGTCCTGCATCACGAGTCTACCCGCATCGGAGCGGCTTAACCGGAAACACGGTGAGCGGTATAATACCAACATAACGGTTTATCGTTTAAACATCATAAGCACAATCGAGGAAAATCCCTTTACACAAACATCACGGAATACTAACACACGTAGCATCCTAATATGATTACTTATCAAATCAACACGAAGGTATTACAAGGCTATCAAAAACCAACACAATCAAGTTATACACACAAGGAACAAACTATTGTATGATTAACAAGATCGAGTAACAATTCACAAAGTACTTCAAACATTATCTTTTAAAGATACGTTACGTTTACAAAAGTCACACAATACGTAGTATATGAAAACTAGAGTGATTATCTTTTGAAGTAAAGCAAAACACTTTTCTTTGTAAAATCAAGTAACAACATTATTTCTCAAACGCCCAAGTTTGCCTAATTTCAAATGTTCACGTTTCTTACTTTAGAAAGGTTTCGTAGTTCATAGTCTTATTCATTTAAGAATATAATTCTCTTTTAAACTATCCGAGAAACATAAGCCTTATATGTGAGTAGGATATTCTTGTTTATAACAATCTTATTACAATGACCATGATCTAGGAAATATCATTTTGTCTCATCTTAGCTTCTATGCGGATGGAAGTTTCTCTGGTTTTAATAATACTTAATCACAAAACATTTCCTTTTATTAACGCTGCGGTGGTTTGTCGATACACATTCGATTTCAAATCGGTAAAACATTCTTAAGCCGTTATACCTAACTTCCCATAAAGCTAGTATAACTCTTAAGTTTTCAAAACCAAGTATTACTTCTTCTTTCAAATGATTCAAAAATCTTTTGAAAAACTTCAAGTTCTTTATTAACACATAACAAGCGCTTATAGTTCAAATCGATTACCTTTTAAAACCACAAGTATTTTCTTACCAACATAAAGTCGTTATAACCAACTTCCCATAAAGCCGTTATAACACTTTATGTTTTAAACCAATCAAATACATTTAGCACGTATGCGTCTACCGCACTACATAGTTCACACATATCATGCTAGAAGAGATAGGAAGAGGTTCACATACCTCGCGACAGTATCGACTAATAGCAAACCGCTCCAAGTACCTCCAACCGTCGGCTACTCCTTGCCAAGTAGATCGCGCCACGCGTAGTACTCAACCTATAAGGCCACGCGCGCTTATTAACATTTAGATCCCTACGTAGAACATTCTACAAAAATTCGAAGACCTCCCCGCATGGCAGCGTAAATCTCCTCCTTTATCGAGGCTACCAAGCCAACCAGGGGGGTTATACATCTAACCCGAACGGGTACAATTCTACTCCACAGAAAAGCTACACAAGTCTACTGTAATACAGTCCTATGTAAATACAGTTCAGTACTCTTCTTTCGAAAAGGTTTCTTATTATTCAGGCTTAAGTCCAAAGACATTGGCGATAACTACGTTCAGTTCTATATATAGTATACTTCAACTATATAATCATACAACATGTAATTTCCAATTACAATAGAGGGACAAGATATTTACCTCGATAAGCCCATAATTATCCGAGTTTAAATGTCGATCCTGAGCAAGGTTTAGCTCCTACTCCGTGCGCTCCAACCCGCTCCAAACAACCCTTAGAAGTTCTAACCAACTTCTACTTATTACTCCAACTAACCATGGAGATTTTCCTTAGGGTTTCGGTTTTGTGACGGAAGGGAAGTATAATAGTATTTCTGGGCTTTTCGTATAAGTATAACCTTAGAATACAACAAGGTATACGGCTAAGGTAATTTGGGCATTATAACAATACTTTTGAGAGTATTTCTACCAAGAGGGGGGGTATTATACGAAAACAACTAGGCTAGGGGGGGGGGAGAGCTCTCGGCCAAGGGGGCCTTTCAAAGGGGGAGAGGGGCTCTTGGACGAGAGTCAACAAGAGGGGAGAGGGAGGGATTTAACACTTAGAATTTATTTGGAATGGATGAAGAAGTCATCCAAAGGGGGGTATTTATAGGTCTAGCAAAGTCCAACCAATGGCCAAGATCATGCCAAGTGCATAGCAAGTGTAGGGCCAAGATCTTGCCAAGTGCACCTTATCCATCTACCACAAAAATATCCTACCAACCCTTGACCAAACAAGGCCAATTCGTCCACTTTGAACCGCCCACAACGTGCTCCAATGAGAGGGTGCCAAGTGGCGCCCTCTTGTTGGTCTAAAATATTTCGTCTCTCGGAAAAATCCGCAAAAATTAAAAATGACATAGCCGGAAATTCCCCTACGAAAGCTGTGAAAACGTTTCGTCGAAAAACTACTCTAACCGGGTGTTGTGCACAAATAAATTTCGGCCAAGCCACTTTCTCAAGTTCACATTTTCTACGTACGTCCTTACGTACATACTGCGAAATACGGTATAACATGATCCTCGGCTACCCTCGAAATCAATAACACAGCTCGCAGATATCCGCAGAGTCGGATAGTGCGCTCTGCTGTCCGTGCTGCGAGAATGGAATGCGATTCGTGCTCACTGCGTCCTAAACCGCTTCGAAAGACCTCGGAAGTTAGGCAGAACCGGGCTCCTGCATGCGATATGATCGAAATAGGGACTCCATGCAGTCTCACAATCTCTCGGATGTAAAGTCTGGCATAATCCTCAGCCGAAAAAGTCATCCTGACTGGAAGAAAGTGGGCTGATTTCGCCAGCCTGTCGACGATAACCCAGATAGAATCATGTTTCCTCGGAGTGCGAGGTAATCCTGTGATAAAGTCCATGTTGATCACCTCCCACTTCCGTGTCGGAATTTATCGTCAAGAACAAACCACTGTGCCTCGTGCTCTACCTTCACTGCGACAACACGGCACCGAGCTACAAACTCTGCAACGCGTCCTCTTCAAGCCATCCCACCAATACACGGATCTAAGGTCGTGGTACATCTTGGTCGACCCGGATGGATAGAGTAACGCGTACCGTGTGCTTCCCTAGAACTCATTGCGAAGTCCCGCAATATCCGGAACACACAACCGCCCTCAAACCATAGCACCCCATCAGTGCTACCTCAAAAGGACCCTTCCTCACGAAGAGCCATATCACGGCATCGCATCAAACCGGATCCTCGGTGTTGCCTCTTCACCTCGCCGACGATGGAAGACTCGGCAACTCTCGAACTCGAACCCACCGCTATCGTAATCAATCAATCGGACTCAAGGCTCGCTAGCGATACAACTCGCGGACCAAGCTCCTCTCTCTGCCGCATCCGATAGACTCCCATCGACCTACGACTAAGGCATACGCCTGACATTGGCCTTCCCCGGGTGGTACAGGATGTCAACATCATAATCCTTGAGTAACTCTAACCACCGTCTCTGTCGTAAGTTCAGCTCCCTCTGGCTGAAGATATACTGGAGGCTCTTGTGGTCTGTATAAACATCCATATGAACTCCATATAAATAGTGCCTCCAGATCTTCAAGGCGTGAATCACCGCGACTCCAAATCATGGGTGGGGTAGTTCTCTCGTGCTTCTTAAGCCGTCGGGATGCATATGCTATAACCTTGCCCTCTTTGTATCAACACACATCGGCCGATGCGACGATCACAATACACGACGTGCCGTCCGACCTCCGGAAGAGTAGAAGCGGGCGGTCGTCGATCTCTCGCCGATCGGAAACCCCGCTCACAAGCATCGATCCATCAAACTTAGCCGCTCCGATTCAGCTAGTCAATGGTGCGGAGATAGTAGCAAACTTCTCCACGAACCGCGATAGTAACTCGCAAGGCCGAGAAAGCTGCGCCTCTGCCGGAGTAGTAGGTCTAGGCAACTCGATCACGCGATCTTGGCGTATCCACCCGAATACCATCGGCCCGACTATATGCCCAAGAAAAGCCACCAAGTCAACAAAACTCACATTTGGAAAACTTGGCGTATAACCGCTGGTCTGGAGAACTCTCAAAGATCGCCGAAATGCTCCGCGTGCTCGCTCTGAGCGAGAATAAACCAAGATGTCATCAATGAACACTATCACAAACGTGTCAAAAAATGGTTTGAACACTCGGTTCATCAAATCCATGAATACCGCCGGAGCATTGGTCAACCCTAAAGACATGACCCTGAACTCATAATGCCCGTACCGGGTCCGGAATGCAGTCCTAGGGACATCCGCCTCTCTAACACGCACCTGATGATAGCCCGATCGCAGATCAATCTTGGGGAAACATCTCACACCCTGCAATTGGTCGAACAAATCATCAATCCTGGGAAGGGGGTATCTGTTCTTAATGGTCACCTTGTTCAGCTGCCTGTAATCAACACACATGCGCGTCGTCGCCCTTCTTCTTCACGAACAATACCGGCGCTCCCCAGGGAGAAACACTAGGCCTAATGAAGCCCTTCTCCAGCAAATATCTCAGCTGGTCCTTCAACTCTCTCAACTCGGCAGGTGCCATTCTGTATGGCGGAATGGAAATAGGCCGAGTGTCTGGCAGCACATCGATACAAAACTCAATCTCCCTCTCAGGAGGATACGAGGTCAACTGAAACACATCTCGGGAACTCTCGACTCGAATCGATCAAAATCTGGTACCGCAGCCTCGTGATCAAACACCGAATGAGATGGTAGATATACCCTTCGCACTATCTTCCTAGCCTTGAGGTAGGAAATAAACCTACCCTCCGGCGATACAGGTGTTCCTCCCACTCAACAACCGGCTCCTCAGGAAACTGGAACCGTACCACTCTCTCCCTGCAATCTACATTGGCGTAGCAAGACGCTAGCCAATCCATACCCATGATCACATCGAAATCAGTCATATCCAACTCTATCAAGTCGGTTAGGGTCTGACGACTGCATATGGTCACTGGACAAGCCCTATATACCCGCCGAGCTACCACCGAATCACCCACTGGCGTAGCTACCTCGAAAGGGTCTATGGACTCAGGCTCTATCCCTATCCTACTAGCAACAAGGGGAGATATATAGGATAGAGTAGAACCCGTATCTATCAAGGCATACACGTCACAACATGAAACTGATAAAGTACCTGTGACGACATCAGGTGAGGCCTCCTGGTCCTGCCGGCTGGACAAGGCATATATGCGGTTCTGAGGACCGCTAGAACTGGGGCCTGCGCCATGACCTCTGCCGCGACCTGCTGGCCCATGAGTACACTGCCCTCCGGGGCGAGTAACTGTAGGAGATGAAGACCGCGAAAGACCACAGAGGTGACCCTACCTGCGGCGCCTTGGTCGGACAGGCTCTCGCAAAGTGACCCTGCTGGCCGCAACTGTAGCAAACTCTCGGAGCAGTACCACAATTCTTGTAATGGGATCTACCGCATCGGCCACACTGGGGGGTGGTCCCGATCGGCTAGCACCTCTGCTACCCTGGACGTCACGAAGTCCGGGGCCTGGTTCGCCTCGAATATCTGGTGCCCCGAGGGCGGTGTATGAGTGCTCACGGTGGTGGTGTGGTGCAAATCTGAAGCTTCGAGGCCGCCCACCCCGGATAGCTACCAAAAGACCTGCCGTCACCGCCTTCTCTGCTGGCACAACGGCCGTCGGCTTACGCTCGCCGCATCCAGTGCATGAGCACGCATACGGGTAATGTCCATGCTCGTCAAGAGCCACACCCGCACAAGACTTCGTCCATATAATCATCTAGCCGGTGACATAGCGGTGTACCACCCTCCATATCTGCTACCAACGCAGGGACATATCGAGCCAACGAATCGAACTCAACGTTGTACTCACTGGCGTGTGCCACTCTGTCTCAAAGAACAAAAATTTGTCGGCCCGTGCCCTCCTCATCGTGGAGGCAAGAAGTGAGTGAGAAAAGCCTACGAGAACTCGTCCCAGTAGGCTGGGACGTGCTCTCCCGATAACTCCACGAATCAAACCAATCGATCGCGGTATCACGCGACTATGTGAACCGAAGATCACGGACTCGGTCTCGAAGCCTTGATCACTCGCGATGATCCTCAGAATCGACGGATGAACTCGCTGGATCATCCTCGTGCCTCGACCGTAGAACTCTGGCGCTACAACTCGTAAAATCTCGTAGCCTCAAACTGTCCGATCTCGGGTGAACCACGAACGCTTCTTTGGGCTGGCTGCTGCGATCCATCCTATCCTCGTATGCGCCACGATCTGGCGATGGCGGGCCATCTCTCGTAACCCATCTCATACGCTCCAGGTGTGGCGCTGGAGGTGCAGTGTCTTGTGGTCTCATCGCCCATGCTGCGCCCTAAACCTCGCTGGGGTCGGCGTCGTGGAACTCGCCGCCTCGGGTATAGGCCCGGGCACGAGCCTCGTGACTCTCGGTGTCCTACTAGCAGCTCCCTCGGCTGCCTTGCCCTTCTGGGCCCGGGTTGCCTTACGTGGAGGCATTACTGTTAAAGAAAGGAAAAACGTTAGAGGGGTCCAACTTATAACACAGCTCTAAGGCACGATCTCAGAGTGAGAAGAATGGAAACCAATCCTAAATATCCTATAGCCTCCTGATTATTGCTGTGGTGCACAACACACCGATAATCAAGACTCTACTAGATACGGTCTATAGACACTTTCCGAGGATTAACTGCTCTGATACCACTTTTGTCACGACCCGTTCGAGTCGTGTGGATCGTGCCTTACCCGCACCAAGTAGTCATACATCAGAGTAATCAGCGGAATATAAAAACAAGACATGAAACAAATGTAAATTAAGACACCGTTTATCTGAGAAAAGTCGCCTTTCGGCATATATATATATAACCAAAATCTGGCAGTTACATCCCAACTGTACAATAGGACTACAGACCTCTAAGGAAGTAAACAACTATGGCGGGACAGGGCCCCGCCATACCCTGAATGTACAAAACTATCTACAACAACAGGGAGATCATACCCAAAAGTCGAGCCTCCGGAGAAGATGGAGCTCCTGACACCAAAGAAAAGATCCTAAGACTGAGGATCCGTGTTACACCCCGTAATTGCAGGACATGTTTTAAGAACGTAAGTAAGAACTCACAATTGTTAAGGATTTGAGACTTGTAAAAATTTATCGGAAGTTATGAAATTGTCGGAAAAACATTGTGTGGTGTCGAATGGGAGGGCGACACGTGTCACCCCCCATAGCTATGCCTTGGACGAAATGGCATGGCCAATATGGTCATTTACCATAAGTCTTCTAAGGCTAAGACTTGCAACTTGTAGCATGAGTTTATTGACTAAAGTCAAAGGTCCCACATTGGTCTTGATATTTAGAAAGACTACATCCAAACCACCCATGTGTTATTATCATAACCCTCCAATGTGCTATATATTACTACTAGTAGTGCTAGAGAGAGCCAACACTTAGAAAAAATTGCACAAATTGAAGAACATAGGCTATGTGCTCTCGGGTTTCATAAAAAAAAAAAGATAAAATCTTTGTTTGTGATCCATTTATCTCCCCACTTTAAACCAAGGTTCTTATGTGTATTGTAAGCAAGTCTCAATAGAAACATCTTGGAAAAAGATAGTTTTCGGGTTAGTCGCAAGCGAAAACCTAATGGTCTTTCTAGGTTTTGTTTGGAGTTTTGAAGAATAATTGTTGGTGTTGTTCTAAGGGTATCAACAAGCGGATTGAAGTGTCTTGGAGAGGTTCTAAACTACTAAGGAGCGACTTCGGATTGGAGTTGATTTCATATTCGTGAAGGTATAATCTTGTCTTTTAAAGGTGTTACAAGATTACATATTTATATGGTTGTTGTTAGCTTTGTATGTTGCGAGCATGAAGTTGTTATATTGAAGTTATAAGGATTATGGATTGATTATAGCCTTGGAAATCCGAAGTGTAATGTAAGCCATGACTAAGTTGAATTACAATTTAATCGTTGTTAGAATCGTCGCATGTTACTTACTTAAAGATTATGGTTATTATAATCAAATGCGACTTGATATCATGTTATGCTACCAATATGGTTTGAAATGGAAATTGGATAGAATTGGTATTGTTGAACTCAAGGTGGCCGAATTTGGACTTGTAGTTGGTATTGTTTGGTTATTCTTTTGCATTGGACTACCTTCATATAATTGTGAGTCAATTGGGGTCATTTAGTTAGTCATTTGCATTCGACTACCTTCTATATAATTGTGAGCCAATTGGGGCATTTAGTTAGTCATTTGCATTGGACTACCTTCTATATAATTGTGAGCCAATTGGGGCTGTTTGGTTATTGTATTTTCGGCCTTGAAAAAGGTGGCAAAGTGAGTAAATACAAAGGAGGTGCTGTCCGATTTTCCGTAGAAATTAAAGACTTAACACTTATAATATTCTACGTTTGAAGTAAGGCTTTAATAGACGTATTGTGAATATTATAGGTTGACATAGTACGGGCGGGACTTTGTACTTGGCAAGTGGTTTGACCCGACAAGGTATGTAGAACTTTTCCTATCTTTGAGCATGACTAGTTTCACGCATATAGTATGGTAGACGTACAAGACTTTGACATTCTTTACTTGTTTTATGAAATGTCAAGTCGGGTGAGTTAGGAGATTAACTCACTTCTTTAAGAATATTAAAGATGCCTTAAGTCTTGTTAAAGATAAGGGAGTTGAAGAATTTTAAAGTATGTAATACTTGGGTCGTTTTAAAAACGTATAAGTCCCTTGGATAGGAAATTGTGCATGACTAAGGTATAAAATGAATATACCGACTTAATGGGGAGTTGGTTATATTGACTTTATGGAAAGATAAATGACTTGATTTAATGGAAGGCAATTCGATTTTAAGGCATCAATTGCCTAAGGTTTTATAAGACACGAGTCACTTGATTTAGAAGCCATATTTTATTTCTAAAAGTATTGTGACTTGTCTTTAAAAGAAATTGTCACTTGATACTACGGCTAGTAGTATCTTGGAAGTTTTATAATGAAATGAGTCATTTTAAAAGAATAGAAGTACGTAGTACTTTGGGTTAAATTCCCGGATTTTCATAAAGACATTTAAGTGCCTTAAGTAAACTAAAATGAGAGTGTATATGAACAAGAATAGTAAGAAGTTAGGGGATTTCTTAACTTGCTTATATATTGTATGATAAGCCGATAGAGCTTATGTTATGTGTGATAGCCGGATTTGGGTTAGGGATATATTATTCGTTGCGGGGTCATTCCCCGGGATTGTGGCATTGTATATTTCTGTGGATTTGATAACCATGATGCGAGGAATACCTCATGCGAGTCCGTAAGGGCTTATGCGGGTGAAATAGTCCCATGCGGGCGGGTTCAGCCTATGCGAGGAATACCTCATGCGAGTCCGTAAGGGCTTATGCGGGTGAAATAGTCCCATGCGAGGAATACCTCACGCAGTCCACCGACCTATCGGGTGAAATAGTCGAGTAGGATTCAATCCTATTTTTCGTTGTAAGTATACACCTATTTATACTCTCATTGTTAGTAAGGCCTTTAGATCGTAATTTTGTTAGCATACATGTCTCCCGCTTTCTTTTAAACTTATGTTGTAATTACAGTACTTTCGATTTTGCATACTTAGTACATATTGTGTCACCCTTCCTCGGGCTGCGTTCATCTGCAGAAAGGAGTAGCGAGTTGCGGATCCACATTCTTAGGATCACTTATCGGACGTCGGAAGCTCCATCCTCGGAGGCTTGTCTTTCTTTTGAGTACGATCTTGTCCCGATGTTGTAGATTATGTACATTCGGTATGGCGGGAGCCACTGTCATACGCTTGTTATTCTGAGGTCCGTATTCACCTATGTGGTTGGGCTATAAGAAATGTGTTGTAAAGTTGTACTTTTGACCTTGTTTATATTATGGAAGCGGCACTTATCGGCTAGCTGTGTTGTTATATTATCTACATGTGTTTATGTTGTGTATGTTCACGCTATTCTCGACGTATACGGCGGGGTGCCGGGTAGGGCACGATCGCGGCGGAGTCGGGTCGTGACAAAAGTGGTATCGAGCGATTAGTCCTCGGAAAGTGTCTGAGGCCGTGTCTAGTAAGTCTTGATTATCGGTGTGTTATGCACCACATCTATAATCACGAGGCTACATGACATTTACGATTGGTTTACATTTTTCTCTCTCTGAGATCGTGCGATGAGCCGTCTTATTAGGTTGAATCCTCTGCCACTTCTTGAAACAGCTATTCCTCCACGGAAAGCTACCAGGCCTGAAGGGCAAAGCGGCGGCGAGGCTGCTAGCGGTACTCGAAGGGTTACGGGCTCGAGCACGACTATGCCCGAGGTAGTAAGCGGGTCGGCGAGTTCACCACGCTGCGATTTTAGAAGGCCGAAGCGGTAGCTCGAGGTTCGTGCAGAGCCTCGGTTCCACGGCCACCACGAGTATAGAGACTACGGGAACAGTTCGATTGTTGACCAGGTATAGTAGTCGAGCGGCAAACGAGGAAGCGAGCAGCACCCCTAGAGTCGACGATTTACGGATTAGGGATTTTCCGGGATGTCACCCACGAGTTTTATGGTTTGAGGTCGATGAGGATCCGCAGGAGTTCGTTCGGCGACAATGGACCTGCAGTCCTTAGGGCCTTGAGACAGTGCATTACACTAGCCTCTTACCGGGTTGCGCGATATTGCGTTGAACCGGTTTGAGTCGTGGTTGCTTTCGAGAGGTGATGATGTTCTTCCAACTGTTTGGGAGGAGTTTGAGAGGCCTTTATGGATCACTTTACCTCCGAGATGAGGAGAGCCGGGTAGACAGATTTTTGACCTTGCGCGAGCGGGAGGCTGTTAGTGAGTCTGACACAGTTTGACTCCTTGGCCAGGCATACTCACACTATTGTAACTAGCATGGCGGATAGAGTTCATCGTTATGTGATGGGGCTAGACCGTCATATGATTACTGGCATGTTTGGGGTGGCTCTTGGCCGGTATGGACATTGCTAGGATGCAGCCTATGCTCGTGGATAGAGGATAGAAAGGAGGACCAGATTGACGCGAACCGGCCGAAGGCGTGACATCGTGGTCTCGTGGTAGTTATCGGCGGGCGACCTCGGCAGACTAGGTCCACTTTCCGGCCCGGACAGAGTGCTCCGTCACGGTTTACCGCGGGAGGTCCGATCAGCGGTCGGTCGGGGCGAGTCGTGGCTCCAGTCTTGAGGTTTCGAGGAGGCGAAGATCCTCGCCGTCGAGACCACCACAACTTCGGTGTGCTCGTCGCGAGATCTCCCGGCGAGTGTCGTGTTCTGCAGGAGGTTGTTACTCTTGTGGCGGTGGGCCATTTGAAGAAGATTGTCCGTCTAGAAGCGGCATGGGTGGTGCAGCCACGGTACCGGGATCGATTCTTTGGGTCTTCTCCTTCGTGGTTATGCGCCCGGAGGCGAGTACTCACGGACGAGGCGGGCAGCGGTAGAGGCGTGGTGGTGGTTCGATTCTAGCGGTCCCGAGCGCATATATTCTCTAGCCCGGCCGCCAGATCGTGAGGCTTCCACGATGTCGTTCTGGTACATTCCGATTTGGTGTGATGTTTATGCATTGATAGATCGAGTTCTACCTTGTCCTACGTGTCCCTCTTATGCGGGTAGAATCGGGATAAGCGGTGTCGATAGAGCGTTTGAGGTAGCTACGCTGATGGGTGATTCGGTGTTAGCCGGCGGGTGTATAGAGGTTGTCGGTATTTATTCTGATCGTCGGACCACTTGCGAACTTGATAGAGTGGAGATGACGATTTTGATGTCATTATGGGTATGGTGGTTGGCTTCTTGTTATGCCAACGTTGGTAGGAGCGAGTTGGTTCGGTTCGATTTCTGGCGAGCGATTATCGAGTGGAGAAGCAAAGGCGTCGCCAGGGTAGGTTTATTTCTTACCTCAAGGCTAGGAAGATGGTGCGAGAAGTACATCTATCATCCGTCCGGTATTCGTCTGGTGAGGTGCGATTCTTGATCGATGCAGTGGTTAGGAGTTTCGGATGTGTTCCCGCATGATCTTGGGTATCCTCCCGAGAGGAGATCTAGTTTTGTATTGACACGTTGCGGACACTCGACCTATTTCCATTCCGCCACAGGATGGCACTGCGAGTTGAGGAGGCGAAGGACCGGTGAAAGATTTCTTTGGAGAAAGGCTTTATCGTGCCTAGTGTATCTCCCCGGGAAGCGCGGTGTTGTTTGTGAAGAAGAAGGATGGGGCCAGCTGCGTATGTGTGTTGACTACGAGCGGTGAATAAGGTAACCATTAAGAATAGGTACCCTCCCGTGATTGATGATTTGTTTGACGATTCTGCGAGTGCGAGGTGTTTCTCAAAGATAGACTGCGATGCGGTTATTATCGAGTTCGAGTTCGAGGCGAGATATCCCAAATCGCATTCGGGACCGGTATGGGTACTATGAGTTCGAGTTATGTCTTTCGGTTTGACAACGCTCGGTAGTATTTATGGATTTGATGAACGGGTGTTCAAGTCATTCTTGGATACATTTGTGATTGTATTCATTGATGACATCTTGGTTTATTCGCGACAGCGAGGAACATGCAGATCACTGAGGGCGATGCCAGGATTCTCCTGGGCCGCGATTGTCGCCAAGTTCTCAGTGTGAGTTTTGGTTGGCCTCGGTGGCATTCATGGGGCATATTATTGGGTGATGGTGTTCGCGTGGATACGGCAAAGATTGAGGCGATCTGTCTTGGCGAGACCTACTACTCCGACCGAGTGCGCGATTTCGTAGGATCGCGAGTTATTATCGCGAGTTTGTGGAAGCGGTTGCTTCGATTTCAGACCGCTGACTAGGTGACTCGAAGCGGCCAAGTTCCGATGGACGAGGCTTGCGAAGGGTTTCCGGTTGTTGAAGGAAAGGTTGACTACACTCGGTTCTTACTCTTAGGAGGTTAGATGGATGCGTGATCTATTGTGATGCCTCGGGTATCGGGCTAGGGTGTGTTTTGATGCGGCCACGGCAAGGTTATAGTCTATGCTTCCGGCGATTCGGAAGCATGAGAGAATTACCTACCCATGACTTAGAGTTGGCGCGATTATTCATGCCTTGAAGATTTGGAGACATTATTTATGCGGAGTTCATGTGGATATTTATACAGACCACAAGAGCCTCGGATATCTTTAAGCGAGAGAGTGAACTTGAGGCGAGAGGCGGTGGTTAGAGTTCTTGAAAGATTATGATGTTGATATTCTATACCATCGGGAAGGCCAACGTAGTTCTTGATGCCTTGAGTCATAGATCTATGGGGAGCCTATCAGTACGGCCGGAGAGGCGGGACATGGTCGTCAGATCCATCGATTAGCGAGCCTGGGGTTCGATTGATCGATCTGGATGATAGTGGGTGCGGGTTCGTGAGGTTGCGAGTCTTCCATCGTTGATGAGGTGAAGAGGCGGCGATTCGAGGACCCGGTATTGATGCGATGCCGTGATGCGGCTCTTAGGGAGGAGAAGAGTCTATTCGAGTAGCGCTGATGGTCTTGAGATTTGAGGCGGTTGTGTGTTCCGATGTATCGAGGACTTCGCTGTCGGTGCAGGAGCACACAGCGCTCGATATTCTATTCATCCGGGGTCGACCAAGATGTACCATGACCTCAGATGTTTGTATTGGTGGGATGGCACGAAGAGGGCGTGGCGAGTTTTGTTGCCTGATGTCCTAATTGCCCGGAGTCAAGGTCGAGCACGAGAGGCCAGTGGATTGTTGCGATCTATCGAGATTCCGACTTGGAAGTGGGAGATGATCAACATGGACTTTGTTACGAGGTTACCTCGTACTCGGAGGAAATGCGACTCCATTTGGGTTATTGTTGTGGTGTGAAATCGCCCATTTCCTTCCGGTCGGGGCGGCGTTTTGGTGAGGACTATGCGGGTGTACATCCGAGATAGTGAGGCTGCGGTGTCGGTGTCGATTATTTCGATAGGGAGCCCGGTTCTGACTAACTTCAGAGATCTTTCGAAGGGTCTTGGACAAAGTGAGTCTCGGACATCATTTCATCCTCGGTATCGAGCGAGCGTAGCGCACTATCCGCACAACGAGGATATCTTTGCAAGCTGCGTGATAGATTCGATGGTAGTGGGAGGATCATTTGCCTCTTGTGAGTTTGCTTATAACAACGCCTACCATTCCAAGATCTGAGATGGCGCCATACGAGGCTTTATATGGCGGAAATGTAGATCGTCGATTGGTTGGTTCGGCGTGGGCGAGTACATTTAGTTGGCCCGGACATGGTACTGCGGTGTGGATAAGGTGAAGCTTATCCGAGAGAAGCGATAGCGGCTCGGTCGGCGAAGTCATATGCGGATAATCGGCGTCGGCATTTGGAGTTTCGGTAGGCGATTGGGTCTTCTTGAAGGTGTCACCCATGAAGGGTGTGATGAGATTCGGTAAGAAGAAACTCAGCCCAGTACATTGGGCCTACCGGATCGTCAGTAGAGTGGGGACAGTTGCTTATGAGTTGGATCCGCCATCGAGTTAGAGCGGTACATCCGGTCTTCCATGTTTCTATGTTGCGGAAGTGTATCGGAGATCCAAATGGCGAGTTTTCCTACTAGTGAGGTCCAGTGTGAGAGGGTTATCGTATGAGGAGATTCCCATAGCGATACTCGATCGCCCAGTCGGCATGCGGACCAAGGATGTAGCTTCCGTCAAAGTCCTGTGGAGAAATGATAACCGGGAGGAGATGACTTGGGAAGCGGAGGAGGACATGTTGAGGAGGTATCCTCACTTATTTCCTATACCTTTAGGTATTTCATTTTGCCCTTACTTGTCAGGCTTTAATTGAAGTGTTTCTTTTGCTTAAATGCTTTTATGTGGCCATGAGTGGCATTTTTGGTATGTCGGGGCTGTGAAAGGAAATTATGTCGCTAATTGTAAGTGTGACTCCGAAAGAACATTCGGGGACGAATGTTTCTAAGGGGGTAAGAATGTTACACCCCGTAATTGCAGGACATGTTTTAAGAACGTAAGTAAGAACTCACAATTGTTAAGGATTTGAGACTTGTAAAAATTTATCGGAAGTTATGAAATTGTCGGAAAAACATTGTGTGGTGTCGAATGGGAGGGCGACACGTGTCACCCCCCTTAGCTATGCCTTGGAAGAAATGGCATGGCCAATATGGTCATTTACCATAAGTCTTCTAAGGCTAAGACTTCCAACTTGTAGCATGAGCTTATTGACTAAAGTCAAAGGTCCCACCTTGGTCTTGATATTTAGCAAGACTACATCCAAACCACCCATGTGTTATTATCATAACCCTCCAAGGTGCTATATATTACTACTATTAGTGCAAGAGAGAGCCAACACTTAGAAAAAAATTGCACAAATTGAAGAACATAGGCTATGTGCTCTCGGGTTTCATCAAAAAAAAAGAGAAAATCTTTGTTTGTGATCCATTTAGCTCCCCACTTTAAACCAAGGATCTTATGTGTATTGTAAGCAAGTCTCAATAGAAACATCTTGGAAAAAGATAGTTTTCGGTTAGTCATGGCGAAAACCTAATGGTCTTTCTAGGTTTTGTTTGGAGTTTTGAAGAATAATTGTTGGTGTTGTTCTAAGGGTCTCAACAAGCGGATTGAAGTGTCTTGGAGAGGTTCTAAACTACTAAGGAGCGACTTCGGATTGGAGTTGATTTCATATTCGTGAAGGTATAATCTTGTCTTTTAAAGGTGTTACAAGATTACATATTTATATGGTTGTTGTTAGCTTTGTATGTTGCGAGCATGAAGTTGTTATATTGAAGTTATAAGGATTATGGATTGATTATAGCCTTGGAAATCCGAAGTGTAATGTAATCCATGACTAAGTTGAATTACAATTTAATCGTTGTTAGAATCGTCGCATGTTACTTACTTAAAGATTATGGTTATTATAATCAAATGCGACTTGATATCATGTTATGCTACCAATATGGTTTGAAATGGAAATTGGATAGAATTGGTATTGTTGAACTCAAGGTGGCCGAATTTGGACTTGTAGTTTGTATTGTTTGGTTATTCATTTGCATTGGACTACCTTCTATATAATTGTGAGCCAATTGGGGCTGTTTAGTTAGTCATTTGCATTGGACTACCTTCTATATAATTGTGAGCCAATTGGGGTTGTTTAGTTAGTCATTTGCATTGGACTACCTTCTATATAATTGTGAGCCAATTGGGGCTGTTTGGTTATTGTATTTCCGGCCTTGAAAAAAGGTGGCAAAGTGAGTAAATACAAAGGAGGTGTTGTCCGATTTTCCGTAGAAATTAGAGACTTAACACTTATAATATTCTACGTTTGAAGTAAGGCTTTAATAGACGTATTGTGAATATTATAGGTTGACATAGTACGGGCGGGACTTTGTACTTGGCAAGTGGTTTGACCCGACAAGGTATGTAGAACTTTTCCTATCTTTGAGCATGACTAGTTTCACGTATATAGTACGGTAGACGTACAAGACTTTGACATTCTTTACTTGTTTTATGAAATGCCAAGTCGGGTGAGTTAGGAGATTAACTCACTTTTGAGAATATTAAAGATGTCATAAGTCTTGTTAAAGATAAGGGACTTGAAGAATTTTAAAGTATGTAATACTTGGGTCGTTTTAAAACGTATAAGTCCCTTGGATAGGAAATTGTGCATGACTAAGGTATAAAGTGAATATAACGACTTTATGGGAGTTGGTTATATTGACTTTATGGAAAGATAAATGACTTGATTTAATGGAAGGCAATTCGATTTTAAGGCATCAATTGCCTAAGGTTTTATAAGACACGAGTCACTTGATTTAGAAGCCATATTTTATTTCTAAAAGTATTGTGACTTGTCTTGAAAAGAAATTGTCACTTGATACTACGCTAGTAGTATCTTGGAAGTTTTATAATGAAATGAGTCATTTTAAAAGAATAGAAGTCGTAGTACTTTGGGTTAAATTCGGATTTTCATAAAGACATTTTAGTGCCTTAAGTAAACTAAAATGAGAGTGTATATGAACAAGAATAGTAAGAAGTTAGGGATTTCTTAACTTGCTTATATATTGTATGATAAGCGATAGAGCTTATGTTATGTGAGATAGCGGTTGGGCTAGGGATATATTATTCGTTGCGGTCATTCCGGGATTGTGGCATTGTATATTTCCGTGGATTTGCTAACCACGATGCGAGGAATACCTCATGCGAGTCGTAAGGGCTTATGCGGGTGAAATAGTCCCGTGCGGGCGGGTTCGACCTATGCGAGAATACCTCATGCAGTGCAAGGGCTTATGCGGTTGAAATAGTCCATGCGAGGAATACCTCACGCAGGTCCACTGGACATATGCGGGTGAAATAGTCCCAGGAGTAGGATTTCAATCCTATTTTTCGTTGTAAGTATACACCTATTTATACTCTCATTGTTAGTAAGGCAATCTTTGTAATTTTGTTAGCATACATGTCTCCGCTTTCTTTTAAACTTATGTTGTAATTACTGATGCTTTCAGTTTGCATACTTAGTACATATTGTGTATCGACCCCCTCGGGCTGCGTTCATCTTGCGAGAAAGTAAGCGAGTTGCGAATCCACATTCTTAGGATCACTTATCGGACGTCGGAAGCTCCATCCTCCGGAGGCTTGTCTTTATTTTGGTACGATCTTGTCCCGATGTTGTAGATTATGTACATTCGAGGTATGGCGGGCCACTGTCCCACAGTTGTTATTCCTAAGTGCTGTATTCACCTATGTGGTTGGGCTATAAGAAGCATGTTGTAAAGTTGTACTTTGACCTTGTTTATATTATGGAAGCGGCACTTATCGGCTGCTTTGTGTTGTTATATTATCTACACATGTGTTTATGTTGTGTATGTTCCGCTGCTATTCTCTGACGTATACTGGCAGGTGCCGGGTAGGGCACGATCGCGCCCGGTCGGGTCGTGACAATCCGCTACTCTTCCTTTACCTGCGGCATGAACGCGGCCGAAGAGTCGATAACAGTACCAAGTATGTGAAAGCGTAAAGTACTTAAATGAAATCATGTCATTTTAAAACCAATTTTACAAATATATGCGAAACAACCAAGGTAATCGCACGTAGTGCCATCACAAACAGAGCAATAAAGGTAAAGCATGCGAGTCTCTTTCTAGGCCGCGAATGATCGAGCAAGGCCAATCGCCCATAGTATCATTAAGCATGCCTAAACTCGACTCCGCGATCGCATAGGCCACTCACGTGAGCCCGCATGAGGTATTCCGCGTCGAGGGTAGCTACTCCTCGGCATCGCCCCGACTCGTAGTCCGCGTGGCGCATGCACCGCGTGGCACAAGGACCGCACACTAACTCGAACTCTCGTAGCTCGCGCAGGTCCCTGGACCTGCATAAGGTATCCTCGAATCATAGTCACACAGACTGCCTGAGGTATACCCCGCATCGGAGGGCAGCTTAACCCCCGGTATATCATGTCAAGAGGTGAGTGATGTAATACTAGCATAACGGCTTATCGTTAAACAACATAAGCACAATAAGAATAACCTCTTTACACAAACGTTACAAGATACTAACACACATAGCATCACAATATGTCTACTCAACAAACCATCTTTTTATACTTTCCGGAAATCAATACAAGTCTTTCATAAACACATAAGTAAACTATTCCTTTTATCTCTCTTAAGCCGTTATACCTAACTTCCCATAAAGCTAGTATAACTCTTAAGCTTTTTGTTTTAAAAACAAATATTATTCTTCTTTCAAAAATGATTTATAATTCTTCTGAAAGACTTCAAGATTCTTATTATTTAAACTCAAGTCAAAAGACGTCAAGTAAAACCACGTCCAGTTAACACACGTACGTCGTCGCATTATATATATATATTTTAAAATATCATGCTTAAGAGTATAGGAAGAATCACATACCTTCTCGTGAAATCCACGCCAAGTCGAATATGTCGCGCAGAGTATCAACCTATAATAGTCAAATACGCCTATCAACGTCTAGACTACTCGTAGGATAATCTAAGCGAGAGGGTTCTCTATTCTACGGAAAATCGGGCGCACTTCCCTGCAGTAAACTATACAAGTCTCATGAGATACGATCCTATATAAATGCAGTTCAATTCTTCTTCATATACCCTTCATGTGATTACAGTTCAATTCTATTCTTTAATATCCTTCTATATCTTATACTCAAGTCTTAACTATTCTTATATGTAATATCCAATTACGATAGAAGGACAAGAGTATTTACCTCGATAAGCCCAAAATTATCCAAGTATAAATGTCGATCCTGAGCAAGGTTTAGCTCCTAATCTGAATGCTCCAATCCGCTCCAAGAAAACCTTAGAAGTTTCTACACAACTTCTACTTACAACTTCAACCAACAATGAAGTTTCTCCTAGGGTTTCGTTTAGTGGCTAAAGGAAGTATAGTAGTATTTTCCGGACTCTAAGTATAGAGGTAACTTTGGAAATACTACAAGGGATTGGCTAAGGTATTTTGGGGATAGTAACAATACTTGGAGAGTATTTTCTACCAAGGGGGGGGAGGGCCTTAGCCGAGACTACTAGGAAGGGAGAGGGGTGTTTACTAAGCTCACTCAAGAGGGGGGGAGAAGATGGCTTGGACGAAAACTACAACTAGAAGGGGGAGGATTTTAAGACTTGGGAAGTTGATTTGTGGATGAAGAATTCATCAACTCAAGGGGGGTATTTATAGGGCTTTCAAGGGCCAAGATGAAGCCAAGTGGTAGGCAAGTGTAGGGTGGAGATTTGCACAAGTGAACCCTAGCCCTACTCCACAATTTACTCACAAACATTGACCCTTAGTTTAGGCCCCAAAATCATGCCCATCGTCCAAGGTTTCCGCCCCCCTTTTGCCGTCCACTTGAGGGTGACAAGTGTCACCCTCTCGTTGGTCCAAAATGTTTCATCTCTCGGAAAAATCCGCAAAAATTAAAAATGACATAGCCGTAATTTACCCTACGCAAGTTTTGGAAAACGTTTCGTCGGAAAACCATTCGTTTCGTGGGTTGTGCACAAATTTCGCCCATAGTGCCTATCTTAAGGCTAAACTTTTGTCACGCCCTACGTACATACTGAAATACGAGGTATAACATTCTCCTCGCCCGAAACATTCGGGACGAATGTTCCTTCCCAAGACGGATAATGATAAGGTTCTTCATAACATAAACAGTTTGCAAATGCCACATACGACCACAAAACAACACTTAAGCATATAAGTCAATTTAATCAACAAGTAGGAAAGTGAGTTACCTGGAGGTGTGGGGAATAAGTGAGGATACCTCTGTCTCATGTCCTCCTCTGCTTCCCACGTCATCTGCTCCCTGAGCTCGTTCCGCCATAAGACTTTGACGGAAGCCACGTCCTTGGTCCGCAGACGCCTAACCTGATGATCGATTATCGCTATGGTAATCTCTTCATACGATAACCCCTCGGTCACTTGGACATCGTCAATCGGGTGCACCCTAGATGGATCCCCGATACATCTCCTCAGCATAGAAACATGAAAAACGGATGCCGCTTCGGATCGGACGGCAGATCCAACTCATAAGCAACCTTGTCTACCTGCGGACAATCGATCTACCCAATGTACCTTGGTGAGTTTCCCTTTCTTCCGAATCTCATCACACCGCCGTAGGTGACACCTTCAGGAAAACCCAATCATCAACCTCAAACTCTAGATGCCGACGACGATGATCTGCATATGACTTCTGTCGACTCTGAGCTATCAGTAACCGCTCCTGGATAAGCTTCACCTTATCCACTGCCTGCTGCACCAAATCTGGTCCCACTAACTGCACCTCTCCTATATCAAACCAGACTATCGGCGATATGCACTTCCTCCCATACAAGGCCTCATAAGGCACCATCTGAATACTGGAGTGATAGCTATTATTATACGCAAACTCAACTAGAGGCAAATGATCCTCCCAGCTACCCCTGAAATCAATAACACAGGCTCGCATCATATCCGCAAGAGTCTGGATAGTGCGCTCTGCTGTCCGTGCATGCGAGAATGGAATGCGATTCGTGCTCACTTTGCGTCCTAAACCTTTCGGAAAAACCTCCGGAGTTAGGCAGAATCGGGCTCATCTGTCTGATATGATCGAAATAGGGACTCCATGCAGTCTCACAATCTCTCGGATGTAAAGTCTGGCATTATCCTAAGCCGAAAAAGTCATCCTGACTGGAAGAAAGTGGGCTGATTTCGTCAGCCTGTCGACGATAACCCAGATAGAATCATGTTTCCTCGGAGTGCGAGGTAATCCTGTGATAAAGTCCATGTTGATCACCTCCCACTTCCAGGTCGGAATCTCTATCGTCTGCAACAAACCACCAGGCCTCTGGTGCTCTACCTTCGCTCGCGACAACACGGGCGCGAGCTACAAACTCTGCAACGTCCCTCTTCAAGCCATCCCACCAATACACAGATCTAAGGTCGTGGTACATCTTGGTCGACCCCGGATGGATAGAGTAATGCGCGTTGTGTGCTTCCCCTAGAACCTGCTGCCGAAGTCCTGCAATATCTGGAACACACAACCTGCCCTCAAACCTTAGCACCCCATCAGGTGCTACCTCAAAAGGACCCTCCCCTCACGAAGAGCCATATCACGGTACCACATCAAAACCGGATCCTCAAACTGTTGTCTCTTCACCTCCTCGACGATGGAAGACTCGGCAACCTCTCGAACTCGAACCCCACTGCTATCAGAATCAATCAATCGGACTCCAAGGCTCGCTAGCTGATGCAACTCGCGGACCACGCTCCTCTCTGCCGCACATCGATAGACTCCATCGACCTACGACTAAGAGCATACGCCTGACATTGGCCTTCCCGGGTGGTACAGATGTCAACATCATAATCGCCGAGTAACTCTAACCACCGCCTGCGCCGTAAGTTCAGCTCCCTCTGGCTGAAGATATACTGGAGGCTCTTGTGGTCTGTATAAACATCCACATGAACCCCATATAAATAGTGCCTCCAGATCTTCAAGGCGTGAATCACCGCGCGACTCCAAATCATGGGTGGGGTAGTTCTCTCGTGCTTCTTAAAGGTCGGGATGCATATGCTATAACCTTGCCTGCTGCGTCAACACACATCTCGGCCGATGCCCGACGATCACAATACACGACGTGGCCGTCGGACCTCCGGAAGAGTAAGAACAGGCGGTCGTCGATCTCTCGCCGATGGCGAAACCCCGCTCCACAAGAATCGGTCCAGAAACTTAGCGCCACGATTCAGCCTAGTCAATGGTGCGGAGATAGTAGCAAACTTCTCCACGAACCGCCGATAGTAACCTGCAAGGCCCAGAAAGCTGCGCACCTCTGTCGGAGTAGTAGGTCTAGGCCAACTCCTGACTGCCGCGATCTTGGCCGTATCCACCCGAATACCATCGGCCCCGACTATATGCCCAAGAAAAGCCACCGAAGTCAACCAAAACTCACATTTGGAAAACTTGGCGTACAACTGCTGGTCCTGGAGAACTCTCAGCACAGTCCTCAAATGCTCCGCATGCTCCTGCTCTGAGCGAGAATAAACCAAGATGTCATCAATGAACACTATCACAAACGTGTCCAAAAATGGTTTGAACACTCGGTTCATCAAATCCATGAATACCGCCGGAGCATTGGTCAACCCGAAAGACATGACCCTGAACTCATAATGCCCGTACCGGGTCCGGAATGCAGTCCTAGGGACATCCGCCTCTCTAACACGCACCTGATGATAGCCCGATCGCAGATCAATCTTGGAGAAACATCTCGCACCCAGCAATTGGTCGAACAAATAATCAATCCTGGGAAGGGGGTATCTGTTCTTAATGGTCACCTTGTTCGGTGCGTAATCAACACACGTGCGCGGCGTCCGCCCTTCTTCTTGAACAATACCGCGCTCCCGGGAGAAACACTAGGCCTAATGAAGCCGCTTCTCCGGAAATCTCTCGGTGGTCCTTGACTCTCTCAACTCGGCGGTGCCGTTACGTATGGCGGAATGGAAATAGGCCGAGTGTCCGGCAAAGACATCGATACAAAACTCAATCTCCTCTCGGGAGGATGCGGAGGTCATGCAAACACATCCGGGAACTCTCGACTCTGGGCCCGAAAATCTGGTACCGCACCTCGTTATCAAACACCGAATGAGATGGTAGATATACCCTTCGCACCATCTTCCTAGCCTTGAGGTAGGAAATAAACCTACCCCTCGGCGTACAATGTTCCTCCACTCAACAATGGCTCGCCAAATCGGAACCGTACCACTCTCTCCTGCGGTCTACATTGGCGTAGCAAGACGCTAGCCAATCCATACCCATGATCACATCGAAATCGGTCATATCCAACTATATCAAGTCGGCCAGGGTCGACGATGCATATAGTCACCGGACAAGCCCATATACTCGCCGAGCTACCACCGAATCACCATTGGCGTAGCTACCTCGAAAGGGTCTATGGACTCGTGCTCATCCTATCCTACTAGAAACAAGGGAGATATATAGGATGAAGTAGAACCCGTATCTATCAAGGCATACACGTCACAACATGAACCGATAAAGTACTGTGGCGACATCGGTGAGCCTCCGGTCTGCGCAGTGGACAAGGCATATATGCGATTACGAGGACCGCTAGAATCTGGGCCGCGTCACGACCTCTGCCGCGACCTGGCGGCCATGAGTACCACGCCTCGGGCGAGTAATCGTAGGAGATGAAGAAGACCGGCGAAAGACCAGTAGTGACCACTACCCCTGCCGCGCCCAGTCGGACGGGCTCGCAGTGACCTGCTGGCCATCGTAACAAACTCTCGGAGCAGTACCACAATTCCCGTAATGGGATCTACCGCATGGGCCACACTGGGGTGGTGGTCCCGATCGACTAGTACCTCTGCTACCCTGGACGTCTGAAGTCCCGGGGCCCTGGTCTGCCCTCGAATATCCTGGCTGTCCTGAGGACGGTGTAGGAGTGCTCTGAGCTGGCTGTGGTGCAAATCTAGACTGCTGCTGAGGCCGTCCACCCCGATAGCTACCAAAAGACCACTTCGTCTGGCGCCTTCTTGCTGCATCGACCGTCGGCTCTACGCTCGCCGCATCCAAGTGCGTGAGCTGCGTACGGGTAATGTCCATGCCTGGCTGAAGAGCCACACCCGCACAAGACTCGGCCATATAATCATCTAGCCCGGTGACATAGCGGTGTACCCTGTCCTCCATATCTGCTACCAACGCAGGGACATATCGAGCCAACGAATCGAACTCAACGTTGTACTCACTGGCGTGCGCCCTCTGCATCTCGGAACAAAAATCGCCGGCCCGTGCCCTCGCCATACGTGGAGGCGAAGTGAGTGAGAAAAGCCTCCAGAACTCGTCCCAGTAGGCGGGACGCGTGCTCTCCCCGGGATAACTCCCACGAATCAAACCAATCGACTGCGGTATCACGCAGCCTATGTGAACCGAAGATCACAGACTCGGTCTCCGAAGCCTTGATCACTCGCATGATCCTCTGTAACTGACGGATGAACTCCTGCGGATCATCCTCAGGCCTCGACCCATAGAACTCTGGCGGTCTACAACTCAGAAAATCTCGTAGCCTCAAACTGTCCGATCTCGGGTGAACCACAAGCATCTTTGGGCTGAACTGCTGCATCCGGCCTATCCTCATGTTCGCCACGATCACGGCGATGGCGGGCTATCTCTCAGAACCCATCTCATCTGCTCCAGTGTGTGGGGCGGAGTGCAGTATTGTGGTCTCATCGCCCATCGCTGCGCTTCTAAACCTGCTGGGGGCGGCGTCGTGGAACTCGCCGTCTCGGGTATAGATCGGGCACGAGCCCTCGTGACTCTCGGTGTCCTACTAGCGACTTCCTGGCCTTGCCGCCATACGGGCGGGTTGCCTTACGTGGAGGCATTCGTTAAAGAAAGGAAAAAGCGTTAGAGGTCCAACTTATAACGGCTCTAAGGCACGATCTCGAGTGAGAAGAATGAAACCAATCCTAAATATCCTATAGCCTCACGATTATTGGTGTGGTGCACAATACACCGATAATCAAGACTACTAGATACGGTCTATAGACACTTTCAGGATTAATCGCTCACGATACCACTTTTGTCACGACCCATTCGAGTCGTGGATCGTGCTTACCCGCACCCAGTAGTCATACATCAGAGTAATCAGCGGAATATAAAAACAAGACATGAAACAAATGTAAATTAAGACACCGTTTATCTGAGAAAAGTCGCCTTTCGGCAAATATATATAGAACCTACATCTGGCAGTTACATCCCAACTGTACAATAGGACTATAGACCTCTAAGGAAGTAAACAACTATGGCGGGACAGGGCCCCGCCATACCCTGAATGTACAAAACTATCTACAACAACAGGGAGATCATACCCAAAAGTCGAGCCTCCGGAGAAGATGGAGCTCCTGACACCAAAGAAAAGATCCTAAGACTGAGGATCCGCTACCTGCTTCCCTTTACCTGCGGCATGAACGCAGCCCCCCGAAGGAGGTCAGTACAACAGGTACCAAGTATGTGAAACTGTAAAGTACTTAAATGAAATCATGTCATTTTAAAACCAATTTTACAAATATGTACGAAACAACCAAGGTAACCGCACGTAGTGCCACATCACAAACAGGAGCAATAAAAGGTAAACTGTAACAGGTCTCTTTCTAGGCTGCGAATGATCGAAGCAAGGCCAATCGCCCATAGTATCATTAAGCATGCCTAAACCTGGACTCCGCGATCGCATAGGCCACTCATGTAGGCCGCGTGAGGTATTCCCGTATCGAGGTAGCTACTCCTCGGCATCGCCTGGACTCGTAGTCGCGTAGCCACATAGACCGCGTAGCCACAAGGACCGCACACTAACTGGAACTCGTAGCTCCGCATAGGTCCTCGGACCGCGTGAGGTATCCTCGAATCATAGTCACACGCATCGCTGAGGTATACCCGCGTCGGAGCGACTTAACCCCCGGTATATCATGTCAAGAGGTGAGTGATGTAATACTAGCATAACGGCTTATCGTTAAACAACATAAGCACAATAAGAATAACCTCTTTACACAAACGTTACAAGATACTAACACACATAGCATCACAATATGTCTACTCAACAAACCATCTTTTTATACTTTCCGTAAATCAATACAAGTCTTTCATAAACACATAAGTAAACTATTCCTTTTATCTCTCTTAAGCCGTTATACCTAACTTCCCATAAAGCTAGTATTACTCTTAAGCTTTTTGTTTTAAAAACAAATATTCTTCTTCTTTCAAAAATGATTTATAATTCTTCTGAAAGACTTCAAGATTCTTATTATTTAAACTGAAGTCAAAAGGCGTCAAGTAAAACCACGTCCAGTTAACACACGTACGTCTACCGTACTATATATATATTTTAAAATATCATGCTTAAGAGTATAGGAAGAATCACATACCTTCTCGGCGAAATCCACCTGCCAAGTCGAATATGTCGCGCGCAGAGTATCAACCTATAATAGTCAAATACGTCTATCAACGTCTAGACTACTCTGTAGGATAATCTAAGCAGAGGGTTCTCTATTACGGAAAATCGGCGCAACTTCCTATCCAGGTAAACTATACAAGTCTCTGTAGATACATCTTATGTAAGTACATTTCAATTCTTCTTCGTTATACCCCTTCTGTAATTACAGTTCAATTCTATTCTTTAATATCCTTCTATATCTTATACTCAAGTCTTAACTATTCTTATATGTAATATCCAATTACGATAGAAGGACAAGAGTATTTACCTCGATAAGCCCAAAATTATCCAAGTATAAATGTCGATCCTGAGCAAGGTTAAGCTCCTAATCTGAACGCTCCAATCCGCTCCAAGAAACCCTTAGAAGTTTCTACACAACTTCTACTTACAACTTCAACCAACAATGAAGTTTCTCCTAGGGTTTCGTTTAGTGGCTAAAGGAAGTATAGTAGTATTTTCCGGACTCTACGTATAGAGGTAACTTTAGAAATACTACAAGGGATTGGCTAAGGTATTTTGGGGATAGTAACAATACTTGGAGAGTATTTTCTACCAAGGGGAGGGCCTTGGCGAGACTACTAGGAAGGGGAGAGGGGTGTTTCGGCTAAGCTCACTCAAGAGGGGGGAGAAGATGGCTTGGACGAAAACTACAACTAGAAGGGGGAGGATTTTAAGACTTGGGAAGTTGATTTGTGGATGAAGAATTCATCAACTCAAGGGGGGTATTTATAGGGCTTTCAAGGGCCAAGATGAAGCCAAGTGGTAGGCAAGTGTAGGGTGGAGATTTGCACAAGTGCACCCTAGCCCTACTCCACAATTTACTCACAAACATTGACCCTTAGTTTAGGCCCCAAAATCATGCCCATCGTCCAAGGTTTCCGCCCCCCTTTTGCCGTCCACTTGAGGGTGACAAGTGTCACCCTCTCGTTGGTACAAAATGTTTCATCTCTCGGAAAAATCCGCAAAAATTAAAAATGAC
Organism: Przewalskia tangutica; assembly: GCA_029844215.1. Classification (NCBI taxonomy): domain Eukaryota; kingdom Viridiplantae; phylum Streptophyta; class Magnoliopsida; order Solanales; family Solanaceae; genus Przewalskia; species Przewalskia tangutica. Next base: position 125,150,405 of record CM056719.1, read on the forward strand.
ATAGCCGTAATTTACCCTACGCAAGTTTTGGAAAATGTTTCGTCGGAAAACCATTCGTTTCGTGGGTTGTGCACAAATTTCGCCCATAGTGCCTATCTTAAGGCTAAACTTTTGTACGTACGCCCTTACGTACATACTCTGAAAATATGGGGTATAACACTAAACTTGGGCCTAACACCCTCGTGACCCCACCACCTGGCGGGAGCACCTCGAATTGACCCCACCCCAAGCCGGGCTGCGGGTTGACCCGTGACATGGCCTCAACCCGACCCACTTCGCGCCAAGCTCTTGTTCCCCGATCCGGAACAATCTCACTATTGAGTCACGAAAACCTAGTGGTCTTCTTAGCTCACTACCCTCTTTCATTTCATACCACTCAGGGACTTATCACACAAACATATCTCACGTGTACTAAGCACTCCGATAAGGGTCAAACATAAAAATAAATCTTTTACTCGTGATGGCCTCGCCTCTAAGGTCTCCACGTATAACATTCTAAGGCTCACACTTTCCCTTATCCCCAATCTTACCCTTTTAACCAACCACGATTTCTAATCACAATTAACACAATGCTATCTGAACATAACACTTAAGATATACTCATCTTATCACACATACAAATCTCTAGAGGGTTAAGGATATACTTGTATCTACCTTTCTTCCTCCTGCGTTCAATCAATCACGCCTGCTTGCATAGCTAGGGAAGGTGGTGAGCTAGCGTCTTGAAGTCGAAGTCTCTACATCATGCCACCTCCGTCGGACAATTTCTGCAAAATGGCCTGCCGTCATAAGCAAAACAAGGTGTCGAAGAAATGCGACACTCCCACAATGACACTTACCACAACGGCCACAGGGTGGGGTGGCCTCTGCAGCTAACACCCTTCCTCTCCGAACTCACGAATCCGGTGTTTGGAACCTACGTATAGCTGTGAATCGAAGCCCCGAGCTCACCAACTCGGCATACCGAACGTCACGAACCGGTGGAGGACCACTCTTCACCGGCGAGTGCATATCGATCTGCCGAGGCGATTTTCCTCGAAAATTACCAAAGGACCTGCCGATCCGCCTCTTCGCGATCTTGGTTAATCCGTCGATCTCTACGTTCCTCTGTGTGCTGCGCATAAGCCTGTACGCGGGCAATATCCATGCCTGACTGAAGGGCTAATCTTGTACAACCCTTTACTAGATAATTGTCTAGACCCGTGATATATCGGTGCACTCTATATTCTCTGGTTGCTAAAATCCTAGCTAGTAACAGGTCAATTCCTTTGTAATCCATATTCTCTGTTCCCGGTCGTGGAACTGAAGGCTCATATATCATGGCCGCAGTAGGAACTGTTGCCGTTGTGCTAAACTCTGTTGGGGCTGGCGATGTCGCAGAACTCCCCGAATGAAGCACCACCCTAGGTGATGATTGGGCATGTGCCCTCGTAACCTTCTGTATTCTACTCGCAGCTCCCTCGGCTGCCTTGCCCTTCTGGGCCCGGATTGCCTTGCGCGGAGGCATAACTGGTACGGGAAAGAAATACGTTAGAGGGGTCCAACTTATAACACAGCTCTAAGCACGATCTCGGAGTGAGAAGAATGGAAATCAATCCTAAATATCCTATAGCCTCCTGATTATTGGTGTGGTGCACAACACACCGATAATCAAGACTCTACTAGATACGGTCTGTAGACACTTTCCGAGGATTAACTGCTCTGATACCACTTTTGTCATGACCGAACCGGGCGTGATCGTGCCTTACCCGGGCACCCAAGTAGACATACATCAGAGTAATCAGTGGAATATAAAAACACAACATGAAACAATGTAAAAGAGACACAGTTTATCTGAGGAAAAGTTGCCTTTCGGCATATATATATAAACCCAAAGTGAACAGTTACATCCCAACTTTATAACGGGACTACAGACCTCTAAGGAAGCAAAACAACTATGGCGGGACAGGGCCCCGCCATACCCTGAATGAACATAAATATCTACAACATCAGGGACTATACCAAAGATAAGCCTCCGGAGAAACGGAGCTTCCCAAAACGCCGAATCGTGATCCTAGGCGGGGATCAACAATCGTGTACCTTCACTGCGGCATGAACGCAGCCACAAGGAGGTCGATCTAACAGTACCAAGTATGTGAAATCAAAATATCAGAATGAAATCATAATAGTCTATATAAAATAGAAGACATATATGATAACCAATTTACGATACACCATATGTAAGCAGTCATGTCAAGTCAGGGACTCATGCCCTTGAAGTCATCATGTCACGACCCGTTCCGGGGCCCGTGACTGGTGCCTTACCCGGGCACCCAAGTAGTCATACATCAGAGAAAATCAGCGGAATATAAAACAAGACATGAGATAATTGTAAATAATACACAGTTTCTGAGAAAAGGGTTGCCTTTCGGCATATATATAAATAACCCAAGTTTTGCAGTTACATCCCAAATGTACAATAGGACTACAGACCTCTAAGGAAGTAAACAACTATGGCGACAGGGGCCGCCATACCCTGAATGTACAAACTATCTACAATACAGGAGATCATACAAAAGTAGAGCCTCCGAGAAGATGGAGCTCACGACACCAATGCAAAGAGATCCTAGGATGTGGATCTAGCACTCGCTTGCCACCTGCGGCATGAGCGGCCCCGAAGGAGGTCGAGACAATTACTAAGTATGCGTAAGTACTTAAATGAAAACATATCATTTTAAAATCGGTTTACATATAAGTATGAAACAACCGAAGGTAACCGCATAGTGCCACATCATAAACAAGAGCAATAATAGGTAAACTGTAGCGTGTCTTTTCTAGGTGCGAATGATCGAGCGGGGCCAATTGCGTAGTATCACCAAGCAAGCCTAATCTCGACTCCGTAGTCCGCATAGGCCACTCTCGAGGCCCGCGTAGTATATAACCCCGCGTCGAGGGTAGCTATTCCTCGGCGATCCCCGACTCGTAGTCGCGTGGCCACATAGACGCATGAGGTATAACCCGCATCACTAACACGGAACTCCGTAGCTCGCATAGGTCCCATGGACCCGTGAGGTATTCTCGAATCATGGTCCTGCATCGCGAGTCTACCCGCGTGGAGGCGGCTTAACCCGTAATATGTCAAGAGGTGAGTGATATTACACTAACATAAACTTATCGTTAAACAACATAAGCACAACAAGAATACTCTCTTATACAAACGTTACAAGACACCAACACACATAGCATCATATCATGTCTACTTATCAAACCATCTTATTATTCTTTTCACAAATCAATATAAGTCCGTTATAAACACATAGGCAAACTGTTTCTTTTATCAAGCTTAAGTGGTTATACCTAACTTCCCATAAAGCTAGTATAACTCTTAAGCTTCGCTTAAAAACCAATTAGTTCTCTTACATTTAAAAATGATTCAAGAATCTTTTGAAATGCTTTGAGATCCTTATTATTCAGCTTAAGTCGCAAGACATTCTGTAAGTATTATTCGTGCTTAAGTCAAAAGATATTGCCGTAAGTATTATTCGATTAACACGCACACGTCACCGTACTATATATATTTTAAAATATCATGCTTTAGGAAGAATCACATACCTTCGTGAAAACCACGCCAAGTTGAATATGTCGCGCAGAGATTCAACCTATAATAGTCGAACACGCCTATCAACGTTGACTACTCATGTGATTCTAAGCGAGAGGGTTCTCTATTCTACGGAAAATTGGGCAGCACTTCCCTGCGGTGAGCTACTCAAGTCTCATCAGAAAACATTCTAAGTAAGTACTGATTTGATTATTCTTCTTTTAAACCGCCTACTGCGTGATAATTGATTCAATTCTATTCGTGATATTCTTCTAAGTATTCATACTTATTCTTATACTACTACAGTAAGTATTCTCTAATTCAAAAGAGGTTAGGATTATTTACCTCGGTAAGCCCAATAATATCCTAGATAAAAGTCGATCAGCAAGGCTTAGCTCCTAAGTTATACGCTCCGATAGCTCGAGAAACCTTAGAAGTTCTTTACAACTTCTACAAGTACTAAAGGATTTGGGCTAGGTATTTTGGGCATTATAACAATACTAGAGGCAACTTCTACCAAGGAGGGGTAGTGTTTGGCTAGGCTACTTTTAGAGGGGGTATTCGGCCAAGACTTCACAAGGGGAGAAGTGAGGCTTGGGACGATGGCTCACAAGGGGAGGATGATTTAGGCTTGGAAATTTGTGATGAATAAGTCTTCAAAGAGAGGGTATTTATAGGAAACCAAGGGCCAAGATCAAGCCAAGTGGGGGCAAGTGGAGGCAAGATTTGCCCAAGTGCCCTAACCTACTCCTCAAATCACTCCACAAACAAAGGTCCATGTTCTATGCCCCAAAAGCCTCCCAATCGTCAAGGCAAAGGCCACTTGGCGTCCACGAGGTGACAAGTGTCACCTCTCGTTGGTCCAAAAGGTTCCGTCGCTCGGAAAAATCCGCAAAATAAGAAATGGCATAGCGGAATTTATCCTACGCGAGTTGTGTAAAACGTTTCGTCGGAAAGCGATTCTTTGTGAGGTTGTGCCCAAAAACGTGCCATGCCTAAACTTTAAGGCCAAACTTTTAGACGTACTCCTCACGTACATACTCGTAAATACGGTATAACATTCTCCCCTCGCCGAAACATTCGTCCGAATGTTCCTTCCCAAGACGATTAACGATAAGATTCTTCATAACTTAAGCGATTGCAAATGCCACACACGCCACAAAACAACACTTAGGCATAAACGATAATGAAGATTTACAAGTAGGAAAGTGAATTACGGAGGTGTGGGAATAGGTGAGGATACTTACGCCTCATGTCCTCGCCGACTTCCCACGCCATCTCCTCTCGAGCTCGTTCGCCACAAGACTTTGGAAGCCACGTCCGCCGTCAGACGCTAACTCGACGATCGATTATCGCTATGGGAATCTCGCCATACGATAACCCCTCGGTCACTGGACATCGTCAATCGGGTGTACCACAGATGGATCCGATACATCTCTCATCATAGATACGTGAAACACCGGATGCATCGCCTCGGATCGGACGGCAGATCCAACTCATAGACAACCTTGCCTACCTGCGGACAATCAAACGCCCAATGTACCTTGGGCCGAGTTTCCTTCTTCCGAATCTCATCACACCTCCATGGGTGACACCTTCAGAAAACCCAATCATCAATTGCGAACTCCGGATGCCGACGACGATGATCTCGCATACGACTTCGCCGACTCGAGTGTCGATAGCCGCCTCGGATAAGCTTCACCTTATCCATCGCTGCGCACCAAATCTGGTCCCACTAGTTGCACCTCGCCCACATCGAACCAACCTATAGGCGATCTGCACTTCCTCATACAAGGCCTCAAGGCGCCATCCGAATCTTTGGAGTGGTAGCTATTATTGTACGCGAACTAAACTAGAGGCAAATGATCCTCCTACCACGAAGTCGATAACACGGGCTCGCAGCATATCCTCGCAGTGCGGATAGTGCGCTCTGCTGTCCGTGCTGCGTGGATGGAATGCGATGCTCGTGCTCACTGCGTCCTAAACCCTCTGGAAAGACCTCGAAGTTAGCCGTAAATCGGGCTCTCTATCGATATGATCGAAATAGGGACTCCATGCGATCGGCGATCTCTCGGATATAAAGTCCGCATAATCTCAGAAAAAGTCGTCCGACGGAAGAAAGTGGCTGATTTCCTCGACCGTCGACGATAACCCATATAGAATCATGTCTCGCCGAGTGCGAGGTAATCCGTGATGAAGTCCATGTTGATCACCTCCACTTCGGTCGGGATCTCTATCGCGTAACAAACCACGGGCCTCGTGCTCTACCTTCACCGCGACAACACGGGCGAGCTACGAACTCGCAACGTCCTCTTCAAGCCATCCCACCAATACGGATCTAAGGTCGTGGTACATCTTGATCGACCACGGATGGATGAGTAACGCGTACTGTGTGCTTCCCAGAACCTCGCCAAGTCCCAAATATCTGGAACACACACGCCCTCAAACCTCAACACCCCATCAGTGCTATCTCAAAAGGACCTTGCCTCACGAAGAGTCAGACACGATAACGTGTCAAAGCTGGATCTCGAGCTGTTGCCTCTTCACCTCTCGCCGACGATGGAAGACTCGGCAACCTCACGAACTCGAACCCTGCGCTATCGTAATCAATCAAACGGACACCAAGGCTCGCTAATCGATGCAAATCACAAACCATGTCCTCCTCTCTAGCCGCACATCCGATAGGCTCCCATCGACCTACGACTAAGAGCATCTGCGCCAACATTGGCTTTGCGGGTGGTACAGATATCAACATCGTAATCCTTAAGCAACTCTAACCACCGTCTCGCCGTAAGTTCGGCTCCTGCGGTCAAGATATCTGGAGGCTCTTGTGGTGCGTAAAAATATCCACGTGAACCCATACAAATAGTGCCTCAGATCTTCAAAGCGTGAATCACGGTGCGACTCCAAATCATGGGTGGGGTAGTTCCTCGTGTTTCTTGGTATCGGGATGCATATGCTATAACCCCTGCCATGCCGCATCAACACACATCCCAACCCGATGCGACGCATCACAATACACGACATAACCATCCGACCCTGCGAGAAGTAAGAACGGGGCGGCCGTCGATCTCTTTCAAAGAATCGAAACCCCGCCACAAGCATCATCCATCAAACTTGCGCCTTCGAGTCACCCTAGTCAATGGTGCGAAGATAGAAGCAAACTTCTCCACGAACCGCCGATAATAGCCTGCAAGGCCCAGAAACCCGCGAACCTCGGTCGGAGTAGTAGGTCTAGGCCACGTCTGGCGCCGATCTTGGCGTATCCACTCGAATGCCATCACCCGACAATGTGCCCAAGAAAAGCCACCAAGTCAACAAAACTCACATTTGGAAAACTTGGCGTATAAATCTGGTTACGAGAAGCTACAAGACTGATCGCCAAATGTTCGCATGCTCCGCTCTGGCGAGAATAAACCAAGATATCATCAATGAACACTATCACAAACGTGTCCAAAAATGGTTTGAACACTCGGTTCATCAAATCCATGAATACCGCTCGGAGCATGGTCAACCAAAGACATGACCACGAACTCATAATGCGTCTGCAGGTCCGAATGCGATCTAGGGACATCCACCTCTCGACTCGAACGATGATAGCCCGATCGCGATCAATCTTGGAGAAACATCTCGCGCACCTGGTGGTCGAACAAATCATCAATCACGGGAAGGGTATCTGTTCTTAATGGTCACCTTGTTCACGCCTGTAATCAACACACGTGCGCAGCGTCCGCCCTTCTTCTTTACGAACAATCTGGCGCTCCCGGGGAGAAACACTAGGCCCGATGAAGCCGCTTCTCGGCCAAATCCCTGCCGATCCTTGACTCTCTCAACTCGGCAGTGCCATTCTCGTATGGCGGAATGGAAATAGGCGAGTGTCCGCAATATGTCTATACAAACTCGATCTCCTCTCGGGAGGATACGAGGTCGTCCCGAAACACGTCACGGGAACTCTCGACTCTCGAACTGATCAAAATCGCACCGCGGCCTCGATATCAAACACCGAACGAGATGGTAGATATACCCGCCTGCGCATCTTCCTAGCCTCGAGGTAGGAAATAAACCTACCCGCCGGCGTACCGTGCTCCTCCCACTCAACGACCGGCTCGCCGAAAATGGAACCGTACTACTCTCTCTCTGCAGTCTACATTGGCGTAGCAAGAAGCTAGCCAATCCATCCCCATGATCACGTCGAAGTCAATCATCTCTAACTCTATCAAGTCGGCTAGGGTCTGACGACTGTAAATGGTCACAAGACAAGCCCTATATACCCGCCGAGCTACCACCGAATCACCCACCGGCGTAGCTACCTCGAAAGGGTCTATGGACTCAGGCTCTATCCCTATCCTACTAGCAACAAGGGGAGATATATAGGACAAAGTAGAACCCGGATCTATCAAAGCATACACATCAAACCCAGAAACTGATAAGGTACCTGTGACGACGTCAGGTGAGGCCTCCTGATCCTGTCGGCTGGACAAAGCATAAATGCGGTTCTGAGGACCGCTAGAATTGGGAACCGTGCCACGACCTCTGCCGCGACCTGCTGGTCCATGAGTACCTTGCCCTCCGGGGCGAGTAACTGTCGGGGATGAAGAAGACCCGGCGAAAGAACCAGTAGGCTGACTCCTACCACCTGCGCCACTCCTAGTCGGGCAGTCTCTCGCAAAGTGACCCTGCTGGCCACAACTAAAACAAGCTCCCGTAGCACCACAACTCCCGAAGTGGGATCTTCCGCATCGGCCACACTGAGGGGGGGGTGGTCCCGATCGGCTAGTACCTGCCGCTCACGGGCGCTCAAGTCCGGGGCCCGGTGCGCCCTCGAATATCTGGTGTCTTGAGGATGGTGCAGGAGTGCTCTGAGCTGGCTTTGGTGCAAATCTAGGCCACTGAGGCCGCCACCACGATAGCCACCAAAGACCTGCCGTCTGGTCTTCCTGCTGCCGCTGTCAACCCGTCGGTCTCTACGCTCACAACCAAGAGCATGAGCTGCGTGCGGGTAATGTCCATACGGTGAAGAGAAACACCGCGCATGACTCGGCCATATAATCATCTAGCGGTGGCGTAGCGGTGCACCTATCCTCCATAATCGCTACCAATCTTTGGGACATATCGAGCCAATGAATCAAACTCGACATTGTACTCACGACAAGGCGTCCTCTCGCCTCGGCAGAAAAATCTATCGGCCGCGCCCTCTCATCTGTGGAGGCAAGAAGTGAGTGAGAAAGCCTCGAGAACTCATCCCAGTAGCTGGGACGCGTGCTCTCCCGGATAACTCCACGAATCAAACCAATCGATCGCGGTATCACGCGACCTATGTGAACCAAAGATCACGGACTCGGTCTCGACGCCCGATCACCTCAAAATCCTCAGTGGCGGCGGATGAACTCCTGCGGATCATCCTCCGGCCTCGACCCGTAAAACTCTGGCGGGCTACAACTCAGGAAGTCTCGTAGCCTCAAACTCTCTGCCCTCGGGTGAACCACGGTACGACTGGGCTGACTGAACTGCATCCGGCTGTCCTCGTATGCCACGATCCGGCAATAGTGGGCCGTCTCCTTGTACCTAACTCCTCGCCCCGGTGTGGGGCGGGAGGTGTGGGTCGTGGTCTTATCAGCCACTGATGCGGCCCTAAACCCTCCTGGGGTCGGCGGCGTCGTAGAACTCGCCGTCTCTGGTATAGACTGGGCCTGAGCCCTCGTGACTCTAGGTGTCCCACTAGCAGCTCCCTCGGCTGCCTTGCCCTTCTGGGCCCGGGTTGCCTTACGTGGAGGCATAACTGTTACAGAAAAGGAATACGTTAGAGGGGTCCAACTTTAACACAGCTCTAAAGCACGATCTCAGAGTGAGAAGAATGGAAACCAATCCTAAATATCCTATAGCCTCCTGATTATTGGTGTGGTGCACAACACACCGATAATCAAGACTTACTAGATACTGCGTAGACACTCAGGATTAATCGTCGCTCACATGTCACGACCTCTGGCCGTGGATCGTGCCTTACCTGCACCCTAGTGATACAACATCGAGTAATCAGCGAACATAAAACACATACATGAAACAAATGAAGTACAAGCGATGTCGAGAAAACTTGCCTTTCGCATATATAAATAACAACTCTTACAAATGAACAGTTTAATCCTTTTTACAACCCCGCACAGCAAGATTTTACGCACTTAAGAAATGATACGACAACAATGGCGGGACAGGGCCCGCCATACCCCGAATGTAAATACCTACAACGCACAGGGACTATACCAAGATAAGCCTCCGAGAAACGGAGCTTTCCCAACCGAATGTGACCCTAAGAGCGAGGATCAACGATCGTGTACCTTTACTGCGGCGTGAGCGGCCTCGAAGGAGGTCGATCTGACAATTGCAGTATGTGGCGAAAATAAATCAGTAAATGAAATCATAGTAGTCTATATAAAGCGGGAGACATGTATGATAACCAAACTACGATTCCAATAAATAGCGAATATGTCAAGTCGTGACTCACGCCTCAAAGTTATCACAATAAAACCGTGCGGGGCAAGTACGAAGGCATAGCCGACTACTAAGACCAGCATGCCAAAAATACCACAAATCGTATTCGAGGTCTTTCTAGACCGCACCACGATCGGCCGCCACTCGCGCAATATCAATGCGCGTCTATCCTCGAACTCTCGCGACTCGCATAGGTCACCCATGCACCGCATGAGGTATTCTCGAATCATGGTCCTGCATCACTGAGGTATACCGCATCGAAGGCGGCTAACCCTCGGTATCCGCCTAGGCTCCGCGGCCGCATAGTCTCAAAAGACCGCATAGTCTCAACGGACCGCGTAGGAATCCCCGCGTCGTGCTAAACACCGGAATGATCAATCCCGAGCTACCGCACTCGCGTAGTCACAAGGATGCATAGGCCGTATAGACCCGCGTCAAGGGTGGCAAGCCCTCGGTATAATAAGTCGAGGGTATGTGATACAATAACAAGACAACCGCTTAACGTTTGACAACGTAAGCACAACAAGAGTGACCCCCTTACACAATAATCACAAGATACTAACACACGTAGCATCCTAACATGCTTACTTATCAAATCAACAAGAAAGTATTACAAGGCTATCACAAACCAATACAATCAAGTTATTCACACAAGGTACTTTCTACTAACAAGTTCGGGTACCTATCCCCAAAGTACTTCATACATTAAATCTTTAAAAGATACGTTACTTCACAAAAAAACACACAATACCGGTAGTATATGAAAATAGAGTGATTATCTTTTTAGAGTAAATCAATTACTTCTCTTTTTAAAATCAAGTAGCCACATTCTTTTCCAATGTTCAAGTTTGCCTAATTTCCCATGTTCAAGTTTGCCTTTTTAGAAAGGTTTCGTAGTTCATAGTCTTATTCATTTAAGAATATAATTCTCCTTTAAACAATCTGAGAACATAAGCCTTATATGTGAGTAGGATATTCTTGTTTATAACAATCTTATTACAAAGACCATGATCTAGGAAATATCATTTTGTCTCATCTTAGCTTCTATGCGGATGGAAGTTTCTCTTGGTTTTAATAATACTTAATTATTAAAAACATTTCCTTTTATTAACGCTGCAGTTGGTTTGTCGATACACATTCGATTTCCAAAATCAGAAAACATTCTTAAGCGTTATACCTAACTTTCCATAAAGCTAGTATAACTCTTAAGTTTTCTAAAAAATCAAGTACTACCTCCTCTTTCAAAATGATTCAAAATCTTTTGAAATACCTCAAGTTCTTTATTATCACATAACAAGCGCTTATAGTTCAAATCGATTTACCTTTTAAAAGCCACAAGTATTTTCTTACCAACATAAAGTCGTTATAACCAACTTCCCATAAAGCCGTTATAACACTTTATGTTTTAAACCAATCAAATACATTTAGCACGTATCGTCTCACCGTACTACATAGTTCACACATATCATGCTAGAAGAGATAGGAAGAGGTTCACATACCTCGCGACGATTATCGACTAATAGCAAAACGCTCAGTACTTCCAACCGTCGGCTACTCCTTTAAGCCAAGTAGATCGCGCCACACGTAGTACTTCAACATATAAGGCCACAGGCGCTTATTAACATTTAGATCCGCCGTAGAACATTCTACGTAAAATTCGGCGACCTCCCCGCAACATGACGTAAAATCTCCTCCTTTATCGAGGCCTACAAAGCCAACGGGGGTTATACATCTAACCCGACGGTACAATTCTACTCACGTAAAAGCTACACAAGTCTCATGTCTGATCCTATGTAAAAATCTGATTCGATACTCTTCTTTCAAAAGGTTTCTTATTATTCGGGCTTAAGTCAAAAGACATTGCCGATAACAACGTTGATCTATATATAGTATACTTCAACTATATAATCTAACAACATGTAATTTCCAATTACAATAGGGGACAAGATATTTACCTCGATAAGCCCATAATTATTCGAGTTTAAATGTCGATCCGAGCAAGGTTTAGCTCTACTCAGTGCGCTCAGGCCAGCTCAAACAACCCTTAGAAGTTCTAACCAACTTCTACTTAATACTCCAACTAACTATGGAGATTTTCCTTAGGGTTTCGGTTTTGTGGTGAAGGAAGTATAATAGTATTTCGGGCTTTTTGTAAAGGTATAACCTTAGAATACTACAAGGTATCTGGCTAAGGTAATTTGGGCATTATAACAATACTTTTGAGAGTATTTCTACAAGAGGGGTATTATACGAAACAACTAGGCTGGGGTACCCCACGGCTAGCACCCCAAGGAGGGTGTCTACCCTCGGCCTACCGCTAGGGGGACTCCGGCCAGGGGAGAGAGGGGCTCTCGCCAAGACACTACACTGGGAAGGAAGAAGCTTTCAAGACTTAGGCAATTTGTGGATGAATTAGTCTTCAAAGTGGGTATTTATAGGTCAAGTGAAGGCCAACCAATGGCCAAGATCTTGCCAAGTGCAAGGCAAGTGTAGGGCAAGATCTTGCCAAGTGCACCTTATCCATCTACCACCAAAATATCCTACCAACCCTCGGCTAAACAATGGCCATTCGCCAACCCTTTACTACCTAAGGTGTCCCAATGAGAGGGTGACACGTGTCGCCCTCTTGTGGGGCCAAAATGTTTCGTGGCTCGCAAAAATCCGCAAAAATTAAAAAGACATAGCGGAAATTCCCTACGAAAGTCAGTGAAAGCGTTTAGCGAAAACGACTCTAGCAAGGTGTTGTGAACAAAAGAATTCGGCCAAGCCTAAATCACAAGTTCAAATTTTTCACGTCGCCCCACGTCATACTCGGAAAATACGGTATAACATTCTCCTCCTTAGAAACATTCGTCGAATGTTCCTTCTAAGTCTCAAAACAAGCGTCGCCAAGATAGTCTTCACTACCATACTTACGAAACAATCACGCCCGCTACAATGGCCACACACAATCACGCCAAAATGCTTACATCCAAGTCCACGAAGCACCTCTAACATCATAAAGCATACCACTTTTGTCACTTTGCGCGAGGTTCTAGTGTCACTCGCGACCAACAAATGGTACCGGTCTGCGTCGATCATCAAGATGTCGTGCATTCGAACTCTTACCACATTTACGATCTTTGCCGAGATCCAAAACTCGGGTTATCATCTTCAACTTGGTCATCATTAGTGGGAATACTCGATGGATCTCGATTTCCTTTTCGAACATAACACGAAAAGACGGGCCGCTGCCTCTAAGTCGGACGGCAAATGCTAACATATAGGCAACCCGCCTATTCTTTACATGAACTCAAAGGCCCAAAGTAACTCGGGCCAAGTTCCTCTGTATTCAAAACTCGTCACACCACCCGGTGGTACTTTCAAGAAGACCGACCGTCGGCTGAACTCTGGCGTCGTCGCCGATTATCCGCACGATTTCTCCGAGCCGCGAACCTCTTCTAGACAAGCTTTACTCTATCCACCGTCTGCCGGAACAAGCTCAACCAACTATCTGAATCTTGCCAACGTCCGAACCAATCAACGGCAACTTACACTTCCGCCCTACGGCGTCACGCGATATCCAACACCGAAATGGTATCTATAAAACACTTCCCAACAGAGATAACAATTCTCGCAACTATCCTCGAAATCCAAACACCGGCGGTGGCGAATGTGATTCGAGACTCACCGAGTTCTTAACCCGCTTGGTAAAACTTCCGTAAACAAAAACAGCGTACTGGCTCCACTGCGCCATAAGGTGAAGGTAGGCACCCGTGCACGCCTTACAACTTTTCGATATATCATCTCGCATAACCTCTGCCGAGTAAACGGTCTTTGCTTGAAGACAAGACGGTGACCTCGCCGGCCCGACCATCGGTCGAATCGTCCACGAATTAGACGTTGGTTAACTAAACTCGCCTAACACCTCGTAACCAACCCAAAGCGGGACCACCACAACCGACCCCACTAAACTGCCGCGGGTTGACCCGCAACGTGGCCTCAACCCGACCCGCAACGCGCATCATACTAGCTCCCGAACCTAACAATCTCACTAATCACGTTACGAAAACCTGGCGGTCTTCTTAGCTCAACTACCTCTTTCATTCCACACTACTCGTGGACTAATCCCACCAACATATCTCACGTGCACTATGCACTCCTATAAGTGGTCAAACATAAACAACACATCTTTTACTCGAGATGGCCTTACCTCTAAGGTCTCTACGTATAAAACTCTAAGGCTCACACCTTCTCTATCCCCAAAATCTTACTCGGCTAACCCACCATGATTTCTAATCACAACTAACACACCGCTATCGAACATAGCACTTAAGGTATACTCACCTTATCACACATACAGATCTCTGAGGGTTAAGGATATATCTATATCTCTCGCTTCACTCCTTAGTCGTTCTAATCAAACCCGCCCGTGAAGCGCAGCTAAGGAAGGTGACGACTACCCATCGATCCTGAAGGCTAAGTCCTCCTGAGGACACTCTTTCGACATCGACCACGGCGGTCATAGTACAACAAGTACCCAACTAAAAGACGACATTCCCGGGATGACGTCTGTCACAGTAATGAACCGGAAGATGCGGAGCTCGACCCGACTCCTGCGTACCGAGCATACGAAATTCGTGGAGGACCTCGCCTGGTGGATGTGCATAATCTAATCCATGGTGGCGACTCGCCTCAAAAGTTACTAAAGGACCTTGCTGCTCGCCTCTTCTGTCGCCGTTAACCCGTCGATCTCTATTTTTCGGCTGCTGCGCGCAGCGTACGTGCCATGCTCAAGCCCAATCAAGAATTACTCTTGCACAACCTCGCCGTTGATATTCATCAAGACTCGCGGTACATCGGTATACTCTCCGTAGTCAAATCCATAGTTAATGTGGTCGCCTCGTGAAATCTATATTCTCTGTTCGATCCGTGGGCGAAGGTTCAAATATCATGGCGCAGTAAGGCTGCCGCCGTGCTAAACTCCGGGGCTAGTGGCGTCGCAGAACTCCCGAATGAAGCACCACCCAAGGTGATAATTGGGCTGTGCCCACGTAACCCTCTGCGCTCTACTCGCGGCTCCGCCTTTGCGCGCCTCCCGGCGGGTTGCCTACGCGGAGGCATAACGGTAAGGGAAAGAAATACGTTAGAGGTCCAACTTACAACACGGCTCTAAGGCACGATCTCGAGTGAGAAGAAATAGAAACCAATCCTAAATATCCTATAGCCTCACGATTATTGGTGTAGTGCACAACACACCGATAATCAAGACTCTTGGATACTTGCGTAGACACTTTCCGAGGATTAATCGCTCGATACCACTTTTGTCACGACCGAACTCGGGCGTGGCGTGCCTTACCGGGCACCCTAGTGATACAACATCGAGTAATCAGTGAACATAAAACACATACATGAAACAAATGAAGTACAAAACGATGTCGAGGAAAACTTGCCTTTCGGCATATATAAATAACAACTCTTACAAATGAGCAGTTTAATCCTTTTTACAACCCCGCCACACAAGATTACTACGGACCTCTAAGAAATGATCGACAACAATGGCGGGACGGGGCCGCCATACCCCGAATGTAAATACCTACAACGACAGGACTATACGAATAAGCCTCCGAGAAACGGAGCTTTCCCAACGCAATGACTGTGACCCTAAGAGCGAGGATCAACGGCGGTGTACCTTTACTGCGGCATGAACGCAGCCCGAAGGATGTCGATTGGCAGTACCAAGTATGTGGCGAAAATAAATCAGAAATGAAATCATAGTAGTCTATATAAAGCAGAGACATGTATGATAACCAAACTACGATTCACAATAAATAGCGATATGTCAAGTCGTGGACTCACGCCTCAAAGTTATCACAATAAAACCGTGCGGGGCAAGTACGAAGGCATAGCCACTACTAAGACCCACGATGCAAAAATACCACAAACCGTATTCGAGGTCTTTCTGCACCGCACCATGATCGAAGGCGGCCCTCGCCCGATATCAATGTCGCGCGTCTATCCTCGAACTCGCGACTCGCATAGGTCACCCATGCACCGCGTGAGGTATTCCTCGAATCATGGTCCTGCATCGCTGAGGTATACCGCGTCGAAGCGGCTAACCCTCGGTATCCGCTAGGCTCCGCACCGCATAGTCTCAAAAGACCGCATAGTCTCAGCAGACGCATAGGAATCCCCGCGTCAGGCTAAACACCGGAATGATCAATCCGGAGCTACGCGCTCGCATAGTCACAAGGTGCATAGCCGTATAGACCGCATCAAGGGTGGCAAGCCCTCGGTATAATAAGTCAAGGGTATGTGATACAATAACGATAACTGGCTTAACGCTTGACAACGTAAGCACAACAAGAGTGACCTTACACAATAATCACAAGATACTAACACACGTAGCATCCTAACATGCTTACTTATCAAATCAACAGGAAAGTATTACAAGGCTATCACAAACCAACACAATCAAGTTATTCACACAAGGTACTTTCTACTTTATGTTAACAAGTTCGGGTTTTTATCCCCAAAGTACTTCATACATTAAATCTTTAAAAGATACGTTACTTCACAAAAACCACACAATACCTGTAGTATATGAAAATAGAGTGATTATCTTTTTAGAGTAAATCAATTACTTCTCTTTTAAAATCAAGTAGCCACATTCTTTTCCAATGTTCAAGTTTGCCTAATTTCCCATGTTCAAGTTTGCCTTTTTAGAAAGGTTTCGTAGTTCATAGTCTTATTCATTTAAGAATATAATTCTCCTTTAAACAATCTGAGAACATAAGACTTATATGTGAGTAGGATATTCTTGTTTATAACAATCTTATTACAATGACCATGATCTAGGAAATATCATTTTGTCTCATCTTAGCTTCATGCAGATGGAAGTTTCTCTGTTTTAATAATACTTAATTATTAAAACATTTCCTTTTATTAACGCTAGATGGTTTGTCGATACACATTCGATTTCCAAAATCAAGAAACATTCTTAAGCGTTATACCTAACTTTCCATAAAGCTAGTATAACTCTTAAGTTTTCTAAAAAAATCAAGTACTACCTCTCTTTCAAAATGATTCAAAAATCTTTTGAAATACCTCAAGTTCTTTATTATCACATAACAAGCGCTTATAGTTCAAATCGATTTACCTTTTAAAAGCCACAAGTATTTTCTTACCAACATAAAATTTGTTATAACCAACTTCCCATAAAGCGTTATAACACTTTATGTTTTAAATAATCAAATACATTTAGCACGTATCGTCTACCGTACTACATAGTTCACACATATCATGCTAGAAGAGATAGGAAGAGGTTCACATACCTCGCGACGATTATCGACTAATAGCAAAACGCTCAAGTACTTCCAATCGGCTACTCCTTTAAGCCAGTAGATCGCGCCACACGTAGTACTTCAACATATAAGGCCAAGGCGCTTATTAACATTTAGATCCCTTCGTAGAACATTCTACGTAAAATTCGGCGACCTCCCCATGGCAGTAAAATCTCCTCCTTTATCGAGGCCGCCACAAAGCCAACCAGGGGGTTATACATCTAACCCGACGGGTACAATTCTACTCCACGTAAAAGCTACACAAGTCTCATGTCTGATCCTATGTAAAATCTGATTCGATTACTCTTCTTTCGAAAAGGTTTCTTATTATTCAGCTTAAGTCAAAAGACATTGCCGATAACAACGTTCGAGACTATATATAGTATACTTCAACTATATAATCTAACAACATGTAATTTCCAATTACAATAGGGGACAAGATATTTACCTCGATAAGCCCATAATTATTCGAGTTTAAATGTCGATCTGAGCAAGGTTTAGCTCTACTCGTGCGCTCAGACCGCTCCAAACAACCCTTAGAAGTTCTAACCAACTTCTACTTAATACTCCAACTAACTATGGAGATTTTCCTTAGGGTTTCGGTTTTGTGACTGAAGGGAAGTATAATAGTATTTCTGGGCTTTTTGTAAAGGTATAACCTTAGAATACTACAAGGTATACGGCTAAGGTAATTTGGGCATTATAACAATACTTTTGAGAGTATTTCTACCAAGAGGGGGGGTATTATACGAAAACAACTAGGCTAGGGGGGGTACCCGGCTAGCACCCCAAGGAGGGGGTGTCTACCCTCGGCCTACCCAGCTGGGGACTCTCGGCCAAGGGGAGAGGGCTCTCGCCAAGACACTACCCTAAGGGGGCAGGAAGAAGCTTTCAAGACTGAGGCAATTTGTGGATGAATTAGTCTTCAAAGGGGTGGGTATTTATAGGTCAAGTGAAGGCCAACCAATGGCCAAGATCTTGCCAAGTGCAAGGCAAGTGTAGGGCCAAGATCTTGCCAAGTGCACCTTATCCATCTACCACCAAAATATCCTACCAACCCTTGACTAAACAATGGCCATTCGCCAACCCCTTTCTGCCCAGGTGTCCCGATGAGAGGGTGACAAGTGTCGCCTCTTGTTGGTCAAAATGTTTCGTGTCTCGGAAAAATCCGCAAAAATTAAAAAGACATAGCCGGAAATTCCCTACGAAAGTCAGGAAAACGTTTCGCCGAAAAACGACTCTAACCGGGTGTTGTGAACAAAAAGAATTCGGCCAAGCCTAAATCACAAGTTCAAATTTTTCTACGTACGTCCTTACGTACATACTCGGGAAAATACGGGGTATAACAGATACCACTTTTGTCACGACCCGTTCGGGCGTGGTCGTGCCTTACCCGCACCAGTAGTCATACATCGAGAAAATCACGGAATATAAAACAAGACATGAGATAATTGTAAATAATACAGTTTACGAGAAAAGGGTTGCCTTTCGGCATATATATAAATAACCCAAGTTTTGCAGTTACATTCCAAATGTACAATAGACTGAGACCTCTAAGGAAGTAAACAACTATGGCGGGACGGGGCCCATACCCTGAATGTACAAACTATCTACAATCTGAGGAGATCATACAAAAGTAGAGCCTCCGAGAAGATGGAGCTCACGACACCAATGCAAAGAGATCCTGGGATGTGGATCTAGCACACCTTGCCGCCTGCGGCATGAGCGGCCCGAAGGAGGTCGATCTAACAGTACTAAGTATGCGGCGTAAGTACTTAAATGAAAACATATCATTTTAAAATCGGTTTACATATAAGTATGAAACAACCAAGGTAACCGCATAGTGCCACATCATAAACAAGAGCAATAATAGGTAAAGCGCGAGGTCTTTTCTAGGTGCGAATGATCGAGCGGGGCCAATTGCGTAGTATCACCAAGCAAGCCTAATCTCGACTCAGTAGTCGCGTAGGCCACTCTCGGAGGCCCGCATAGGGTATATAACCCGCGTCGAGGGTAGCTATTCCTCGGCGTCGCCCCGACTCGTAGTCCGCATGGCCACATAGACCGCGTGAGGTATAACCCGCATCACTAACACGGAACTCCGTAGCTCGCATAGGTCCCATGGACCCGCATGAGGTATTCTCGAATCATGGTCCTGCATCGCGAGTCTACCCGCGTCGGAGGCGACTTAACCCCGGTAATATGTCAAGAGGTGAGTGATATTACACTAACATAACGACATCGTTAAACAACATAAGCCTGACAAGAATACTCTCTTATACAAGCGTTACAAGACACCAACACACATAGCATCATATCATGTCTACTTATCAAACCATCTTATTATTCTTTTCACAAATCAATATAAGTCCGTTATAAACACATAGGCAAACTGTTTCTTTTATCAAGCTTAAGTGGTTATACCTAACTTCCCATAAAGCTAGTATAACTCTTTAGCTTCGTTTAAAACCAATTAGTTCTCTTACATTTTAAAAAATGATTCAAGAATCTTTTGAAATGCTTTGAATCCTTATTATTCGTGCTTAAGTCGCAAGACATTGCGTAAGTATTATTCGAGCTTAAGTCAAAAGACATTGCCGTAAGTATTATTCGATTAACACGTGCGTCTCTGCGTACTATATATATTTTAAAATATCATGCTTTAGGAAGAATCACATACCTTCTCAATGAAAACCACCGCCAGTTGAATATGTCGCGCAGAGATTCAACCTATAATAGTCGACACGCCTATCAACGTTGCACTACTGCGTGATTCTAGCGAGGGTTCTCTATTCTACGGAAAATTGGGCAACTTCCCTGCGGTGAGCTACTCAAGTCTCATCGTGAAAACAGTCTAAGTAAGTCTGATTTGATTATTCTTCTTTTAAACCGCCTACTTGTGATATGATTCAATTCTATTACGTGATATTCTTCTAAGTATTCATACTTATTCTTATACTACTACAGTAAGTATTCTCTAATTCAAAAGAGGGTTAGGATTATTTACCTCGGTAAGCCCAATAATATCCTAGATAAAAGTCGATCCGGAGCAAGGCTTAGCTCCTAAGTTATACGCTCCGATAGCTCCAAGGAAACCTTAGAAGTTCTTTACAACTTCTAAAAGTACTAAAGGATTTGGGCTAGGGTATTTTGGGCATTATAACAATACTAGAAGGCAACTTCTACCAAGGAGGGGGTAGTGTTTCAGCTAGGCTACTTTTAGAGAGGGGTATTCGGCCAAGACTTCACAAGGGGAGAAGTGAGGCTTAGGACGATGGCTCACAAGGGGGGGAGGATGATTTAGGCTTGGAAATTTGTGATGAATAAGTCTTCAAAGAGAGGGGTATTTATAGGGAAACCAAGGGCCAAGATCAAGCCAAGTGGGGGGCAAGTGGAGGGCCAAGATTTGCCCAAGTGCCCCCTAACCTACTCCTCAAATCACTCCACAAACAAAGGTCCATGTTCTATGCCCCAAAAGCCTCCCAATCGTCCAAGGCAAAAGGCCACTTGGCCGTCCACTTGAGGGTGACAAGTGTCACCCTCTCGTTGGTCCAAAAAGGTTCTGTCGCTCGGAAAAATCCGCAAAAATAAGAAATGGCATAGCTAGAATTTATCCTACGCGAGTTGTGTAAAACGTTTCATCGGAAAACGATTCTTTGTGAGGGTTGTGCCCAAAAAAACGTGCCATGCCTAAACTTTAAGGCCAAACTTTTGTACGTACTCCCTCACGTACATACTCCAGAAATACGGGGTATAACACATCACTCAATATAACCATGGGTCTCATGCCCACAATATCAATCATGCCCGTGGAATTCGCCATCCGCGTGATCCATGATATAAAAGCACAAGGAATACACATGATCACGTGTCCCACTTGTGTCAAAATAAAACCGTGCGGGGTAAATGCGGAGGCATAGCCGAATACTAAAACCCACAGTACCATCAATGCTATAAAACTGTATCACGAGGTCTTTCTAGACCGCACCCCATGATCGAAGCTGGCCGCTCGCCCTCAGTATCAATGTGCGCGTCTAATCCTGGAGCATACCGCTCGCATAAGGCCACACATAGGCCGCATGAGGTATTCTTCGACGGGGTAGCTAGCCCGCGGTACCCTCGACTCCGCGATCCGCATAGTCACATAGACCGCGTAGTCACACGCCGCGCATAAGGCACTCGCCGCGACGGATAATACACCGAATGATCAATCACGAACTCCGCACTCGCATAGTCACACACGACCGCATAGCCGTATAGACCGTATCAAGGGTGGCAAGCCCTCGGTATAACAAGTCGAGGGTATGTGATATAATAACGATAACGGGCTTAACGTTTAACAACGTAAGCACAACAGAATAACCCCCTTACACAACATCACAAGATACTAACACGTAGCATCATAACATGTTTACTTAACAAACCAACAAGGAAGAATAACAATGCTATCACAATCCAAAATAGTCAAGTTATTCACTCAAGGTACTTCTACTTTATGTCAACTAGTTCGGTGTTTTGTCCCAGATGTACTTCATACATTAACTCTTTAAAAACCAATTACTAATTGCTAATGAATGATTTTTCAGACTTTTTAAAAAAATTTATATCAAGTTAATTTAGTCAAGTCCTTATCTTGAAAGATTCATAGATCATAGTTTTAAACACTTAACAACGTAATCTCCTTTTTAAAACAATTTGAGTAACATATGCCTTATGTGTGAGTAGGTTATTCTTGTTTATAACAATCTTATTAAAGCAGCCATGATCTAGGAAATGTAATATCATTTTGTCTCATCTTAGATTCTATGCAGATGGAGGTTTCTACTGGTTTTAATAATACTTAATTAGTCAATACATTTCCCTTTATTAGCGCTGCAGTGGTTTGTTCGATACTCATTCTTATTTCCGAAATCAATACAAGGCGTTCCCAAACAATTAAGTAAACCGTTCCTTTTATCTCTCTTAAGTCGTTATACCTAACTTCCCATAAAGCTAGTATAACTCTTAAGCTTTTAAAACCAAGTATTAGTCTTCTTTCAAAAACGATTCTTAATTCTTTTGAAATACTTCAAGATTCTTTATTATTTGACTCAAGTCAGAAGACATCGTAGTAAAACCACGTTCAGTTAACACACGTACGTCTACCGTACTATATATATTCTTTTAAAATATCATGCTCAAGAGGATAGGAAGAATCACATACCTCGCGACGATTATCGACTAATAGCAAAATGCTCCACCGCTATAACCCGGCTAGCCTTGTCCACCTTCCAAGTAGAACATGCTACTCGCAGAATATTCAACCTATAAAGGCCATATACGTCTATCAACGTCTAGACTACTCTGTAGAATATTCTAAGCAGAGGGTTCTCTATTCTACGGAAAATCGGGCAAGACTTCCCTACGTTAAACTACACAAGTCTCAGTAAATACAATCTATGTAAGTACGATTTTAATCTCATTCTTTAATATTCTTCTGATGTGATTTCAATTCAATTCTCTTCTCTTATACCATCCTTCTATATATCTTATACTCATTTCTATACTACTACAGTATGTAATTTCCAATTACAATAGAAGGACAAAAGTATTTACCTCGATAAGCCCAAAATTATCCAAGTTTAAATGTCGATCCTGAGCAACGTTTAGCTTCTACTGCGGGTGCTCCACCGCTCCAAACAACCCTTAGAAGTTCTACGCAACTTCTTCTTAATACTTCAACCAATGAAGATTTTCCTTAGGGTTTCGTTTTGTGACTAAAGGATATAAGGTAGTATTTAGGGCTTTTAGTATAGAGGTAACTTGGGAATACTACAAGGTATTTGTCTAAGGTATTTTGGCATAGCAACAATACTAGAAGACAACTTTCTACCAAGGGGGTGTTTGGGACGAAACAACTTTCTAACAAGGGGTTTGGTAGAAGCCACTAGGAAGGGGAGGGAGTTGGGACGAGAACACTACTACAAGGAGAGGATTTTGAGACTTAGAAAGTGTGGAGTGGATGAAGAAGTCTTCACTCAATGGGGTATTTATAGAACACTCGAGGACAAGATTAAAACAAGTGGAGGTTGGGATTAGGATCCATGTGAAAGATGAGGTCTTCCAACCAAGTGTCTCCCACAATATTAGGACATATGTCCACCACAATATTGGAACACATGCCCACCACAACAATGAGCCATGTGGACTCCACTACCTCACAAATAAACGTCCACAATTTACCTACCCCCACTACCAAAATCAACTTGCAAGACTTGACCATTTGACTTTCCCACTAGGCCCCCCAATTCGTCCAACCAAAGCCAACTAAGGGTGACACGTATGCCTCCTAATGGTCCAAAATATTTCGTCTCTCGGAAAAATCCGTAATCGGTTAAAATATTAAAAACGTAGAATTTCCTTCACAAGGCTCGGAATCTTTTCCTTTGAAAGTTCATAATTCCATTATTAACCTAATTAGGGTTTGTAC
This sequence comes from Przewalskia tangutica, assembly GCA_029844215.1. Lineage (NCBI taxonomy): Eukaryota > Viridiplantae > Streptophyta > Magnoliopsida > Solanales > Solanaceae > Przewalskia > Przewalskia tangutica. The sequence goes on from CM056719.1 coordinate 125,174,259, forward strand.
AAATGTACGTACGTCCTCACATACATACTCTGGAAATACGGGGTATAACAACTGTTCAACTGGTTGGAAAACTCCATTATTTCGGAGGCTTTGTATTTTGGTACAGTTCCCTGAGGTTGTAGATTTATGGACATTCAGGCGTATGGCGGGGCCCTGTCCCATCACAGTTGTTATGTCAAGAATTCTTAGAGGTCTGTAGTCATATCTTGTGGATTGGGTTGTGTAAAAAAAAGAGGTAACTGTTTTTTGGGTTACGTGTATATTTTTGGAAGGTGGCCTTATCGGCTAGCCTGTTATTTATTTCCTGTTAGGTTTATGTATGTTCCGCTGATTATCTCTGATGTGTACCTGTAAGGGTGCCCAGGTAGGGCACCAGTCGCGGGCCCGAGGTCGGGTCGTGACACTGATAATGTAGGCTTGGGACATAGAATAATTGTGAATTGTAGAATATTGATGACCACTGAGACCTTAGATGTACAAGGCCTTCTCGGGAAATATGATTTATTTCAGACCAAGAATGAGAGTTAAGTGCGACAACGGGTCAAGTTGAGGGCTGATTACGGGTCAACATGTAGCCTGAAATGGAGTAGGGTCAGTTGGGGGTGGTACCGCTATGTGATAGGGTCATGAGGGTGCATAGCCTAAGTCTAGTTAATCGTTGTACGAGTTCGTGGACGCGTTCCACCAGAACCGGGTCGTGAGGGCCGAGAAGGGCCTTAACGGAAATTGAATCTAAGTATAATGACCCAGTTTGGATACTGTAACTCCAAGGATTTGAAAAAATAAGCAGTGTTTGAAATTATGCACATGTACTAGAATAAGTTTGGAAGTACGAGAAGATTACGACAAGTAAGAAAAGGAGCGAACAAGTGTTAAAAGAATTGAAGTGATTATAGTTATGAGTAATGAAGATACGGAAGGAAAATCCTTTTAGGCCATGGATGGGAGTTAATAGTGGTGATATACACTCTATATTTGATCCCTCGTTTGTCTTTGATTGATGTATATGCATATGTGATATATTGGAGCTATATGTGGCATAATTGGTTTCGTTGAGTATAGTTTAAGGAAACTATACCAAGATTTGTTTAGCTTGAACCTAGTATGAACATTCGGGACGAATGTTTCTAAGGAGGAAATGATGTTACACCCCGTATTTCCAAGGCAATGAGATGAGAACGTGCATACGAAATTGAGACTTGAATTTTGGAAAGAAAGAAGAATTACTTTTTCTTAAGGAAAATTCTCGGGAATTTGTGAAGAAAAAGGTTTATTAATGGGAATTTGATTCTCAAATTTGGTATTTGAGACTTTTGGAATATATTAGAATTATGGATTTTTAAGTTCGGATTTGGTCACGTGGAACCCACGGGAAAATTTTACGGTTTTGTGGGGCCCATAATATTTTGAGATATTATGGCCAATTATGGATTTTTGGGAGATGAGATATTTTTAGACCAATGAGAGGGTGACACGTGTCACCCCCACTTGTCTTGGTCTTGGAAGACTTTGACCCTAGATATTTTGGAGACAAGTGGAGTGGGTCCCACTCCACTTGTCTTGCTACACTTTGTCCATACACTTGTCATCATCCAATGCTTTGAGAGGTATTATATACATAATAGAGGGCTTGCAAGACTTGCCTTAACACTTAGCCAAATGAGCTCTCATCTTTCTCTCATTTGAGCTCAACACCAAGAACACCTAGTATTGATTAGTTCATTTCATCCACGATTAAGCCCATAATCCAAGTGTTGAACCAAGATTAACATCTCAACCTTGTGTAGCTTGTTTGGGCTGAGAATGGGGTGAGAAAAACCCTAAGTTTTATCGATTTGTTTGGAAGTGAAACGTGAAGTGGAGTTGGTTATAAGCTTGTAGAGGATGCATATACGTGATTGGAACTTGAAGAAGTGGAGCAAAACGAAAACTACAGACCAAAAGATAGTGGACTATTTGGGACGTTATTCTTGAGCATTTTGAGGTAAAAGTTCTTCTTCCTTTGAAGTAATCAGATATTACTAATTTTTATAATGTATATATGAACTTGTATTAAGGAATATATGGAAAATAAGGTGTGCATGCCCTCTTTTGGGAAGTTGGGCCGAGAGCAACCTTTTTGTCGTTGTTGGTTTTTGTTGTCGTTATTTACATGTGTTGCATGTTATGTAATGAAGGAAATATTGTTGTTGATAGTTAACATAACTTATATAACATGTTGGAATGATAATTGGATTAAAAGGAATTAAGGAAAAGGACTTCGGATTGTTGTAGTTGTTGTTGGCCGAAAACTGCCTAAAACTGTTAGACGTCGTTGTGTCGCTTTTATGGACTGCTTTGGGGTGTTGTTATGCTGGAAAATCAGCCCCTAACATGCATGATTAATGTAGTAATTGGCTAATGAAAGTCCTAAGGAATAAGGGTGTTGAAGGCTTCACATTGTACTCTTAATGTTCGTTTATTATGGACTGATTTGCGGACTATTTTGTATAGATTGTGGGGCAGAATTTTACACGTCAAGTTAGGCGTGTAATCCCCTTTGGTTAACTGTTGGTTGTTCCTTATATGTGGCTTGTTGGTTGTTGAATACGGGCCTTGAAAAAGGTGGAAAAGTACGTAGAAACAAAGGAAGTGTTGCCCAAATTTCCGTAGAATTAGAGGACAATTATTTGGTATAAGTCTTATACTAGTAAGTATGATATTGATAGAAGTGCTATCGTCATTATAGGTTGAAGTACTACGTGTAGCATATTCTACTTGGAATGTCGAATAGACGATAAGGTTGAAGTACATTGGAGCGTATTGCTACTTATCGTATGGGTTAGTCGCCAACGAGGTATGTGAACTTCTTCCTTCTATCGACATGACTTATTCTTGAAGTACACGCCCCTTGTTTCTTGAATTATACTTGCCTTGTCATTAGGAAGTATTCATGTTATTGATTTTATGCTAAAGGCATGTCTAAAATATTCCTAAGTTCTTACCAATCTTATGGGGATGTTGGTAAGAGTCGTTAGGAAGTATCAGAGTCGAGTTGACTTTGCTAATTTACTACACTAATGAGAATAGGTATCGAACAAGTCATTGAAGCGTTAATGAAAATGTATCGACAATCAATTATATTAAAATGAGTAGAATTATCCATTTGCATAGAAACTAAGATAAGATAAAATTGTATTACATTTTCTAGATCATGGTTGTTTTAACAAGATCGTTATAAACGAGTATAACCTATTCACAGCTCATAAAAATATTAATTTTGAAAGTACATGAGACTTGGATTTCGAATGTATAAATGACTTGAGTTTTGAAAAAGGTAGTAACTTGATTTGAAAAAGTTAGTATATGTGGAACTTCTTCTATCTCATTTGAGCATGGCTTTATAAAAATGAGTGTACGATGAACGTACATGTTTTAAATGAACTCGGATTCCTGGTAGTATATAAGGGAGGTTACTTGATTGAAATGAGACTTAGAAAAATGTGAAATTGCAGAATTCAGGTTCGGGGCCGTGGCGCCAAGCTGCAGTCGTGCTCGAAACTTGAAGGCGCGAAGTTCGTGGCCAGCCATAGTGCAGTGGTGCTGCCGCTGAAAAGTGCCGAGGATTAGTTAGGGGGCAGGGTGGTGTTTTCGTGCCACGGTATCGACCCTAGATAGTATAAGTGACTTGATGTTTAAAGACTAAGTTACTTGAATGAGATAGGTATACTTGACTTGATTTTAAAAGTAGAAGTGTCTTGACACTACGGGTGTTAGTATCTTGGGGTTTTATAAGAGAAATGATGTACGACAGACGTACATGGTGCTATGGGGTTCAACTCCCCTATATTGCATGATGTGAGTCTTTGTGTAAAGAATAGATGTACGTAGTACTTTGGGTTCAACTCCCTTACATGACGTGATAATGCCTTGGTTGTATTAAAAGGAAAGATGTGGTAGTGCTTTAGTTTTCTAGAAATGAAAGTGTTATAACGGCTTTGTGGGAAGTTTGTTATAACAAGGTTTGTGGAAAGTCAAGAAAGGGTTTAAAATGTTGAAAGGAAATCATGTGAGAATGTCCATGATTAAGTCCTTAATATAGTACATGATACGCGATACTTTGATTTTCAAAGATGTTTTAAAGTAATATGTGATGTCTAGTGCCTTTATTTGCCAAAAACATGTCTTAGAAAGATACTTGGTATGATAAGTGTCTTGATTTTCTAAACGATGGTTTCAAAATGATACATGTATTGGATCCTACTTCCTAGTGATACATGTAGTACTTGGATTTTCTAAATGGAAATTTAGTTTATAAAGTGAATGTACGGCGGACGTACAATTGTTGTAATGGACTTTAATCCTTAGTGATGCAAGGTGTGATAGTGCCTTGGTGTTATAAAATGAAAGACTTGTTAGTATCTTGTTTGTTTTAGAAAGGAAGGCATGGTATTGTTTTGTTTGTTTTAAAAGAAAGACATGGTATTGTCTTGATTATTTTAGAAAGGATGGCATGGTATTGTCTTGTTTGTTTTAAAAGGAAGGCATGGTATTGCCTTGGTTGTTTAAAAAGATGGTGCATTCATTTTGTCTAATGAGAGTTAAAGATTACTTAACTTGCATATGTTGTTCATGATAGTCATTAGTGCTAGTGTTATAAGTATAATTGCGGGGTAAACCCCCAAGACATTATACACATTCCGTGGATTTGCTCTCCACGATGCGAGTATTGCGTATATGCTCATTGCGGGTCCGTAGGGCCTATGCGGGTGAAATAGTCCTATGCGAGGCAAATTGCCTCATGCGGGTCCATACGACCTATGCGGGTGAAATAGTCTCATGAGTAGGATTGCATATTGATACTACAGGCGGGTGGCCCTAGATTGATCATAAGCTTCCTATTTTAAAGTATGTAAAGTTTACTCCTATTACTCTACTTTTAAAAAGGTACCGTGTACTGGTATTTGATTATTATACTTGTTACATGTCGACAGTGATGTTGGAATTCCACGGTCATGCTTATCTGATGATGGTTGTATATTATACTTGTTACATGCTGACAGTGATGTTGTATTCCCCTAGCATGCTTCTGTGATATTATATGCTGAGTGCGGGTGTCCCTGATTTTGACATGGCTTTCATATGTGAAAGTGGTACGGCATTACAATAGTACAGTGATACAAGGTACAGTTGGCTCTGATTGTTATATGACACGGTAGGATCTTGTATTTGATTTTCATACTTGCCTCTGTCATTCTTGTGTACAGCTATGATTTTAATACTGTACTTTATTTTCGTTCCATACTAGGTACCTGTTATGCGACCCGCCGGCTGCGTTAAATGTCTGCAGGTCTAGGTACTCAGTTGTGGATCCGCGAGCTTAGAATCCTGGTTCAACATTTTAAGATAGCTCCAATGTTTCGGAGTTTGTCATTATGGCTAGCTATATTCAGAGCTACGGCGGGGCCTTGTCCCATCATAGTTTTTGTCCAAAATCTTAGAGGTCTGTATTCATATGTGGGTTGGACTGGCGCGAGTCGTATTTATATTGTTGTACAGTGTAGACTCATTCGGGTGTGATATATATTATGGTGGCAGCCTTATCGGTTTTGCCTTTGTCTAAGAAAAAAATGAGTGTTATTTATCTTCCGCATTTTACTTAAGTTGTATGAATAGAAGGGTACCCAGGTAGGGCACCAGTCACGGTGTTATACCCCGTATTTTCAGAGTATGTACGTAAGGACGTACGTAGAAAAATTTGAACTTTAAAGTTGGCTTGGCCGAATTTTTTTGTGCACAACACCCGGTTAGAGTCGTTTTTCGACGAAACGTTTTACACAACTCGCGTAGGGTAAATTACGGCTATGTCATTTCTAATTTTTGCGGATTTTTCGAGAGGCGAGGCGTGTTGGACCAACAAGAGGCGCGCCACTTGGCACCTCTCATTAGCGATTTTGGTGGGCGTCCGCGGGCGATTTTCTTGACATTTTTGTCAAGTAGTAGGTAGGATATTTTGTGTGCAAGTTGGCTAGGTACACTTGCCCTAATCTTGGCCTTACACTTGCCTAGCACTTGGCTAAATCTTGGCCATTGGTTGGCCTTTACTTGACCTATAAATACCCCTCCCCTTTGATGAACTTCTTCATCCAAAAATCTCTAAGTCTTGAAAGCTTCTTCCTCACCTGTGAGGCCTTTGGCCGAGAGCACCCTTCCCCCTCCCCTTGGCCGAGTTTCCACAGTGGGGTTGGCCGAGGTACACCCCCTCCTTGTGGTGCTAGTAGGGTACCCCACTAGCCTAGTTGTTTTAAGTATAATACCCCCTTTTTGTGGTATAGTGATACTCTCAAAAGTATTGTTATAATGCCCAAATTACCTTAGCCGTATACCTTGTAGTATTCTAAGGTTATACCTATCTGAAAAGCCCGTAATACTATTATACTTCGTCGGTCACCACCAAACCACAAGGAAAATCTCCATGGTTAGTTGGAGTAGTATGTAGAAGTTGGTTAGAACTTCTTAGGGTAGTTTGGAGGCGGGTTGGAGCGCCGGAGTTGGAGCTAAGCGTTGCCGGGATCGACTTTATACTTGGATAATTATGGGCTTATCGAGGTAAATATCTTGTAACTCTATTGTAATTGGAAATTACATGATTGTTAGACTATATAGTTGAAGTATACTATATATATAACTGAACGTTGTTGTCGGCAATGTCTTTGGACTTAAGCCTGAATAATACTTACGGCAATGTCTCGCGACTTAAGCCTGAATAATTAGAAACCTTTTGAAAGAAGAGTCTTTGAATCAGTAATTACATAGGGTGTATTCTGATAGACTTGTGTAGCTTTTACGTGAGGTAGAATTGTGCCGCGTCGGTTTAGGCGTATAACCCCCACGGTTGGCTTGGTAGCGGCCAGTTAGAGGATATTTCTGCTGTTGCGGGGAGAGTCTTTGAATTTTACGTAGAATGTTCTACGAAGAGACCTAAATGTTAATAAGCGCCTTGTGGCCTTATAGGTGGAAGTACTATGCGTGGCGCGATCTACTTGGCTTAAGGAGTAGCGGTTTGAGGTACTTGGGCGTTTTGCTATTAGTCGATAATCGTCGCGAGGTATGTGAACCTCTTCCTATCTCTTCTAGCATGATATGTGTGTAACTATGTAGTATGATAGACGTACATGTGTTAAATGTATTTGATTGGTCTAAAACATAAAGTGTTATAACGGCTTTATGAGAAGTTGGTTATAACAGCTTTATGTAGGTAAGAAGATACTTGTGGTTTTTAAAAGGTAATCGATTTGAACTATAATCGGTGGTTATGTGATAATAAAGAACTTGAAGGAAGTCAACAGAATTTTGAATCATTTTGAAAGAAGAGAAATACTTAGTTTATGAAAACTTAAGAGTTATACTAGCTTTATGGGAAGTTAGGTATAACGGCTTAGAATGTTTTCTTGAGTTGAAATCGAATGTGTATCGACAAACCATGCGGCATTAATAAAAGGAAATGTTTTGACAGATTAAGTATTATTAAAACCAGTAGAAACTTCCATCTGCATAAAAACTAAGATGAGACAAAATGATGTTACATTTCCTAGATCATGGCTGCTTAAATAAGATTGTTATAAACAAGAATAACCTACTCACGTATCAGACATATGTTTCTCAAATTGCTTTTAAGGGAGAATTATATCATTAAGTGATTAAAATTATGAACTACGAAACCTTTCGAAAATGAGAAACTTGAGTAATTGAAATTAGGCAAACTTGAAACATTTGGAAAAGAATGTTGTTACTTGATTTCTGAAGAGAAGTGTTTTGATTTACTTCAAAAGATAATCACTCTATTTTCATATACTACGGGTATTGTGTGACTTTGTAAGCGTAACGTATCTTTTAAAGATAATGTATGAAGTACTTTGGGAATAGATACCCGACACAGTTAATCATTTATTAGAATGTACCTTGTGTGTATAACTTGATTGTGCTGGTTTGTGATAGCCTTGTAATACTTTCTTGTTGATTTGATAAGTAAACATGTTAGGATGCTACGTGTGTTAGTGTCTTGTAACGTTTGTGTAAGAGAGTATTCTTGTTGTGCTTATGTTGTTTAACGATAAGTTGTTATGTTAGTATAATATCACTCACCTCTTGACATATTACAGGGGTTAGGCGCCTCCGTCGCGGGGTAGACTCGGCGATGCAGGACCATGATTCGAGAATACCTCATGCGGGTCAAGGGACCTATCGCGAGCTACGGAGTTCGAGGTTAGTGATGCGGGGTTATACCTCATGCGGTCTATGTGGCCATGCGGACTACGAGTCGGGGCGATGCGAGAGTAGCTACCCTCGATGCGGGGTTACATACCCTATGCGGGCCTATGAGTGGCCTATGCGGACTACGGAGTCGAGATTAGGCTTGCATGGTGATACTACGGGCAATTGGCCTGCTTGATCATTCGCGACCTAGAAAAGACCATTACGATTTACCTATTGTTGCTCTTGTTTATGATATGGCACTATGTGCGGTTACCTTGGTTGTTTCATACATACTTGCAAAACTGATTTTAAAATGATATGTTTTCATTTAAGTACTTCTGATTTCACATACTTGGTACTGTTGTCTTGACCTTCTTGAAGCTGCGTTAAATGCGCGAGTTGAGGTACACGATCGTTGATCCTAGTTCTCGGGTCACGGTTCAACGTATGGAAACTCCGTTTCTCGGAGGCTTATCGATGGTATAGTCCCGCTGCGTTGTAGGTATTTACATTCGGGTATGGCGGGACCTGTCCCGCCATTGTTGTCGTATCATTCTTAGAAGTGCAGTAATGCTTGTTGTGGCGAGTTGTAATGGGATGTAATCGTTCGGTTTTAAAATTGATTTATATATATGCCGTAAGGCAAGTTTTCTCCGACATCGTTTCTTACTTCTTAATATTTTCATGTCTTGTTTTATGTTCCGATTACTCGATGTTGTATCACTAGGGTGCGGGGTAAGGCACGATCCACGGGCGAGTTGGTCGTGACAAAAGTGGTATCGAGCGATTAATCCTCGGAAAATGTCTACGAGCCGTATCTAGTAAGTCTTGATTATCGGTGTGTTGTGCACCACACCAATAATCGGAGGCTATAGGATATTTAGGATTAGTTTCTATTATTCTCACTCTGAGATCGTGCCTTAGAGGCGTGTTGTAAGTTGGACCTCTAACGTATTTCTTTCCACTTGCTATGCCTCGCGTCAGGCGGCCGGGCCGGAGGCAAGCGGCCGAGGTCTTTGCGAGTAAATCTGAGGGTTACGAGGGCACAGCCCAACCATCACTGAGTTAGGTGCTTCATTCGGGAGTTATGCTCGTCGCGGCCCGTGAGTTTAGCACGGCGGCGGTTCCTCTGCGGCCATGATATATGAACCTTCATTCGCGGGAGCAGAGAATAGAGATTTCAAAGAAGCGACCTGTTACTAGCTATGGATTTGGCTGCGAGTGTATACCGATGTCTGCGAGTCTTGATGACTATCTAAGAGAGGTTGTGCGAGAGAAATTCTTGATTAGGCACGAGCATAGCCTTGATGCGGACTTATGCGCGGTAGAAGGCGTAGAGATCGACGGGTTAACGAAGGACAGCAGGAGAGGGCCAGAACAGCAAGGTCCTTTAGTAACTTTCGAGGCGAATCACCTCAGCAGCAGATTAGATATGCACATCCGCCAGTGCAGAGTGTTCCTCCAAAGGGTTCAGAACGTTCGGGGTAAGCCGGAGTTGGTCAGAGCTCCAGAGTTTCCGATTCACAACTACACGTAGGTTCGGCCACGGATTGATTTTTCCCGGTGTTCCACGGTGTGACGGCGTCGTCGGGAATGTCATCTTTTAGTTGGTACTTGTTTTACCTGCGGCCGTCAGGGCCATGTGTCGAAAGGATGTCCTAGTAGGAGGACTCAACCTTCAGGATCGGTGGGTAGTTCGTCATCTCCCCTAGCTATGTGCCCTACGGGGTAGGTTTGATTAGAACGACTAAGGGGAATGAAGCAGTAGATATAGATATATCCTTAACCCTCTAGAGATCAGTATATGTGATAAGGTGAGTATACCTTAAAGTGTTATGTTCAGATAGCATGGTGTAAATTGTGATTAGGAAATCATGGTTAGTATGAGGGTAAGATTGGATATAAGGGAAAGTGTGAGCCTTAGAGCTTTATACGTGAAGACCTTAGAGGTAAGGCCATCTCGAGTAAAAGACGTATGTTTATGTTTGACCCTTATAAGAGTGCATAGTGCACGTGAGCTATGTTTGTGGGATAAGTCCCTGAGTAGTGTGGAATGAAAGAGGGTAGTTGAGCTAAGAAGACCGCTAGGTTTTCGTAACGTGATTAGTGAGAGTTTTCCGGTTCGGGGAGCTAGTGTCTTGCGCGTTGCCGGGTCGGGTTGAGGCCACGTTGCGGGTCAACCCGCGACCTGTATGGTGGTGGGGTCAGTTTGTGGTGATCCCGCTTTGGGTTAGGGTTATGAGGGTGTTAGGCCCAAGTTTAGTTAACCAACATACGAGTTCGTGGATGCATTCGACCCGATGGTCGGGCGAGAGGTTAACCGTCTTGTCTTCTAGCAAAGACCGTTTACTCGGCGATGTTGATTTATCGTAAAGGTTGTAAGGCTGCAGGGTGCCTACCTTCACCTTATGACAGATGGAGCCAGTGCGGTGTTTTTGTTTGGAAGTTTTACCAGCGGGGTTAAGAACTCAGTGAGTCTCGAATCGCGTTCGCCTCGGGCGGTGTGTGGATTTCGGGGTAGTTGTGGGGATTGTTGTCTCTGTGGAGAGTGTTTAAGCTACCATTTCGGTGTTCGGATGTCGCCTTATGAAGCCTTGTAGGCGGATGTGTAAGTCGCCAGTCGATTGGTTCGATGTTGGCAAGATTCAGATAGTTGGTTTAGGCTTGTTCCAGCAGACTGTGGATAGGGTAAAGCTTGTCTAGAAGAGGTTCTGGCAGCTCAGAGAAATCGTGCGGATAATCGGCGGCGCTTAGAGTTCAGTTGTGGTCGGTCTTCTTGAAAGTACCACCCGGGTTGGGTGTGACGAGTTTTGGAAAGCAGAGGAACTTAGCGAGTTACTTTGGGCCGCACGAGTTCATGTGAGGAATAGGCGGGTTGCCTATAGGTTAGCTTTTGCCGTTCGACTTAGGAGGCAATACGTCCGGTCTTTCGTATTATTATGATCGGGAAAGTATCGGAGATCCATCCAGAGTGTTCCCAGTTAATGATGACCACGTTAGAGATAGTAACCCCGAGTTTTGGAAACTGAAGCAGTATCAGAAATGTGGTAAGAGTTCGAGTGTCACGGACCTCGGGGATCGCGTGCGGCCGGTACCATTTGTTAGGTCGCCGGGTGACACTAGAACCTCGCGGCAAAGTGACAAAAGTGGTATCACGACGAGTAAAGGGAGAAGCGAGCATGTATTGCGGCGAGAGATGTGACCATTTCTTTTGTATGGAGAAAGTGCGAAGGAATTATATTTTAGACCCTTGGATGGGAGCGTTTGTGATGTTAGAGGTGTTTCCTCGTGGACTTGGATGTAAGTATTTTTGCGCAGGTGTTGTTGTGGCCAGTTGTGGCAGGATTGTTCAGATAAGTATAGTAGTGAAGACTACTGGCGCATGTTTGTTTTGAGACTTAGAAAGAACATTCGGGACGAATGTTTCTAAGGAGGGGAGAATGTTATACCCCGTATTTTCAGAGTATGTACGTAAGGACGTACGTAGAAAAATTTGAACTTTAAAGTTGGCTTGGCCGAATTTTTTTGTGCACAACACCCGGTTAGAGTCGTTTTTCGACGAAACGTTTTACACAACTAGCGTAGGGTAAATTACGGCTATGTCATTTCTAATTTTTGCGGATTTTTAGAGAGGCGAGGCGTGTTGGACCAAAGAGGCGCCACTTGGCACCCTCTCATTGGCGGTTTTGGTGGGCGTCCGCGGGCGATTTTCTTGACATTTTTGTCAAGTAGTAGGTAGGATATTTTGTGTGCAAGTTGGCTAGGTACACTTGCCTAATCTTGGCCTTACACTTGCCTAGCACTTGGCTAAATCTTGGCCATTGGTTGGCCTTTACTTGACCTATAAATACCCACTCCCCTTTGATGAACTTCTTCATCAAAATCTCTAAGTCTTGAAAGCTTCTTCCTCCCTGTGAGGCCTTTGGCCGAGCACCCCTTCCCCACTTGGCCGAGCCTCGCGTGGTGCAGGTAGGGTACCACCCCCTAGCCTAGTTGTTTCGTATAATACCCACTTTTTGTGGTATAGTGATACTCTCAAAAGTATTGTTATAATGCCCAAATTACCTTAGCCAGTATACCTTGTAGTATTCTAATGTTATACCTATCTGAAAAGCCAGTAATACTATTATACTTCCGTCAGTCAAACCGAAACCACAGGAAAATCTCCATGGTTAGTTGGAGTAGTATGTAGAAGTTGGTTAGAACTTCTAAGGGTAGTTTGGAGGCGGGTTGGGCGCCACGGAGTTGGAGCTAAACGTTGCCGGGATCGACTTTATACTTGGATAATTATAGGCTTATCGAGGTAAATATCTTGTCCTCTATTGTAATTGGAAATTACATGATTGTTAGACTATATAGTTGAAGTATACTATATATAGAACTGAACGTTGTTATCGGCAATGTCTTTGGACTTAAGCTGAATAATACTTACGGATGTCTCGCGACTTAAGCTGAATAATAAGAAACCTTTTCGAAAGAAGAGTCTTTGAATCAGTAATTACATAGGCGTATTCTGATGAGACTTGTGTAGCTTTTACGTGAGGTAGAATTGTGCACGTCCGGTTTAGGCGTATAACCCCGGTTGGCTTGGTGGCCGGCCCAGAGAGGAGATTTCTGTTGTTGCGAGGAGGTCTTGTCGAATTTTACGTAGAATGTTCTCTGAAGAGACCTAAATGTTAATAAAGCGCGCGTGGCCTTATAGGTGGAAGTACTATGCGTGGCGCGATCTACTTGGCTTAAGGAGTAGCCGCGGTTTGAGGTACTTGGGCGTTTTGCTATTAGTCGATAATCGTCGCGAGGTATGTGAACCTCTTCCTATCTCTTCTAGCATGATATGTGTGTAACTATGTAGTATGATAGACGTCACGTGTGTTAAATGTATTTGATTGGTCTAAAACATAAAGTGTTATAACGGCTTTATGGGAAGTTGGTTATAACGACTTTATGTAGGTAAGAAGATCTTGTGGTTTTAAAAGGTAATCGATTTGAACTATAACTGGTGGTTATGTGATAATAAAGAACTTGAAGTATTTCAAAAGATTTTGAATCATTTTGAAAGAAGAGAAATACTTAGTTTTGAAAACTTAAGAGTTATACTAGCTTTATGGGAAGTTAGGTATAACGGCTTAAGAATGTTTCTTGAGTTCGAAATCGAATGTGTATCGACAAACCACTGCGGCGTTAATAAAAGGAAATGTTTTGTGATTAAGTATTATTAAAACCAGAGAAACTTCCATCTGCATAAAAACTAAGATGAGACAAAATGATGTTACATTTCCTAGATCATGGTGCTTAAATAAGATTGTTATAAACAAGAATAACTACTCACGTATCGGACATATGTTTCTCAAATTGCTTTGAAGGAGAATTATATCATTAAGTGATTAAAATTATGAACTCTGAAACCTTTCAAAATGAGAAACTTGAGTAATTGAAATTAGGAAAACTTGAAACATTTGGAAAAGAATGTTGTTACTTGATTTTACGAAGAGAAGTGTTTTGATTTACTTGAAAGATAATCACTCTATTTTCATATACTACGTATTGTGTGACTTTGTAAACGTAACGTATCTTTTAAAAGATAATGTATGAAGTACTTTGGGAATAGATGCAGGCACAGTTAATCATATATTAGAATGTACCTTGTGTGTATAACTTGATTGTCTTTGGTTTGTGATAGCCTTGTAATACTTTCTTGTTGATTTGATAAGTAAACATGTTAGGATGCTACGTGTGTTAGTGTCTTGTAACGTTTGTGTAAGAGTATTCTTGTTGTGCTTATGTTGTTTAACGATAAGGCTGTTATGTTAGTATAATATCACTCACTCTTGACATATTACAGGGGTTGGCGCCTCCGTGCGGGGTAGACTCGGTGATGCAGGACCGTGATTCGAGAATACCTCATGCGGGTCCAGGGACCTATGCGGAGCTACGGGAGTTCGGAGTTAGTGATGCGGGTTATACCTCATGCGGTCTATGTGGCCATGCGGACTACGAGTCGGGGCGATGCGAGGTAGCTACCCTCGATGCGGGGTTACATACCCTATGCGGGCCTATATGAGTGGCCTATGCGGACTACGAGTCGAGTTAGGATTGCATGGTGATACTACGCAATTGGCCTGCTTCGATCATTCGCGGCCTAGAAAAGACACATTCTGATTTACCTATTGTTGCTCTTGTTTATGATATGGCACTATGCGGTTACCTTAGTTGTTTCATACATACTTGAAAACTGATTTTAAAATGATATGTTTTCATTTAAGTACTTTCTGATTTCACATACTTGGTACTGTTATCGACCTCCTTGAGGCTGCGTTCATGCCGCGAGTTGAGGTACACGATCGTTGATCCTAGTTCTCGGTCACGATTCAGCGTATGGGAAGCTCCGTTTCTCGGAGGCTTATCGGTGGTATAGTCCACTGTCATTGTAGGTATTTACATTCGGGGTATGGCGGGGCCACGTCCGCCATTGTTGTCGTATCATTCTTAGAAGTGCAGTAATGCTGTTGTGGCGAGTTGTAATGGGATATCGTGTTCGGTTTAAAATTGATTTATATATATGCCGTAAAGCGAGTTTTCTCACATCGCTTACTTCTTAATATTTTCATGTCTTGTTTTATGTTCCGCTGATTACTCTGATGTTGTATCACTAGGGTGCCCGGGGTAAGGCACCAGTCACGGGCCCGGGTTCGGGTCGTGACACACGGGCCCGGGGTTCGGGGCGTGACAGTATATATAAGGGAAGTGCCACCCAAATTTTTATATCAAATGAGAGTCATTATATGGTATAGCGTATTCTAGTATTCATGAAGTTGATAGACGTGTTATTGTTGTTATAGGTTGAAGTTCTAATTGGGACGTATTCTACTTATCTTGTTGGTATAGCCGATAAGGTATGTGGAACTATCATTTCTTATTTTGGCATGATTTATATGAATTAAGTGTACGACGGACGTACATAGTTCTATTCGATCTTAATCCTAAATGATACATGACATGATAGTGCCTTGATTTTTCTAAATGAAAGTTATTCTATTTTATTTCATTGAGAGTCAAAAACGATTTTACCGCTTCCCAGAAAGGGTCGGGCAGTATATGATTTTATTGAGAGTCAAATGATGATTTAAATTGCACAAGGTTGCTCATGATAGATATTCGTGCAAAGTGTTATTATTCCACTTCACTGAGTCCCATAATGGGTCGGGTATGTTCGTGCACAAATTTATTGCACTGATTCACCGAGTCCCTCACTAGAGGGCCGGGTATGTTATATGTATATGATTTTATGGACATGTAATCCATGATGCGAGTATAGATACTCATGATAACATATGCTTCCACGAACATGTATCCATGATGCGAGTATAGATACCCATGAACACCGAGACCCTCACTGGGGGGCCGGGTACGGTATGTAAATGATTCCATGGACATGTATCCATGATGCGGGTATAGATACCCATGATAGTATATGAATATATGGACAGACATTCGTGATCTTGATATGACTCTCACTTTTTAAAAAAGGCACAGTTGACTCTCTATTTTTAAAAGGTACAGTTGACTCTCTATTTGTACAAGGTATAGTTGACTCTTATTTTTTTATGGTACGGGTGGATCTGGTATTTTGTGTCATCTTTTGGCCAGTCATGATCTTATTTACTGTACTTTATGTTTACATACTTGGTAAATTGTTGTACTGACCCTCTTCTCCGGGGGGGCTGCGTTCATGCCCGCAGGTATAGGTACTCAGTTTGGTGATCCACGAGCTTAGGATCCTTTCTCAGCTTTTTGGGATAGCTCCATTGTTCTGGGGCTTGAAATTTTGTTCCAGATCTGCTATTATAGGCTTATGTATATTCAGGGGTACGGCGGGGTCTTGTCCCGTTATAGTTCACTGTCGTACTTTTAGAGGTCTGTAGTCATGTGTGGGTTGGACATGTACAGTTGTAGTTCATTTTAGCTATGGTGTATATCCTTGCCGGCTTTCCTATGATGTTATATGACATCCACGGGACAGGATCCCTTTATTATGAGATTATGAGTTTTTCTTAAGTTTCCGCTGTTTATATGTGATGTATGGGTATAAGGGTGCCCAGGTAGGGCACTTGTCGCGGCCCGTCGGTTCGGGTCGTGACAAAAGTGGTCAGAGCAGTTCGTCCTCGGAATGTATACAGACCGTGTGCAGTAGAGTCTTGGTTATCGGTGTGTTGTACACCACACCTATAAACAGGAGGCTACAGTACATTTAGGATTGGTTTCTATTTTTTCATCTCATAGGTCGTGCGATAGAGATATGTTAGTAGGATAATCTCTCTAACATACTATTGTGTTATAGATATGCCTCCGAGGAAAGCGACAGCGGCCCAGAAGGAGAATATACGGACTTTGTATACAGGTTGGTATGATTGTTGTATAGTTGGTATGATGATGACGTGCATCTATAAGAACATATTTATTAGGGACATCTGTGTGTTTCCTGAAGTGATTGTGGGTAATCATGAGTTGGTTATGCGTTAATAATTTCATGGAAGGTATGAAACAGTTTAATGAAACCACATCAAGGCATAATATATATGCTAATTTGGAAAATTTAGGAGGTGATGAGCTGTCTGAGATTGTGATGAACTCTTAAAAGATCATGTTAAATTGACTTAATGGCACACCATGTTATTAGATTAAGCTATGTTGTACGCTTAAGTGATGCGCACGAATAATATTTGTATGGAGTAAATAGATTTGTTATGGTTAAGACAACATGATTTTGAGATTATGAGAAGGCATCACGCCCGAACCCGGGCGTGGTGGTGCCTACACAGGCACCTTCTACCTAACTGACACAAGTAAACTGCGGAATTTAAATAACACCTCATTTTTTTTAAACCAACATACGTGCAAGGTCAAAGCCGACAAGGCTGCCATATAATATACATAATCAAAAGACATTACACTGTACATGAGTCCAATCCCACATATGAATACAGACCTCTAAGAGTTTTACTGAACTATGACGGGACAAGGCCCCGTCGTACCCATAACTGTACAAAAGCCTGTACTGAAGGATCTATACCAAAAAGATAAACTCCTGAACAGATAGAGCTATCCAAAAACTCTGAGCAGGGTCCTACACCTGCAGATCACCAAACTGCGTACCTAAACCTGCGGCATGAGCGGCCAAGGAGGTCGATGCGAAGAATGTACCAAGTATGTGAAAGCGATAAATCAGTAATGAAATCATAATGATCTTGTCACGCCCGAACACTGCCGTGGCTGGTGCCTACACGGGCACCACTGCTTAACAACTAAGTAAATCTGCGGAAATTAAATAACACGCGTCATTTTTTCAAAACCAACATACGTCTAAGGGCAAAGCGACAAAGGCCGCCATATAATATACATAATAAAAAGACACTACATCGTATATGAGTCAATCCCACATATGAATACATACCTCTAAGAGTTTCTTGATCGTGACGGGACAAGGCCCGCCGCACCCATAATCGTACAAAGCACATCTTGAAAGAACTTATACCAAAAGATAAACTCCCGACGAAGGAGCTATCCAAAACTCGGCGAGGTCTACACTGCCGATCACCAAACAACGTACTGAACTGCGGCATGAACGCAACCCCGAAGGAGGTCGATCACGAAGAATGTGCGGTATGTGAAACGATGAAGTATTGTAATGAAATCATAACGATCTAAACAAAGCGAGAGACATGTATGATAGCCAACCTACGATTACCAATATATAAGCGATCATATCAAGTCGGGGACGTGCCTCAAAGTCACTACTCAAATAACAGTACACAGTGCCTTACTAACAATGAGAGTAATCAAAAGTATAGGTAGCAAATCCACGGAAACAGGTGGTATAACGATCTTTGGGGATTTACCCCTCATTTATACTCTTACCCTGGAGAAGGTGGTAAAGAAGGTGGTATAACAATCTTTGGGGATACACCCCTCATTTATACTCTTACCCTGAAGAAGGTGATAAAACAGGTGGTATAACGATCTTTGGGGATACACCCCTCATTTATACTCTTACCCTGAAGAAGGTGGTAAAGCAGGTGGTATAACGATCTTTGGGGATACACCCCTCATTTATACTCTTACCATGAAGAAAGTGATAAAGCAGGTGGTATAACGATCTTTGGGGATACACCCCTCATTTATACTCTTACCCTACCTCAACTGGCCATCATATATAACATAAGCACTACCGGCTTATCACACAATAAGTAAGCAAGTTATGAAATCCCCCTAACTTCTTATTAGTCTTATTCATATACACTCTCATTTTGGTTTACTTAAGGCACTAATAGAATAATTCTCAATTAAACAAACCAAAGTACTTATCAAGGCACACATAGAATAATTCTCAATTAAACAAGCCAAAGTACTACGTACGCACATTCTTTTCAAAAGACTCCTTTTAATGTAAAACCCGAAGATACTAACACCCGTAGTATCAAGGTGTGTCTATTTTTTCAAAGTAAGTTACTACACTTTTAGAAAACTCATTTCAAAGCTTGAAATCAAGTTACTTCAAATTTTCACAATCTAGGCAACTTATGCCTAATAATCAAAATAGACAACTTTCTTAACCTTCCATAAAGCCGTTATAACCAACTTCCCATAAAACCGTTATAACCCTTTATGGTTTTAGACATATCCATTCCTTTTATAACCGAGAGACTTATACTTTTAAAACCAAGTATCACATACTTAAAAAACAAGTTCTTAACTTTCAAAATACTTCAAGTCTCTTAATATTTAGAAAACAAGTTTCTTCTACTTTTAAACCTCAAGTAACTCACACCTTTAAAACAAGTTACTTCTCTTAAATCATGTCATTTCTCATCTCTTAAAACAATTAAGTAAATCACTCCTTTAACTCCCCTAAAGTCATTACAACAACCCTTAGGTTTTGGAACTAAGGCACTAGCCAAAAGGTTTGGAAACCACTTCCTTTTCAAGACTCTATGTACTTTAAGTAAAATACTTTCACTTTTAAGAATCCAAACTTCACTAAGGAAATGGATTATACAACTTACAATTTAAACATCAAAGTACAATCAAGGGAGTACATAGACGAATTCTATTTTAGGCAATCCAAATACAACCAAGGAATGGATCATTTAAGGAGTAGGACATACTTTCTTTATCTTAAGGAATCATGCTAGAAGAGGAGATAGTTCACATACCTTTTCGGCTAAATCCACAAGCTAAGCCGAATACGCCGTATGTAGAAGTGTCAACCTATAATGGTCACAACAAGACTATCAACTTCTAGTCTCAAACGTAGAATAATACTAAGTATACGGTCTCTAATTCTACGGAAAATCGGGCAGCACTTCCTTTGTTTCTACTCACTTTGCCACCTTTTTCAAGGCCGAATACAATAACCAACACGCCACATTTAAGGCTCAAAACAACAACCAAACAAAGGGTATTACACGCCTTACAATACGTGTAAAATTCCACCCCACAATTAATACGAAGTAGTTCCATATTCAAGCCATTCTCGGCCAACAACATAACCAACAATTCAAAGTCTTTTCCAATCCTTTTCCAATTCCAAGTTCTAAGGTCTAACATGTTATATAGTCTTAAACAACTTCAACAACTACAATTTCATTCTTACACAACATGCGACGACTTAAACGAATAATCAACTTGAATTGTAGTCTTAAGGCTAACATGCTAGTTTTCGGATTAGGGTTCCAATAGCCAATATACTTATCAAACTTCATACTAAACATCTCATGCTTGCTAATATCCGTAACTATAATGATAAGTAAACCTTAATTGCTAAAACGACAAGAATTATACCTTTATAAGCCCTTAAAAATTCCAAGATTCAAAGTCGCACCTTAGCAAATTCTTAGCTCCTTTCCTTACATTCCAAACCGCTCCAAGCACTCCTTAGAAGCCTATGAAGAACCCATCTTCAAGTTCCAACTTCAAAGTTGAAGAACTCCTTAAGTTTCCGTCTTGCGACTAATACGAAAACGTCGTTTTTTCGAAATCTTTCTATTGAGATATCCTTACAATACCCTTAGGGAAATTGGTTTAAAGTATTGTGGCTAATGGATCAAAACTACAAAATTTTGTGTGGGCAAAAGTCACAAACCCGAGAGCTCAATGTGAAGAACAAAGTGTTGTGAAATTTTCTAAGTGTTGAAGACCTTGTCTTGCACTAGTAGTATGCTTATATAACACATTGGATGGCTAAGACTTAAACAAATGGGTGGCTAAGATGAGTTTCACTAGGATCAAGCCCAAGTGGCAAGTTGACTTTGGTCAATAATATCAAGCTTTGAAGACTTATCTTCCAAGATGGTCAATGACCATTTTACCCTTACTAAAAATCATCCAAGACCATATGTGGGGGGCCACGTGTCGCCCTCTCATTCGTCCATAAAATTTTGTAACCCTCGTGGGCCCTACAAAAATGTAAAATTCCTCGGGTGGGCCCCACATGACCAAATCCGTAAAAATAAATTTCCATAATGTTAAAAAGTTCCATACTCTTCAATTAATGCATTTTGAGAATTCAATTCTCAACAACGAACATTTTTCCTTTCCGGCGTTCGGAAGATTTTCCGTCGGAAAAACAATTCTTCCTTTCGTACCAATTTCCAAATCTTGATTCCTTACGTACATTCTCTTATATATGTCTTGGACTTACGGGGTGTAGCATTCTTCCCCCCTTAGAAACATTCTTCCCCCCTTAGAAACATTCGTCCCCGAATGTTCTTAGTCGGTTGCCAAGCTATACAAACTCCGGCATAAACTCTATACTATGCCTACCAATCAAAACTGCACAAGACCAACGATGCCCCACATGGCCACCACATAACATACGTACAAAATCTCAATATTGTTTCTTGTTCCCCACTCCTTGGATTTACTATCCAAACTTGGCCATTATGCTACATACATTCCCGTTAAGGCTCTTTTCGGTCCTTACGACCTGGTTCCGGTGGAGCACATCCACAAACTCGTACAACGATTAACTAAACTTGGGCCTTGCATCCTCGGGACCCTATCACGTAACGGGACTATTTATAACTGACATCACCCCATTCCATACCACCGGTTGACCCGAAATGAGTCCATAACCCAACCCATCGTCACACTTAACTTCTCATTCTAAGTCTGAAATAAATCTTCTCTCTTATCTCAAGGTACTTCTCACCCTATCCCCCTATTCAGGAGAGGTTTGTCACATAGGTCGAAGTATTTCTACTGTACATCCTTCCCTATCGGTCTTACACTGTTACGGGGTAATTACAACTTGTGAACTCTACACAACTATAGTCTCAGTTCACTTATCATTCTCGTCAACATTCTTAACTTTTCACTTTACTAATCAAAGTATTCCTACCTCTGGGGTACTATCACTTACAACTGCTAGCAACAAAGGGAAAACATATATGCTAGGGCGAAATCTGAATCTATCAATGCACGTATGATTCAAAAGAATCGAGATATACATGTAACCCCATGCGATGTCGCCTCCTGATCCTGTCCGATGTCACGCCATCTATGCGGTTCAAGGACCACTGAACCATAAACTCCACCCCGACCTCTACCACGATCGGTCGATCACGCCCGAACCGGGCTCGTGGTGGTGCCTACCAGGCACCTTCTACCTTAACAACACAAGTAAACTGCGGAAATTAAATAACACCTTTTCTTTTTTTTAAAACCAACATACGTGCAAGGGCAAGGCCGACAAGGCTGCCATAATATACATACTCAAAAGACACTACATTGTACATGAGTCCAATCCCACATATGAATACAGACCTATAAGAGTTTTACTGAACTGTGACGGGACAAGGCCCCGCCGTACCCATAACTGTACAAAAGCATGTACTGAAGGAACTTATACCAAAAAGATAAACTCCCGAACAGAAGGAGCTATCCAAAAACTCTGAGAAGGGTCCTACACCTGCCGATCACCAAACATCGTACCTAAACCTGCGGCATGAACGCAGCCCCCCGAAGGAGGTCAGTACGAAGAATGTACCAAGTATGTGAAAGCGATGAAATCAGTAATGAAATCATAACAGTCTAAGCAAAACAAGAGACATGTATGATAGCCAACCTACATTACACAACACATAAGCAGTCATAACAAGTCAGGGATGCATGCCCTCAAGTCATTTCTAAAATATAACCATGGGTCTACGCCCATAATATCAATCATGCCCGTGGAATCCTTCCTCACTGCCGGCAGTCCATGATATAATATAACACCAATAGGCATACATGAACACCAAGTTCCACCTGTGTCCTAAAAACTGTACGGGCCAAGTAGGAAGACGAGCAGGTGGTAAAGCAGGGGGTATAATGTCTTGGGGGTTTACCCCTCATTTATACTCTTACCCTGGAGAATGTAGTATAGCGTCTTGGGGGTTTACCCCTCACTTATACTCTTACCCTATCTCAACCGACCATCAAACAAAATAAGCATGGGGTATAATGTCTTGGGGGTTTACCCCTCATTTTTTTTTTAGATAATCCACTAGGCTTGTGGGCCTAGGTTATTTTATATATCAAACGGAAAGTACATGGGGCCCCCGTAGGGGGAAATACACTGCTTATTAGCAGGAGTGCAAAAAGAAAGAAGGAGCAATAATCAAATAAGCAATGATCATCACCGAGTTTATAACATACTCGATGATGATACTACAAATGCGGATACAAACAAAATGAAGATACAATGTAAGCCTAAAGCTATAAGCTACCTCCGGGCATACAAAGTCTTGATCAAGTGTCTCATCTCTGTCATCCCCCAAATACTCTAAAAATCTGATCATGTAAAAGGAGTCCTGGGTCCGGATCTGGATCTGGATCTAGTAGTGATGGATGAGGTTGCCCGATGTGTAATCCTCGGAGCAGCACTCTGTACTGGAATCAATGGGGTTGGGTCTGGCTGAGCTAGCAATGCATCTGTCATGGCCCTGAGTGTCCGATCTAACTTCTTAGTATCCATCTTCATGTATTTTTCATTGCCTGGTTGTGTCATATCTGCTATCATCTGTTGCTCTGTGCGATGAAGAGTGTAGGGCTGATGTGCCTGCAACCTGTACCGCTTCCTGTGAAGAGCCTCTGTAATGATATCCAAAGATGGGCCGTAGTTGTTCGCGCCTGTCAAACCTGCCTGTTTCTGACGCCACAACTGTGCCTTTCTCGCATCCATGAAGATGTTGATAAAATCTGTGCACTGCTCAGTTAGCTTCATCACCATTCGCAGCCTCTGATCCTGAATATCCCTGTTCCTAATAGGAATAGCCCTATCCAAACCAATCGGTAGCGCTGGTGTAACCTGTGGGATCTCCTTACCCTTGAGTATTATGCCCATAAAAGAATCTGAATCCTCTATAGCAGAAGGCGATACCTCAGGGGTGAAGTCTCTTATAGCTGGTTTGTCAACCACTGTATCCCTATCCTCATCAAACAAGTCAGCCATGTCAACAAAATTATCATCTTCGTCAATCATGAATTCCTTGTGGGTATCAACCTCCACCTCAACATCATCATTATCAGCAATAACAAGCTCCTTACCACAAATTCTCCCCACAGTACCGGAAGAGGGGATGCTAGTACAAGCCTGGTTCAAAGGCACAATATTCTTGGCTAAAGAAGGTAGCTCAAGATTAATGCCAATTAAGAATGGGTCCCGTCGTTGGAATAATTTTGGTGATGTAGGAGTAGAGGGTGCGGAAGAAAATATAGGGCGTTCGTATTTGGCTTTCCCAATATCCAGTGGGGATACTGGGTGAGTAAGGGTGAGTGGAGGGAAGGGTGTAGTATCTGGAGGATGGGTAGGTTCAGTGGGAGGTGGGATGGGTTCAGATGGAATAAGGGGTGTGACGTCAGGTGCGGATAGGGGTGGTGTGGTCTCATGTGGGTTTGGATTAGGTGAAGTGGGAGGGTGGGTGGTCTCAGGTGCGGTGGGGATATCTGGTGGGTTTGGTTGAGGAAGGGGGGGGTGAGGGGCAGGCATAGTGAGGAGGGGCTGGGTGTGGGTAGGTAAGGTGGAGGAGGTGCTAGCAAAGGTGGGGAGTGGTTGTTCCATGAATTGAAAAGGATGGGGGTTTTGTTGCTGGATTGGAGTAGGTGTGGGTGTAGGTAATGGAGTGGGGGTGATTGGAATTTGTGGGGGGTGTGCTATAGAGACTTGTGTGTTTTTATTTGGAGGTTGTTTTGGTTAACTTTAGATATTTGAAATTTGGATTTGATTCCAGTATTTTTGGTTTTGGCTTTTGGACTTGTGGAGTATTTTTCTTCGTTTTTACTAGCTTGTTTGCAGTCATTTGGATTTTGGGGCTTCTTTGGCTTGATTTGTAGTTTTGGGGGTTTCTTTGGCCGGATTTGGATTTTTGGGTGGATTGTTTGTTTTGTTTGGATTATTCAGGGGATTTGGGTTTTGTGGGTTGTCTTTTGGAGGAGGGGGAGCAAGATGTGTATTTTCTTTGTCCTTCGAAGGTCTCATCTCAGGATTGAGTTTCCAACACTCGTGCACATCATGTCCTTGAAGGGAACAATTAGTGCAATACATTGGGAGAAAGTCAAACTGAATCTTGTAAGAGTTTGTTTGAATTCCTCCTTCCGTAGCAATTTGGATTTGGATATTTTTGGAATGTTGACGCAACAAATCTAGTTCGACCTTAACCTTAGCACAACTAGGATGGGTCATATTTTTGGTGGCCGCATCAACACAAATGGGTCTACCCACAGCAGAAGCAATAGACAATAGGATAGACTCATCAAAGTAGACAGGTGGAAGGTTAGGGAATGAAACCCAAGCCCAAGCTATACTAGTTTCTTTTGTAGGGTCAAAGGAAACATCATATTTCATAGTGCGTAAAGGATAGGATTCCCTCTTATCTTTTATATCAAAGCTGGTAGAGATGGACATAAGCGTATCATAATCTTCTTCAATGGAGCATCGGATCAGAATATGACGGCTAAACAGATAACCAATTCTAACTTGGGCTTTCAATTTCAACTGTTTAGGTAATTCAGTCCTCAAAAAATCTATGTGAGGCATGCCATGACTAAATTTACCTATCACCGCCCATTTCAAATCTTGACGCGCAATTAACACATCAATTTCAGATTTCTGAAGCAATAATGTAGGTTCTCCGTGTAGATAATTTACCTGTTTAGGTGCTAACGGAGGTGGTATTTGACCGTTCTGAGCTTTGTTGGGACCCGCTGATCCAGTTGTCGGAGGTGATGATTGTAGAACATGAGCAAACTGAATTCCAGGTTTAGGACCGGTCTGAATTGCCGCCACAGGCGGCGGCACCACCGCTGTACCGCCACTGTTTGGCGGTGATGTTCGCCGGAAAATACCATTTTGATCCAAAGTCAATGAATTGTTGCATTGGGGGGTCATTAGTGGTGGAAAATCAGAAGAAATGGGCTGGACAACCTCAACAGGTGGCTGCCCGACGCGATAACCGCCATTCTTGCGCCGTGATTGCGGAAAAAATGGCAATTGTCAAAACTGATCAGTTGAGGTTCGGACTTTAGGGGGAATTGTAGAGCTTGATGAGACGAACACAACGGTACCACACAGGACCCTCGACTATGCCTGAAACGACCGGAAAACGGCGATGAACCGTCGGTAATGTCGATTTGGTCGTCCCGTCGATCTGGAATGAATTGGAGGGTGAGGGTGGGTGCAAAGTGACGGGCTGAAGACGACGACTCTACTGGTACCACCCACAATCGTCGACTGTACCTCAGTTGGCCGGAAAAGTAGTGGCGGCGGCTAGGGTTACGGAGGTTGAGATTCGAGTGAAATGAAGATTTAGATGGAATCGAAGGTGGTGGTGGGTATAGGAATGACGGGGAGGAGATGACGAATCAGTTGGTGCCACCCCCGTTCGTCGACGTTGCCTGAAGTCGCCGGAAAATCGAAAAGATGATCGGAACACTGTTCGTTTTTCGATCTCAGATTCCCGACCGTTTACCCCTCATTTATACTCTTACCCTGGAGAAGGTGGTATAGCGTCTTGGGGATTTACCCCTCACTTATACTCTTACCCTATCTCGACCGACCATCAAACAAAACAAGCAGGGGGTATAATGTCTTGGGGGTTTACTCCTCATTTATACTCTTACCCTGGAGAAGGTGGTATAGCGTCTTGGGGATTTACCCCTCACTTATACTCTTACCCTATCTCGACCGGCTGTCAAACAACACATAAGCACTACCAGGTCTTTTATAAAAATCCGGGAATTTAACCCAAGTACTACAAATAACGGAAGCATACCCGTGGAATCCCACATCACTGTCGGTACGTCCAAGTAACTTACAACAAGGCGGTAGGCCCTCGGCCAAGAGTCGCGGCAACGCAATAAAACATAATACTTGCACTCAAAGGCTATCACCAACACACATAGGCAATTCTCAATTAATCAAGCCAAAGTACTTTTCAAGGCACAAATAGAATAATTCTCATTTAACAAGCCAAAGTACTTATCAAGGCACAAATAGAATAATTCTCATTTAACAAGCCAAAGTACTTATCAAGGCACAAATAGAATAATTCTCATTTAACAAGTACTTATCAAGGAACAAATAGAATAATTCTCATTTAACAAGCCAAATTACTTATCAAGGCACAAATAGAATAATTCTCATTTAACAAGCCAAAGTACTTATCAAGGCACAAATAGAATAATTCTCATTTAACAAGCCAAAGTACTTATCAAGGCACAAATAGAATAATTCTCATTTAACAAGCCAAAGTACTATGTACGTACATTCTTTTCAAAAGACTCCTTTTTATGTAAAATCCCAAGATACTAACACTCGTAGTATCAAGGTGTGTCTATTTTTCAAAGTAAGTTACTACACTTTTAGAAAACTCATTTCAAAGCTTGAAATCAAGTAACTTCAAATTTTCACAATCTAGGCAACTTATGCCCAATAATCAAAATAGACAACTTTCTTAACCTTCCATAAAGTCGTTATAACCAACTTCCCATAAAGCCGTTATAACCCTTTATGGTTTTAGACAATTTCATTCTTTTTTTATAACCAAGAGACTTATACTTAAAACCAAGTATCACAAACTTTCAAATCAAGTTTCTTAACTTCCAAAAATACTTCAAGTCCCTTAATATTTAGAAAACAAGTTTCTTCTACCTTTAAACCTCAAGTAACTCACACCTTTAAAACAAGTTACTTCTCTTAAATCATGTCATTTCTCCTCTCTTAAAACAATTAAGTAAATCACTCTTTTAACTCCCCTAAAGTCATTACAACAACCCTTAGGTTTTGGAACTAAGGCACTAGCCAAAAGGTTTGGAAACCACATCCTTTTCAAGACTCCATGTACTTTAAGTAAAATGCTTTCACTTTTAAGAATCCAAACTTCACTAAGGAAATGGATTATACAACTTACAATTTAAACATCAAAGTACAATCAAGGGAGTACATAGAACGAATTCTATTTTAGGCAATCCAAATACAACCAAGGAATGGATCATTTAAGGAGTAGGACATACTTTCTTTATCTTAAGGAATCATGCTAGAAGAGGAGATAGTTCACATACCTTTTCGGCTAAATCCACAAGCTAAGCCGAATACACCGTACGTAGAAGTGTCAACCTATAATGGTCACAACAAGACTATCAACTTCTAGTTTCAAACGTAGAATAATACTAAGTATATGGTCTCTAATTCTACGGAAAATCGGGCAGCACTTCCTTTGTTTCTACTCACTTTGCCACCTTTTTCAAGGCCGAATACAATAACCAACACGCCACATTTAAGGCTCAAAACAACAACCAAACAAAGGGTATTACACGCCTTACAATACGTGTAAAATTCCACCCCACAATTAATACGAAGTAGTTCCATATTCAAGCCATTCTCGGCCAACAACATAACCAACAATTCAAAGTCTTTTCCAATCCTTTTCCAATTCCAAGTTCTAAGGTATAACATGTTATATAGACATAAACAACTTCAACAACTACAATTTCCTTCTTTATACAACATGCGACGACTTAAACTAATAATCGACTTGAATTGTAATCTTAAGGCTAAACATGCTAGTTTTCGAATTAGGGTTCCAATAGCCAATATACTTATCAACTTCATACAATATACCTCCTGCTTGCTAATATCTATAACTACAACAATAAGTAAACCTTAATTGCTAAAACGACAAAATTTATACCTTTCCAAGCCCTTAAAATCTCCAAGATTCAAAGTCGCGCCTTAGCAATTCTTAGCTCCTTTCCTTAAGTTCCAATCCACTACAAGCACTCCTTAGAATCCTATGAAGAACCCATCTTCAAGTTCCAACTTCAAAGTTGAAGAACTCCTTAAGTTTCCGCCTTGCGACTAACGTGAAAACTCCGTTTTTCCGAAATCTTTCTATTGAGATATCCTTAAAATACCCTTAGGGACATTGGGTTTAAGTCTTGTGAACAAAGGATCAAAACTATAAATTTTCTTGTGAGCAAAGTAGCCAAACCCGAGAGGTCTATGTGAAGCACAAGAGTTTATCTAATATTTTCTAAGTGTAAAATGCCAAGTCTTGCACTAGTGTGATATATAAAACACATTGGAGGGTCTAGATAATAACACTTGTTAAAATTGGAGGGAAGAGATCAAGCCAAGTGGCTCTTGACTTGGTCAACAATGTCAAGCTCTTAATTAGCAAGACTTTGTCATCTACACCTTGGTCAAATGACCCTTTTACCCTTACACATTTTGACCAAGACCAAGTGTGGGGGTGCCACGTGTCGCCCTCTCATTCGTCCATAAAATTCCGTAACCCTCGTGGGCCCCACAAAACGTAAAATTCCTCGGGTAGGCCCCACGTGACTAAATCTGTAAAAATAAATTTCCATAATGTTAATAGGTTCCATACTCTTCAAATAATGCATTTTGAGAATCCAATTCTCAACAACGAACATTTTTCCTTTCCGACGTCCCGAAGATTTTCTGTCGGAAAAACAATTCTTCCTTTCGTACCAATTTTCAAGTCTTGATTCCTTACGTACATTCTCTTATACATGTCCTGGACTTACGGGGTGTAACATTCTTCCCCCCTTAGAATCATTCGTCCCCGAATGTTCTTAGTCGGTTTTCAATCTATACAAACTCCGGCATAAACTCTACACTATGCGTATCGATCAAAACTGCACCAGACCAACGATGCCAGACATGGCCACCACAAAAAATTCGTAAACATATCAATGGACCTTCCGTCCGCGACCCCTTCTCACAAAACTCGAAGGTTACAGCCTTATCACAAACAAGATCTTTAGAGGTTACTTTCTTTCCTTACTTGTCATACTTTCTCGTACTTTCAAACTTATCTAGTACACGTACAAAATCTCAAATATTATTTCTGTTCTCCAATCCTTGGAGTTACTAACCAGACTTGGCCATTATGCTACTTACTTTCCCGTTAAGGCTCTTCTCGGTCCTTACGACCTAGTTCCGGTGGAACGCGTCCACAAACTCGTACAACGATTAACTAAACTTGGGCCTGGCATCCTCGGGATCCTACCACATAACGGGACCACTACCAACTGACATCACCCCATTCCATACTACCGGTTGACCCGAGATCAGTCCATAACCCGACTCATCGTCACACTTAACTTCTCATTCTTAGTCTGAAATAAATCTCTCCCTTATCTCAAGGTACTTCTCACCCTATCCTCCCATTCACTAGAGGTTTGTCACATAAGCCAAAGTATTCCTACTGCACATTCTTTCCTATCGGTCTTACACTGTTATGGGGAAATTACTACTTGTGAGCTCTACACAACTATAGTCTCAGTTCACTTACCATTCTTGTCAACATTCTTAACTTCTCACTTTACTAATCAAGGTATCCCTACCTCTGGGGTACTATCACTTTACAACTCTAGCAATAAAGGGAAAACATATACGCTAGGGTAAAATCTGAATCTATCAACGCACGTATGATTCAAAGGAATCGAAATATACCTGTAACCCCGTGCGATGTCGCCTCCTGATCCTGCCCCGTAGTCACGTCATCTCTGCGGTTCGAAGGACCGCCAAAACTATAAACTCCACCCTGACCTCTACCACGGCTGGCTAACATCTAAACACCCTGCAGAGGCAGCATTTGTGGAGGAAAGGAACCAACTACCGCCTCATAAAGTGAGCCACCTCACCATGCTCTTTCTAAAAGGACATACCCTCGAATATGGCGGACGGCCCACAATAAAAACAAACACTGTGCCATAATGGCATTTCCCGAATAACGCTTACCATCGATACAGAGGAATAGGTGGCCTCGGCCAGAAAATCCTCTGCTCTCCGAGAACCTACCTCTGGAGCTTGGACCGGCTCCTAAATACCTTATGGGGTCGATATCCACACTGTGAACTGCGGGGTATGTCTTTGGGTAGGTGGGACGAATATCTCACTCATTCTTTGACGGCTCGCCCAAAACTCACGGAATAACCAACCGGTCCTAGCCTCTTACGATCTCGCGTTGGCCCTCTACCTCTGTACACACATGCATGCGGCCGAATAACCTCCTGGCGATGAAAGCGTAGCTTTGCTATCTTGGTCAATAACATAATGGCTTCCCGCTGACCCTAAAGTTTTCCCTAATCGAGAAACTGGAGGCTCGTGCTGGGGCCTCAAACTGCGCAGAAGAACTTCATCGCGAACAACATCTGGTATACCCTGGGCATAAGCCCTATCAACTCTCTGAGTCTGACTAGTAGCTCCTGCTACTCCTTTGCCCTTCTGGGCGGCTGTTGCCCTCCTTGGAGGCATAACTGTAACACAACAATACGTCAGAGAGGAATTATCTTACTAACACGATTTCATGTACGATCTCAGAGTGATAAGAATAGAAACCAACTCCTAAATGTCCTGTAGCCTCCTGTTTATGGGTGTGGCGTGCAACACACCGATAATCAAGACTCTACTAGAAACGGTGCAGAGACATTCATGAGGGTGGCGCTCGATACCACTCTGTCACGCCCGAACCCGGGCCCATGACTGGTGCCCTACCTGGGCACCCTTCTACCTTAACAACACAAGTAAACTACGGAAATTAAATAACACCCCCTTTTTTTTTAAAACCAACATACGTGCAAGGGCAAGCCCGACAAGGCTGCCATAATATACATACTCAAAAGACACTACACTGTATACGAGTCCAATCCCACATATGAATACGCACCTAAGAGTTTCTTGAACTATGACGGGACAAGGCCCCACGTACTCATAATCGTACAAAAGCACATCTTGAAAGAACTTATACCAAAAAGATAAACTCCCAAACAGAAGGAGCTATCCAAAAACTCTGAGCAGGGTCCTACACCTGCCAATCACCAAACAGCGTACCTAAACCTGCGACATGAACGCAGCCCCCCGAAGGAGGACAGTATGAAGAATGTACCAAGTATGTGAAGCGATGAAATCGTAATGAAATCATAACAGTCTAAGCAAAACAGGAGACATGTATGATAGCCAACCTACATTACACAACACATAAGCAGTCATAACAAGTCAGAGACGCATGCCCTCAAGTCATTTCTAAAATATAACCATGGGTCTACGCCCATAATATCAATCATGCCCGTGGAATCGCCACTCATGGCGATCCATGATATAATATAACAACAATAGGCATACATGAACACCAAGTTCCACCTGTGACCTAAAAACTGTACGGGCCAAGTAGGAAGACGAGCAGGTGGTAAAGCAGGGGGTATAATGTCTTGGGGGTTTACCTCTCATTTATACTCTTACCCTGGAGAAGGTGGTATAGCGTCTTGGGGGTTTACCCCTCACTTATACTCTTACCCAATCTCAACCGACCATCAAACAAAACAAGCAGGGGGTATAATGTCTTGGACCCCTCATTTATACTCTTACCCTGGAGAAGGTGGTATAGCGTCTTGGGGATTTACCCCTCACTTATACTCTTACCCTATCTCGACCGACCATCAAACAAAACAAGCAGGGGGTATAATGTCTTGGGGGTTTACTCCTCATTTATACTCTTACCCTGGAGAAGGTGGTATAGCGTCTTGGGGATTTACCCCTCACTTATACTCCTACCCTATCTCGACCGGCCGTCAAACAACACATAAGCACTACCAGGTCTTTTATAAAAATCCGGGAATTTAACCCAAGTACTACAAATAACGGAAGCATACCCGTGGAATCCCACATCACTGTCGGTACGTCCAAGTAACTTACAACAAGACAGCCGACCCTCCAACCGAGAGTCGCGGCAACGCAATAAAACATAATACTTGCACTCAAAGGCTATCACCAACACACATAGGCAATTCTCAATTAATCAAGCCAAAGTACTTTTCAAGGCACAAATAGAATAATTCTCATTTAACAAGCCAAAGTACTTATCAAGGCACAAATAGAATAATTCTCATTTAACAAGCCAAAGTACTTATCAAGGCACAAATAGAATAATTCTCATTTAACAAGCCAAAGTACTTATCAAGGCACAAATAGAATAATTCTCATTTAACAAGCCAAAGTACTTATCAAGGCACAAATAGAATAATTCTCATTTAACAAGCCAAAGTACTTATCAAGGCACAAATAGAATAATTCTCATTTAACAAGCCAAAGTTGTCACGACCCGTTCCGGGGCCCGTGACTGGTGCCTTACCCGGGCACCCAAGTAGTCATACATCAGAGTAATCAGCGGAATATAAAAACAATACATGAAACAGTTGTAAAATGAGACACAGTTTTATGTGAGAAAATGTCGCCTTTCGGCATATATATATAAACATAGTTTTGCAGTTACATCCCAACTGTACAATAGGACTACAGACCTCTAAGAAGATAACAACTATGGCGGGACAGGGCCCCGCCATACCCTGAATGTACAAAACTATATACAATAACAGGGAGATCATACCCAAAAGTCGAGCCTCCGGAGAAGATGGAGCTCCTGACACCAAAGCAAAGAGATCCTAAGGATGTGGATCTAGCACCTGTTTGCCCTTACCTGCGGCATGAACGCAGCCCCCCGAAGGAGGTCAGTACAACAGGTACCAAGTATGTGAAACTGTAAAGTACTTAAATGAAACCAAAGCATTTAAAACCATTTGCAAATACAATCAGTTCAATTGCAGAGGGTTCTCTATTCTCTATCAACGTCTAGACTGTACTGTAATAAGCTCTAAGCAGAGGGTTCTCTATTCTATGGAAATTTGGGCAGCACTTCCCTACCCGGTAAGCTACAATCTGCAGTAAACAAATCTTATGTGATGATTCAATTATTCTTCTTTTAAACCCTTCTACTGTGATAACAGTTCAATTCTATTCTTTAATATCCTTCTAAGTATTTATACTTATTCCTATACTTCTACAGTATGTATTCTCTAATTACAAAAGAAGGATACGTTTATTTACCTCGATAAGCCCAATATTATCCAAGTATAAACGTCGATCCTGAGCGAGTTTTAGCTCCTAATTTGAACGCTCCGATAGCTCCAAGAACCCTTAGAAGTTCTTCACAACTTCTACTAAGTACTAAGGGATTTGGGCTAGGGTATTTTGGGCATTATAACAATACTAGAAGGCAACTTTTCTACCAAGGGAGGGGGGGTAGGTTTCGGCTAGGCTAGGGGGGGTTGCCTCGGCCAAGCTTCACTCAAAGGGGGGGGGGGGGGGGGGAGAAGTCTTGGACGAAAAAGGCTCACAAGGGAGAGGGGAGGATTTTCAAGACTTGGAGAAAGATTTGTGGATGAAGAACTCTTCATCTTAAGGGGGGTATTTATAGGTCAAGCCATGGCCAACCAATGGCCAAGATGATGCCAAGTGCAAGGCAAGTGTAAGGTCAAGATTTGGGCAAGTGTCCTTATCCATCTACTACACAAAATATCCTACCAACTACTTGACAAAACAAGCCCTTCCAATCGGCCCTATTGCCGTCCCACATCCATCAATGAGAGGGTGACAAGTGTCGCCCTCTCGTTGGTCCAAAATGTTTCATCTCTCGGAAAAATCCGCAAAAATTAGAAATGACATAGCCGGAATTTATCCTACGCGAGTTTAGTAAAACGTTTCGTCGAAAAACGATTCTTTAAGTGAGTTGTGCCCAAAAAAACGTCCCATGCCTAAACTTTTAAGGCTAAACTTTCGTACGTACGCCCTCACATACATACTCTGGAAATATGGGGTATAACATTCTCCCCTCCTAAGAAACATTCGTCCCGAATGTTCCTTCCCAAGACCGTTAACGATAAGGTTCCTCATAACTTAAACATTTTGCAAATGCCATATACGGCCACAAAACAACACTTAGGCATAAACGATAATGAAAATTTATAAGTAGGAAAGTGAGTTACCTGGAGGTATGGGGAATAAGTGAGGATACCTCTGCCTCATGTCCTCCTCTGCTTCCCACGTCATCTCCTCCCTGAGCTCGTTCCGCCACAAGACTTTGACGGAAGCCACATCCTTGGTCCGCAGACGCCTAACCTGACGATCGATTATCGCTATGGGAATCTCCTCATGCGATAACCCCTCGGTCACCTGGACATCGCCAATCGGGTGTACCCTAGATGGATCCCCGATACATCTCCTCAGCATAGAAACATGAAACACCGGATGCACTGCCTCCAGATCGGACGGCAGATCCAACTCGTAGGCAACCTTGCCTACCCTGCGGACAATCTGATAGGGCCCAATGTACCTTGGTGAGTTTCCTTTCTTCCCGAATCTCATCACACCGCCATGGGTGACACCTTCAGAAAACCCAATCATCAACCTCGAACTCCGGATCACGACGGCGATGATCTGCATATGACTTGCGACTCGGTATCGAAACCTCTCTGGATAAGCTTCACCTTATCCACACGCCGCACCAAATCTGGTCCCACTAATCGCACCTCGCCCACATCGAACCAGCTATCGGCGATCTGCACTTCCTCATACAAGGCCTCACAAGGCGCCATCCGAATCTTTGGAGTGGTAGCTATTATTATCATACGAACTCAACTAGAGGAAAATGATCCTCCCTACCCACCGAAGTCAATAACACAGGCTCGCGGCATATCCTCAAGAGTGCGGATAGTGCGCTCTGCCTGTCCGTGCATGCGTGGATGGAATGCGATGCTCGTGCTCACTGCGTCCTAAACCCATTCGGAAAGACCTCCGAAGTTAGCGTAATCGGGCTCCTGCATGCGATATGATCGAAATAGGGACACCATGCGATCGACGATCTCTCGGATGTAAAGTCGGCATAATCCTCGGTAGAAAAGTCGTCTGACGGAAGAAAGTGGGCTGATTTTGTCGACCTTTCGACGATAACCCATATAGAATCATGTCTCCTCGAGTGCGAGGTAATCCGTGATGAAGTCCATGTTGATCACCTCCCACTTCCGGTCGGGATCTCTATCGTGCGTAACAAACCACGGGCCTCCGTGCTCTACCTTCACCTGCCGACAACACGGGCGAGCTACGAACTCTGCAACGTCCTCAAGCCATCCCACCAATACACGATCTAAGGTCGTGGTACATCTTGGTCGACCACGGATGGATAGAGTAACGCGCGTGTGCTTCCCCAAGAACTTCTGCCAAGCCTCAAACATCTGGAACACACAACCTGCCCTCAAACCTTAGCACCCATCAGGTGCTACCTCAAAAGGACCCTTCTCCTCACGAAGAGCCGTATCACGATACCGTGTCAAAACTGGATCCTCGAACTGTTGCCTCTTCACCTCGCCGGCGATGGAAGACTCGGCAACCTCACGGACTCGAACCCACCGCTATCGTAATCAATCAAACGGACACCAAGGCTCGCTAACTGATGCAAATCACGAACCATGTCCCTCCTCTCTGGCTGCACATCTGATAGGCTCCCCATCGACCTACGACTAAGAGCATCTACCATAACATTGGCCTTCCCCGGGTGGTACAGGATATCAACATCGTAATCATTAAGCAACTCTAACCACCGTCTTTGTCGTAAGTTCAGCTCCCTCTGGCTGAAGATATACTGGAGGCTCTTGTGGTCTATATAAATATCCACATGAACCCCATACAAATAGTGCCTCCAGATCTTCAAGGCGTGAATCACCGCTGCCAACTCCAAATCATGGGTGGGGTAGTTCCTCTCGTGTTTCTTCAGCTGTCGGGATGCATACGCTATAACCTTGCCCTGCTGCATCAACACACATCCCAACCCGATGCCTGACGCATCACAATACACGACATAACCGTTTGGACCCTCTAGAGGAGTAAGAACGGGGGCGGTCGTCGATCTCAAAGAATCGAAACCACCGCTCACACGCATCACCATCAAACTTAGCGCTTTCCGAGTCGGCTAGTCAATGGTGCGAGATAGAAGCAAACTTCTCTGAACCACCGATAATAACTCGCAAGGCCCGAAATCTGCGAACCTCGCCGGAGTAGTAGGTCTAGGCAAGTCTCGATCGCCGATCTTGGCGTATCCACTCGAATGCCATCGGCCCGACAATATGCCCAAGAAAAGCCAGAAGTTAACCAAAACTCACATTTGGAAAACTTGGCGTATAATCGCTGGTCTGGAGAAGCGTCGACGATCGCCAAATGCTCGCGTGCTCGCTGCTCTGGCGAGAATAAACCAAGATATCATCAATGAACACTATCACAAGCGTGTCCAAAATGGTTTGAACACTCGGTTCATCAAATCCATGAATACCGCCGGAGCATTGGTCAACCAAAGACATGACCACTGAACTCATAATGCGTCTGAGTGGAATGCGATCTAGGGACATCCGCCTCTCTGACTCGTACCTGATGATAGCCCGATCGCAGATCAATTTTGGAGAAACATCTCGCACCCTACAGCTGGTCGAACAAATCATCAATCCTGGGAAGGGTATCTGTTCTTAATGGTCACCTTGTTCAGCTGTCTGTAATCAACACACATGCGCAGCGTCCCGTCCTTCTTCTTCACGAACAATACCGGCGCTCCCGGGAGAAACACTAGGTCGATGAAGCCTTTCTCCAAGAAATCTCTCGGTGGTCCTTGACTCTCTCAACTCGGCGAGTGCCATTCGTATGGCGGAATGGAAATAGCCGAGTGTCCGCAACACATCTATACAAAACTCGATCTCCTCTCGGGAGGATACCGGAGGTCGTCGGAAACACGTCTGGGAACTCGACTCTGGGCGGCGAAAATCTGGTACCGCACCTCGGTATCAAACACCGAACGAGATGGTAGATGTACCCTTCGCACCATCTTCCTAGCCTTGAGGTAAGAAATAAACCTACCCGCCGGCGTCTGGTGTTCTCCCACTCGACAATGGCTCCTCGAAAGCTGGAACGTACTACTCTCTCCTGCGCGATCTACATGGGCGTAGCAGAAGCTAGCCAATCCATACCCGTGATCACGTCGAAATCGGTCATATCCAACTCTATCAAGTCGGCTAGGGTCGACGATCGTATATAGTCACCGGACAAGCTCTATATACCGCCGAGCTACCATCGAATCACCATGGCGTAGCTACCTCGAAAGGGTCTATGGACTCGTGCTCTATCCCTATCCTACTAGCAATAAGGGGATATATGGGGCCAGTAGAACCGGATCTATCAAGGTATACATCATAATCGGAGGATCGATAAAGTACACGTGGCGACATCGGTGAGGCCTCACGATCTGCCCGTGGACAAGGCATAAATGCGGTTCGAGGACGCTAGAATCTGAGACCGCGCCACGACCTGCGCGACCTGCTGGCCACGAGTACCTTGCCCTCGGGCGAGTAATCGCTGTCGGGGATGAAGAACCGCAGCCCGACCTGGTGACCCTACCATCACGCCTCTGCTCGAACAGACTCGCAAAATGACCTGCGGCCACAGTGTAGCAAGCTCCGGGTAATCGCAACCCCGAATGGAACACGCCACGGACACCGAGGGGACCTCGATCGATTAGCACTCTTGCTACCTGAAATCAAGTCCAGGGCCACGACACGCCCCGAATACTCTGGCTATACCGTGATGATGTGGGAGTGCTCGAGTGGTGGGGTGCAAATCTAGGCTAGCTGCTGGGCCGTCCACCGAGAACCACCAAAAGAACGGCCGTCTTGGCCTCTTACGTCGATGTCTCATCGACTCGTCGGTCTGCGCTCACTCGCATCCAAGTGCATGAGCTCGCATACGGGTAATGTCCATGCTCGGTGAAGAGACACACGCGCAAGACTTCGGCCATATAATCATCTAGCCGGTGGCGTAGCGGTGTACGGTCCTCCATGTATGCATTACTAAGCGAGGACATATCGAGCCAAAAATCGAACTCGACATTGTACTCCCTGGCGTGCGCCTCTGCGCCTCGTGACAAAACACTGCCGGCGTGCCCTCCTCATCTGCGGAGGCAAGAAGTGCGTGAGAAAAGCCTCCGAAAACTCATCCCATACTGCTGGAGGTGCATGCTCTCCTCGGGAAAGCTCCCACGAATCAAACCAATCGACTGCGGTATCACGCAGCCGATGCGAACCGAAGATCACGGACTCGGTCTCCGACGCCCTAATCACCCTCATAATCCTCTGTAACTGACGGATGAACTCCTGCGGATCATCCTCTGGCCTCGACCCATAAAACTCTGGCGGGCTACAACTCAGGAAATCTCGTAGCCTCAAAATGTCTGCCCTCGGGTGAACCACGGGTGCTCACGGAATGGGCTGAAGCTCGCATCGGCTGTCACTCGTGTCGACCACGATCTAGCCATAGCTGGGCCATCTCCTTGTACCCTAACTCCTCCGCTCCAGGCTGTGGGACAGGAGGTGTGGGTACTGTGGTCTCTGCTGGGGCCGGCGGCGTCATGGAACTCGCCGTCTGAGGTATCGCCTCGGGTAAGAACTGGGCCTGTGCCCTCGTAACTCTCGGTGTCCTACTAGCAGCTCCCTCGGCTGCCTTGCCCTTCTGGGCCCGGGTTGCCATACGTGGAGGCATAATCCATTCGAAAGGAATACGTTAGAGGGTCCAACTTATAACACGACTAAGGCACGATCTCGAGTGAGAAGAATGGAAACCAATCCTAAATATCATATAGCCTCACGATTATTTGTGTGGTGCACAACACCGATAATCAAGACTCTACTAGATACGATGCGTAGACACTTTCCGAGGATTAATCGCTCGATACCACTTTTGTCACGACCCATTCGGGGCGTGGTAGTGCCTACCCGCACCCAAGTAGTCATACATCAGAGTAATCAGCGGAATATAAAAACAATACATGAAACAGTTGTAAAATGAGACACAGTTTTATGTGAGAAAATGTCGCCTTTCGGCATATATATATAAACATAGTTTTGCAGTTACATCCCAACTGTACAATAGGACTACGCACCTCAAGAAGATAACAACTATGGCGGGACGGGGCCGCCATACCTGAATGTACAAAACTATATACAATAACGGGAGATCATACCCAAAAGTCGAGCCTCCTAGAAGATGGAGCTCACGACACCAAAGCAAAGAGATCCTAAGGATGTGGATCTAGCACTGCTTGCCCTTACTGCGGCATGAACGCGGCCCAGGAGGTCGATCAACAGTACCAAGTATGTGAAAGCGTAAAGTACTTAAATGAAACCAAAGCATTTAAAACCATTTGCAAATACAATCAGTTCAATTGCACATAGTGACATCACAAACAAGAGCAAATAATAGGTAAGCTATGTGTCTTTTCTAGCGCGAATGATCGAAGCAAGGCCAATTGCCCATAGTATCATTATGCGTGCCTAATCTCGACTCCGCGATCGCATAGGTCACACCGCGTAGAGGTATTCCTCGCGTCGGTTAGCTAACCCCGGTACCTCCCGGACTCCGCGATCGCATAGTCTCAATAGACCGCGTAGTCACATAGACCGCATAGGGCATCCCCGCGTCGGGCTAAAACACCGAATGATCAATCCGGAACTCCCGCGACTCGCATAGTCTCACAGACCGCATAGGCCGTATAGACCCGCATCAAGGGTGGAAAGCCCTCGGTATAATAAGTCAAGGGGGTAGGTGACATAATAACAGTACAACTGACTCACCGTTTAGCAACGTAAGCACAACAAAAATGACCCCCTTTCACAACATCACAAGACACTAACACACGTAGCATCATAATATGTCTATTTATCAATCAATCTTACTACACCTTACAGAAATCAATACAAGGTTTTTATAAGCAAGTAAGTAAACAGTTCTTTTTATCATTCTTAAGTTGTTATACCTAACTTCCCATAAAGCTAGTATAACTCTTAAGCTTTTGTTTAAAAATCAACTGTTTCTCTTCTGTTAAAAATGATTCAGTATTCTTTTGAAATGCTTCAAGATCTTTTATTATTCAGGCTTAAGTCAAAAGACATTGCCGTAGTTATTATTCAGGCTTAAGTCAAAAGACATTGCCGTAGTTATTATTCAGTTAACACTCGTACGTCTACCGTACTATATATATATTTAAAATATCATGCTCAAGAGTATAGGAAGAATCACATACCTTCTCGGCGAAAACCACCGCAAGTTGAATATGTCATGCAGAGTATCGACTATATCGATCGGATACATCTATCAACGTCTAGATCAGATCAGAATAAGCTCTAGCGGAGGGTTCTCTATTCTATGGAAATTTGGGCAGCACTTCCCTACGGTAAGCTATACGCCATCAGTAAACAAATCTATGTGAGTACAGTTCAATTATTCTTCTTTTAAACCCTTCTACTGTGATAACAGTTCAATTCTATTCTTTAATATCCTTCTAAGTATTTATACTTATTCCTATACTTCTACAGTATGTATTCTCTAATTACAAAAGAAGGATAAGTTTATTTACCTCGATAAGCCCAATATTATCCAAGTATAAACGTCGATCCTGAGTGAGGTTTAGCTCCTAATTTGAACGCTCCGATAGCTCCAAGAACCCTTAGAAGTTCTTCACAACTTCTACTAAGTACTAAGGGATTTGGGATAGTGTATTTTGGGCATTATAACAATACTAGAAGGCAACTTTTCTACCAAGGGAGGGGGGGTAGGTTTCGGCTAGGCTAGGGGGGGTTGCCTCGACCAAGCTTCACTCAAAGGGGGGGGGGAGAAGGCTTGGACGAAAAAGGCTCACAAGGGAGAGGGGAGGATTTTCAAGACTTGGAGAAAGATTTGTGGATGAATAACTCTTCATCTTAAGGGGGGTATTTATAGGTCAAGCCATGGCCAACCAATGGCCAAGATGATGCCAAGTGCAAGGCAAGTGTAAGGTCAAGATTTGGGCAAGTGTCCTTATCCATCTACTACACAAAATATCCTACCAACTACTTGACAAAACAAGCCCTTCCAATCGGCCCTATTGCCGTCCCACATCCATCAATGAGAGGGTGACAAGTGTCACCCTCTCGTTGGTCCAAAATGTTTCGTCTCTCGGAAAAATCCGAAAAAATTAGAAATGACATAGCCGGAATTTATCCTACGCGAGTTTAGTAAAACGTTTCGTCGAAAAACGATTCTTTAAGTGAGTTGTGCCCAAAAAATGTCCCATGCCTAAACTTTTAAGGCTAAACTTTCGTACGTACGCCCTCACGTACATACTCTGGAAATACGGGGTATAACAAAAGTACTTATCAAGGCACAAATAGAATAATTCTCATTTAACAAGCCAAAGTACTACGTACGTACATTCTTTTCAAAAGACTCCTTTTTATGTAAAATCCCAAGATACTAACACCCGTAGTATCAAGGTGTGTCTATTTTTCAAAGTAAGTTACTACACTTTTAGAAAACTCATTTCAAAGCTTGAAATCAAGTAACTTCAAATTTTCACAATCTAGGCAACTTATGCCCAATAATCAAAATAGACAACTTTCTTAACCTTCCATAAAGCCGTTATAACCAACTTCCCATAAAGCCGTTATAACCCTTTATGGTTTTAGACAATTTCATTCTTTTTATAACCAAGAGACTTATACTTAAAACCAAGTATCACAAACTTTCAAATCAAGTTTCTTAACTTTCAAAAATACTTCAAGTCCCTTAATATTTAGAAAACAAGTTTCTTCTACCTTTAAACCTCAAGTAACTCACACCTTTAAAACAAGTTACTTCTCTTAAATCATGTCATTTCTCCTCTCTTAAAACAATTAAGTAAATCACTCCTTTAACTCCCCTAAAGTCATTACAACAACCCTTAGGTTTTGGAACTAAGGCACTAGCCAAAAGGTTTGGAAACCACTTCCTTTTCAAGACTCCATGTACTTTAAGTAAAATACTTTCACTTTTAAGAATCCAAACTTCACTAAGGAAATGGATTATACAACTTACAATTTAAACATCAAAGTACAATCAAGGGAGTACATAGAACGAATTCTATTTTAGGCAATCCAAATACAACCAAGGAATGGATCATTTAAGGAGTAGGACATACTTTCTTTATCTTAAGGAATCATGTTAGAAGAGGAGATAGTTCACATACCTTTTCGGCTAAATCCACAAGCTAAGCCGAATACGCCGTACGTAGAAGTGTCAACCTATAATGGTCACAACAAGACTATCAACTTCTAGTCTCTAACGTAGAATAATACTAAGTATCTGATCTACAATTCTACGGAAAATCGGCGACTTCCTTTGTTTCTACTCACTTTGCCACCTTTTTCAAGGCCGAATACAATAACCAACACGCCACATTTAAGGCTCCAAAAACAACCAAACAAAGGGGATTACACGCCTAACAATACGTGTAAAATTCCGCCCCACAATTAATACCAACTAAGTCCATAATCAAGCCATTCTCGGCTAACAACATAACCACAATTCAAAGTCTTTTCCAATCCTTTTCAAATTCCAAGTTCTAAGGTCTAACATGTTATATAGACATAAACAACTTCAACAACTACAATTTCCTTCTTTATACAACATGCGACGACTTAAACTAATAATCGACTTGAATTGTAATCTTAAGGCTAAACATGCTAGTTTTCGAATTAGGGTTCCAATAGCCAATATACTTATCAACTTCATACAATATACCTCATGCTTGCTAATATCTATAACTACAACAATAAGTGAACCTTAATTGCTAAAACGACAAAATTTATACCTTTCCAAGCCCTTAAAATCTCCAAGATTCAAAGTCGCGCCTTAGCAATTGTTAGCTCCTTTCCTTAAGTTCCAATCCGCTCCAAGCACTCCTTAGAAGCCTATGAAGAACCCATCTTCAAGTTCCAACTTCAAAGTTGAAGAACCCCTTAAGTTTCCGCCTTGCGACTAACGTGAAAACTCCGTTTTTTCGAAATCTTTCTATTGAGATATCCTTACAATACCCTTAGGGACATTGGGTTTAAGTCTTGTGAACAAAGGATCAAAACTACAAATTTTCTTGTGAGCAAAGTAGCCAAACCCGAGAGGTCTATGTGAAGCACAAGAGTTTCTCTAATATTTTCTAAGTGTAAAATGCCAAGTCTTGCACTAGTATGATATATAAAACACAATGGAG
This sequence comes from Przewalskia tangutica, assembly GCA_029844215.1. NCBI lineage: Eukaryota > Viridiplantae > Streptophyta > Magnoliopsida > Solanales > Solanaceae > Przewalskia > Przewalskia tangutica. The sequence continues at coordinate 125,217,980 of CM056719.1, forward strand.
GGCTTAGATAATAACACTTGTTAAAATTGGAGGGAAGAGATCAAGCCAAGTGGCTCTTGACTTGGTCAACAATGTCAAGCTCTTAATTAGCAAGACTTTGTCATCTACACCTTGGTCAAATGACCCTTTTACCCTTACACATTTCGACCAAGACCAAGTGTGGGGGTGCCACGTGTCGCCCTCTCATTCGTCCATAAAATTCTGTAACCCTCGTGGGCCCCACAAAACGTAAAATTCCTCGGGTGGGCCCCACGTGACTAAATCCGTAAAAATAAATTTCCATAATGTTAATAGGTTCCATACTCTTCAAATAATGCATTTTGAGAATCCAATTCTCAACAACGAACATTTTTCCTTTCCGACGTCCCGAAGATTTTCTGTCGGAAAAACAATTCTTCCTTTCGTACCAATTTTCAAGTCTTGATTCCTTACGTACATTCTCTTATACATGTCCTGGACTTACAGGGTGTAACACTGACATCTGAACACCCTGCCCTGAGGGACGCCAGCTGTGGAGGAAGGGGAACCAACTACCGGCCTCAAAGGCTGAGCCACCTCACCGGTGCTCTTTCTAAAAGGACATACCCTCCGTATATGGCCCGGATGGCCACAACGAAAACAAACACCTGTGCCATAATGGCATTTCCCCGAATGACGCTTACTACAATGGAAACACTGAGGAATAAATGGCCTCGACTAAGAAAATCCCCTGCTTCTTTGAGAACCTCGACCCCTGGAGCTTGGACCGGCTCCTAAATACCTTGTGGGGTCCAATATCCCACCTGTGAACTGCGGGGGTAAGTACTGGGTAGGCTGGGACGAATATCTCACTCGCTGCTGAGGCTGCTCGTCCAAAAACTCACCGGGATAACCAATCGGACTAGCCCTCTTACGCTGATCTCCGCGTTGGCCCTCTACCTCGTAGACACCTCATGCATCGCCGAATAACCTCCTGGCGATGAAATCGTAGCACCGCTTATCTTGGTCAATAACCTAACTGCTTCCCTCATGACCCTATAGTCTTCTCCTAAGCTATGGCTGGAGGCTCGTGTCGGGTCTCAAAACTCGACAGAAGAACTTCGCCGGCCGAACAACATCCGGTATACCGTGGGCATAAGCCCTATCAACTCCCTGAGTCTGACTAGTAGCTCCTGCTACTCCTTTGCCCTTCTGGGCGGCTATTGCCCTCCTCGGAGGCATAGATGTAACACAAAAATACGTCAGAGAGGAATTATCTTACTAACACAGCTCTAGGGCACGATCTTAGAGTGAGAAGAATAGAAACCAACTCCTAAATGTCCTGTAGCCTCCTGTTTATGGGTGTGGCGCGCAACACACCGATAATCAAGACTCTACTAGACACGGTCTGTAGATATTCCGAGGACTGACTGCTCTGATACCACTCTGTCACACCCCGAACCCCGGGCCCGTGACTGGTGCCCTACCTTGGCACCCTTCTACCTTAACAACTAAGTAAACTGCGAAAATTAAATAACACCTCTTTTTTTTTTCAAAACCAACATACGTACAAGGGCAAAGCCGACAAGGCTGCCATATAATATACATAATAAAAAGACAATACACTGTACATGAGTCCAATCCCACAGATGAATACAGACCTCTAAGAGTTTATCGAATCGTGACGGACAAGGCCCCGCCGTACCCATAATCAGTACAAAAGCTGTTGTCACGACCCTTCCGGCCCGTGGTAGTGCCTACCGGGCACCCTAGTGATACAACATCAGAGAAAAACCAGCGGAAATAAAAACTTTAACATACAATTAGATATGGACCAAGATAAAAGAAAATAGGCCAACCAAAACGGTTGCCTTTCTGCAAATATATATATACATCAACATTTGAACAGTTACAATCCTTACAACCCTGCCCACAACAGTGCTACAGACCTCTAAGATTTTTTTCAACAACTATGACGGGACAGGGCCCCGCCATACCCCTGTATGTACAAGAACCTACAGACTCAGGGTAACATACCAAAGATAAGCCTCCGAAGGAACGGAGCTTCCCAATACGCTGAAATGTGATCCTAAAAGCGGGGATCGACAGCCGATGTACCTCTACCTACGGCATGAACGCAGCCCCCCGAAGGAGGTCAGTACAACAGGTACCAAGTATGTGAAACTGTAAAATACTGTAAATGAAATCATAGCAGTCTATATAAAGCAGGAGACATGTATGATAATCAAACTACAGTACACCACATATAAACAGTCATATCAAGTCAGGGACTCACGCCCTCCAAATCATCACTCGTGCCCGTGGAATTCCTTCCTCACTGCCGGCAGTTTATGATATAACAACACCAAGGAGTACATGTGAACACCAGGTCCCACCTGTGTCAATAAAACCGTACGGGGCAAGTATAACTACCAGATCCGACCGTACCAATATCATACAACCATATCATGAAGGCGACACGCGTGGAAAGTGCGTGAGCCTCCACCAGCTCCTCTGCGCCCACGTGGCGGCGGGGCAAGTGAATCGCCACGCACTGCATCACAATCGTAAGTCACGAAGCTCCATCCAAACACTGACTCGCGAAGCTGACACGTGGCAAGTACACTAGCCTCCACCAGATCCACCTGCGTCACGTAGCTGACGGGGGCAAGTGAATCGGCCAGGCACCCGATCACAACCGTAAGTCACGATACTTCGCCGCGAAGCTGACACGTGGCAAGTGCAATAACCTATACCAGATCCACCTGCGTCACGTAGCTGACGGGGGCAAGTAAACAGGCTACGCACCCGATCACAACCGTAAGTCACGATACTTCGCCATAACCATAATGGTCACATGTCCACAGAATCCATCAACAGTGTGGACATGCCCATGTAACAATGCTACTGGAAGCATACCCGTGGAATCTCCCGTCACTGCCGGTACGTCCAAGTAAGTTCTCAACAAGTCAACCGGCCCTCCATCGAGAGACGCGGTAGTATAGAAACACAATTCTTGCACAACAAAGACTATCACCATAAGCATAGGCAAGTTACACAACACCAAACATAGGTAAGTTACACAACAACAAGCATAGGCAAGTTACACAACAACAAGCATAGGCAAGTTATACACAACTCAAAGTACTTTCATTTTAGGTCAAAATCCGGGTGTTAACCCTAAAGTACTACGTACGTTAAATTCCTTTTAAAGAGATCCATTCCTTTTATAAAAGTCACCCGATACCCGTAGTATAAAATAGAGTGACTCACATTTTTAGGTAAACCAAAACACTTCCCTTTTCAACCACATTCTTTTCCCTAAGGTTCCAGTTTGCCTAATTTCAATTACTTAAGTCTCTTTATTTTAGAAAAGTTTCATAGTTCAATGTCTTAATCTCTTTTTAAAACAATTGAGTAACATATGCCTTATATGAGTGTAGGTTGTTCTTATTCATAATCAATCTTATTAAGCAGCCATGATCTAGGAAATGTAATATCATTTTGTCTCATCTTAGCTTCTATGCAGATGGAGGTTTCTACTGGTTTTAATAATACTTCATTATTCAATACATTTTCCTTTATTAACGCTGCAGTGGTTTGTCGATACTCATTCTGATTTCCGAAATCAGTAAAACATTTCTCCTTTTAAAAACCAAGTACTCATACTCACGAATGAGGTTTCACACAAAATTCATATTAATTCATTCAAGTCAAGTCTCTTATCTTTTAAGATCAAGTCTCTTAACTTCTAAAAATCAGTAAACCATTTCTCTTTACCATTCTTAAGACGTTATACCTAACTTCCCATAAAGCTAGTATAACTCTTATGTTTTCAAAACCAAGTATTACTCTTCTTTCAAAAAGGTTTCTTAACTCTTTTAAAACACTTCAAGTTTCTTATTATTCAGGCTTAAGTCAAAAGACATTGCCGTACAACTACGTTCAGTTAACACACGTACGTCTACCGTACTATATATACTTTTTAAAATAGTTCAAGATTCTTATTATTCGTGCTTAAGTCAAAAGACATTGCCACACGCGTCGTCTGTACCATATATATATTCCTTTAAAATACTTCATGCTCAAGAGTATAGGAAGAATCACATACCTCGCGACGATTATCGACTATAAGCAAAACGCTCCACGGCTATAACCCGGCTAGCCTTGTCCACCTTCTAAGTAGCACATGCTACTTGCAGAACATTCAACCAATAAAGGTTATCGATCAGTAAATACAATCTATGTAAATACAGTTCAATCTTACTTATATATTACGATGTGATTTGATTCAAGTCTATTCTGTAATATCCTTCTATTACAGTTCAATTCTCTTCTATGAATCTTATATTCATTTCAATTCAACTACAGTATGTAATTTCCAATTACACTAGAAGGATAGGATTATTTACCTCGATGAGCCCAAAATTATCCAAGTTTATATGTCGCTCCTGAGCAACGTTAAGCTCCTACTCCGTGCGCTCCAACCCGCTCCAAGCAACCCTTAGAAGTTCTACGCAACTTCTACTTAACACTTCAACCGACTATGAAGGTTTTCCTTAGGGTTTCGTTTAGTGGCTAAAGAAAAGTATAATAGTATTTTCCGGGCTTTTCGTATAGAGGGTACTTGGAAATACTACAAAGGTTTTGGGCTAGAGTATTTGGGCATTATAACAATACTTGGAGAAGTATTTCTATACCACAAAGGGGGTATTATACGAAAACAACTAGGCTAGGGGGGGGGGTACCCCTCGGCTAAACACTACAAAGGGGGAGGGGGAGGCTCTCGGCCAAGGGCCTTTCTCAAAGGGGGAGGGGGCTTTGGACGAAAGCAAACAAGAGGGAGGGAGTATTTGAGACTTAGAAAGATTGCTCAAGTTTGGATGAAGAAAGTCTTCAACTTAGAGGGGTATTTATAGGTCAAGCAATGGCCAACCAATTGCCAAGATCCATCCAAGTGTAAGGCAAGTGTAGGGCTAGATTTTAACCATGTGGACCTTATCCATCTACCACAACAACTTGCACAAAAATATCCTACCTAACCAAGGCACAAAAAACGTGCCAAGTCTTGCCTTTGCCGTCCACTTGCTTCCAATGTGAGGGTGACACATGTCACCCTCCCGTTGGTCCAAAATGTTTCGTCTCTCGGAAAAATCCGCAAAAATTAGAAATGACATAGCCGGAATTTTCCCTTCGCAAGTCTTGTAAAACGTTTCGTCGAAAATCGACTCTTTTCGGCACTTGTGTACAAATTTCGAAACTTGCCAAATCTTAAGGCTTAAATTATTATACGTACGCCCTCACGTACATACTCTGGAAATACGGGGTATAACACCTGTACTGAAAGAACTTATACCAAAAAGATAAACTCCCGAACAGAAGGAGCTATCCAAAACTCTGAGCAGGGTCCTACACCTGCCGATCACCAAATAGCGTACCTAAACCTGCGGCATGAACGCAGCCCCCCGAAGGAGGTCAGTATGAAGAATGTACCAGGTATGTGAAGCGATGAAATCGTAATGAAATCATAACAGTCTATACAAAACAGGAGACATGTATGATAGCCAACCTACAGTACACAATATATAAGCAGTCATATCAAGTCAGGGACGCATGCCCTCAAAGTCACTACTCAAATAACAGTACACAGTGCCTTACTAACAATGAGAGTAATCAAAAGTATAGGTAGCAAATCCACGGAAACAGGTGGTATAACGATCTTTGGGGATTTACCCCTCATTTATACTCTTACCCTGGAGAAGGTGGTAAAGCAGGTGGTATAACGATCTTTGGGGATACACCCCTCATTTATACTCTTACCCTGAAGAAGGTGATAAAGCAGGTGGTATAACGATCTTTGGGGATACACCCCTCATTTATACTCTTACCCTGAAGAAGGTGGTAAAGCAGGTGGTATAACGATCTTTGGGGATACACCCCTCATTTATACTCTTACCCTGAAGAAGGTGATAAAGCATGTGGTATAACGATCTTTGGGGATACACCCCTCATTTATACTCTTACCCTACCTCAACTGGCCATCATACATAACATAAGCTGTTATACCCCGTATTTCCAGAGTATGTACGTGAGGGCGTACGTATAAGAATTTGAGCCTTAAGATTAGGCAAGGTTCGAAATTGGGCACAAGTGCCGAAAAGAGTCGTTTTCCGACGAAACGTTTCCACAGCTTACGTAGGGAAAATTCCGGCTATGTCATTAATAATTTTTGCGGATTTTTCCGAAAGACGAAACATTTTGGACCAACGGGAGGGTGACATGTGTCACCCTCACATTGGAAGAGGTTGGACGGCAAATGGGCTAGTCTTGCACGTTTTTTTGTGTTGAAATTTTGGTCAAGGGTTAGGTAGGATATTTTGTGTAGATGGATAAGGTAGCACATGGCTAAATCTTGGCCTTACACTTGCTATGCACTTTTCTTCATTTTGGCCATTGGTTGGCCTTCACTTGACCTATAAATACCCCTCTAAGTTGAAGACTTTCTTCATCCTCACTTGAGCAATCTATCTAAGTCTCAAAATACTCCCTCCCTCTTGTTCTTTCGTCCACCACACCCCCCTCCCCCTTTGAGAAGGCCCTTTGGCCGAGAGCTTCCTCCTCCCCCTTTGTAGTGGTTAGCCGTGGGTACCCCCCCCCCCCTTAGCCTAGTTGTTTTCGTATAATACCCCTTGTTGTGGTATAGAAATACTCTCCTAGTATTGTTGTTATGTCCAAATACCTTGGCCCAAATACCTTGTAGTTTTCCCAAGGTTACACTTATACAAAAGCCCAGAAAATACTATTATACTTCCTTTAGCCACTAAACGAAACCCTAAGGAAATCTTCATTGATAGTTGAAGTAATTGAGTAGAAGTTGGTTAGAACTTCTAAGGGTTGTTTGGAGCGGGTTGGAGCGCACGGAGTAGGAGCTAAACCTTGCTCAGGATCGACATATAAACTCGGATAATTTTGGGCTTATCGAGGTAAACACTCTTGACCTTCTATTGTAATTGGAAATTACATGTTGTAGGAATATATAGTTGAAGTATACTATATATAGAACTGAACATTATAATTGTGCGGCAATGTCTTTTGACTTAAGCTGAATAATACTTACGTGATGTCTTGCGACTTAAGCTGAATTTAAAGAAGAATCGATCAGAATTACATAGGGTGTATTACAGAGACTTGTGTAGCATTCTTGTGAGTAGAATTGTACACGTCCCGTTAGGCGTGCAAACCCCACGGTTGGCTTGGTAGCCTGCCTCGATAGAGGAGGAGATTTACGCTGTTGTTGCGGGAGAGGTCTGCAGAATATTCTACATTGCGATCGAAGATGTTACAAGGCGCCTTGTGGCCTCTATAGGGTGAAATACGGCGTGTGGCGTGGTCTACTTGGCTTACGGTGTAGCCGACGGTTTGAGGTACTTGGAGAGTTTTGCTATTAGTCGATAATCGTCGCGAGGTATGTGAACCTCTTCCTATCTTTTCTAGCATGATATGTGTGTAACTATGTAGTACGGTAGACGTACATGTGCTAAATGTATTTGATTGGTTTAAAACATAAAGTGATATAACAGCTTTATGGGAAGTTGGTTATAACAGCTTTATGTAGGTAAGGAAATGCTTTGTGGTTTTAAAAAGGTAACTGATTTGACTTATAACTGACTTGTTGTATAATAGTAAAGAATCTTGAAGTATTTCAAAAGAATGTTGAATCATCTTTAACAGAAGAGTAATACTTGGTTTTGAAAACATAAGAGTTATACTAGCTTTATGGGAAGTTAGGTATAACGTCTTAAGAGAGAATGGTTTCTTGATTTTTAGAAGTTAAGAGACTTAATCTTAAAAGATAAGAGACTTGACTTGATATGGATGTTAGTGTGAAACCTCATTCGTGAGTAATGAGTACACGTTGTAAAAGGAATAATGTTTCTTGATTCGAAATCGTAATAAGTATCGAACAACCATCGCAGTCTAATAAAGGAAAGTGTAATGACTAATGAAGTATTATTAAAACCAGTAGAAACCTCCATCCGCATAGAAGCTAAGATGAGACAAATGAGATTACATTTTCTAGATCATGGTGCTTAATAAGATTGATTATGAACAAGAATAACCTACTCGCCAGTGGCATACGTTACTCAATTGTTTTAAAAGAGATTAAGACATTGAACTATGAAACTTTTCTAAAAGAGATCGCGTAATTGAAATTAGGCAAACTGGAACTTTAGGGTAAAGAAAGGCATTGTGTTGTCTTAAAATGGTTTAAAACATAAAGTGTTATAATGACCTTATGGGAAGTTGGTTATAACGACTTTATGAAAACAAAAGAAGGGTTTTTATCACTGGTTTTAATGTGGTAACTTGACTTTAAAAGAAGTGTTTTGGTCTAAAAAGAAGGCATGGTATTTCCTTAATTTGGTTTTAAAAGGATAGTATGGAAGTTGTTTTGGTTTACTTAAAAGATATAAGTCACTCTATTTTATGCTACGTATCGGGTGACTTTTATAAAAGGGAATGGATCTTTAAAAGGAACTTAACGTCGTAGTACTTTAGGATTAAAACCCGACTTTGACATAAAATGAAAGTACCTTGAGTTGTGGATAACTTGCCTATGCTTGTTGTTGTGTAACTTGCCTATGCTTGTTGTTGTGTAACTTGCCTATGCTTGTTGTGATAGCCTTTGTTATGCAAGAATTGTGTTCTATATTACGCGTCTCTCGATGGAGGGCGGTTGACTTGTTGAGGACTTACTTGGACGCACTCTGCGGTGGCGGAAAATTTACGTATGCTCACGATGATAGTGTTATTCCATGGAATAGCTCTCCACGAGGTTTCTTCTTGTTCGGCCTTGGTACGGTGGTCGGCTTTCGTCTTGCCGCCTCGTGGCTGATTCGGCCTTGGTACAGTAGTTAGCCCTCGCACTTGCCGCTCGGTGTAGTGACGAAGTCTTGTGATCTGACCTTGGTACACGGTGGTCACCGTACTTGCCGATCGGCTACGTGACCGCCTTGGTATCTGGTAGTCGGCTCTCGCACTTGCCCGATGTCGCCCGTGGTTTGGTTGTATTGTATTGTTATTACGGCTTTGGCATCGGTAGGACTTGGTGTTCGGTGTACTTCTTGATGTTATCATATCATAGGCTGCGTGATGAGGAAGGTATTCCACGGGCATGATCGATGTTATGGCGTGAGACCCATAATTATATTTGGGTAAATGACCGGAGGCGTGAGACCACGACATGATATAAGCGTTATATGTGTGTCTTGTAGTTTGGTTATCATACATGTCTCACCTTTATATAGACTATTATGATTTCATTTACGATATTCTGATTTCACATACTTGGTACTGTTATCGACCTCGCCCGAGTGCGTTCATGCGCAGTAGAAATCATTTGTCGATCCCGTTTTAGGATCACCTTTCAGCGTATTGGAAGCTCGTTCCTTCTGAGGCTTATCTTTGGTATGTTACCACGATGTCATGGGTTCTTGTACATTCGGGGATATGGCGAGCCTGTCCGTCATAGTTGTTGTAAAAATCATAAGTGCAGCCTTTGTTGTGGCGGGGTTGTAAGGATTATGCTGTTCAAACGTTTATATATATGTTGAAAAGGCAACCGCTTTGGTTGCTTTGTTTATTTATAATATCTCTCATTTCATGTTCATGTTTTATTTCCGCTGATTTTCTCTGATGTTGTATCACTAGGGTGCCCGGGGTAAGGCACCAGTCATGGGCCCGGATTCGGGGCGTGACAAAAGTGGTATCGTGAGCGATTAGTCCTCGGAAAGTGTCTATAGGCAGTGTCTAGTAAGTCTTGATTATCGGTGTGTTGTGCACCACATCTATAATCGGAGGCTGCAGGACATTTAGGGTTGGTTTCCATTCTTCTCATTACGAGATCGTGCCTTAGAGGCGTGTAATAAGATTGGACCTCCGACATACTTCGTTTTACGATTATGCCTCCGCGTAAGGCAACCCGCCCGAGAAGGGCAAGGAAGCGAGGAGTCGCGAGTAAACGTGGCGAATACCACAAGACTGAGCCTCGATCCGCGATGCAGGCGAGAGGAGATGAGTTACAAGTGGGCGATTAATGGCGAGTTGTGGCGGACTTGAGGATAAGTGGGCCGGCAGTTCGATGCACCGATGGTTCACCCTAGATCGAGATAGTTCGAGGCTACGGGATTTTACGAGTTGTAAACCGCCCGAGTTTTATGGGTCGAGACACGAGGATGATCCGCAGGAGTTCATCAAGCGATTCTGACGGATCATGAGTGATCAAGGCATCGGAGACCGAGTCGGTGGTCTAGGTTCGCATCGGCCGCGTGATACCGCAATGATCGGTTTGATTCGTGGGAGCTGTCGGGAGAGCATGCACTTCGGCCTTATGGGACGAGTTCTCGAGGCCTTTCTTGCACATTTCTTGCCTCCACGGATGAGAGGGCTCGGGCAGATTTTTGGTGTTGCGGCGAAGCGGGCGTCTGATTCGGGAGTACAATGTGGAGTTCGACTCATTGGCGATGCGTCCGCGTTGGTAGCTAGTATGGAGGATCGAGTGCACCGATATGTTCTGAGGGCTCGATGATCACCTAGCCGAGAGTTGTTCGGTGTAGCTCTTGACCAGCATGGACATTGCCGCATGCAGCGTATGCACTTAGGTGTGAGCGGATAAATCGACGGAATGACCGGTCGTGAGAAGAGGCGAGCAAGCAGGTCCTTTGGTGACTTTCGAGACGGACCGCCTCAGCAGCAGGCTAGTTATGCGTCTCCACCAGTACAGAGTGGTCCTCCACAGCCTTCGGGACCTTTGGGATATTCGAGGCGGTCGTGGCTCCCAGGTTTCAGATTTTCAGGGGAGTAGGAGTGCTCGCCGGATGAGGTTGCCCTTGTCTCAGTGTGGCCGTTGTGGAAAACTTCATAAGGGAGAGTGTCGTACTGACTTGGGAGATTGTTATTCTTGCGGCCAACAGGGCCATCTGGCAAGAGACTGTCCGACCAGGGGTAGCGCTGGTAGGATAGCACAGACTACTAGAGCAGTTGCGGGTTCTACACCTTCCATAGCCAGGCAGGATGTTCGTACACCGGCAGGCCCCGGTAGAGGTCGCGGTGGGAGTTCCCAGTTTTAGCGGTCCTTTGAACCGCCTATTTTCAGGTATATCCTTAACCCTCTAGAGTTTTGTATGTATTGATGTTATGATGATGTGTTTAGTGTTATGTTCGGATAGCCTTGTGCAAAAATGTGATTTAGAAACCTGGTTGGTAAAAAGGGTAAGCCTGGGGGTGAGAAAGTGATGAACCTTAGAATATTACAGTTGAGACCTTAGATGTAAGGCCATCTTGAGTACAAGATTTTACGGGGGATCTTTGTCAGAATGGGTAAGTATGCGTGGTGTAATTGTGGAAAAATTTCCTTGGGTGGTGTAAATGGAAGTGGTAGCTTTCATGACCTGTATAGGTAAGATTGTTCCGGATCGAGAAACGAGAGAGTCGACGTGACAGAGGCTCGGGTTGAGGACGTGTTGCGTGTCAACCCGTGAGTCGAATGAGGTGGGGTCGGTCGAGGTGGTCCGCCCAGTGGTAGGGTCACGAGGTGATAGGCCCAGTTTAGATGACCGTCGTATGAGTTCGTGGTTATGTTCGACGAGCGGATCGTGAAGGCCGGGAATGGCCTTAGAGAGAAGTGAAGCTAGTAAGATGACCAAGTTTGGAGGTGGTGACTCCAAAGTTTTGGGAACTGTAGCGATGACTGAAGTGTGGTACGTATACTAGAAGAGTTCAGGTGTTCGAGAAGGGCACGACGAGTAAGGAAGGAAGAGAACGTGTGTTATTTCGTGGCCAGGTGTGGCGTTGGCAACTTGTTAGAAGAACTTCATCGTTATCCGTCTTGAGAAGGAACATTCGGGACGAATGTTTCTAAGGAGGGGAGAATGTTATACCCCGTATTTCCAGAGTATGTACGTGAGGGCGTACGTATAAGAATTTGAGCCTTAACATTAGGCAAGGTTCGAAATTGGGCACAAGTGCCGAAAATAGTCGTTTTCCGACGAAACATTTCCACAGCTTACGTAGGGAAAATTCCGGCTATGTCATTAATAATTTTTGCGGATTTTTCCGAGAGACGAAACATTTTGGACCAACGGGAGGGTGACATGTGTCACCCTCACATTGGAAGAGGTTGGACGGCAAATGGGCTAGTCTTGCACGTTTTTTGTGTTGAAATTTTGGTCAAGGGTTAGGTAGGATATTTTGTGTAGATGGATAAGGTAGCACATGGCTAAATCTTGGCCTTACACTTGCTATGCACTTGTCTTCATCTTGGCCATTGGTTGGCCTTCACTTGACCTATAAATACCCCTCTAAGTTGAAGACTTTCTTCATCCTCACTTGAGCAATCTATCTAAGTCTCAAAATACTCCCTCCCTCTTGTTCTTTCGTCCACCACACCCCCCTCCCCCTTTGAGAAGGCCCTTTGGCCGAGAGCTTCCCCCTTTGTAGTGGTTAGCCGTGGGGTACCCCCCCCTAGCCTAGTTGTTTTCGTATAATACCCCTTGTTGTGGTATAGAAATACTCTCCTAGTATTGTTGTTATGTCCAAATACCTTGGCCCAAATACCTTGTAGTTTTCCCAAGGTTACACTTATACAAAAGCCCAGAAAATACTATTATACTTCCTTTAGCCACTAAACGAAACCCTAAGGAAATCTTCATTGATAGTTGAAGTAATTGAGTAGAAGTTGGTTAGAACTTTAAGGGTTGTTTGGAGCGGGTTGGAGCGCACGGAGTAGGAGCTAAACCTTGCTCAGGATCGACATATAAACTCGGATAATTTTGGGCTTATCGAGGTAAACACTCTTGACCTTCTATTGTAATTGGAAATTACATGTTGTAGGAATATATAGTTGAAGTATACTATATATAGAACTGAACATTATAATTGTGCGGCAATGTCTTTTGACTTAAGCCTGAATAATACTTACGGCAATGTCTTGCGACTTAAGCCTGAATTTAAAGAAGAATCGAATGTAATTACATAGGGTGTATTGATGAGACTTGTGTAGCATTACCGTGAGTAGAATTGTACACGTCGTTAGGCGTGCAACCCCGGTTGGCTTGGTAGCCGCCTCGAGAGGAGGAGATTTACGCTGCATGGCGGAGTGTAGAATTTTCTTTACGTAGAATATTCTACATTGAGATCTAAGATGTTAATAGGCGCCTTGTGGCCTCTATAGGTTGAAATCTGCGTGTGGCGTGGTCTACTTGGCTTACGGTGTAGCCAAGCGGTTTGAGGTACTTGAGCGTTTTGCTATTAGTCGATCATCGTCGCGAGGTATGTGAACCTCTTCCTATCTTTTCTAGCATGATATGTGTGTAACTATGTAGTACGGTAGACGTACATGTGCTAAATGTATTTGATTGGTTTAAAACATAAAGTGATATAACAGCTTTATGGGAAGTTGGTTATAACAGCTTTATGTAGGTAAGGAAATGCTTTGTGGTTTTAAAAATGTAACTGATTTGACTTATAACTGACTTGTTGTATAATAGTAAAGAATCTTGAAGTATTTCAAAAGAATGCTGAATCATCTTTAACAGAAGAGTAATACATGGTTTTGAAAACATAAGAGTTATACTAGCTTTATGGGAAGTTAGGTATAACGTCTTAAGAGAATGGTTTCTTGATTTTTAGAAGTTAAGAGACTTAATCTTAAAATATAAGAGACTTGACTTGATATGGATGTTAGTGTGAAACCTCATTCGTGAGTAATGAGTACCTGGTTGTAAAAGGAATAATGTTTCTTGATTGAAATCGTAATAAGTATCGAACAACCCACTGCAGCGCTAATAAAGGAAAGTGTAATGACTAATGAAGTATTATTAAAACCAGTAGAAACCTCCATCTGCATAGAAGTTAAGATGAGACAAATGAGATTACATTTTCTAGATCATGGCTGCTTAATAAGATTGATTATGAACAAGAATAACCTACTACTTTAGGGCATACGTTACTCAATTGTTTTAAAAGAGATTAAGACATTGAACTATGAAACTTTTCTAAAAAGAGACTGGCGTAATTGAAATTAGGCAAACTGGAACTTTAGGGTAAAGAAAGGCATTGTGTTGTCTTAAAATGGTTTAAAACATAAAGTGTTATAACAGCCTTATGGGAAGTTGGTTATAACGACTTTATGAAAACAAAAGAAGGGTTTTTATCACTGGTTTTAATGTGGTAACTTGACTTTAAAAAGAGAAGTGTTTTGGTCTAAAAAGAAGGCATGGTATTTCCTTAATTTGGTTTTAAAAAGGATAGTATGGAAGTTGTTTTGGTTTACTTAAAAGATATAAGTCACTCTATTTTATGCTACGGGTATCGGGTGACTTTTATAAAAGGGAATGGATCTTTAAAAGGAACTTAACGTACGTAGTACTTTAGGATTAAAACCCGGACTTTGACATAAAATGAAAGTACCTTGAGTTGTGGATAACTTGCCTATGCTTGTTGTTGTGTAACTTGCCTATGCTTGTTGTTGTGTAACTTGCCTATGCTTGTTGTGATAGCCTTTGTTATGCAAGAATTGTGTTCTATATTACCGCGTCTCTCAATGGAGGGCCGGTTGACTTGTTGAGGACTTACTTGGACGTACCGGCAGTGGCGGAAAATTTCACGGGTATGCTCCTGATGATAGTGTTATTCCATGGACTAGCTCTCCATGAGGTTTCTTACTGTTCGGCCTTGGTACCTGGTGGTCGGCTTTCGTACTTGCCCCGTCTCGTGGCTGATTCGGCCTTGGTACTGTAGTTAGCCCTCGCACTTGCCGCTCGGTGTAGTGATGAAGTCTCGTGATACGCTTGGTACCGTGGTCACCACCGTACTTGCCGATCGACTCGTGACCGGCCTTGGTATCTGGTAGTCGGCTCTCGCACTTGCCCCGTGTCAGCTTCGTGGTTTGGTTGTATTGTATTTTTATTACGGCTTTGGCATCAGGTAGGACTTGGTGTTCAGGTGTACTTCTTGATGTTATCATATCATAGGCTGGCGATGAGGAAGGTATTCCACGGGCATGACTGATGTTGTGGGCGTGAGACCCTTAATTATATTTGGGTAAATAACCCGGAGGGCGTGAGACCCTGACATGATATAACTGTTATATGTGTGTACTATAGTTTGGTTATCATACATGTCTCCTGCTTTATATAGACTATTATGATTTCATTTCTGATATTCTGATTTCACATACTTGGTACTGTTATCGACCTCGCTTGAGTGCGTTCATGCCGCAGTAGAAGTACATCATTGTCGATCCCGCTTTTAGGATCACCTTTCAGCGTATTGGGAAGCTCCGTTCCTTCGAGGCTTATCTTTGGTATGTTACCACGATGTCAGTAGGTTCTTGTACATTCGTGGTATGGCGGGCCTGTCCGTCATAGTTGTTGTAAAAATCTTAGAGTGCATGCCTTTGTTGTGGCGGGGTTGTAAGGATTATGGCTCAAACGTTTATATATATATGTTGAAAGGCAACTGTTTTGGTTGTCCTGTTTATTTATAATATCTCTCATTTCATGTTCATGTTTTATTTCCGCTGATTTTCTCTGATGTTGTATCACTAGGGTGCCCGGGGTAAGGCACCAGTCACGGGCCCGGATTCGGGTCGTGACATAAGCACTACCGGCTTATCACACAATAAGTAAGCAAGTTATTAAATCCCCCTAACTTCTTATTAGTCTTATTCATATACACTCTCATTTTGGTTTACTTAAGGCACTAATAGAATAATTCTCAATTAAACAAGCCAAAGTACTTATCAAGGCACACATAGAATAATTCTCAATTAAACAAGCCAAAGTACTTATCAAGGCACACATAGAATAATTCTCAATTAAACAAGCCAAAGTACTACGTACGCACATTCTTTTCAAAAGACTCTTTTTTATGTAAAACCCCAAGATACTAACACCCGTAGTATCAAGGTGTGTCTATTTTTTCAAAGTAAGTTACTACACTTTTAGAAAACTTATTTCAAAGCTTGAAATCAAGTAACTTCAAATTTTCACAATCTAGGCAACTTATGCCTAATAATCAAAATAGACAACTTTCTTAACCTTCCATAAAGTCGTTATAACCAACTTCCCATAAAGCCGTTATAACCCTTTATGGTTTTAGACATATCCATTCCTTTTATAACCTAGAGACTTATACTTTTAAAACCAAGTATCACATACTTACTAAACAAGTTCTTAACTTTCAAAATACTTCAAGTCTCTTAATATTTAGAAAACAAGTTTCTTCTACTTTTAAACCTCAAGTAACTCACACCTTTAAAACAAGTTACTTCTCTTAAATCATGTCATTTCTCCTCTCTTAAAACAATTAAGTAAATCACTCCTTTAACTCCCCTAAAGTCATTACAACAACCCTTAGGTTTTGGAACTAAGGCACTAGCCAAAAGGTTTGGAAACCACTTCCTTTTCAAGACTCTATGTACTTTAAGTAAAATACTTTCACTTTTAAGAATCCAAACTTCACTAAGGAAATGGATTATACAACTTACAATTTAAACATCAAAGTACAATCAAGGGAGTACATAGAACGAATTCTATTTTAGGCAATCCAAATACAACCAAGGAATGGATTATTTAAGGAGTAGGACATACTTTCTTTATCTTAAGGAATCATGCTAGAAAAGGAGATAGTTCACATACCTTTTCGGATAAATCCACAAGCTAAGCCGAATACGCCGTACGTAGAAGTGTCAACCTATAATGGTCACAACAAGACTATCAACTTCTAGTCTCAAACGTAGAATAATACTAAGTATACGGTCTCTAATTCTACGGAAAATCGGGCAGCACTTCCTTTGTTTCTACTCACTTTGCCACCTTTTTCAAGGCCGAATACAATAACCAACACGCCACATTTAAGGCTCAAAACAACAACCAAACAAAGGGGATTACACGCCTTACAATACGTGTAAAATTCCGCCCCACAATTAATACGAAGTAGTTCCATATTCAAGCCATTCTCGGCCAACAACATAACCAACAATTCAAAGTCTTTTCCAATCCTTTTCCAATTCCAAGTTCTAAGGTCTAACATGTTATATAGTCTTAAACAACTTCAACAACTACAATTTCCTTCTTACACAACATGCGACGACTTAAACGAATAATCAACTTGAATTGTAGTCTTAAGGCTAACATGCTAGTTTTCGGATTAGGGTTCCAATAGCCAATATTCTTATCAAACTTCATACTAAACATCTCATGCTTGCTAATATCCGTAACTACAATGATAAGTAAACCTTAATTGCTAAAACGACAAGAATTATACCTTTATAAGCCCTTAAAAATTCTAAGATTCAAAGTCGCGCCTTAGCAAATTCTTAGCTCCTTTCCTTACGTTCCAAACCGCTCCAAGCACTCCTTAGAAGCCTATGAAGAACCCATCTTCAAGTTCCAACTTCAAAAGTTGAAGAACTCCTTAAGTTTCCGCCTTGCGACTAATACGAAAACGTCGTTTTTTCGAAATCTTTCTATTGAGATATCCTTACAATACCCTTAGGTACATTGGGTTAAAGTCTTGTGGCTAATGGATCAAAACTACAAAATTTTGTGTGGGCAAAAGTCACAAACCCGAGACCTCAATGTGAAGAACAAAGTGTTGTGAAATTTTCTAAGTGTTGAAGACCTTGTCTTGCACTAGTAGTATGCTTATATAACACATTGGATGGCTAAGACTTAAACAAATGGGTGGCTAAGATGAGTTTCACTAGGATCAAGCCCAAGTGGCACGTTGACTTTGGTCAATAATATCAAGCTTTGAAGACTTATCTTCCAAGATGGTCAATGACCATTTTACCCTTACTAAAAATCGTCCAAGACCATATGTGGGGGAGCCACGTGTCTCCCTCTCATTCGTCCATAAAATTCCGTAACCCTCGTGGGCCCCACAAAAATGTAAAATTCCTCGGGTGGGCCCCACATGACCAAATCCGTAAAAATAAATTTCCATAATGTTAAAAAGTTCCATACTCTTCAAATAATGCATTTTGAGAATCCAATTCTCAACAACGAACATTTTTCCTTTCCGGCGTTCGGAAGATTTTCCGTCGGGAAAAACAATTCTTCCTTTCGTACCAATTTCCAAGTCTTGATTCCTTACGTACATTCTCTTATACATGTCTTGGACTTACGGGGTGTAACAAGTCTAACAAAACAGGAGATATGTATGATATCCAACCTCTGATCTTTACGACCCATTCGGGGCGTGGATCGTGCCTAGGGCACCCAAGTAGTCATACATCAGAGTAATCAGCGGAAATATAAAACAAGACATGAACAGTTTATAAAATAAGACACAGTTTAAGTGAGAAAACATCGCCTTTCGGCATATATATATAAACATGGTTTAGCAGTTACATCGATCTTGTCTGCATGACTACAGACCTCTGAAATATACAACTATGGCGGGACGGGGCCGCCATACCTGTACAAAACTATCTACAACAGGAGATCATACCTAAAAGTAGAGCCTCCGAAAGGATGGAGCTCACGACACCAACGTAGAGATCCTAAGAATGTGGATCTAGCACACTTGCCCTTACTGCGGCATGAACGCAGCCCAGAAGGAGTCGATCTGACAAGTACTAAGTATATGAAATCAGAAATACTTAAATGAAAACATATCATTTTAAAATCAGTTTTACAAGTATGTATGAAACAACTAAGGGGACCGCATAGTGCCACATCATAAACAAGAGCAACAATAGGTAAAGCAATGTGTCTTTTCTAGTGCGAATGATCGAGCAGGCCAATTGCGTAGTATCACCATGCAAGCCTAATCCGGACTCTCGTAGTCCGCATAGGCCACTCACATAGGCCGCATGGGTACATAACCCCGCATCGAGGGTAGCTACTCCTCGGCGTCGCCCCGACTCGTAGTCGCATGGCCACATAGACCGCATGAGGTATAACCCCGCATCACTAACACGGAACTCCGTAGCTCGCATAGGTCCTTGGACCCGCATGAGGTATTCTCGAATCATGGTCCTGCATCACTGAGTCTACCCGTGGAGGCGCTTAACCCCTAAAATGTCAAGAGGTGAGTGATAGTACACTAACATAACTTATCTTTAAACAACATAAGCACAACAAGAATACTCTCCTATACAAACGTTACAAGACACTAACACACATAGCATCATATCATGTCTACTTATCAAACCATCTTATTATTCTTTTCACAATTCAATATAAGTCATTATAAACACATAGGCAAACTGTTTCTTTTATCATTCTTAAGTGGATATACTTAACTTCTCATAAAGCTAGTATAACTCTTAAGCTTCATTTTAAAACCAATTAGTTCTCTTACATTAAAAAATGATCCAAAGATTCTTTTGAAATGCTTTCAGTTCTTTATTATTCGAGCTTAAGCCGTGAGGCATTCTGTAAGTATTATTCGAGCTTAAGCCGTGAGGCATTGCCGTAAGTATTATTCGAGCTTAAGTCAAAGACATTGCCGTAGTTATTATTCGATTAACACATGTACGTCACCGCACTACATATATATTGTAAAATATCATGCTTTAGGAAGAATCACATACCTTCTCAATGAAAACCACGCCAGTTGAATATGTGTCGCGTAGAGAATCAGCCTATAATAGTCGGACACGCCTATCAACGCTCATACTACTTAATGAAACAGTTCTAAAGAGGGTTCTATATCCTACGGAAAATTGGGCGTCTTCCCTACGGTGAGCTACTCAAGTCTCATCGTGAAAACAATTCTATGTAAATCTGATTTGATTATTCTTCTTTAAACCCTTCTCTTTGTGTTAAGATTCAATTCTATTCGCAATATTCTTCTAAGTATCTAATACTTATTCTTATACTACTACAGTAAGTATTCTCTAATTCAAAAGAGGTTAGGATTAGTTACCTCGGTAAGCCCAATAATATCCTAGATAAAGTCGCGCTGAGCAAGGTTTTGCTCTAAGTTGTATGCTCGAAACCTTAAAAGTTCTTCACAACTTCTACTAAGTACTAAGGGATTTGGGCTAGGGTATTTTGGGCATTATAACAATACAAGAGGCAACTTTTCTACCAAGGGGGTAGGAGGCTTTGGACGAAAAGCTTTAGAGAGAGGGAGGGATTTTCAAGACTTGGAAATTGATTTGTGGATGAAGAACTCTTCATCCAAAGGGTATTTATAGGTCAAGACATGGCCAACCAAGGGCCAAGATTTAGCCAAGTGCTAGGCAAGTGTAAGGTCAAGATTAGGGCAAGTGTCCTTGGCCAACTTGCACACAAAATATCCTACCTAATCCTTGACTTGTGCAAAGGCACAAAAACGTGCACTTCATTGTCAATTCGTCCAAATGGACGATTTCAAGTCCACCAATTGGAGGTGCCAAGTGTCGCCCTCCCGTTGGTCCAAAATGTTTCGTCTCTAAAAATCCGCAAAATTAGAAATGGCATAGCGGAATTTACCTACGAAAGTGTGGAAACGTTTCGTGGGAAAACTTTTCGATTTGTGAGTTGTGCCAAAAAAACGTTTTGTGCCTAAACTTTAAGGCTAGACTTTTATGCGTATTCCCACGTACATACTCCGAAATACGGTATAACATTCTCCCCTCCTTAGAAACATTCGTCCGAATGTTCCTTCAAGACGATTAACGATAAGATTCTTCATAACTTAAACGATTGCAAATGCCACACACGGCCACGTAACAACACTTAGGCATAAACGATAATGAAGATTTACGGTAGGAAAGTGAATTACGGAGGTGTGGGAATAGGTGAGGATACTTCGCCTCATGTCTTCCTCGGCTTCCCAAGTCATCTCCTCTCGAGCTCGTTCGCCACAAGACTTTGACTAAGCCACGTCCTTGGTCGCGACGCTAACTCGACGATCGATTATCGCTATGGGAACCTCCTCATACGATAACCCCTCGGTCACCTGGACATGGTCAATCGGGTTCACTCTAGATGGATCCCGATACATCTCCTCAGCATAGATACGTGAAAAACCGGATGCACTGCCTCCAGATCGGACGACAGATCCAACTCATAGGCAACCTTGCATACCCTGAGGACAATCGAAGCGGCCCGATGTACCTTGGTGAGTTTCCTTCTTCCGAATCTCATCACACCTTCATGGGTGACACCTAGGAAAACCCAATCATGAGCTGCGAACTCCGGATCTGCGACGACGATGATCTGCATCGACTTACATCGACTCGGAGTCGATAGCCGCTCTCGGATAAGCTTCACCTTATCCACTGCGTGCTGCACCAAATCTGGTCCCACTAGCTGCAACTCGCCCACATCGAACCAACCTATAGGCGATCTGCACTTCCTCTCATACAAGGCCTCATAAGGCGCCATCTGAATACTGGAGTGGTAGCTATTATTGTACGCAAACTCAACTAGAGGCAAATGATCCTCGGCTACCCACGAAGTCGATAACACAGCTCGCAGATATCCTCGCAGTCGGATAGTGCGCTCTGCTGTCCGTCTGCGTGGATGGAATGCGATTTCGTGCTCACTGCGTCCTAAACCTCTCTGGAAGGACCTCCGAAGTTAGTAAATCGGGCTCCTCTGCATGCGATATGATCGAAATAGGGACTCCATGCGATCGACGATCTCTCGGATGTAAAGTCCGCATAATCCTCGGTAGAAAAAGTCGTCCGACGGGAAGAAAGTGGGCTGATTTGTCGACCGTCGACGATAACCCATATAGAATCATGTCTCCTCGAGTGCGAGGTAACCACGTGATAAAGTCCATGTTGATTACCTCCCACTTCGGTCGGGATCTCAATCAATGCGTAACAAACCACGGGCCTCGGTGCTCTACCTTCACTGCGACAACACGGGCATGAGCTACGAACTCGCAACGTCCTCTTCAAGCCATCCCACCAATACGGATCTAAGGTCGTGGTACATCTTGGTCGACCGGATGGATGAAACGCTTGTGCATGTGCTTCCCCAGAACTCTGCCAAGTCACGAAACATCTGGAACACACAACTGCCCTCAAACCTTAGCACCCATCGGTGCTACCTCAAACGGACCCTTGCCCTCACGAAGAGCTGTATCACGATATCGAATCAAAGCTGGATCCTCGAACTGTTGCCTCTTCACCTCCTCGACGATGGAAGACTCGGCAACCTCACGAACTCTAACCCCACTGCTATCAGAATCAATCAAACGGACACCAAGACTCGCTAACTGATGCAAATCACGAACCATGTCCCTCCTCTCTAGCTGCACATCTGATAGGCTCCCCATCGACCTACGACTAAGAGCATCTGCCACAACATTGGCCTTCCCCGGGTGGTACATGATATCAACATCGTAATCCTTAAGCAACTCTAACCACCGTCTCTGTCGTAAGTTCAGCTCCCTCTGGCTGAAGATATACTGGAGGCTCTTGTGGTCTGTAAAAATATCCACGTGAACCCCATACAAATAGTGCCTCCAGATCTTCAAAGCGTGAATCACGGCTGCCAACTCCAAATCATGGGTGGGGTAGTTCCTCTCGTGTTTCTTCAGCTGTCGGGATGCATATGCTATAACCCTGCCATGCTGCATCAACACACATCCCAACCCGATGCCTGACGCATCGCAATACACAACATAACCGTCTGGACCCTCTGGAAGAGTAAGAACGGGGGCGGTCGTCAGTCTCTCTTTCAAAGAATCGAAACCACGCTCACATCGATCCATCAAACTTGGCGCCTCGAGTCACCTAGTCAATGGTGCGAAGATAAAGCAAACTTCTCCACGAACGCCGATAATATCTGCAAGGCCCGTAAAATCTGCGAACCTCTGCCGGAGTAGTAGGTCTAGGCCAAGTCTGATCGCCTCGATCTTGGCGTATCCACTCGAATGCCATCGGCCCGACAATATGCCCAGAAACGCCATCAAGTCAACCAAAACTCACATTTGGAAAACTTGGCGTACAATCTGCTGGTCTGGAATCACGGCCAAGATCGCCAAATGCTCGCGTATGCTCCTGCTCTGAGCGAGAATAAACTAAGATATCATCAATGAACACTATCACAAACGTGTCCAAAAATGGTTTGAACACTCGGTTCATCAAATCCATGAATCTGGCGGAGCATTGGTCAACCAAAGACATGACCACTGAACTCATAATGCGTGCACGGTCACGAATGCAGTCCTAGGGACATCCACCTCTCTGACTCGCACCTGATGATAGCCCGACCGTAGATCAATCTTGGAGAAGCATCTCGCACCCTGCAACTGGTCGAACAAATCATCAATCCTGGGAAGGGGGTATCTGTTCTTAATGGTCACCTTGTTCAGCTGCCTGTAATCAACACACATGCGCAGCGTCCCGTCCTTCTTCTTCACGAACAATACCGGCGCTCCCCAGGGAGAAACACTAGGCCTGATGAAGCCCTTCTCCAAAGAAATCTCTAAGGCGATCCTTGACTCTCTCAACTCGGCGGGTGCCGTCGTATGGCGGAATGGAAATAGGCCGAGTGTCTGGCAAAATGTCAATACAAAACTCAATCTCCCTCTCAGGAGGGATACCCGGGAGGTCGTCTGGAAACACGTCTGGGAACTCTCTGACCACTGGAACTGACGGAAAATCTGGTACCGCAGCCTTGATATCAAACACGAACGAGATGGTAGATATACCCGCCTGCACCATCTTCCTAGCCTTGAGGTAGGAAATAAACCTACCCACCGGCGATACCGTGCTCCTCTCACTCAACAACCGGCTCGCAGAAGCTGGAACGTACTACTCTCTCTCTGCGATCTACATTGGCGTTGCAGAAGCTAGCCAATCCATCCCATGATCACGTCAAGTCAATCATCTCCAACTCTATCAAGTCGGCTGAGGTCAGAACGTAAATAGTCACAGACAAGCTCATATACCCGCCGAGCTACCACCGAATCACCCAGCGTAGCTACCTCGAAAGGTCTATGGACTCGTGCTCTATCCTATCCTACTAGCAACAAGGGAGATATATAGGATGAGTAGAACCCGGATCTATCAAGGCATAAACATCAAACCCGAGCGATAAGGTACTGTGGCGACATCGGTGAGGCCTCACGATCTGTCGGTGGACAAAGCATAAATGCGGTTCGAGGACCGCTAGAATCTGGGACCAGCCACGACCTCTGCCGCGACCTGGGTCCGAGTACCTTGCCCTCCAGGCGAGTAGCTGTCGGGGATGAAGAAGACGTGAAAGAACTCGTGGTGACCCTACCATCAGCCTTGCCGCTTGGTGGACAGTTCCTCGCATAGTGACCTGCGGCCTGGCCACGAAACAAACTCGTAGCACCACAACTCCGAAGTGGGATCTGCATCGGCCACCGAGGGGTGGTCCGTCGGCGATTACCTCTGCTCTCTGGGCGTCTCGAAGTCTGAGGCCTGATGCGCTCTCGAATGTCCGGCCGTGGCTTGAGGACGGTGCAGAATGCTCTGGTGTGGTGCAAATCTAGGCTATTTCTTGAGGCCGCCACCACGATAGCCACCAAAAGACCTGCCGTCTGGTCTTAACCTGCTCGCTGTCAACCCGTCGATCTCTACGCTCCTCACATCCAAGAGCATGAGCCTGCATGCGGGTAATGTCCATACCCGGCTGAAGAGAAACACCCGCACATGACTCGGCCATATAATAATCTAGCCCAGTGACGTAACGGTGCACCCTATCCTCCATATCTGCTACCAATGCTGGGACGTATCGAGCCAATGAATCAAACTCGACATTGTACTCCACGGCAAGGTCGTCCTCTGCGCCTCGGCGGTAAAAATCTATCGGCCGCGCCCTCGCCATCTGTGGAGGCAGAAGTGAGTGAGGAAAGCCTCTGAGAACTCATCCCAAATAGCTGGGGACGCGTGCTCTCCCCGGGATAACTCCCATGAATCAAACCAATCGACTGCGGTATCACGCAGCCGATGCGAACCGAAAGTCACAGACTCTGTCTCTGAGGCCTTGATCACCCGCATGATCCTCTGTAGCTGACGGATGAACTCCTGCGGATCATCCTCCGGCCTCGACCCGTAAAACTCTGGCGGGCTACAACTCAAGAAATCTCGTAGCCTCAAACTATCTGCCCTCGGGTGCACCACGGGTGCGGCCAGGCTGAGCTGGAGGCTGCGCGTCAACCTATCTTCGTGTCGCCTGACTCTAGCCAATAGTGGGCCATCTCCTTGTACCTAACTCCTCCGCCCGGTGTGGGACGGGAGGTGTGGGTCTTGTGGTCTCTTTGGCGGCGGCGTCATAGAACTCGCCGTCTGCGGTATAGACCGGGCACGAGCCTCGTAACTCGGTGTCCGACTGGCATCTCCTCGGCTGCCTTGCCCTTCTGGGCCCGGGTTGCCTTACGTGGAGGCATAACTGTTACAGAAATGGAATACGTTAGAGGGGTCCAACTTTAACACAACTCTAAAGCACGATCTCGAGTAAGAAGAGTGAAACCAATCCTAAATATCCTATAGCCTCACGATTATTGGTGTGGTGCACAACACACCGATAATCAAGAACTACTAGATACGGTGCGTAGACACTTTCCCGAGATTAATCGCTCGATACCACTTTTGTCACGACCCATTCGGGGCGTGGTCGTGCCTGCAAGGGCACCCAAGTAGTCATACATCGAGTAATCAGGAAATATAAAACAAGACATGAGCAGTTTATAAAATAAGACCACGCTTTATGTGAGAAAACATCGCCTTTCGGCATATATATATAAACATGGTTTAGCAGTTACATCCGATACTGTACAACATGACTACAGACCTCTAAGGAAATATACAACTATGGCGGGATAGGGCCCCGCCATACCCTGACTGTACAAAACTATCTACAACAGGGAGATCATACCCAAAAGTAGAGCCTCCGGAAAGGATGGAGCTCCTGACACCAACGTAGAGATCCTAAGAATGTGGATCTAGCACCTGCTTGCCCTTACCTGCGGCATGAACGCAGCCCCCCGAAGGAGGTCAGTACAACAGGTACTAAGTATATGAAACTGTAAAATACTTAAATGAAAACATATCATTTTAAAATCAGTTTTACAAGTATGTATGAAACAACCAAGGGGACCGCACATAGTGCCACATCATAAACAAGAGCAACAATAGGTAAACTGTAACAGGTCTTTTCTAGGCTGCGAATGATCGAGCGGGGCCAATTGCGTAGTATCACCATGCAAGCCTAATCACGGACTCTCGTAGTCGCATAGGCCACTCACATAGGCCCGCGTAGAGTACATAACCCGCGTCGGTAGCTACTCCTCGGCGTCGCCCCGGACTCGTAGTCGCGTGGCCACATAGACGCGTGTATAACCCCGCATCACTAACACGGAACTCCGTAGCTCGCATTGGTCCCTTGGACCGCGTGAGGTATTCTCGAATCATGGTCCTGCATCGCTGAGTCTACCCGCGTGGAGCGACAACCCCGGTAAAATGTCAAGAGGTGAGTGATAGTACACTAACATAACAGCTTATCTTTAAACAACATAAGCACAACAAGAATACTCTCCTATACAAACGTTACAAGACACTAACACACATAGCATCATATCATGTCTACTTATCAAACCATCTTATTATTCTTTTCACAATTCAATATAAGTCTGTTATAAACACATAGGCAAACTGTTTCTTTTATCATTCTTAAGTGGATATACTTAACTTCCCATAAAGCTAGTATAACTCTTAAGCTTCTGTTTTAAAAACCAATTAGTTCTCTTCTGTTAAAAAATGATCCAGTATTCTTTTGAAATGCTTTCAGTTCTTTATTATTCAGGCTTAAGCCGTGAGGCATTGCCGTAAGTATTATTCAGGCTTAAGCCGTGAGGCATTGCCGTAAGTATTATTCAGGCTTAAGTCAAAGACATTGCCGTAGTTATTATTCGATTAACACGTATGCGTCTACCGTACTACATATATATTGTAAAATATCATGCTTTAGGAAGAATCACATACCTTCCGTGAAAACCACGCCAGTTGAATATGTCGCGTAGAGAATCACCTATAATAGTCGAACACGTCTATCAACGTTGAACTACTTAAATGTGATTCTAAACAGAGGGTTCTATATCCTACGGAAAATTGGGCGTACTTCCCTGCGGTGAGCTACTCAAGTCTCTTTGTGAAAACATTCTATGTAAATCTGATTTGATTATTCTTCTTTTAAACCCTTCTGCGTGTTACAGTTCAATTCTATTCTGCAATAGTCTTCTAAGTATCTAATACTTATTCTTATACTACTACAGTAAGTATTCTCTAATTCAAAAGAGGGTTAGGATTAGTTACCTCGGTAAGCCCAATAATATCCTAGATAAAGTCGCTGAGCAAGGTTTTGCTCTAAGTTGTATGCTCGAGAAACCTTAGAAGTTCTTCACAACTTCTACTAAGTACTAAGGGATTTGGGCTAGGGTATTTTGGGCATTATAACAATACAAGAAGGCAACTTTTCTACCAGGGGGTAGGAGGCTTTGGACGAAGCTTTAGAGAGAGGAGGGATTTTTCAAGACTTGGAAATTGATTTGTGGATGAAGAACTCTTCATCCAAAGGGGGGTATTTATAGGTCAAGACATGGCCAACCAAGGGCCAAGATTTAGCCAAGTGCTAGGCAAGTGTAAGGTCAAGATTAGGGCAAGTGTCCTTGGCCAACTTGCACACGAAATATCCTACCTAATCCTTGACTTGTGCAAAGGCACAAAAAACGTGCACTTCATTGTCCAATTCGTCCAAATGGACGATTTCAAGTCCACCAATTGGAGGGTGCCAAGTGTCGCCCTCCCGTTGGTCCAAAATGTTTCGTCTCTCGGAAAAATCCGCAAAAATTAGAAATGGCATAGCCGGAATTTACCCTACGAAAGTTGTGGAAACGTTTCGTCGGAAAACTATTCGATTTGTGAGTTGTGCCCAAAAAAAACGTTTTGTGCCTAAACTTTAAGGCTAGACTTTTGTACGTATTCCCTTACGTACATACTCTGGAAATACGGGGTATAACAAGTACACAATACATAACCAGTCATATCAAGTCAGGGACGCATGCCCTCAAAGTCATTACTCAAATATAATCATGGGTCTCACGCCCAAAATATCAATCATGCCCGTGGAATCCTTCCTCACTACCGGCAGTCCATGATATAATACAACATCAGTAAGCACACTGAACCTTGCAATCATGAGAGTAATGCAATCCTTTTTATCTTTTAAGTTAAGTCTTTAACAATGAGAATTACTGTTCCACTTTAAATCATACACACACTGCACCCTTTCATTAATGAAATCACTACCGTTTCAAAACATGAAGGTTGTGCCAGTGTCAGGGTCAACCACCCTCTGTGTTATAATGCAACCTATCATAGGACTATTTCACCCGCAAGGGACTATTTCACCCGCTTAGGTCATGAGGACCCATGATGAGTCATCGGTACGATACTCGCATCACGGATAGCTAATCCATGGCTTATATATATCCGAATTTAACCCGCCTGAGTCAAATCCCGACCCGCCGTGAGTGTGTACCACTCGCTGTGAGAGCTAACCCATGGTATCCTTGAAACAAGTTGTCGGCCCTTTATGGAGGTACGCGGAGATGTGGAGATATGACACTTGCACGAATGTCTATATGAACAACCCATATGCAAGCAAACCAAGGAAAAACCATGCCTTTAGACAAATCAAGACAATTACCATGCCTTTCTTTTTGTCATAAACCAAGACAATACCATGCCTTCTTTTTACATTACCATGTATTCTTTTTTTACATAAACCAAGACAATTACCATGCCTTCTTTTTACATAAACCAAGAGAAATACTTATTCACGCAAGCCAAAGTACTTATCAAGGCACACATAGAATAATTCTCATTTAAACAAGCCAAAGTACTATCAAGGCACAAATGGAAAAATTCTCATTTAAACAAGCCAAAGTACTACGTACGTACATTCTTTTCAAAAGACTCCTTTTTATGTAAAACCCCAAGATACTAACACCCGTAGTATCAAGACATGTCTATTTTTCAAAGTAAGTTACTACACTTTTAGAAAACTCATTTCAAAGCTTGAAACCAAGTAACTTCAAATTTTCACAATCTAGGCAATTTATGCCCATTAATCAAAATAGACAACTTTCTTAACCTTCCATAAATCCGTTATAACCAACTTCCCATAAAGCCGTTATAACCCTTTATGATTTTAGACATATTCATTCCTTTTATAACCAAGAGACTCATACTTTTAAAATCAAGTATCACATACTTACAAATCAAGTTTCTTAACTTTCAAAATACTTCAAGTCTCTTAATATTTAGAAATCAAGTTTCTTCTACTTTTAAATCTCAAGTAACTCATACCTTTAAAACAAGTTACTTCTCTTTAAATCATGTCATTTCTCCTCTTTTAAATCAATTAAGTAAATCGCTCTTTTTACTCCCCTAAAGTCATTATAACAACCTTTAGGTTTTGGAACTAAGGCACTAGCCAAAAGATTTGGAAACCACTTCCTTTTCAAGACTCTATGTACTTTAAGTAAAATACTTTCACTTTTGAAAATCCAAACTTCACTAAGGAAATGGATTATAACCACTTACAATTTAAACATCAAAGTACAATCAAGGAAGTATATAGAACAAATTCTATATTAGGCAATCCAAGTACAACCAATGAATGGATCATTTAAGGAGTAGGACATATTTTCTTTATCTTAATGAATCATGCTAGAAGAGGAGATAGTTCACATACATTTTCGGCTTAATCCGCAAGCTAAGTCGAATACGCCGCACGTAGAATTGTCAACCTATAATGGTCACAATATGACTATCAATTTCTAGTTTCTAACGTAGAATAATACTAAGTATACGGTCTCTTATTCTACGAAAAATCGGGCAACACTTCCTTTGTTTCTACATACTTTGCCACATTTTTCAAGGCTGAATTCAATAACCAAACATGCCACATTTAAGGCTCAACATACCAACCAATCAAAGGGGATTACACGCCTTACAATACGTGTAAAAATCCGCCCCACAATTCATACCAAGTAGTTTAATACTCACAAGCCATTCTCGGCCAACATATACAACAACACAAGTCCTTTCCAATTCTTTTTCAATCCAAGTTCTTAGGTCTAACATGTTATATAGTCATAAACAACTTAACAACTAATATTCCTTCTTTATATAACATGTGACAACTTAAACTATTAATCAACTTGAATTGTAATCTTAAGGCTAAACATGCTAGTTTTCGGATTAGGGTTCCAATAGTCAATACACTTATCAAACTTCATACTAAATACCTCATGCTTGCTAATATCCATAACTATAATGATAAGTAAACTTTAATTGCTAAAACGATAAGATTTATACCTTTACAAGCCCTTAAAATTTCCAAGATTCAAAGTCGCTCCTTAGCAATTCTTAGCTTCTTTCCTTTACGCTCCAATCCGCTATTTGAAGCCCTTAGAATTTCACAGCCAACTTCTCTTCCATTTCCAATCCAAAACTAGGAAAACGACTTAGGTTTTCGCCTTGCGACTAACGTGAAAACGTCGTTTTTCCGAAATCTTTCTATTGAGATATCCTTACCATACCCTTAGGGAACTTGGGTTAAAGTCTTGTGAATAAAGAACCACAAACTCAAAATTTTTTTGTGTGGGAAAATGACATTGCCGAGAGCTCACTTGCAAGAACAATGATGTATGAAATAATTCTAAGTGTTGAAGAGCTAGTCTTGCACTAGTGTGGTATATATAACACAATGAAGGGTCAAGATTATAACAAATGTGTGGCTTGGATGAAGTACACTTGGATAACTACACAAGTGGCAAGTTGACTTGGTCAATATTATCAAGCTAGCAAGACTTATTCATCTTCAATGGTCAATGACCATTTTACCCTTGTAATTTTCGTCCAAGACCATGTGGAGGAGGTGCCACGTGTCTCCCTCTCATTCATCCATAAAATTCCGTAACCCTCGTGGGCCCCGCAAAACGTAAAATTCCTCGTGTGGGCCCCACGTGACTAAATCCGTAAAAAAATAAATTTCCATAATGTTAATAAGTTCCATACTCTTCAAATAATGCATTTTGAGAATCCAATTCTCAACAACGAACATTTTTCCTTTCCGACGTTCGGAAGATTTTCCGTCGGAAAAACAATCCTTCCTTTCGTACCAATTTCCAAGTCTTGATTCCTTACGTACATTCTCTTATACATGTCCTGGACTTACAGGGTGTAACAGAAGCTATCTCCCGTATACGGGGAGAGATAATGTAAGCTTGGGACATGGAATATTGGAGAATCTTAGAATATTAGTTAATCGTTGAGCCCTTACATATACAAGGCCTTCTTGAGTAAGATATTTTATGTTTGATCTTGGTAAAAGTACATAGTATATGTGAAGTATATTAGTTGTGATGATTCTTTGGGTTGAGTATAATCCACTTGTGATTGTTGTTGATGCTGTTGAGCCGATTGAAAATGGTATTACCGATTTTAAGGGAACTGCAATGTGCTAAGGACTATCAGAGGTGGTACAAGGACTATCAATGCAGGAATGTTTTTTTCTTTCGTTTAATGACGAGTATAAGGAAAGATTACGACAAGAATGATAAAGGTGAATGGAATTATAGTTATACAGGTTTCGCAAGGGTATGATTACTCCAGAACAGTGTAAGGACCAATGGTAGCGCAGGGACAGTAAGAACACTTCGGCCAAAGGTGATGAACCTCTAATGTTCAGGAAGATAGTATGAGAAATACTTGAGATAAGAGACGCTCAAGGCAACTTAAAATGGAAATTTAAAGGTAAGACGAATGGGAACTCGGTCGATGAGAGACCTAAAATTGATAAGACAAGAAAGTTTGACAAACCATTGGATCATGTAACACCGTGAATTGGATCTAAACATATGAAGCATCGGTTCCACAACATATGCAGTTATACCTTTCAAAAAGTGTGTAAACGGAAGTAACAATGATTAAAGCTCGAGATTAGCACCTAAACAGTTGAAAAGAGGCCAATGGCGCCTATGGATAAGTATAAGGTAGACATTAAAAATATATGTCAAGAGATAATGACATTATAAAACAGATAAATTGTCAGGCGAACACAAATGTCTATGAGTATTTTTGACCTGACCATAAGTTCGACGAGATAGGTAAAGTAATGGGTTTATAGCTTAACGAGATCAAGGAAATCCTTTCCTAAAATGCTATTGACAGAAGAGTTAGCCATAAGGCAAGTGGAAGAATTTGAAGTGAAGTATATTGACCATGTTTGGAGATGGTAGATCAACATCATGTAATGCAATTCTTCAGAGTCTTCTACGTATTGGATAAAAGAATAAGTTATCAATTCATCTCTTAAGGGGTAGTAACGCCAATGATTGGAATCAGGAGTAATGTTTGAGATTACGTATGTATATCAGAATATTTTGGGAATTATGAAAAGTACGACAAGTAAGAATAGGGGTGAACAAGTGTCAAAAGAATTGAAGTTGTTTATAATTATGAGTAGTGAGAAGATATTAAAAAAAAAGATTAATTTCAGACCATGAATGAGAGTTAATTGTGATGATACACACACTTTAGATTTAATGACATTGTCCATAAAGTGTTCATGATTGAGATACTACAAATATAAGAATTTCCAGCACACCAGTTAGTAACAAAGCAAAGTTGACAACAGAGATCTCAACTTGGAAGTAGGAAGTGATTAATATGGACTTCATTCAGCTTACCGTACTCGTGAGTATGGTATTGTGATACCAATTTTGACCCGTTTTTCGTATATTTGTTGCAATTTTATGTGTTTTAAGACACCGCATTTTAATCATCATTTTTTGCATTTTTCGCATAATATTCTATGTTTATTTCTTCACAAAAATGGCATTGCATATTTTTATTTTAATTTAAGCATTATGTTTTGTTAATATTATATTTCTATTATTATTACACCATCGTTTATTATTACTATGTTTGCATCTCTTTAAATAATTAATTAGAACTGCGTTTTTACTTTTAATCAGGCATTAAACATTTCTCAAATATTGCATTTTAGTAGTATTGCGTCGG
This sequence comes from Przewalskia tangutica, assembly GCA_029844215.1. Classification (NCBI taxonomy): domain Eukaryota; kingdom Viridiplantae; phylum Streptophyta; class Magnoliopsida; order Solanales; family Solanaceae; genus Przewalskia; species Przewalskia tangutica. Next base: position 125,251,014 of record CM056719.1, read on the forward strand.
CATTTGCATTTTAATAATTTTGTATCTCTTTAAATAATTTTTCTTTTAAATAATTAACTCGCCTTGCATTTTGTCAAACCAGTCCAGTCCAAGACACGATTTGAATCAGTCCAATCCAACATCATTTTTTTAATTTCATCCAAACAATACCACACTTTTATTTTCCCACCTAAAATCAAAACCCACTTTTATTCCCCCCCCCCAATACCAAACCCTAAACCTACCCTATATATTAAACATTACCCCCCCCCCCCTTTATTAAAAGAAGGGGGGCAGCCATTCATTATCAGGGCAGCCGCACAAAAACAAAAGCCCTCACCCTCTCTCCCTCACAATTCCCGTCACCGCCGCCGCCCTTCGCCGGAGCTCCAAGCTCTGGCGAACCCGTCTTTAAACCAGCCCACCCCACTCTCTCACACCTCTCCGCGAACCCCCTTCGAACACCACACCATAAAACCATCTCCCGTCGCCGCTAAACTCCGGCGAACTCCATTCCCACCATCTTTCGTCGAACCAACACCTCACCATCACTCACTGCTCCCGTCGAAGACCCTCAACCCACTGTCTGCCATCATCGCCGGAGTTCAGAGCTCCGGCGAACCTCACCGCTGTTCCCATCAACCCACTGTCCTCCATCACCGGTGTAACCCCCATCACCCACACCTTTGAACCATTGCTTTCCTATACCCCGTCGCCGATAAACCCACCACTGTGGTGGCGTTGCTCCGACGACCTCGTCGTAGAAGTGACGTCGTCGTCCCCACACTACTGTTTGTTTTCGGTTTTGTTGTTATTATGTTGTTGTGTTGTTGGACTGATTTGTTTAACTGTTTTCTGATTTTCTAATTTTTATTGCGTCTGGCCGGAATAAAAAAATTCGGCGACCTTGGTTTTGCATCATTTTTGGGTTCGCTGGTTTATTGTTGTTTGTTGGACTGATTGTGTACTGTTATCTGTTGTTGGCGGACTATTTTGATTTTTTGTTTGGATAACACGCCGGAGTAAAACTCCGGCGAAGCTTTGAAATTTCCGGCGATGTTGATCACTGTTCTGTCATTTTTGGGCTCTGTTCGTCTCTGTTTTGGTTATCTGTTGGACAGATTTTCGGCCATTTGTTACTACTGATTTTTGGCGATTCTGTCCTTTTTATTATTTTGTTAAATTGATTTAGAACAGATACTACACTGTTGGTATTAAACTGATTTTGAACATGATACTACACTTTGGCCGATGAAAAAGTTATCCGTCGATTTTTGAGGCCTCCACAGTTGCAAAGACGGAAAATAAAATAAATGAAGCTTTCTGGGCAAGGATGATTTCTTCCACTTACACCGGATAACCAACATGCTACCGGGCGAGTTCTCGCAGCCGCACTTGTTTAGGCTGTCCCACTTTATATTTTTTATATCTGAGCCCTCCGTGTTTAAAACTATTACTGTTTTGGCGCGGATATGAAGGTTTTATTTATTTTATTGCTTTTAACAATATTGGTCGATGAAGGAATTCCCGTCTGATTTCCAAGGCCTCCTCTGTGCAAAAGACAAATTTATTTATTTTGGCTTTACTTATTAATTCCTGTCATTGCTTTAAAATTATTTATTCTAGTACTAACACTTTTACTAAGTGTTTATGCAGGTACCCGGAGATCATCTTGCGCAGAAGGCCTAAAATGGCTAAAAGATGTCCTGGAGTTTTATTTTTTATGTCGCATTTAATTTTAGTTTTATTATTCTGTATTGCACTTTATTTTAATTATAAATGCTTAGAATAGGTAGAATAAAAAGGCAATAAATAATTAACCTAGGTTTGAACGAATAACCGCAAGTTAGCGGATCTTAAAGGATGCCTAACCCCTTCCCTTTAGGATAATAAAGAACCCTGATCCAGAATCTCACTAATTTTGCAGACCATTAAATGGAGGTCAACTGCAGTATTTTTATTGCAATAAACCAAATGTCCTAATTCACTTAAATAATTAGGTGGCGACTCCTTAAAAACATCATTAATTGATCCATCCAGGGGAACCGCGCCAAAGAGCAACGTTGCGGATACCGTTCAGACCCCCGAGGTCAAAAACGGGCGCGACAATGACTACATTTTTGTTATTGTCGATAGGCTGACGAAATCAGCCCATTTTCTTCCAGTCAGGACTACTTACTCAGATGGGTACTATGCTAGGTTATACATCATGGAGATAGAGAGATTGCATGGGGTTCCCACATTTATTATATCGGACAGAGGATCTCAGTTTACAGCTAACTTTTGGAGATCGTTCCAGAAGGGATTGGGGACACAAGTGAGTCTCAACACAGTATTTTATCCTCAGACTGATGGGCAGGCAGAGCATACTATTCAGACACTAGAGGATATGTTGAGAGACTGTACTATTGACTTTAGAGGTAGCTGGGATGATCATTTACCACTTGTTGAGTTTGCTTATAACAATAGCTACCATTCTAGTATTCAGATGGCCCCATACGAGGCCTTATATGGGAGGAAGTTCAGTTCACCTATTGGTTGGTTTGATGTGGGCGAGACTGAGTTACTTGGACCGAACATGATTCAGCAAGATGTGGATAAGGTGAAGCTTATCCATGTGATATTATTAGCACCCCAGAGTCGACAGAAGTGGTATGAAGATAATCGACGTCGACACATAGAGTTTCAGCTTGATGATTGGGTATTCTTGAAGGTATCACCCATGAAGGGTATGATGAGGTTCGGTAAGAAAGGGAAGCTTAGCCCGAGCTACATTGGGCCTTATCAGGTTATACGTATGATAGGCAAGGTTGCCTATGAGTTGGATTTACCATCTGATTTGGAAGCGGTACATCCGGTTTTTCATGTATCGATGATACATAAGTGTATTGGTGATCCTTCTAGGGTATTCCCTACAGATGATGTTTAGGTGACAGAGGAGTAGACTTATGAGGAGAGTCCTATAGCTATACTTGATCATCAATTGAGAATGTTACGCACTAAGTACGTGTCTTCCATCAAGGTGTTGTGGCGAAACAATAATAGGGAAGAGATAACGTGAGAAGCAGAAAATGAGAGGAAGAACAAGTATCCCCACTTGTTCCCTACGCCTACAGGTAATTCGATTCTTTATTTGGCTACATTAATTGGTGAATAATACAAGTGTTATATTGTGGCCATGTGAGGCATCTTTGGGTTTGCTGAGTATTGTTGGAACTTGTAGAAGAAGAAGAGATTAAGTGATAAAAATGCATGCTGTGAATTTCAGGCACAACACCGTGGTGCCAAAACGAGACATGATCTTTGAAACTTGAGAGTGCGAGAATTCGAGCCACGGTGCCAAGAACGTGCCAGTCTTGACACTAACAAGTATAAGTTAATAGTTATAGTTAAAGGAGACTATGTCGAAATTTATATAGCTTGAGACCTATTATGAACATTCGGGGATGAATGTTTCTATGGGGGGAAGACTGTTACACCCCGTAATTCCACGACATATAAGTGAGAACGTGAATCAGAAAATAAGATTTGAATATTGGAAGAAAAGTATATTTACATTTTCTATATGAAATAATTTTGGATGCAACAAATGTGACGATGAGAATTAATACTTGTAGTTGAATTCTTTCCAATGGAGTTATGGACATAGTGTTGAATTATTAAGTCTTGGCATTGAGAATATAAGGCCATCGAAAATTTGCAAGATTTGGCTAAGTGTGGGAGATATTTTTGTGAAGGAAAAGACAAGTGGGGTTCATGGGTCCCCCCTCCACTTGTGCTATATACACTTATTATATACAAGCTTTGCAAGATTTCATTGCCATATGTTTTTCATAAATATCTTCTCCCTCAACCTCTTTTATCTCTTTCTTAACCCTCAAGTTTTCGAAAACCATGGTAAAGTGAAGATCAACACTAACTTATTTTCCAAGATTAAGCTCCTTAACTAAGTTTTAAGCCAAGTTAAATACTCCAAGGCAGTGGTCACGGTTTGGACCGATTATGTCCAAGAAAAACCCTAAGCTTGAGATGAACTTTTTGGAAGATAAACAAGAAAGTAAGATGGTTACAAGCTTGTATAGGATACATGTGTGTTATTTTAACGTGAATAAAATAGTGCAGTGGTGTCGTGTGTTGGGGACTGTTTTGGGCTAAATTTAAGGTAAGAATTTTTCTTCTCTTAATGAATAATGGAAGTTAAATTATGTTGTAGTTAAGGGATGAACTTCAAAAAGTCGAACTTAAGTAATAAACTAATAAAAAGACTGAAACATAAGCTAAATACAAGAAAAGATAAGAAGAGATGTGTCCGCCTTAGTAGCGGTCCTTATATATCGTATTAACAATCGAAATATGGTCGAAAGAAAAAATCTCTATTTGATAGGGTACTCCCCATGAGGTAATTATATGATTTTCCAAGGTAAAAGAGCTCCTGACCAATTAGAAACAAAAATAAATAAAAACATAGTGCCAATAAAAGGAACCCAGGGCCCATACTCTTCTCCAATTTGAGTTTTACTCACATCTGGTTCGGGGGACTATATGTGGAGCAATTCGGCATAAATTGATACCAGGATCGCTCCCACACCTGTAGCGTTCGTGATCGGCCTCCTCAACTGTGTATCGATCGAAGTAGAGGGAGGGAAGCAAATGGAATAATGTCCGACCATAGCCTGTGTTAAGTGAAATGGAGAATAAGAAGTGCATGAGACAGTTTTGGCATGTTAGACGATTTTGGACTGTTTTAGTATATTGGATTCGCTGGTTATTGTTGTTGTTATCGTCACTTATTGCATGTTAAAATAAAGGAATCTTGTTAGTGAAAGTTGATATGGTTTATATAAAAATGTTGAAATATAAATTGGATTTTAATGAGTTATGGAAAGGGCTTTGGTTTTGGTTGTTGGCCGAAACTGCATGAAATTGTGGAACGTTATTGTGATGTTTTAGGGACTGTTTTGTGGAGTTATAATGCTGGAAATTTAGTTACAGTTATGCATGTTTAATGTGGTAATTGATAATGTATGTCCTAAAGGAATAAGGGTATAGAAAGGTGTAGAAAAGCTTCACATTTTACCCTCGTTGTTGTTGAAATATGGACTATTTTTATGGACTGTTTTAATGTAGGTTAAGAGGCCGGATTAACATAAGAAGTAGGTGTGTGAATCACCTTGGTTTTTATTTTGAACTACCCTTAATTGGTACTTGGTAATTGATGTTATTGGTCTTGTTTGAAAGTTGTGGATGTGAGTATATATAGGGGAAGTGCCGCCCTAATTTTTATATAAAAGGAGAGTCATTATGTGGTATAGCGTATACTAGTATTCATGAAGTTGATATACGTGTTATTGTTGTTATAGGTTGAAGTACTAATTGGGACGTATTCTACTTATCGTGTTGGTATAGCCGATAAGGTATGTGGAACTATCCTTTCTTCTTTTGGCATGATTTATATGAAGTAAGTGTACGGCGGACTTACATAGTTCTATTGGTTCTTAATCCTTAATGATACATGACATGATAGTGCCTTGTTTTCTAAATGAAAGTTATTCTATTTTATTTCATTGAGAATCAAAAATGATTTTATCGCGTCCCAGAAAGGGCCTGGCAGTATATGATTTTATTGAGAGTCAAATGATGATTTAAATTGCACAAGGTTGCTCATGATAGATATTCGTACAAAGTGTTATTATTCCACTTCACTGAGTCCCATAATGGACCGGGTATGTTCGTGCGCAGATTTATTGCACTGATTCACTGAGTCCCTCACTAGAGGGTCGGGTACGTTATATGTATATGATTGCATGGACATGCAATCCATGATGCGAGTATATATACTCATGACAGTATATGATTTCATGGACATGTATCCATGATATGGGTATAGATATCCATGAACACTGAGACCCTCACTAGGGGGTCGGGTACGGTATGTATATGATTCCATGGACATGTATCAATGATGTGGGTATAGATACCCATGACAGTATATGAATATTTTTACACCCCGTAATTCCAGGATATGTTTACGTAAGGAATCAGGACTTAAAATTTTGAACGAAAGAAAGAGTTGTTAATTCTAAGGGAAAAATCTTCCGAACCTCGGGAAGGAAAATGTATGTTGGTAATAATTGGGTTCTCAGAATTGTTATTTGAGACTGATGGAATTTATCGGAACTATGGAATTTTATTTTTAGATTTGGACACGTAGGGCCCACCCGAGAAATCTTACGTTTTGTGGGGCCCACAAGGTTTCCGATATTTTGACCAATTATGGAAATTTCGGGAAACGAAATTTTATGGACTAATGGAAGGGCGACACGTGTCACCCCCCCCCCACCTCACATGGGCTTGATCGAAATTGACCAAGATTAAGTGGTCTTGTGACCAAGGTTAAGTAGCCTAAATGTGGATGATCAAGCTTGAGAAAATTGACCAAGTCAACTAAGTCAAGTTGACACTAGATATTTAATCCTCTTCATCCAAACCCCACAAGTGTTTTAATCTTGACCCTCCATTGTGTTATATATTCATCCTAGTAGCAAGACAAGTCTCCAAACTTAGAAAAATTTCAAGACCTTGTTCTTGCATATTGAGGCTCTCGGGTTTGCTCACCTTAGAACAAAATTTTTTTTTTTTTGTGGTTCATATTTCACAATACTTAAACCCAAGGTTCCTAGAGGTATTTTAAGGTTATCTCAATAGAAAGATCCCGGAAAATCTACGTTTTCACGTTAGTCGCAAGATGAAAACCTAAGTTGTTTTCATAGTTTTGATTGAAAATGGAAGGGAAGTTGTTTATGAACTTCTAAGTGCTTCAAATAGCGGATTGGAGCGAGAAGGAAAGGAGCTAAGTTGCTAAAGAGCGACTTTGAATCTTGGAGCTATATAAGGGCTTATCAAGGTAACAATCTTGTCATTTTAATGATTGAAGATTACTTATTGTTGTAGTTATGGATATAAACAAGCATGAGATATATATATAATTAAGATTGATAAGTGTTATGGATATTGGAACCACTAATCCGAAACTATCATGTTTAGCCCTTGAAATTGTAATTCAATTTGGTTATTAGTTTAGTCGTCACATGTTATATAAAGAAGGAATTATATTTGTTAAAGTTGTTTACGACTATATAACATGTTAGACTTAACAACTTTGATTGAAAAAGAATTGGAAAAGACTTTACATTGTGGTGCATGTTAGCCGAGAATGGCATTGACTATTAAACTACTTGGTATTAATTGTGGGGCAGAATTTACACGTATTGTAACGCGTGTAATCCCCTTTGATTGGTTGATGTGTTGAGCCTTAAATGTGGCATATTGGTTATTGATTTCGGGCCTTGAAAAGGTGGAAAAGTACGTAGAAACAAAGGAATTGCTGCCCAATTTTCCGTAGAATAAGAGACATTATATTTAGTATCATTCTACGTTAGAAACTAGAAGTTGATAGTCGTGGTGTGGTCATTATAGGTTGACAATTCTACGTGCGGCGTATTCGACTTAGCGTGTGGATTAAGCCGAAAAGTTATGTGAACCATCTCCTCTTCTTCTAGCATGATTCCTTATGGTAAAGTAAGTAAATCCTACTCCTTAAATGATCTACTCCTTGATTGTACTTGGATTGCCTAATATAGAAATTGTTCTATATACTTCCTTGATTGTACTTGGATGTCCTAATATAGAAGTTGTTCTATATACTTCCTTGATTGTACTTTGGATGTTTAAATTGGAAGTTGTTATAATCCATTCCCTTGATAAAATTTGGATTTTCAAAAGTGAAAGTGTTTTACTTGAAGTACTTAGAGTCTTAAAAAGGAAGTGATTTCTAATCTCTTGGATAGTGCCTTAGTTCCAAAACCTAAAGGTTGTTATAATAACTTTATGGGAAGTTAGTTATAACGGCTTTAGGGGAGTTAAAGGAGTGATTTACTTAATTGATTTAAAAGAGGAGAAATGACATGATTTAAAGAGAAGTAACTTGTTTTAAAGGTGTGAGTTACTTGAGATTTAAAAGTAGAAGCTACTTGATTTCAAAACCTTGAATTAAAGTTTTAAAAGTGTAGTTTGATTTGAAAAATAGAAGTGGCTTGATACTACGAGTGTTAGTGTATTAGGGGTCATAAATGCATTTGGCTTCATTATAGTACATAAAAGAAGTGACTAGAGTGTAAAAAGTGTAAGCCACTTAATTTGAAGAATATGTAACTTGATGTTGCAAGGCTAGGGCCTTGGGATTTTATGAAAAAGGTAAAGAACGTGCGGCGGACGTACGTAGTACTTTGACTTGCTTAAATGAGAATTATTCTATTTGTGCCTTGATATTACTTTGGCTTGTTTAAATGAGAATTATTCTATTTTGTGCCTTGATAGTACTTTGTCTGCTTAAATGAGATTTTTTCTATTTATGCCTTGATAGTACTTTGGCTTGCCTAAATGAGAATTACTCTTAGTTTGTTAAAAAGGAAAGGCATGGTAATTGTCTTGATTTGTGTAAAAAGGAAAGACATGGTATTGTCTTGGTTTGTGTAAAAAGGAAAGACATGGTATTGTCTTGGTTTGTGTAAAAAGGAAAGGCATGGTATTGTCTTGGTTTGCTAAAATGATGGTTTATTCATTTTATAAATAAAGGTCAAGAATGGTTTGCTTGCATATGGGTTGCTCATATAGATATTCGTGCAAATGTCGTATTTCCACATCTCCGCGTCCCTCTGTAAAGGGCCGACAACTTGGTTCAAGAGATATCATGGAGTAGCTCCCATGGTGTGAGTGGTACACACTCACGACGGGTCGGATAGACTCGGGCGGGTTAAATTCCCGAGATATAAGCCATGGATTAGCTATCCGTGATGCGAGTATCGTGTACCGTTGACTCATTGCGGGTCCACATGACCTATGCGGGTGAAATAGTCCCTTCCGGGTGAAATAGTCCTATGATAGGTTGCATAATAATACAGAGAGTGGTTGACCCTGGCACTGGCACAGCCTTCATGTTTTGAAATGGTAGTGATTTCATTAATGAAAGGGTGCAGTGTGTTCATGACTTAAATGGAACAGTTAATCTCATTGTTAAAAGCATAACTTAAAAGGTAAAAATGATTGCATTGCTCTCATGTTTGCAAGGTTCAGTGTGTTGTTGTTTTGAGTTATCATACTTGCTTCCTGTTATATGTGGACTGTGTGATCTCTTTTTATGCTTATTGCCATATACTTGGTACATTCTTCGGACCGCTTTCTCGAAATTTGCGTTAAATGTCGCGAGTTTAGGTGCAGCGATTCGGTGATCTGCAAGTGTAGGACCCTTGCTCGGAGTTTTTGGATAGTTCCATTTGTTCAGGAGCTTATCATTTTGGTATAGATCCTTCATTACAGACGTTGTACAGTTATGGGTACGGCGGGGCCTTGTCCCGTCATAGTTCAGTAAAACTCTTAGAGGTCTGTATTCATATGTGGGATTGGACTCGTGTACAGTGTAGTACTTTTTGATTATGTATATTATATGGCAGCCTTGTCAGCTCTGCCCTTGCATGTTCGTTGGTTTTAAAAAAAATGAAAATGAGGTGTTATTTAGTTCCGCGGTTTACTTGTGTCATTTAGGTAGGAGGGTGCCCAGGTAGGGCACCAGTCACGGGCCCGGGGTTCGGGTCATGACCAATATATGTACAGACATTCGTGATCTTGATATGACTCTCACTTTTTAAAAAAGGCACAGTTGACTCTCTATTTTTAAAAGGTACAGTTGACTCTCTATTTGTATAAGGTACAATTGACTCTTATTTTTTTTTTATGGCATGGGTGGATCTGGTATTTTGATTATCATACTTGTCCCATGTCATTTTTTGGCCAGTCATGATCTTATTTACTGTACGTTATGTTTACGTACTTGGTATATTGTTGTACTGACCCCCTTCTCCGGGGGCTGCGTTCTTGCCCGCAGGTATAGGTACTCATTTTGGTGATCCGCGAGCTTAGGATCTGTTCTAAGCTTTTTAGGATAGCTCTATTGTTCCGGGGTTTGTCATTTTGGTGCAGATCTGCTATTACAGGCTTATGTATATTCAGGGGTACGACGGGGCCTTGTCCCGTCATAGTTCAATGTCTTACTCTTAGAGGTTTGTAGTCATGTATGGGTTGGACATGTACAGTTGTAGTTCATTTAGGCTATTGTGTATATAATGGCAGCTTTGCCGGCTTGCCTATGATGTTATATGACAGTACAGGGGACAGGATCCCTTTGTTATGAAATTATGAGTTTTTCTTAAGCTTCTGCTGGTTATATGTGATGTATGGGTATAAGGGTGCCCAGGTAGGGAACTAGTCGCGGCCCGACGGTTCGGGTCGTGACAAAAGTGGTATCAAAGAAGTTCGTCCTCGGAATGTCTACATACCGTGTGCAGTAGAGTCTTGGTTATCGGTGTGTTGTGCACCACACCTATAAACAGGAGGATACAGTACATTTAGGATTGGTTTCTATTCTTTCATCTCATAGGTCGTGCAATAGAGCTATGTTAGTAGGATAATCCCTCTCTAACGTACTATTGTGTTACAGATATGCCTCCAAGGAAAGCGACAGCTGCCCAGAAGGGGAATATACAGACTTTGTATACAGGTCGGTAAGATTGTTGTATAGTTGGTATGATGATGACGTGCATCTATAAGAACATATTTATCAGGGCCATGTGTGTGTTTCCTGAAGTGATTGTGGGTTATCATGAGTTGGTTATGCGTTAATAATTTCATGGAAGGTATGAAACAGTTTAATGAATCCACATCAAGGCATAATATATATTCTAATTTGGAAAATTTAGGAGGTGATGAGCTGTCTGAGATTGTGATGAACTCTTAAAAGATCATGTTTAATTGACTTAATGGCACACCATGTTGTTAGATTAAGCTATGTTGTATGCTTAAGTGATGTGCACGAATAATATTTGTATGGAGTAAATAGGTTTGTTATGGTTAAGACAACATGATTTTGAGATTATGAGAAGCTATCTCCCGTATACGGGGAGAGATAATGTAAGCTTGGGACATGGAATATTGGAGAATCTTAGAATATTAGTTAATCGTTGAGCCCTTACATATACAAGGCCTTCTTGAGTAAGATATTTTATGTTTGATCTTGGTAAAAGTACATAGTATATGTGAAGTATATTAGTTGTGATGATTCCTTGGGTTGAGTATAAACCACTTGTGATTGTTGTTGATTTTGTTGAGCCGATTGGAAATGGTATTACCAATTTTAAGGGAACTGCAATAAGACCTTATGAATGTGACTTTGATTACAAAGGAAGTACAATATGCTAAGGACTATCAGAAGTGGAATAAGGCAAGGACAAAATTCTTTCAACAGGAAGTGCAAAAATTCAATGGCTAATATATGGAGATATGAATACAAAAGTATTCCACAGCTTGATAATAGAATATTTTATATAAAGGACAAAAAGGGTGATACTCTAAATGATACGTCAGAGACCATGCAAGCTTCTGTGGAATACTACGTTAACTTGCCGAGAACAAAGAGCTTTGAAAGGGATCATGCAACCAGTAATATAGTGAGACAAGGAGCAGTGGTAAGTGAAGAACAGAGAACAATGCTAGAAGGGGAGATTATGAAAGGGAGATAAGCCCTCTTCCTCGCGTAAAGGGCGATATTGCGTATTATTAGGAATTACATGTATCAAGGTTAGTAAGCCAAGGTATGCTATAGATATTGGACTGGTAAATTCCTCGGCTTCGGCTACGTTGTGCAACATGTTACAATTCTACATAACATTTGAATAACAACAGTGTGTTGGGGGTAATTGAGTACGGGGACTATGGAACAGTCGAAGAATAGCTGTCAGAAATATGAAAACAATGAATAAGTAGGAATGGAATGGTATGATCAAGTATCAAGGTAGGAATGTTTTTTTTCTTTCGTTTAATACGAGTAGAAGGAAAGATTACGATAAGAATGATAAAAGTGAATGAAATTATAGTTATACAGGTTTCACAAGGGTATGATTACTCCAGAACAGTGTAAGGACCAATGGTAGCGCATGGACAGTAAGAACACTTCGGCCAAAGGTGACGAACCTCTAATGTTCAGGAAGATAGTTTGAGAAATACTTGAGATAAGAGACGCTCAAAGCAACTTGAAATGGAAATGTAAAGGTAAGAGGAATGGGAACTCGGTCGATGAGAGACCTAAATTGATAAGACAAGAAAGTTTGACAAACCATTGGATCATGTACCACCGTGAATTGGATCTAAACATATGAAGCATCGGTTCCACAACATATGCAATTATACCTTTCAAAAAGTGTGTAAACGGAAGTAACAATGAGTAAAGCTCGAGATTAGCACCTAAACAGTTGAAAAGAGGCCAATGGAGCCTATGGATAAGTATAAGGTAGAAATTAAAAATATATGTCAAGAGATAATAACATTATAAAACAGATAAATTTTAAGGCAAACACAGATGTCTATGAGCATTTTTTAACTGACCATAAGTTCGACGAGATAGGTAAAGTAATGGGTTTACAGCTTAACGAGATCAAGGAAATCCTTTCCTAAAACGCTATTGACAGAAGAGTTAGCCATAAGGCAAGTGGAAGAATTTGAAGCGAAGTATGTTGACCATGTTTGGATATCGTAGATCAACATCATGTAATGCAATTCTTCAGAGTCTTCTACGTATTGGATAAAGGAATAAGTTATCAATTCATCCCTTAAGGGGTAGTAACGCCAAGGATTGGAATCATGAGTAATATTTGAGACTACGTATGTATATCAGAATATTTTGGGAATTATGAAGAGTACGACAAGTATGAAAAGGGGTGAACAAGTATCAAAAGAATTGAAGTTGTTTATAATTACGAGTAGTGAGAAGATATGAAAAAAAAATTCATTTCAGACCATGAATGAGAGTTAATTGTGATGATACACACAATTTAGATTTAATGACATTGTCCATAAAGTGTTCATGATTGAGATACTACAAATATAAGAATTTCCAGCACACCAGTTAGTAACAAAGCAAAGTTGACAATAGAGATCTCAACTTGGAAGTGGGAAGTGATTAATATGGACTTCGTTACAGGCTTGCCGCGTAATCAGCATAAGTATGACTCCATTTGGGTTATTGTGGATAGGCTGACGAAACCAGCCCATTTTCTTCCAGTCAGGACTACTTACTCAGCTGAGGACTATGCTAGGTTATACATCAGGGAGATAGAGAGACTGCATGGGGTTCCAACATCTATTATATCGGACAGAGGATCTCAGTTTACAGCTAACTTTTGGAGATCGTTTCAGAAGGGATTGGGGACACAGGTGAGTCTCAACACAACATTTCATCCTCAGACTGATAGGCAGGTAGAGCGTATTATTCAGACACTAGAGGATATATTGAGAGCCTGTACTATTAACTTCAGAGGTAGCTGGGATGATCATTTACCACTCGTTGAGTTTGCTTATAACAACAACTACCATTCTAGTATTCAGATGGCCCCATATGAGGCCTTATATGGGAGGAAGTGCAGGTCACCTATTGGTTGGTTTGATATGGGTGAGACTAAGTTACTTGGACCGGACATGATTCAGCAAGATGTGGATAAGGTGAAGCTTATCCAGGAGAGATTATTAGCACCCCAGAGTCGACAGAAGTTGTATGAAGATAATCGACGTCGACACATAGAGTTTCGGCTTGATGATTGGGTATTCTTGAAGGTATCACCCATGAAGGGTGTAATGAGGTTCGGTAAGAAAGGGAAGCTTAGCCCAAGATACATTGGGCCTTATCAGGTTATTCGTAGGATAGGCAAGGTTGCCTATGAGTTAGATTTACCATCTAATTTGGAAGCGCTACATCTGGTTTTTCAAGTATCGATGCTACGTAAGTGTATTGGTGATCCTTCTAGGGTATTCCATACAGATGATGTTCAGGTGACAGAGGAGTTGACTTATGAGGAGAGTCCTATAGCTATACTTGATCGTCAGGTGAGAAGGTTACGCACTAAGTACGTGTCTTCCATCAAGGTGTTGTGGCGAAACAATAATAGGGAAGAGATAACGTGGGAAGCAGAAAATGAAAGGAAGAAGAAATATCCCCACTTGTTCCCTACGCCTATAGGTAATTCGATTCCTTATTTGGCTACATTAATTGGTGAATAATACAAGTGTTATATTGTGACCATGTGAGGAATCTTTGGGTTTGCTGAGTATTGTTGGAACTTGTAGAAGAAGAAGAGATTAAGTGATAAAAATGCTTGCTGTGAATTTGGACACGTGCGCGGTGCCAAACGGGACAGCGGTGCTAAAACTTGAGCTGCGGGAATTAGGGCCGCGGTGCCAAGAAACGATCTTTGCGGTGCTGACACTAACAAGTATAAGTTAATAGGTATAGTTAAAGGAGACTATGCCGATATTTGTATTGCTTGAGACCTATTATGAACATTCGGGGATGAATATTTCTATGGGGGGAAGAATGTTACACCCCGTAATTCCACGACATATAAGTGAGAACATAATTCAGGAAATAAGATTTGAATGTTGGAAGGAAAGTATATTTACATTTTCTATATGGAATAATTTTGGATGCAACAAATGTGACGACGGGAATTAATACTTGTAGTTGAATTCTTTCCAATGGAGTTATGGACATAGTGTTGAATTATTAAGTCTTGGCATTGAGAATATGAGGCCATCGAAAATTTGCATTATTTGGCTAAGTGTGGGAGATATTTTTGTGAAGGGAAAGACAAGTGGACAAGTGGGGTTCATGGGTCCCCCCTCCACTTGTGCTATATACACTTATTATATACAAGAATTGCAAGACTTCATTGCCTTATGTTTTTCATAAATATCTTCTCCCTCAACCTATCTTATCTTTTCCTTAACCATCAAGTTTTCGAAAACCATAGTCAAGTGAAGATCAAGACTAACTTATTTTCCAAGATTAAGCTCCTTAACTAAGTTCTAAGCCAAGTTAAATACTCCAAGGCAGTGGTCACGGTTTGGACCAATTCTGTCCAAGAAAAACCCTAAGCTTGGGATGAACTTTTTGGAAGATAAACAAGAAAGTAAGATGGTTACAAGCTTGTAGAGGATACATGTGTGTTGTTGTTACGTGAAGAAAACAGTGAAGTGGTACTGTGTTTGGGACTGTTTTGGGCTGAAGTTAATGTAAGAGTTCTTCTTCCTCTTAATGAATAATGGAAGTTAAATGATGTTGTAGTTAAGGGATGAACTTGTGTTAAGTGAAATGGAGAATAAGAAATGCATGAGACAGTTTTGGCATGTTAGCCTATTTTGGACTGTTTTAGTATATTGGATTAGTTGGTTATTGTTGTTGTTATCGTCACTTATTGCATGTTAAAATGAAGAAATCTTGTTAGTGAAAGTTGATATGGTTTATATAAAATTGTTGAAATATGAATTTTATTTTAAGGAGCTATGGAAAGGGCTTTGTGTCACGACAGGCCAGGTCATGGCCCAGTGCCTACTACAGGCACCCTTACAGGTATACATCAGAGATAATCAGCGGAACATACATGAAACTTTATAAAATAAATCAACAAGAAATAAACAACAGGTTAGTCGATAAGGCTACCTCCCTGGACACATATACATATACTTAACCAACGCAGTTACATCCTTCTTTTTTTACAAACCGACCCACAAAATATGACTACAGACCTCTAAGAATTACAACTGTGGCGGGACAGGGCCCTGCCATACCCCTGAACGTACATAAATCTACAACATCAGGGAAATCGTACCCAAAAGATAAGCCTCCGGAGTGAATGGAGCTTCTTCCCAAAACTGAACAGAGATCCTAAGAGCAAGGATCACCAACCTGTGTACCTAACACCTGCGGGCATGAACGCGGCCCAGAATTCGATTAACATGTATCGAGTATGGAACAAAAATAAGGTACAGTAACAAATCATAACTGTATAAAAGAATGACAGAGGCAAGTATAAAAATGAAATACCAGATCCTACCGTGCCATTTTAACTCCTGAAATCAATCGTACATTAACCGTTCTTTTCCTTCTTTCAATAAGAATTAACATCATATTCTTACATACATACTTAAGGATTTAATCAAGTTTTTCCACATAACTTACATATCTTATATAACATAATCCGGACCTTTATGGAGGGACTTCTTATTTGGGAGCTTACTTTGATTATCCATACGTGATAACGTAATCCGGCCCATTTGCGGGACACGGTGTACTGATGAATCATGTGGCATAATTCGGCCCGCCTGTGGGGCTCGGTGTACTGTGGAATCATGTAGCATAATCCGGCCCGCCTATGGGGCTCGGTGTACTGTGGAATCATGTAGCATAATTCGGCCCGCCTGTGGGGCTCCGTGTACTGTGGAATCATGTAGCATAATCCGACCCGCCTGTGGGGCTCGGTGTACTGTGGAATCATGTAGCATAATCCGGCCCGCCTGTGGGGCTCGTTGTAAGATGACGTAACCCGACCTATGTGTAGGCTCGAGGTAATATGGCGTAATTCAGCCTATGTGTAGGCTCGGTGTATCTCATAACATAATCCGGCCCATTTGTAGGCTCGGTGTGATTTTCCTTACATAACATTTTTAAACCATCTTTTCACTTCTTCTTAAGTCGTCATAACAACTTCTCATAAAGTTATTATAACAACCTTTCATTTTAGAGAACTTAAGACACTTTTATTCTTGCAACATTAGGGAAACTAAACCCAAAAATACTACGTACGTACATACTTACAAAGAATCATAAAACTCCTTTATTTTTAAAGCTTAAGTCACATACTCTTTTGGAAACCATCTTCTTAACTTTTGAAATAAATTAAGAAGCCAACCTTTTTAAATTTTAGTCATTTCCACTTATAAAATCAAGGCTTATATTCTTAAAACCTCGCAGCATACACTCTTTAAAATCATGTCTCTTATACTTATAAAATCATGTCATCTATACTTTAGAAATCAAGTCCCATAACTTGAAAAATAAAGTTTCATAATCCTTTAAAGAAAATCAAAGTTCATAGTCTTAAAACTTTATAACATACATTCTTTAAAGTCCATTTACTTATACTTATAAAATCATGTCATCTATACTTTAGAAATCAAGTCCCATAACTTGAAAAATAAAGTTTCATAATCCTTTAAAGAAAATCAAAGTTCATAGTCTTAAAACTTCATAACATACATTCTTTAAAGTCCATTTACTTATACTTATAAAATCATGTCATCTATACTTTAGAAATCAAGTCTCATAACTTGAAAAATAAAGTTTCATACACTTCCAAAACCAAGTAGCTTATTCTCTTTAAAATCATATAACTTCCACTTTTAAAATCAATCCCCTTTTCACATATAAATTCAAGTCATTTTCAAACATAAAATCAACTTACTTACTTCAAATAAATCAAGGCACAAAGCTTTAATTCACACTTCATAACTTCCTAACACTCCATACCAACATCCCCCATAAGACTTGGTAAGGACTTAGGATAACTTAGACATACCTTTAACTTAGAATCAACAACGTGAATACTTCTTAACTTCTAAGAGTAGAAGGAATCATGAAATAATATCACATGGCTATTTCATACGTAGGATCATGCCAAAAGAAGGAAGAGGTTCACATACCTCGCGACGATTAGCGACAAGTTGCAAAATGCTCCCAAGTACTTTAACCTTGCTAGCTTTTCCACCCTTCAAGTAGAATACGCTACTCGTAGTACTTCAACCTATATTAATCATAACATGTCTATCAACTCCTAGCTTTTTTAACGTAGAATCATACTAAGTGTAAGGTCTCGTATTCTACAAAAAATTGGGCAGCACTTCCTTTGTTTCTACGTACTTTTCCACCTTTTTCAAGGCCCAAAAATCAATAACCAACATGCCACATTTAAGGCGCAACAATCCTGTTACACCCCGTAGTTCCAGGGTATGTATGTGAGGACGTACGTACGAGAATACGACATTAAAATTGGAAAGGAAGAAAGATGTGATTTTTCGACGGAAAAGTTTCCGGATTTTGTGAAGGAAAAAGGTTCGTTAATGGGAATTGGATTCCCAGATTTGGTATTCTGACTTTTTGGAATATTTAAGAATTATGGAATTTTATTTCTGGAATTGGTCACGTGGGGCCCACGGGGAATTTACGGTTTTGAGGGGCCCACTTTATTTTTGGATTTTTGGCATTACGGATATTTTCGGAAGACGAAATATTTTGGACGAGTAGGGGGCGACACGTGGCACCCCATGTGGCTCATTGGCCTAAAATTAGGGGGACCACATGGCTTGGACGTTTTTGTGGGGGACGTGGCAAGCCACTTGTCCCATTTTTGTGGTAGACATTTGGTTGGAAAATTACCCACACACTTGGACCCAATCTTCACCATACACTTGCCTGGATCTTGACCATTGATTTCTCTATAAATACCCCTTTGTTGCAAGACTTAATTTCATCCACACTTGAAATATCTTTCCAAGGCAAATTCTCCCTCCCTCCCCTTAGGTGTTCTCGTCTAACCCCCGCCCCCCCCCCCCCCCACTTTGTGTAGAAATACTTCAAGTATTGTTGTATTATTCCTAGTAGTATTCCAAAGTTATTTCAATACTAAGGGCCGGAAATACTACTTTATTCCAATAGTCGCAAAATGAAGCCCTAGAAAAATCTTCATAGTTGGTTGAAGTGTTAAGAGAAGTTGTTTAGAAACTTCTAAGGGTTGCTTGGAGCGGGTTGGAGCGTAAGGAAGTGGAGCTAAACGTTGCTCAGGATCGACTTATAAATCTTGGATAATTTTGGGTTTATCGAGGTAATGATCTTTATCCCCCTATTGTAATTGGAGATTACATATTGTAGTAATATATAACTGAGTATATGATTTATGGAAGGATGATTATAAAGAATTGAACTGTATTTACATTGGGTATATTCTGATGAGACTTGTAGTATTATTGTGGGGCAGTGTTGTACACGTCCGGTTAGACTTGTAACCCCTCTAGGAGTTGTTGGCTTGGTAGCGGGCCTTGATAGAGGAGGAGATTTATGTGGTTGCGGGGAGGTCTTTGCGAATTTTCCGTAGAATATGGAACCTTGTATTTAGAAATGTTCTACGAAGGGATCTAGAAGTTGATAGACGTTTTGTGACCTTTATAGGTTGAAGTTGTACGAGTAGCATATTCTACTTGAAGAGTGGAAAAGGCTAGCCGGGTTATAATACTTTGGAGCGTTTTGCTAATTGTCGATAATCGGCGCGAGGTATGTGAACCTCTTCCTATCTTTTCTAGCATGATTGTGTGAACTATGTAGCGGTGAGCGTCACGTGTGCTAAACAATTTGGTTGGTTTAAAACATAAAGTGTTATAACGGCTTTATGGGAAGTTTGTTATAACAACTTTATGTAGGTAAAGAAATGGTTTGTGGTTTTTAAAAGATAAGAGACTTAACTTATAAATGACTTGATGTGAATTATTAAGGACTTGGTTTGTGTTAAAAAGTTGTGAAACCGCATTTATGAGAAATGGGTAATTGGGTTTTAAAAAGGAATAAGTTATATTGATTTCGGAAATGAGAATAAGTATCGAACAAACCACTGCAGCGTTAATAAAGGAAAATGTATTGACTAATTAATTATTATTAAAACCAGTAGAAACCTCCATCTGCATAGAAGCTAAGATAAGACAAAATTGTATTACATTTCTTAGATCATGGCTACTTTAATAAGATCATTAATAACAAGTATTGAATTTTCTTAAATTTCAAAGTAAGGAACTTGATTTCTAAAAGAAAAGGGACTTGAGGAATTGAAGAGTTTTTGGTTTAAAAGAAGGCATGGTTTTGTCTTAAAATGGTTTAAAAATAAGGCATTGTTTTGTCTTAAAATGGTTTTAAAAGAAGGCATGGTTTTGTCTTAAAATGGTTTAAAAAGAAGGCATGGTTTTGTCTTAAAATTGGTTTTAAAAGAAAGCATGATGTTGTCTTGGTTTATTTCAAAAGAAGGTGTGGAAATGGTTTTGGTTTACTTGAAATGATAATTACTCTATTTTTGATACTATGGGTATCGTATGACTTTTGTAAAAGAAAGGGATCTTTTGAAAGAATTTAAGTACGTAG
This sequence comes from Przewalskia tangutica, assembly GCA_029844215.1. Taxonomy (NCBI): domain Eukaryota; kingdom Viridiplantae; phylum Streptophyta; class Magnoliopsida; order Solanales; family Solanaceae; genus Przewalskia; species Przewalskia tangutica. The sequence continues at coordinate 125,271,109 of CM056719.1, forward strand.
TACTTTAAGGTTAAAACCCGGATTGTTGGCACAAAATAGGAGTACTTGAGTTTATATAAATGGTGAACCAATTTGTTGTAATAAAATGAAAGTCTATGAGTACGTTGAACTTGCCTATGCTTGATGTGATAGCCTTTGTTGTGCAAGTGTTTTGATTCTGTGCTACCGAGTCTCTCGATGGAGGGCCGGCTATCTGGTTGATTGATGGACATACTGACACGATGGGTGGCCCACGGGTATGCTTCCACTAGGAGTGTTGTCTTGTTATATCCTTGGACCTACTGACACGTTGGGTGGCCCACGGGTATGGTTCCATTAGAATTGTTGTTCCATGGACTAGCTCTCGTGAGTTTCTTGATCGGCCTTGGTATCGGTAGCTAGCCCTCGTACTTGCCCGATCGTTCTTGATGCGAGTTGGTCACAGTAGTTGGCTTTCGTACTTTCCGTCAGTTCTTGATAGTGTCATTCCATGGACCAGCCCTCCATGGGGTTTTACTGATTCGGCCTTGGTATCTGGTGGTTGGCTCTCGTACTTGCCCCGGTCGTGGCTGATTCGACTTTGGTATCTGGTAGTTAGCCTTCGCACTTGCCCCGTTCAGTTTTGTGGCGAAGTCTCGTGATCACGGCCTTGGTATCTGGTAGTTAGCCCTCGTACTTGCCCCCGTCAGCTACGTGACGCGGCCTTGGTATCTGGTAGTTGGCTTTCGTACTTGCCCCGTGTCAGCTTCGTGGGATGGTTATATAGTATTGTTAGTACGGCTTTGGTATCTGGTTGTTGGCTTTCGTACTTGCCCCGGTCAGTTGATGATGCGGCTTTGGTATCTGGTAGTTAGCATTCGTACTTGCCGTCACGGTTTTATAACACAGTGGGACACGGTGTTCAAGTGTACTCCTTGGTGTTGTTATATCATGAAGCTGGCAGTGAGGAAGGAATTCCACGGGCATGATTGATGTTATGGGCGTGAGACCCATTGTTATATTTTGAGTGATGACCTTGAGGGCGTGAGTCTCTGACTTGACATGACGGCTCATATGTTGCGTACTGTAGTTTGGTTATCATACATGTCTCCTGCTTTATATAGACTATTATGATTTCATTCTGATATTTTGATTTCACATACTTGGTACATGTTATCGACCTCGCCGGGGGCTGCGTTAAATCCGCGGTAGAAGTACGCGATTGTTGATCCTCGCCATAGGATCACAATTCAACGTTTGGGAAGCTCCGTTTCTCGGAGCTTATCTTTCGTATAGTCCTGCCGTTGTAGGTACTTACATTCGTGGTATGGCGGGCCCCGTCGTCGTAGTTGTGGTTACATTCTTAGAGGTGCATGTAATCGCTGTGGGCGGGGTTTGTAAAGGATATAAGCTCGTATATATATGCAAAAGGTAACCGTTTTGGTTAGCTTTGTTTCTTATTTTATCTTGTTTCATGTTTAAGTTTTATTTCCATTGATTTTCTCGATGTTGTATCAACTGGGGTGCGGTGTAAGGCACGATCGCGGGCCAGTCGGGTCACGACAAAGTGGTATCGAGTAGTTAATCCTCGGAAAGTGTCTGACCAGTGTCTAGTAGTGTCTTGATTATCGGTGTGTTGTACCACATCTATAATCGAGGAGGCTACAAGATATTTAGGATTGGTTTCCATTCTTCTCACTCGAGATCGTGCCTTAGAGTTGTGTTATAAGTTGGACTCCTCGGCGTATTCTTATGTACCCGCTATGCCTCTGCAAGGCAACCGAGGCCCGGATGGGCAAGGCAGCGAGAGGAGGCTGCGAGTAGAAACACGAGGGTTACGAGGAACAGCACGGTCATTACGAGATAGTACTTGAGACGACGAGTTTTATGACGCCGCTAGCCCAACAGAGTTTAGAGCGGCGGCGATTTCTCACGAGGCCACGATACGAGCCTCGGTGCCACGGCCAGGAGCCGAGGATATGAGTTCAAGGAGATGGCCCAGTTACTAGCTAGGCTGGTGGCTGGGAATGAGGACGGAGGGAGCCGGTGGTTCCGGCAGTACCAATGATTCACCCTAGATCCGATAGTCTGAGACTTCGGGATTTCTTGAGTTGCAGTTCGCCAGAGTTCTATGGATAGAGAGCTGAGGATGATCCTCAGGGTGTCGTGCTAGTTTGGGAGATTGTTATACTTGCGGCCGTCAGGGCCATGTGATGGGAGGATGTCTAAGTAGGAGGGATACAAAAGGGATGACTCGGCTACAGTCGATTCGGGTTCGATTGTTGGGAGAAGGGGGTGTTAGTCAGATGAGGTCACCCCTACCTCGTTGTGGCCGTTGTAATAGACTCCATTATGGGGAGTGTCGTACTACTTCGACAGCTTGTATGCTTGTGGCCAACAGGGCCATTTGGTGAGAGTTTGTCCGACCGGAGGTAGCACAGATGTAGAGACTCAGCCTTCGGTATCGGTGGCTGGTTCATCGCCTTATATAGCTAGGCGCCCTGCAGGGCAGGATTATGATTAGAGTGACAAAGGGAAAGTGAGGCAGTAGTTACAGAGATATCTTCAGCCTTTAGGAGACTGGTTTATGTTGTTATGGTAGATACATGTTAAGTGTTATGTCCGGATGGCATTGTGTTAAAATATGATTTAGAAGCCTGGTTAGTGAAAAGGGTAAGTCTGGGGATGAGAAAATTTTGAGCCTTAGAAATTATAGCAGTTGAGACCTTAGAGGTAAAGTCGTCTTGAGTAAAAGACTTTACGGTTAATCTTTGTCAGAGTGCCTTGTGAACGTGGAGTATTTGTGTGATAATTCCATGGGTAGTTTGAGATAGAAGTGGTAGCTTCCATGACGTAAATTAGTAAGATTGTTCCAGATCGGGGAACGAGAGAGTTTGGCGCGATAATGGGTCGGGTTGAGGCCAGGTCGCAGGTTAACCCGCAGCCCGGAATGAGGTGGGGTCAGTTTGAGGTGGTCCCGCCAGGTGGTAGGGTCACGAGGGTGCTAGGCCCAAGTTTAGGTAACCATCGCACGAGTTCGCGGATGTGTTCGACTAGAATCAGATCGTGAAGGCCAGGAATGGCCTTAAAGGAATTTAAGGCTAGTAAGATGACCAAGTTTGGAGGTAGTGACTCCCAGGTTTTGGAAACTGAAGTGATGACTGAAGTGTGGTACGTGTACTAGAAAGAGTTCGGGTGTTCGAGAAGTGTACGACGAGTAAGGAAAGAAGTGAACATGTGTTAAGGGGATGAAAGAGATCATTTTGTTGTGAAGTGAAGATGCGAAGGGAGTATCTTTTACACCTTGGGTGGGAGCTTATGGTGATGTTATACACGTTAGAGGTGATTCCTCGTTGGCTTGGATTGGAGTTTTGCGCATATGTTATATTATGGCCATTGGTGGCATAATTGGTTTCGTAAGTATAGTAGTGAAGACTATACCGGCGCATATATGTTTGGAGACTTAGAAGGAACATTAGGGACGAATGTTTCTAAGGGGGGAAGAATGTTACACCCCGTAGTTCCAGGGTATGTATGTGAGGACGTACGTACGAGAATACGACATTAAAATTGGAAAGGAAGAAAGATGTGATTTTTCGACGAAAAAGTTTCCGGATTTTATGAAGGAAAAAGGTTCGTTAATGGGAATTGGATTCCCATATTTGGTATTCGGACTTTTTGTAATATTTAAGAATTATGGAATTTTATTTCTGGAATTGGTCACGTGGGGCCCACGGGAAATTTACGGTTTTGAGGGGCCCACTTTATTTTCGGATTTTTGGCATTACGGATATTTTCGGAAGACGAAATATTTTGGACGAGTAGGGGGCGACACGTGGCACCCCCATGTGGCTCATTGGCCGAAAATTAGGGGGACCACATGGCTTGGACGTTTTTGTGGGGGACAAGTGGCAAGCCACTTGTCCCATTTTTGTGGTAGACATTTGGTTGGCAAATTACCCACACACTTGGACCCAATCTTCACCATACACTTGCCTTGATCTTGACCATTGATTTCTCTATAAATACCCCTTTGTTGCAAGACTTAATTTCATCCACACTTGAAATATCTTTCCAAGGCAAATTCTCCCTCCCTCCCCTTAGGTGTTGTCTTCTAACCCCCCCCCCCCCCCACTTTGTGTAGAAATACTTCAAGTATTGTTGTATTATCCCAAATACCTTAGCCTAGTATTCCTAGTAGTATTCCAAAGTTATTTCAATACTAAGGGCCGGAAATACTACTTTATTCCAATAGTCGCAAAATGAAACCCTAGAAAAATCTTCATAGTTGGTTGAAGTGTTAAGAGAAGTTGTTTAGAAACTTCTAAGGGTTGCTTGGAGCGGGTTGGAGCGTAAGGAAGTGGAGCTAAACGTTGCTCAGGATCGACTTATAAATCTTGGATAATTTTGGGCTTATCGAGGTAATGATCTTTATCCCCCTATTGTAATTGGAGATTACATGTTGTAGTAATATATAACTGAGTATATGATTTATGGAAGGATGATTATAAAGAATTGAACTGTATTTACATTGGGTGTATTCTGATGAACTTGTAGTATTATTGTGGGGCGATGTTGTACACGTCCAGGTTAGGCGTGTAACCCAGGCTGTTGGCTTGGTAGCGGGCCTTCGTAGGAGGAGATTTATGTGGTTGCGGGGAGAGTCTTTGCGAATTTTCCGTAGAATATGGAACCTTGTATTTAGAAATGTTCTACGAAGGGATCTAGAAGTTGATAGACGTTTTGTGACCTTTATAGGTTGAAGTTGTACGAGTAGCATATTCTACTTGAAGGGTGGAAAAGGCTAGCCGGGTTATAATACTTTGGAGCGTTTTGCTAATTGTCGATAATCGGCGCGAGGTATGTGAACCTCTTCCTATCTTTTCTAGCATGATTGTGTGAACTATGTAGTACGGTGAGCGTCGTGTGCTAAGCAATTTGGTTGGTTTAAAACATAAAGTGTTATAACGGCTTTATGGGAAGTTTGTTATAACAACTTTATGTAGGTAAAGAAATGGTTTGTGGTTTTTAAAAGATAAGAGACTTAACTTATAAATGACTTGATGTGAATTATTAAGGACTTGGTTTGTGTTAAAAAGTTGTGAAACCGCATTTATGAGAAATGGGTAATTGGGTTTTAAAAAGGAATAAATTATATTGATTTCAGAAATGAGAATAAGTATCGAACAAACCACTGCAGCGTTAATAAAGGAAAATGTATTGACTAATTAATTATTATTAAAACCAGTAGAAACCTCCATCTGCATAGAAGCTAAGATAAGACAAAATTGTATTACATTTCCTAGATCATGGCTACTTTAATAAGATCATTAATAACAAGTATTGAATTTTCTTAAATTTCAAAGTAAGGAACTTGATTTCTAAAAGAAAAGGGACTTGAGGAATTGAAGAGTTTTTGGTTTAAAAGAAGGCATGGTTTTGTCTTAAAATGGTTTAAAAAGAAGGCATTGTTTTGTCTTAAAATGGTTTAAAAAGAAGGCATGGTTTTGTCTTAAAATGGTTTAAAAAGAAGGCATGGTTTTGTCTTAAAATTGGTTTTAAAAGAAAGCATGATGTTGTCTTGGTTTATTTCAAAAGAAGGTGTGGAAATGGTTTTGGTTTACTTGAAATGATAATTACTCTATTTTTGATACTATGGGTATCGTATGACTTTTGTAAAAGAAAGGGATCTTTTGAAAGAATTTAAGTACGTAGTACTTTAGGGTTAAAACCCGGATTGTTGGCACAAAATAGGAGTACTTGAGTTTATATAAATGGTGAACCAATTTGTTGTAATAAAATGAAAGTCTATGAGTACGTTGAACTTGCCTATGCTTGATGTGATAGCCTTTGTTGTGCAAGTCTTTTGATTACGTACTCAGGAGTCTCTCGATGGAGGTCAGCTATCCGTTGATTGATGGACATCGACACGATGGGTGGCCCGGGTATGGTTCCACTAGGAGTGTTGTCTTGTTATATCCTTGGACTCTTGACACGTTGGGTGGCCCGGGTATGGTTCCATTAGGATTGTTGTTCCATGGACTAGCTCTCGTGAGGTTTCTTGGTCGGCCTTGGTATTTGGTAGCTAGCCCTCGTACTTGCCCCGGTCGTTTCTGATGCAGGTTGTTTCATGTAGTTTGATTTCGTACTTGCCCCCATCAGTTCTTGTTTGTGTCATTCCATGGACCCGACCTCCACGGGTTTCTTGATTCGGCGCTCGTATCTGGTGGTTGGCTCTCGTACTTGCCCCGGTCGTGGCTGATTCGGCTTTGGTATCTGGTAGTTAGCCTTCGCACTTGCCCCGTTCAGTTTTGTGACGAAGTCTTGTGATCACGACCTTGGTATCTGGTAGTTAGCCTCGTACTTGCCCCCATCAGCGACGTGATGCGGCCTTGGTATCTGGTAGTTGGCTTTCGTACTTGCCCCGTGTCAGCTTCGTGGTATGGTTATATAGTATTGTTAGTACGGCTTTGGTATCTGGTAGTTGGCTTTCGTACTTGCCCCGGTCAGTTGATGATGCGGCTTTGGTATCTGGTAGTTAGCCTTCGTACTTGCCCCGTACGGTTTTATGACACAGGTGGGACCTGGTGTTCAAGTGTACTCCTTGGTGTTGTTATATCATAGACTGCCGGCAGTGAGGAAGGAATTCCACGGGCATGATTGATGTTGTGGGCGTGAGACCCATTGTTATATTTTGAGTGATGACCTTGAGGGCGTGAGTCCCTGACTTGACATGACGGCTCATATGTTGTGTACTGTAGTTTGGTTATCATACATGTCTCCTGCTTTATATAGACTATTATGATTTCATTTACAGTATTTTCAGTTTCACATACTTGGTACCTGTTGTACTGACCTCCTTCGGGGGGCTGCGTTCATGCCGCAGGTAGAGGTACACCAGTTGTTGATCCTCGCTCATAAGATCACAGTTCAGCGTTTGGGAAGCTCCGTTTCTCCAGAGGCTTAAATTTGGTATAGTCCCCTGTCGTTGTAGGTACTTACATTCAGGGGTATGGCGGGGCCCTGTCCCGTCGTAGTTATGGTTACATTCTTAAGTGCATGTAATCTTGTTGTGGGCAGGGTTTGTAAAGGATATAACTGTTCAGGTATATATATGCAAAAAGGTAACCGTTTTGGTTAGCCTGTTTCTTATTTTATCTTGTTTCATGTTTAAGTTTTTATTTCCGCTGAATTTCTCTGATGTTGTATCACTGGGGTGCCCGAGGTAAGGCACCAGTCGCGGGCCCGGGGTCGGGTCCTGACAAATCCAACAATTCAAAGTGGATTACACGCCTTAACAGGACGTGTAAAATTCTGCCCCACAATAATACAAAACAATCCAATATTAACTTATCATTCTCGGCTACAAAGTACAACCACATATAATCCTTTCCAATACCTTTTAATCCATAATGTCGCCCTAACATGTTATATAGTCGCAAACAACTCAAATAACTATAATCCCTTCTTTATATAGCATGTGACGACTAAACTAATAATCAAATTGAATTGTAATCTCAAAGGCTAAATATGCTAGTTTCGGATTAGGGTTCCAATAGCCAATACACTTATCAAACTTCATAATATATACCTCAATCTTGCTAATATCTATAACTACAACAATAAGTAATCTTTAATTACTAAAACGACAAGATTGTTACCTTTATAAGCCCTTATAAAATTCCAAGATTCAAAGTCGCTCCTTAGCAATTTTTAGCTCCTTTCCTTTATGCTCCAATCCGCTATTTTAAGCCTTTAGAAGTTCACAACCAACTTCTCTTCCATTTCCAATCCAAAACTATGAAAACGACTTAGGTTTTCGCCTTGCGACTAACGTGATAACGTCGTTTTTCCATGATCTTTCTATTGAGATATCCTTACAATACCTTTAGGGACCTTGGGTTAAATTCTTGTGAATAATGGACCAAAATTACAAAAAATTTGTGTGGGAATGGTGATGAACCCGAGAGCAATCTTGCTAGCACAAGGTTTCTCTAATTTTTTCTAAGTGTTGAAGACTAAGTCTTGCACTAGTGTAGTATATATAATACAATGGAGGGCTTAGATCACAACACTTGTGTGGCTTGGATGGAGGAGATTAAATATCTAGCCAAGTGGACAAGTTGACTTTGTCAATTATCTCAAGCTTGCAAGACTTGATCATCTACAATGGTCAATGACCATTATACCATTTCCCAATTTCGTCCAAGACCATGTGGGGGTGCCACGTATCGCCCTTCCATTCGTCCATAAAATTTTGTAACCCTCGTGGGCCCCACAAAACGTAAAATTTCTCGGGTGGGCCCCACGTGACTAAATCCGTAAAAATAAATTTCCATAATGTTAATAAGTCTCATACTCTTCAAATAATGCATTTTGAGAATCTAATTCTCATCAACGAACATTTTTCCTTTCCGACGTTCGGAAGATTTTCCTTCGGAAAAACAATTCTTCCTTTCGTACCAATTTCAAGTCTTGTGTTCTCGCGTCTATTCTCGTATACTTGTCCTGTAATTCCGGGGTGTAACACTTTGGTTTTGATTGTTGGTAGAAACTGCATGAATTTGTGGGACGTTGTTGTGTTGTTTTAGGGACTGTTTTGTGGATTTATAATGCTGGAAATTTAGTTACAATTATGCATGTTTAATATGGTAATTGCTAACGTATGTCCTAAACGAATAAGGGTATAGAAAGGTGTAGAAAGGCTTCACATTTTACCCTCGTTGTTGTTGGAATATGGACTGTTTTTATGGAGTGTTTTAATGTGGGTTAAGAGGCCGGATTAACATAAGAAGTAGGTGTGTGAATCACCTTAGTTGCTGTTTTGAACTACCCTTAATTGGTACTTGGTTATTGATGTTATTGGCCTTGTTTGAAAGTTGTGGATGTGAGTATATATAGGGGAAGTGCTGCCCAAATTTTTATATGAAAGGAGAGTCATTATGTGGTATAGCGTATACTAGTATTGTCACGACCCGAACCCGGGCCCGTGACTGGTGCCTTACCCCGGGCACCCTAGTGATACAACATCAGAGAAAATCAGCGGAAAATAAAACATGAACATGAAATAAGAGATATTATAAATAAACAGGCCAACCAAAAGCTTGCCTTATACATGCATACATAAAAACCTGACAGTTATCCTTTTACAAACTCTGCCACAATACTCTGCACTCTAAGAGTTTTATAACAACAACTATGACGGACAGGGGCCATACCACAGAATGTACAAGAACCTACTGACTGTGGTAACATACCAAAAGATAAGCCTCAAGAAAGCAGGCTTCCAACACGCCGAATCTGATCCTAAGAGCGAGGATCCACAACCGATGTACCTCTACTGCGGCATGAGCAGCCTCGAAGGAGGTCGATCTGAGTACCAAGTATGTGAAACTGTAAAATACTGTAAATGAAATCATAATAGTCTATATAAAGCAGGAGACATGTATGATAACCAAACTACAGTTCACAACATAAAAGCAATCATGTCAAGTCGTGACTCACGCCTCAAAGTCATCCCTCATGCGTGGAACTCCTTCCTCACCGCGATCTAGGTACAAATCATGTGATACGTATAACATGTCTCGGCCCATCTCATGGACCCAGTATAGAAACGTGTGGAATACATTCCCGGTTCATCTCATGAACGCGGTAGTCGAGTGGAATACATTCCCGGTTCATCCCATGAACGCGGTAGTCGAGTGAAATACATTCCCGGTTCATCCCATGAACGCGGTAGTCGAGTGGAATACATTCCCGGTTCATCCCATGAACGCGGTAGTCGAGTGAAATACATTCCCGGTTCATCTCATAAACGCGGTAATCGAGTGAAATACATTCCCGGTTCATCCCATGAACGCGGTAGTCGAGTGAAATACATTCGCGGTTCATCCCATGAACGCGTTAGTCGAGTGAAATACATTCCCGGTTCATCCCATGAACCGGTATAGAAACGTCCATCACCATCACAAATCGCCCCTCCATCGAGAGACGCGGTGGTATAGAAACACAATACTTGCACAACAAAGGCTATCACAACAAGCATAGGCAAGTTACACAACAACAAGCATAGGAAAGTTACACACACTCAGGGTACTTTCATTTGTCAAAGTCCGGGTCTTAACCCCAAAGTACTACATACGTTAAATTCTTTTAAAAGATCCATTCCTTTTTCAAAAGTCACCCGATACCCGTAGTATAAAAATAGAGTGACCCACATTTTTAAGTAAACCAACACACATTCTTTTTAAAGTCAAGTAACAACATTCCTGTTATACCCCGTATTTCCAGAGTATGTACGTAAGGACGTACGTAGAAAAATTTGAACTTTTTAAATAAGGCTTGGCCGAATTATTTTTTGTGCACAACACCCGGTTAGAGTCGTTTTTCGACGAAACGTTTCCACAGCTTTCGTAGGGAAAATTTCGGCTATGTCATTTTTAATTTTTGCGGATTTTTCCGAGAGACGAAACATTTTGGACCAACAAGAGGGCGACACTTGTCACCCTCTCATTGGAAGGACTTGGGCGGTCAAGGGTGGACGAAATGGGTTGGCTTTTGTCAAGTAGTAGGTAGGATATTTTGGTGGTAGATGGATAAGGTGCACTTGGCATGATCTTGGCCCTACACTTGCCTTGCACTTGGCATGATCTTGGCCATTGGTTGGCCATGGCTTGACCTATAAATACCTCCCCTCTTTGATGACTTCTTCATCCATTCCACAAAGTTTCTAAGTCTTGAAAGCCTTCCCCTCTCCTTGTAGTGTTTCGTCCAAACACCCCTCCCCTTCGGAAGGCCCTTTGGCGAGAGCCCTTCCACTGTTATACCGTATTTCCAGTATGTACGTGAGGCGTCGTATAATAATTTGAGCCTTAAGTTAGGCAAGTTTCGAAATTTGTACACAACACCCGATAGAGTCGTTTTTCGACTAAACGTTTCCACAACTTCGTAGGAAAATTCCGCTATGGCATTTTTAATTTTTGCGGATTTTTTGAGAGGCGAAACATTTTGGACCAACGGGAGGGTGACATGTCACCCTCCCGTTGGAAGCTTAGGGACGGCAAGCTTGGACGATTTGGGCTACTTTAGTTGGTAGGATATTTTGTGCAAGTTGTGTGGTAGATGGATAAGGTCCACATGGTTAAAATCTAGCCTACACTTGCACCACACTTGTCTTCATCTTGGCCATTGGTTGGCCTTTGGTTAGCCTATAAATACTCCCTTGTTGAAGACTTTCATCCAAAACTTGAGCAATCTATCTAAGTCTCAAATACTCCTCCTCTTGTCTTGCTATCGTCCAAGCCCCTCCCCTTTGAGCAAGGCCCTTGGCCGAAGCCTCCCTCCCCTTTGTGGTGCCACTAGCCAGGGTACACCCCAGCCTAGTTGTCTCGTATAAATACCCCTTGTTGTGGTATAGAAATACTCTCTAGTATTGTTAATGTCCAAATACCTTGGCCCAAATACCTTGTAGTATTCCCAAGTTACACTTATACAAGCCAGAAAATACCATTATACTTTCCCTCGATCACTAAAACGAAACCCTAAGTAAATCTTCACCAGTTGAAGTTATAAGTAGAAGTTGGTTAGAACTTCTAAGGGTTGGTTGGAGAGTCGGAGCGCACGAGTAGGAGCTAAACCTTGCTCGGGATCGACATATAAACTCGGATAATTTTGGGCTTATCGAGGTAAACATTCTTGACTTACATTTGTAATTGGAAATTACATGTTGTAGGAGTATATAGTTAAGTATACTATATATAGAATTGAACATAGTTGTGCGGCAATGTCTTTTGACTTAAGCTGAATAATACTTACAGATGTCTTGCGACTTAAGCTGAATTTAAAGAAGAATCGAATCAGAATTACATAGGTGTATTCTGATGAACTTGTGTAGCATTCTTGTGTAGTAGAATTGTACATGTCAGGTTAGGCGTGTTAACCCCACTGGTTGGCTTGGTCGCCGGCCTCGATAGAGGAGAAGATTTACGCTGTTGTTGCGGGGAGGTGTCACAATTTTTCTAGAATATATTCTACATTGAGATCTAGGATGTTAATAGGCGCCTTGTGGCCTCTATAGGTCGAAGTACTGCGTATGGCGTGATCTACTTGACTTAAGGAGTAGCCGACGGTTTGAGGTACTTGGATCACTTTGCTATTAGTCGATAATCGTCGCGAGGTATGTGAACCTCTTCCTATCTGTTCTAGCATGATATGTGTATAACTATGTAGTACGGTAGACGTACATGTGTTTAATGTATTTGATTGGTTTGAAACATAAAGTGTTATAACAGCTTTATGGGAAGTTGGTTATAACAGCTTTATGTAGGTAAGAAAATGCTTTGTGGTTTCAAAGGGTAACTGATTTGACTTATAACGGATTTGATGTGTAGTTTTAAAGAACTTGAAGTGTTTCAACAAGACCTTTTTGAAAGAAAAGTAATACTTGGCTTTGAAAACATAAGAGTTGTACTAGCTTTATGGGAAGTTAGGTATAACGTCTTAAGAGTGATAAAAAGAATGGTTTACTGATTTTTTTTAAAGATAAGAGACTTGACTTAATGGTATTGATATGAATTTTGTTAAAGGTGTGAAACCTCATTCGTGAGTAATAAGTACTGGGTTTTAAAAGGAATAATGTTTTACTGATTTTGGAAATCAGAATGAGTATCGACAAACCACTGCAGCGTTAATAAAAGAAAAGGTATTGAATAATGAAGTATGGTATTAAAACCAGTAGAAACCTTCATCTGCATAGAAGCTAAGATAAGACAAAATGATATTACATTCCCTAGATCATGGCTGCTTAATAAGATTGATTATAAACAAGAATAACCTACTCACATATAAGGCATATGTTTCTCAAAACGTTTAAAGGAGAATTATGTTTTAAAGGATTTAAAACTATGAACTACGAAACCTTTTCTAAAATGAGAAACTTGAGCATTTGAAATTAGGCAAACTTGAACGTTTGGAAAATAAGGTTGTTACTTGATTTTACAAAGGAAAGCATTTTGGTTTACTTAACAACGTTAGTCACTCATTTTTTTTATACTACGGGTATCGGGTGACCTTTGTAAAAGAAATGGATCTTTAAAAGGAATTTAACGTACATAGTACTTTAGGGTTAAAACCCAGACTTTGGCATAAAATGAAAGTACTTTGAGTTGTGTATAACTTGCCTATGCTTGTTGTTGTGAAGCTTGCCTATGCTTGTTGTTGTGAAGCTTGCCTATGCTTGTTGTTGTGAAGCTTGCCTATGCTTGTTGTTGTGAAGCTTGCCTATGCTTGTTGTTGTGAAGCTTGCCTATGCTTGTTTGTTGTGAAGCTTGCCTATGCTTGTTGTTGTGAAACTGTCTATGCTTGTTGTGATAGCCTTTGTTGTATTTCTGTACCTCGCGTCTCGATGGAGTAGGTTGATTTGTTATGAGCGATTATACACCGAGTCCCACGAGATGGGCGGTCACGTATTTCATCCGATTTTACGAGTCCCACGAGATGGCGGTCACGTATTTCATCGATTTTACCGAGTCCCACAAGATGGCGGTCACGTATCTCATCGATTTTACACCAGTCGCGAGATGGCGGTCACGTATTTCATCCGTTATCATACATGTCTCCGCTTTATATAGACTATTATGATTTCATTCTGATCTCTTACGATTTCACATACTTGGTACTGTTATCGACCTCCTTGAAGTGCGTTCATGCCGCAGTTGAGGTACAACGGTGGTGGATCTCGCTCATATGATCACGATTCGTGTCGGAAGCCCCATTTCTTGGAGGCTTATCTTTTGGTATGTTACCACAGTGCAGATTCTTATACATTCAGGGTATGGCGGGGCCTGTCGTCATAGTATGTAAAAATCTTGGAGGTGCAGCTTTTGTTGTGGCGTGGTTTGTAAAAGGATAAGCATTCGTATTTATGTATATATGATGAAAGCTGTTTTGGTTGGCTTTGCTTATTTATCTTGTCTCTTAATTCATGTTCATGTTTTTATTTCCGCTGATTTTCTCTGATGTTGTATCACTAGGGTGCCCGGGGTAAGGCACCAGTCACGGGCCCGGGTTCGGGTCGTGACAAAAGTGGTATCAGAGTAGTTAATTCTCGGAAAGTGTCTACAGACCGTGTCTAGAAGAGTCTTGATTATCGGTGTGTTGTGCACCACATCTATAATCAGGAGGCTATAGGACATTTAGGATTGGTTTCCATTCTTCTCATTCTGAGATCGTGCCTTGGCCGTGTGATAAGTTGGACCCTCCGACGTATTCCTTTCCTTTACGATTATGCCTCCGCGTAAAGGCAACCTGTGCCAGGCAAGGCAAGCGATCGAGGAGTCGCTAGTGGGATCTGAGAGAAATGCGAGCGCGAGCAGTCGATGCACGAGCGATGCTTAAACGGCGAGTTTCGCGGCCGCCAAGACCAGCTGAGTTTAGAGCGCGGCGATGGGCTGCTGAGACTACTGATACTGAGCCTCGGTCCCACGGCTGGAGCGAGATGAGATAAGTACAAGGAGATGGCGATTCGCGGCGGTCGTGGCGATATGAGGATAGGCTAGATGCGTGATTCCGGCCCGATAGCACCCGTAGTTCACCCCGGCGAGCGGTTTGAGGCTACGTGACTTTACGAGTTGTAGCCCGCCGATGTTCTATGGATCGAGGCGAGGATGACCCTCGGAGTTTATCAAGCGGCTACAGGATCATGAGGGTGATCGAGTCTCGAGGCGAGTCGGTGGTATTGGGTTCGCATCACCGCGTGATCTGCGATTGATAGTTTGATTCGTAGAGCTATCCCGGGAAGAGCATGCACTTCCAGCGATTTGGGACGAGTTCTCGAGGCATTTCTTGCACATTTCTTGCCTCGCGAGATGAGAGGCTCGGCCGACAAATTTTTGACGTTGAGGCGGGGCGGGACGGTTAGAGAGTACAATGTGGAGTTCGACTCATTAGCTCGGTATGTTCCGCGTGGTAGCCGATATGGAGGGCGAGTACACCGCTACGTCACCGGGTGGATGATTACTTGGCGAGAGGCTTGTGCGGGTGTAGTTCTTCACCGGGCATGGACATTGCCCGTGCAAGCTCATGCACTTGGATGTGAGGCACGGAAGGTCGACGGAATGACAGATCGCCAGAAGAGGCGAGCAGCAGGTCCTTTGGTAACTTTAGTGGACCGCCTGTGTGATCTAGTTATGTACCTCCACCAAGATGAGTGGTCCCCGCGATCGTCGGGGCGTTCGGTATTCGGGGCTGGTCGAGCTCCGTGGCTTCGTTCACGATTTACATGGGTTCTAGCCGATCGGGTTGAGTTTTCCTCGGTGTACGATGTGGCGGGACGCCATCCCGGGAATGTCGTCTTTTTACTGGTGCTTGTTTTCCTGCGGCCGTCAGGGACATGTGAGGAGAAACTGTCCTAGTAGGAAGGATGCAAACAGAATGACTCAGCCACGGATCGATGGCGTGTTCATCGCGCCCCTACTATCGCCTGCAGTAGTGCCTTTGATTAGAGTGGAGCGGTAGATTCAGGTATATCCTTAACCCTTTAGAGATTTGTATGCATGATATGATGACCTTATTATTGTGTGCTACGTTCGGATAGCGTTATGTTGGTTATGAGTTAGAAAGCTTGGCTAGTTGAAAGGATATGTATGGGGGCATGGAAAGTATGAACTTTAGAATATTTCCTGTTGAGACCTTAGATGTAAGGTCATCTTGAATAAAAGATTTTACGGTTAGTCTTTGTTGAAATACTTGGTTTGCGTATAAATGTATTGTGTGATAAGTCCCTGGGTTGGGTAAATGAAAGTGGTATCTTTCCTGATGTGATTTAGCAAGATTGTTCCGTGTCGAGAAGCAAGAGTTGGCGCGACAATGGGTCAGGTTGGGGCCATGTTGCGGGCCAACCCGCGGCTGTTCGAGTGGGGTCGATTCGGGTGGTCCCGGATGGTAGGGTCACGAGGGTGTTAGGCCCAAGTTTAGATGACCATCGTATGAGTTCGAGGATATGTTCGACCAGAAGCGGATCGTGAAGGCCGGGAATGGCCTTAAGGAAGATCGAGGCTAGTATGATGACCAAGTTTGGAGGTAGTGACTCCAAAGTTTCGGAAACTGAAGTGTGGTACGTATACTAGAAGAGTTCAAGTGTTCGAGAAGAGTACGACGAGTAAGGGTAGAGGCGAGCATGTATTGCGAGCATAGATATGATCATTTATTGTGAAGGGAGAAGGTGCGAAGGATGTATATTTTAGACCTCGTGAATCGCATGCGATCGGTACCATTTGTTGGGTCGCGGAGTGACCCTAGAACCTCGCGGCAAAGTGACAAAAGTTTGTGATGTTAGAGGTGTTTCCTCGTGGACTTGGATGTAAGTATTTACGCGGGTGTTTCGTGGCCAGTTGTGGCGTTGGCAACTTATTAGAAGAACTTTATCGTTATCCGTCTTGAGAAGGAACATTCGGGACGAATGTTTCTAAGGAGGGGAGAATGTTATACCCCGTATTTCCAGAGTATGTACGTGAGGGCGTACGTATAATAATTTGAGCCTTAAGTTAGGCAAGTTTCGAAATTTGTACACAACACCCGATAGGAGTCGTTTTTCGACGAAACGTTTCCACAGCTTTCGTAGGGAAAATTACGGCTATGGCATTTTTAATTTTTGCGGATTTTTACGAGAGACGAAACATTTTGGACCAACGGGAGGGTGACATGTGTCACCCTCACATTGGAAGCTTAGGGACGGCAAGCTTGGACGATTTGGGCTACTTTAGTTGGTAGGATATTTTGTGCAAGTTGTGTGGTAGATGGATAAGGTCCACATGGTTAAAATCTAGCCCTACACTTGCACCACACTTGTCTTCATCTTGGCCATTGGTTGGCCATTGGTTAGCCTATAAATACTCCCCTTGTTGAAGACTTTCTTCATCCAAAACTTGAGCAATCTATCTAAGTCTCAAATACTCCCTCCCTCTTGTCTTGCTATCGTCCAAAGCCCCTCCCCTTTGAGCAAGGCCCTTGGCGAGAGCCTCCTCCCCTGTGGTGCCACTGGCCAGGGTACACCCCCCCCTAGCCTAGTTGTCTCGTATAAATACCCCTTGTTGTGGTATAGAAATACTCTCCTAGTATTGTTAATGTCCAAATACCTTGGCCCAAATACCTTGTAGTATTCCCAAGGTTACACTTATACAAGCCCAGAAAATACCATTATACTTTCCCTCAGTCACTAAAACGAAACCCTAAGTAAATCTTCACCGTAGTTGAAGTTATAAGTAGAAGTTGGTTAGAACTTCTAAGGGTTGGTTGGAGCGGGTCGGAACGCACGGAGTAGGAGCTAAACCTTGCTCAGGATCGACATATAAACTCGGATAATTTTGGGCTTATCGAGGTAAACATTCTTAACCTTACATTTGTAATTGGAAATTACATGTTGTAGGAGTATATAGTTAAGTATACTATATATAGAACTGAACATAGTTGTGCGGCAATGTCTTTTGACTTAAGCCTGAATAATACTTACGGCAATGTCTTGCGACTTAAGCCTGAATTTAAAGAAGAGAATTGAACTGTAATTACATAGGGTGTATTCTGATGAGACTTGTGTAGCATTCTTGTGTAGTAGAATTGTACGTCCGGTTAGGCGTGTTAACCCCCGGTTGGCTTGGTAGCCGGCCTCGAAAGAGGAGGACATTTCCGCTGTTGCGGGGAGGTCTTCGAATTTTACGTAGAATATTCTACATTGAGATCTAGGATGTTAATAGGCGCCTTGTGGCCTCTATAGGTTGAAATCGCGTATGGCGTGATCTACTTGACTTAAGGAGTAGCCGACGGTTTGAGGTACTTGGATCACTTTGCTATTAGTCGATAATCGTCGCGAGGTATGTGAACCTCTTTCTATCTGTTCTAGCATGATATGTGTATAACTATGTAGTACGGTAGACGTACATGTGTTTAATGTATTTGATTGGTTTGAAACATAAAGTGTTATAACGGCTTTATGGGAAGTTGGTTATAACAGCTTTATGTAGGTAAGAAAATGCTTTGTGGTTTCAAAGGGTAACTGATTTGACTTATAACGGATTTGATGTGTAGTATTAAAGAACTTGAAGTGTTTCAACAAGACCTTTTTGAAAGAAAAGTAATACTTGGCTTTGAAAACATAAGAGTTGTACTAGCTTTATGGGAAGTTAGGTATAACGTCTTAAGAGTGATAAAAAGAATGGTTTACTGATTTTTTTTAAAGATAAGAGACTTGACTTAATGGTATTGATATGAATTTTGTTAAAGGTGTGAAACCTCAGTCGTGAGTAATAAGTACTGGGTTTTAAAAGGAATAATGTTTTACTGATTTTGGAAATCAGAATGAGTATCGACAAACCACTGCAGCATTAATAAAGGAAAAGGTATTGAATAATGAAGTATGGTATTAAAACCAGTAGAAACCTTCATCTGCATAGAAGCTAAGATAAGACAAAATGATATTACATTCCCTAGATCATGGCTGCTTAATAAGATTGATTATAAACAAGAATAACCTACTCACATATAAGGCATATGTTTCTCAAAACGTTTAAAGGAGAATTATGTTTTAAAGGATTTAAAACTATGAACTACGAAACCTTTTCTAAAATGAGAAACTTGAGCATTTGAAATTAGGCAAACTTGAACGTTTGGAAAATAAGGTTGTTACTTGATTTTACAAAGGAAAGCATTTTGGTTTACTTAACAACGTTAGTCACTCATTTTTTTTATACTACGGGTATCGGGTGACCTTTGTAAAAGAAATGGATCTTTAAAAGGAATTTAACGTACATAGTACTTTAGGGTTAAAACCCAGACTTTGGCATAAAATGAAAGTACTTTGAGTTGTGTATAACTTGCCTATGCTTGTTGTTGTGAAGCTTGCCTATGCTTGTTGTTGTGAAGCTTGCCTATGCTTGTTGTTGTGAAGCTTGCCTATGCTTGTTTGTTGTGAAGCTTGCCTATGCTTGTTGTTGTGAAAGCTATCATGCTTGTTGTGATAGCCTTTGTTGTATTTGCACCCCGCGTCTCGATGGAGGCGGTTGATTTGTTATGAACGATTATACACCGAGTCCGAGATGGCGGTCACGTATTTCATCCGATTTTACACCGAGTCCCGAGATGGCGAAGTCACGTATTTCATCTGATTTTACACCGAGTCCCACAAGATGGGCAGGGTCACGTATCTCATCCGATTTTACGAGTCCTGCGAGATGGCGTGGTCACGTATTTCATCCGTTATCATACATGTCTCCGCTTTATATAGACTATTATGATTTCATTCTGATCTCTTACGATTTCACATACTTGGTACTGTTATCGACCTCCGAAGTGCGTTCAATCTGCGCAGTTGAGGTACAACGGTGGTGGATCCTCGCTCATAGGATCACAGTTCAGCGTGTCGAAGCCCATTTCTTCGAGGCTTATCTTTTGGTATGTTACCACAGTGCAGATTCTTATACATTCGTGGTATGGCGGGGCCTGTCCGTCATAGCCGTGGTAAAAATCTTGGAGGTGCATGCTTTGTTGTGGCGGGGTTTGTAAAAGGATAAGCTGTTCGTATTTATGTATATATGATGAAAAGCAATGTTTTGGTTGGCTTTGCTTATTTATCTTGTCTCTTAATTCATGTTCATGTTTTTATTTCCGCTGATTTTCTCGATGTTGTATCACTAGGGTGCAGGGTAAGGCACGATCACGGGCCGGGTTGGTCGTGACACCCTCGCCAGAGTACCCCACAGTGGGGTAGTAGAGGGTATACACACCAGTGGTGTTGTCTCGTATAAATACCCCCCCTCTTGGTAGAAATACTCTCAAAAGTATTGTTATAATGCCCAAATTACCTTAGCCGTATACCTTGTAGTATTCTAAGGTTATACCTATACAAAAAGCCCAGTTATACTATTATACTTCCCGTCAGTCACAAAACCGAAACCCTAAGGAAAATCTCCATAGTTAGTTGGAGTAGTATGTAGAAGTTGGTTAGAACTTCTAAGGGTGGTTTAGAGCGGGTTGGAGCGCACGGAGTTGGAGCTAAACGTTGCCCAGGATCGACTTTATACTTGGATAATTATGGGCTTATCGAGGTAAATATCTTGTCCCTCTATTGTAATTGGAAATTACATGATTGTTAGACTATATAGTTGAAGTATACTATATATAGAACTGAACGTTGTTATCGGCAATGTCTTTGGACTTAAGCCTGAATAATAAGAAACTTTTTCGAAAGAAGAGTCTTTGAATCAGTAATTACATAGGACTGTATTACAGTAGACTTGTGTAGCTTTTCTGTGAGGTAGAATTGTGCACGTCCGGATTAGACGTATAACCCCCCCTGGTTGGCTTGGTAGCCGGCCCCGATAGAGGAGGAGATTTCTGACTTGCGGGAGAAGTCTTTGCCGAATTTTCTGTAGAATATTCTACGAAGAGATCTAAATGTTAATAAGAGCCTTGTGGCCTTATAGGTTGAAGTACTACGTGTGGCGCGATCTACTTGGCTTAAGGAGTAGCCGACGGTTGGAAGTACTTGGAGCGTTTTGCTATTAGTCTATAACTCGTCGCGAGGTACGTGAACCTCTTCCTATCTCTTCTAGCATGATATGTGTGTAACTCATTAGTACGATGAGCGTCGTGTGTTAAATGTATTTGATTGGTCTAAAACATAAAGTGTTATAACGGCTTTGTGGGAAGTTGGTTATAACGACTTTATGTAGGTAAGAAAATACTTGTGGTTTTAAAAGGTAATCGATTTGAACTATAATCGGTGGTTATGTGATAATAAAGAACTTGAAGTATTTCAAAAGATTTTTGAATCATTTTGAAAGAAGTAATACTTGGTTTTGAAAACTTAAGAGTTATACTAGCTTTATGGGAAGTTAGGTATAACGGCTTAAGAATATTTTCTTGATTTGAATCGAATGTGTATCGACAAACCAACTGCAGGCGTTAATAAAAGGAAATGTTTTGTGATTAAGTATTATTAAAACCAGTAGAAACTTCCATCTGCATAGAAGCTAAGATGAGACAAAATGATATTTCCTAGATCATGGCTGCGGTAATAAGATTGTTATAAACAAGAATATCCTACTCATATATAAGGCTTATGTTTCTCAGATGGTTTAAAAGAGAATTATATTCTTAAATGAATAAGACTATGAACTACGAAACCTTTCTAAAATAAGAACCGTGAACATTTGAAATTAGGCAAACTTGGACGTTTGGAAAATAATGTTGTTACTTGATTTTACAAAGGTAAGTGTTTTGATTTACTTCCAAAGATAATCACTCTATATTCATATACTACGGGTATTGTGTGGTTTTTGTGAAGTAACGTACCTTTTAAAAGAGTTAATGTATGAAGTACTTTGGGGATAAAAACCCGATCTTGTTAATCATATAGTAGAAAGTACCTTGTGTATATAACTTGATTGTGTTGGTTTGTGATAGCCTTGTAATACTTTCTTGGTGATTTGTTAAGTAAACATGCTAGGATGCTACGTGTGTTAGTATCTTGTGATGGTTGTGTAAAGGGGTTTTCCCTTCGACTGCGCTTAAGTTATTTGACTATCAGTCGTTATGTTGGTATTGTACCACTCACATTGACTTGTCTCCGGAGGTTAAGGCGCCTCCGTCGCGGGGTAGACTCGGCGATGCAGGACCGTGATTCGAGAATACCTCATGCGGGTCGAGGATCCATGCGGTGCGAGTCGGGCGATTTACGGGAGTAGCTACCCTCGATGCGAGGAATACCTCATGCGGGCTATGAGGTTGGCTTTATCGAGCTGCGAAAGTTCGAGGCTAGACGCGCATTTGATCTGCGGGCGAGTGACGGCTTTGATCATGTGGATGCAGACGGATATCATGACACGATTTATGACCTTGTTGGTACTATATGGGTGTTAGTAGTCGGCTATGCCTTCGCACTTACCCGTCTTGTTTTATTAGGACACGGTGGGACACGGTGTTCATGTGTATTCCTTGGTGCTTTTATATCATAAAGCTGGCGGTGAGGAAGGTATTCCACGCACGATTGATGTTGTGGGAGTGAGACCCATAGTTACATTTGAGTGATGACTTTGAGGCGTGAGTCCACGACTTGACATATCGCTTATTTATTGTGATCGTAGTTTGGTTATCATACATGTCTCTGCTTTATAGACTATTATGATTTTATTTCTGATATTTTCGGTTTCACATACTTGGTACTGTTATCTTGACCTCGCCCGGGCTGCGTTCATGCCGCAGTAAAGGTACACCGATCGTTGATCCTCGCTCTTGGAGTCACAATTCAGCGTTTGGGAAGCTCCGTTCCTCCGAGGCTTATCTTCGTATAGTCCCTGTTGTTGTAGGTGCTTGCGTTCGGGGTATGACGGCCCTGTCGTCGTTGTTGTCATATCATTCTTAGAGGTGCAGAAATGCGTATGGGCAGTGGTAGAAAGGGATGTAACTATTCAAATTGTTATTTATATATACCTTGTAACCGTTTTTGGTTGCTTTGTCTTCTTATTTCACTGTCTTATTACATTGGTTTCATGAATTCTCTTTATGTTCATTGATTACTCGATGTTGTATCACTAGGGTGCGGGGTAAGGCACGATCCACGAACCGGGCAGTCGTGACAATTCCTTTCCTAAAGTTCCGGTTGCCTAGTTTGATTACTCAAGTCCCATTTTGAAAGATTTCATAGTTCATAGTCTTAATCACGTAATTCCTTTTAGAACAATTGAGTAATATCGTCTTATGTGTGAGTAGGTTATTCTTGTTTATATCAATCTTCTTAAAGCGACCATGATCTAGAAAATGTAATATCATTTTGTCTTATCTTAGCTTATGCAGATGGAGGTTTCTACTGGTTTTACCAATAATTCATTATTCAATACATTTTCCTTTATTACGCTGCAGTGGTTTGTTCGATACTTGTTCTCATTTTCCGAAATCCATTTAACATTCTTAAGCCGTTTATACCTAACTTCCCATAAAGCTAGTATAACTCTTAAGCTTTCAAAAACCAAGTATTACTCTTCTTTTCAAAATGATTCATAAATCTTTTGAAATACTTCAAGTTCTTTATGGTCACACATTAAGTCAGTTATAAGTCAAATCAGTTGTCTTTTAAAAACCACAAAACATTTTCTTACCTACATAAAACTGTTATAACCAACTTCCCATAAAGTCGTTATAACACTTCATGTTTTAAAAAAACCAAATCTGATTAACACGTATCGTCTACCGTACTACATAGCTCACACATATCATGCTAGAAAAAATAGGAAGAGGTTCACATACCTCGCGACGATTATCGACTAATAGCAAAACGCTCCAAGTACCTCAAACCGTCGGCTACTCCTGCCAAGTAGATCACGCCATACGTAGTACTTCAACCTATAAAGGCCACAGCGCCTATTAACATCTAGATCTCATCATAGAATATTCTACAGAAAATTCGGCAGCACCTCCCCACAACAGCGTAAATCTCCTCTCTATCGAGGCTAGCTACCAAGCCAACGAGGGTTTACACGCCTAACCGGCGTACAATTCTACTTCACGGTAATGTTACACAAGTCTCTTTATGTCTGATCCTAAGTAATTACGATTCGATTCTCTTCTTTATTATTCAGCTTAAGTCAAAAGACATTGCGCAAAATTATGATCAGTTCTATATATAGTATACTTCTACTATATATTCCAACAACATGTAATTTCCAATTACAATAAGGGGACAAGTTTAGTTACCTTGATAAGCCCAAAATTATCCAAGTTAAAAGTCGATCCTGAGCAAGGTTTAGCTCCTACTCCGTGCGCTCCAATATGCTCCAAGAAACCCTTAGAAGTTCTACGCAACTTCTACTTATAACTTCAACTACGGGTGAAGATTTTCCTTAGGGTTTCGTTTAGTGGCTAAAGGGAAGTATGATAGTATTTTCCGGGCTTTTCGTATAAAGGGTACTTTGGAAAGTACTACAAGGTATTTGGGCTAAAGTATTTAGGCATAACAACAATACTTGGAGAGTATTTCTTTACCAAGGGGGGTAGTATTTCGAGTAGCACAACTAGGCTAGGGGGAGGGGGTTCTCGGCTAGAACCACTAGGCAAGGGGTTCGTAGGGCCTTCAGAGGGGAGGAGAGGGGTGGTGTTTGGACGAGAACAAGCAAGAGGAGAGGGAGGGATTTTGCAAGACTTAGAAGATGTGTGGATGAAGAAAACCTTCAAGTAAGGGGGTATTTATAGGCCAACCAATGGCCAACCAATGGCCAAGATGAAGCCAAGTGCAAGGCAAGTGTAGGGTGAGGATTTACCCAAGTGTCCTTATCCATCTACTACACAAAATATCCTACCTAACCCTTGACCAAGGGAAAGGCAAGAAATCGTCCAATCTAGCCCCATTTTGCCGTCCAATGAGGGTGACAAGTGTCACCCTCCCGTTGGTCCAAAATATTTCATCTCTCGGAAAAATCCGCAAAAAATATTAATGACATAGCCGTAATTTTCCCTACGCAAGCTGTGGAAACGTTTCGTCGGAAAACTATTCGTTTCGAGTGTTGTGCACAAATTTCGAACCTTGCCTAACTTAAGGCTTAAACTTTTGTACGTACGTCCTCGCGTACATACTCTGGAAATACGGGGTATAACATTCTTCCCCCCTTAGAAACATTCGTCCCGAATGTTCCTTCTCAGTCTCAAAACATACACGCGCCGGTATAGTCTTCACTACTATACTTACGAAACCAACCATGCCGCGCTGTACGAAATAACACACGCGCAAAATACGTAATCCCAAGTCCACGAGGAATCACCTCGAAGATATAAAACAATATAACTCTCGCTCACGGTCGAAGGACCGCGTCCTCCATCTTCACTTCACAAAGAAATGATCACTTTCGTTCCGTAACACATGTTCGCTTCCTCGTTCCTCGCCGCCGCTTCTCGAACACCCGAACTCTTTCTAGTACATGTTCCACACTTCATCCAACGCTGTTTCCAACCTCGAGTCACTACCTCGAACTGGGTCATCTCACTAGCTTCAAATTCCTTTAAGGCCATTCCCGGCCTTCACGATCCGATTCTGATCGAACATACCCACGAACTCACACGATGGTCAACTTAGACTTGGGCCTGGCGCCCTCGTGACCCTACCACCTGGCAGGACCACCTCGAACTGACCCCACCCCAAACCGGGCTGCGGGTCGACCCGCGAACGGTCCTCAACCCGACCCACAATCGCGCCAAACTCTTGTTCCCCGATCCGGAACAATCTTACCTATTCAAGTCCTGAAAGCTACCACTTTCATCTTACACAACCCAAGGAATTTCCCACAATACATTTTACGCATACTAAGTATTTCAACAAAGACTAACCGCAAAAAAAAAAAAAATCTCTTATTCAAGACGACCTTACCTCTAAGGTCTCAACATGAAATATTCTAAGGTTCACACTTCCCATGCTCCCCCCATACCTATCCTTTCAACTAACCAGGTTTTCTAACTCCTAAGCAACACAACGCTATCCGTACATAGCACACAATAATAAGGTCATCATATCACGCATACAATCTCTAGAGGGTTAAGGATATACCTGAAGCTACCGCTCCACTCTAATCATAGGCCTGCCCTGCAGGGCGCATAGCTGTAGAAGGCGATGAACCTGCCACTGATCCGGTAGGCTGCGTCATGCTGCCCGTACCCCTCCTATAAGCGATCTTTTCGTCACATGGCCACGGACGACCGCGAGTGAAACAAGCACCCGATAAAAAGCGACATTCCCGGGATGGCGCGCCCGCATCGTGCACCGAGGGACGTGAATCCTGCGGCTAGAACTCACGTACCTCAGAAACGAAGCCCGGAGCTCGACCGGCTCGAATAACCCGAGCGTCACGAAGGCGCGGAGGACCACTCTGTACTGGCGGAGGTACATAACTAGTCTGCTGCTGAGGCGGCCCGCCTCGAAAGTTACCAAAGGACCCTGCTGTTCTGGCCCTCTTCTGCTGATCTCGGTCATTCCGTCGACTCCTCCGCTCCTCACATCCCAGTGCATAAGCCTGCATGCGCGCAATGTCCATGCCCGGCTGAAGAGCTACACCCGAGCAACTCTCTGCTAGATAATCGTCAAGCCCTGTGACATATCGGTGCACTCTATCCTCCATGGTCGCCACTAAAGCGGGGACATATCGAGCTAATGAGTCGAACTCCACATTATACTCTCTAACCGTCCGCCCGTCCTGCCTCAATGTCAAAAATCTGTCGGACCGAGCCCTCCTCATCTGTGGAGGTAAGAAATGTGCAATAAACGCCCCTGAGAACTCGTTCCAACCTGTTGGAAGCGCATGCTCTCCCCGGGACAGCTCCCACGAATCAAACCAGTCGACTGCAGTATCACGCAGCTGATGCGAACCTAAGACCACCGACTCGGTCTCGAGCCTTGATCACTCTCGCGATCCAGAATCGCTCGAATGAACTCCTGCGGATCATCCTCGTGCCTCGACAGTAGAACTCTGGCGGCCTGACTCGGAAAGTCCGTAGCCTCAAACTATCGACCTCGGGTGAACGGCTGGTGCTCTTTGGGCTAACTGCGTCGGCTATCCTCATATCGGCCTGACCACGGCCGATAATCGCCAATTCCTTGTAACTCATCTCCTCTGCTCCAGACTATGGGACTGGAGGCTCAGTCTTGTGGTCTCGGCGACCAGCATTGCGGCTCTCAACTCTGCGGTCTTTGGCGTCGCAAAACTAGGTATGCGAAGCACTATCTCGGTCTTGGCCAGGGCTGCGCCTCGTACTCCTCTGAATCACATCAGCGGCTCCTCGCTGCCTTGCCTCGGGCGGGTGCGCGCTGGCGGGCATAGCGGTAGCGAAAGGAATACGTCGGAGGATCGACTTATAACTCGGCTACAGGCATGATCTCGGAATGAGAAGAATAGAAACCAATCCTAAATGTCCTATAGCCTCACGATTATAGATGTGGTGCCTGACACAGATAATCAAGACTACTAGACACGCGGTGCAGACACTTTCCGAGGACTAAGCGCTCGATACCACTTTTGTCACGACCGAACCGGGCAGTGGTCGTGCCTACCCGGGCACCCTAGTGATACAACATCGAGAGAAAATCAGCGGAAAATAAAACATGAACATGAAATAAGAGATATTATAAATAAGCAGGCAACCAAAGCAGTTGCCTTACATGCATACATAAAAACCCAAACAGTTATCCTTTTACAAACTCGCCACAACTCTACGGACCTCTAGAGTTTTATAACAACAACTATGACGGGACGGGGCCGCCATACCCACTGAATGTACAAGAACCTCTGACTCGTGGTAACATGCAAAAGATAAGCCTCAGAAAGCGGGGCTTCCCAACCTGTGTTGTGATCCTAGGCGAGGATCCTGGCCGATGTACCTCTACTGCGGCATGACGCGGCCCGAAGGAGGTCGATCTGACAGTACCAAGTATGTGAAAGCCAAAATCGTAAATGAAATCATAATAGTCTATATAAGCGGGAGACATGTATGATAACCAAACTACGATTCACAACATAAAAGCGGCCATGTCAAGTCGGGGACTCACGCCTCAAAGTCATCCTCATGCGTGGAACTCCTTCTCACCGCGGCCGATCTAGGTACAAATCATATGATACGTATAACATGTCTCGGCCCATCTCATGGACCCAATATAGAAGCGTGTGGAATACATTCGGTTCATCCACGTGAATCGGTAGTCGAGTGAAATACATTCGGTTCATCCGTGAACGCGGTAGTCGAGTGGAATACATTCCCTATTCATCCCATGAACGCGGTAGTCGAGTGAAATACATTCCCGGTTCATCCCATGAACGCGGTAGTCGAGTGAAATACATTCCCGGTTCATCACATGAACGCGGTAGTCGAGTGAAATACATTCCCGGTTCATCCCATGAACGCATTAGTCGAGTGAAATACATTCCCGGTTCATCCCATGAACCGGTATAGAAACGTCCATCACAAATCAGTCGGCCATCGAGAGGCGGTGGTATAGAAACACAATACTTGCACAACAAAGGCTATCACAACAAGCGTAGGCAAGTTACACAACAACAAGCATAGGAAAGTTACACACACGCTCGAGTACTTTCATTTGTCAAAGTCCGGTCTTAACCCCAAAGTACTACATCGTTAAATTCTTTTAAAAGATCCATTCCTTTTTCAAAAGTCACCGATACGTAGTATAAAAATAGAGTGACCACATTTTTAAGTAAACCAACACACATTCTTTTTAAAGTCAAGTTACAACATTCATTTTCCTAAAGTTCGGTTTGCCTAGTTTGATTACTCAAGTCCCATTTTGAAAGATTTCATAGTTCATAGTCTTAATCACGTAATTCCTTTTTAGAACAATTGAGTAATATGCGTCTTATGTGTGAGTAGGTTATTCTTGTTTATATCAATCTTCTTAAAGCAACCATGATCTAGAAAATGTAATATCATTTTGTCTTATCTTAGCTTCTATGCAGATGGAGGTTTCTACTGGTTTTACCCATAATTCATTATTCAATACATTTTCCTTTATTACGATGCAGTGGTTTGTTCGATACTTGTTCTCATTTTCCGAAATCCATTTAACATTCTTAAGCCGTTTATACCTAACTTCCCATAAAGCTAGTATAACTCTTAAGCTTTCAAAAACCAAGTATTACTCTTCTTTTCATAAATCTTTTGAAATACTTCAAGTTCTTTATGGTCACACATTAAGTCAGTTATAAGTCAAATCAGTTGTCTTTTAAAAACCACAAAACATTTTCTTACCTACATAAAGCTGTTATAACCAACTTCCCATAAAGTCGTTATAACACTTCATGTTTTAAAACAACCAAATACGATTAACACGTATGCGTCTACCGTACTACATAGCTCACACATATCATGCTAGAAAAGATAGGAAGAGGTTCACATACCTCGCGACGATTATCGACTAATAGCAAAACGCTCCAAGTACCTCAAACCGTCGGCTACTCCTTAAGCCAAGTAGATCACGCCATACGTAGTACTTCAACCTATAAAGGCCACAAGGCGCCTATTAACATCTAGATATCATCGTAGAATATTCTACAGAAAATTCGGCAGCACCTTCCCCCCCCCCCCCCCGCAACAACGTAAATCTCCTCCTCTATCGAGGCCGGTTACCAAGCCAACCGTGGAAATTCGCCTAACGGCGTGTACAATTCTACTTCACGAGAATGCTACACAAGTCTCTTATGTCTGATCCTAAGTAATTACTGATTCGATTCTTCTTTATTATTCAGGCTTAAGTCAAAAGACATTGCCGCAAAATTATGATCATTTCTATATATAGTATACTTCTACTATATATTCCAACAACATGTAATTTCCAATTATAATAAGGGGACAAGTTTAGTTACCTTGATAAGCCCAAAATTATCCAAGTTAAAAGTCGATCCTGAGCAAGGTTTAGCTCCTACTCCGTGCGCTCCAATCTGCTCCAAGAAACCCTTAGAAGTTCTACGCAACTTCTACTTATAACTTCAACTACGGGTGAAGATTTTCCTTAGGGTTTCATTTAGTGGCTAAAGGGAAGTATGATAGTATTTTCCGGGCTTTTCGTATAAAGGGTACTTTGGAAAGTACTACAAGGTATTTGGGCTAAAGTATTTAGGCATAACAACAATACTTGGAGAGTATTTCTTTACCAAGGGGGGTA
This sequence comes from Przewalskia tangutica, assembly GCA_029844215.1. Classification (NCBI taxonomy): domain Eukaryota; kingdom Viridiplantae; phylum Streptophyta; class Magnoliopsida; order Solanales; family Solanaceae; genus Przewalskia; species Przewalskia tangutica. Next base: position 125,300,765 of record CM056719.1, read on the forward strand.
GTATTTCGACTAGCACAACTAGGCTAGGGGGAGGGGGTTCTCGGCTAGAACCACTAGGTAAGGGGGTTCGTGAGGGCCTTGAGGAGGAGGGAGAGGGGTGGTGTTTGGACGAGAACAAGCAAGAGGGAGAGGAGGGATTTTCAAGACTTAGAAGATTTGTGGATGAAGAAAACCTTCAAGTAAGGGGAGTATTTATAGGCCAACCAATGGCCAACCAATGGCCAAGATGAAGCCAAGTGCAAGGCAAGTGTAGGGTGAGGATTTACCCAAGTGTCCTTATCCATCTACTACACAAAATATCCTACATAACCCTTGACCAAGGGAAAGGCAAGAAATCGTCCAATCTAGCCCCATTTTGCCGTCCAATGAGGGTGACAAGTGTCACCCTCCCGTTGGTCCAAAATATTTCATCTCTCGGAAAAATCCGCAAAACATATTAATGACATAGCCGTAATTTTCCCTACGCAAGCTGTGGAAACGTTTCGTCGGAAAACTATTCGTTTCGAGTGTTGTGCACAAATTTCGAACCTTGCCTAACTTAAGGCTTAAACTTTTGTACGTACGTCCTCGCGTACATACTCTGAAAATACGGGGTATAACAAGTATTCATGAAGTTGATAGACGTTTTATTGTTGTTATAGGTTGAAGTACTAATTGGGACGTATTATCGTGTTGGTATAGCCGATAAGGTATGTGGAACTATCCTTTCTTCTTTTGGCATGATTTATATGAAGTAAGTGTACGACGGATGTACATAGCTCTATTGGATCTTAATCCTTAATGATACATGACATGATAGTGCCTTGAGTTTTCTAAATGAAAGTTATTATATTTTATTTCATTGAGAGTCAAAAATGATTTTACTGGGTCCCAGAAAGGGTCGGGCAGTATATGATTTTATTGAGAGTCAAATGATGATTTAAATTGCACAAGGTTGCTCTTGATAGTTATTCGTGCAAAGTGTTATTATTCCCCTTCACCGAGTCCCATAATGGGTCGGGTAAGCTCGTGCGCAGATTTATTGCACTGATTCACCTAGTCCCTATGTTACACCCCGTATTTCCAAGAGATTGAGATGAGAACGTGCGTAAGGAATTAAGATTTGAATTTTGGAAAGAAAGAAATATTTCTTTTTCTTATGGAAAAATATCGAGAATTTGTGAAGGAAAAGGTTTATTAATTGGAATTTGGTTCTCAAATTTGGTATTTGGGACTTATAGATTATATTAGAATTTTGGATTTTAAGTTCCGGATTTGGTCATGTGGGGCCCACGGGAAAAATTTACGGTTTTGTGGGGCCCACAAGATTTTGAGATATTTTGGCCAAATATTGATATTTTGAAGATGAAATATTTTTTGATGAATCAGAGAGCGACACGTGTCACTCCCCACTTGTCTTGGTCTTGGAAGACTTTGACCTTAGATATTTAGAGACAAGTGGACAAGTGGGCCATGTGGGTCTCACTCCACTTGTCTTGCTACACTTAGTCCATACACTTGTCAAGCATCCAACCTATGAGATACATTATATATGTATACAAGTGCAAGACTTGCACAACACTTGGAAAAAAATCCCATCTCCTTTCCTTGAAGAGCTCTCGACCAAGGGCCACTTTTTGAGACCAAAATTGTTCAATCTTTGATGATAAATCCTCAAACTCAAGACTAAGCTCCCTAATGAAGTTCTAAGCCTAGATAAACCCTTAAACCCCAAGAACCATGATGGGCCGAGAATAGAGAGGGTGAAATCCTAAGTTTTATCAACTTTTTGGAAGTGAAATACAAAGTGAAGTTGTGTATAAATTCATAAGGGTCACATATATGTGATTTGAACTTGAAGAAGTGAAGCGAAATGAAAACTGCGGACCATATACCCCCGGACTGTTTTGGACGTTTTTGAGGCTTAAAATGAGGTAATAATTCTTCTTCCTTTGCAGTAATTGTATATTACTTATTGTTATGTTTAAGGGATGAATTTATGTTAAGGAAGAAATGGAAAATAAGATGTGTATGTGATAGATATGTTGTTGGCCGATTTGAGGCAATTTTGTGCCATTGGTTTCGTTGGTTATATTGTTGTTGTTATCCACACTTGTCGCGTGTTAAAATGAGGTAATATGGTTTTTGATAAGTTGGTATATCATATATAGAAGTGTTGGAACTTGAATTGGAATAAAATGGATTAAGGAAAGAGTTATCGGATTGTTATAATTGTTGTTGGCCGAAAAACTGCCTAAAACTATTAGACGTCGTTGTGTCGTTTTTATGGACCATTTTGGGGTGTTGTTATGCTGGAAAATCATCCCCTAAACATGCATGATTAATGTAGAATTGGCTAATAAAAGTCTTAAGGAATAAGGGTATAAAAAGGGTGCTAAAGGCTTCACATTGTACCCTTAAATGTTGATTTATTATGGACTGTTTAGTGGACTATTTTGTATAGGTTGTGTGGCAGAATTTTACACGTCAAGTTAGGCGTGTAATCCCATTTGGTTAACTGTTGGTTGTTCCTTAAATGTGGCGTGTTGGTTGATGAATACGGGCCTTGGAAAAGGTGGAAAAGTATGTAGAAACAAAGGAAGTGCTGCCCAATTTTCCGTAGAATTAGAGGGCCATTATTTGGTATAAGTCTTATACTAAGTAAGTATGATATTGATAGAAGTTCTATCATTATAATAGGTTGAAGTACTACGTGCAGCATAGTCTACTTGGCTTAAGGAATAGCCGATGAGGTTGAAGTACTTTGGAGCGTTTTGCTACTTGTCGTATTGGTTAGTCGTCACAAGGTATGTGAACTTCTTCCTTCTATCGACATGACTTATTCTTGAAGTATACTTACCTTGTTATTTGGAGTATACACGACTTGTTTCTAGAAGTATACTTGCCTTGTTATAGGAAGTATTTATGTTATTGATTTTATGCTAAAGGCATGTCTAGAATATTCCTAAGTTTTTACCAAGTCTTATGGGGGATGTTGGTAAGAGTCGTTAGGAAGTATTGGAGTTGAGTTGACCTTGCTAATTTACTACACTAATGAGAATAGGTATCAATCAAGCCATTGCAGCGTTAATGAAAATGTATCGATTAATCAATTATATTGAAATGAGTAGAATCTTCCATCTGCGTAGAAACTAAAATGAGACAAAATTATATTACATTTTCTAGATCATGGTTGTTTTAACAAGATCGTTATAAACGAGTATAACCTATTCACGGCTCCTATAAGTATTAATTTTGAAAGTATAGGAGACTTGATTTTCGAAAGCACATGAGACTTGATTTTTGAAAGTGTAGTAACTTGATTTGAAAAGTATATGTTACTTGATTTAAAGAGTACAAGTAACTTGATTTAAAGGTATAAGTTACTTGATTGATTTAAAGAGAATAAATGACTTGATTTTGAAAGAAGAAGTAACTTGATTAAAAGGTATGGGTTACTTGATTTTGAAAGAAGAAGTAACTTGATTTAAAGGTATGGGTTACTTGATTGTGAAAGAAGAAGTGCTTGGTTTTAAAGGTATAAGTTACTTGAGTTTAAAGGAAGAAGTAACTTGGTTTTAATAGTGAAAGTACTTTTGGGTTCAACTCCCTAATATTACATGATATGTACGATGAATGTACATAGTACTTTTGGGTTTATTTCCCTAACATTACATGATTTGAGTCTTCTTGTAAAGAATGGATGTACATAGTACTTTGGGTTCATTTCCCTAATGTTACATCACACGATAATGCCTTGGTTTGTTTAAAAGGAAAGATGCGATGGTGCTTTAGTTTTCTAAAATGAAAGTTGTTATAACGGCTTTATGGGAAGTTTGTTATAACAGTTTTATGGAAAGTCAAGATATGGTTTAAAATGTTATAAGAAAATCATGTGAGAATGTCCATGATTAAATCCTTAATATAGTACATAAAATGAAAGTGCCTTGAGTTTATAAAGTGAATGTATGGCGGACGTACATTGTTGTAATGGATCTTAATCCTTAGTGAAATATGTGATAGTGCCTTGGTGTTATAAAATGAAAGACTTGTTAGTGTCTTGGTTTATTTTAGAAAGGAAGGCATGGTATTGTCTTGGTTTATTCTAGAAAGGAAGGCATGGTATTGTCTTGTTAATTCTAGAAAGGAAGGCATGGTATTTGTCTTGGAAATTTCGAAAAGGAAGGCATGGTATTGTCTTGGAAATTCCGAAAAGGAAGGCATGGTATTGTCTTGGAAATTCTAAAAAGGAAGGCATGGTATTGTCTTGAGTACATTATATTTTGTTCTAATGAGAGTCAAAAGATTGTAACTTGCATATGTTTGCTCATGATAGCCTTTCGTTCAAGTGTTATATTCCAGCGTCACGCGTCCGCCGTTAAAGGGCGACCTTGTGTTGTTCATTACGGGTTCAATTTCCCAGGTTACTATACATTTCATGGAATTGCTCTCCATGCTGCGGGTTCAACTCCCATGACATCATTCCGTGGATTTTCTCTCCACGATGTGAGTATTGCGTATATGCTCGTTGCGGGTCCACAGGGCCTATGCGAGTGAAATAGTCTCATGCGGGTGAAATAGTCCTATGCGGGACAAATAGTCCTATGCGAGTCCACAGGACTCATGCAGGTAAAATAGTCCCATGAATAGGATTGTATAATGATATTACGGGCGGGTGGCCCTAAATTGATCATGACCCTCCTCTTTTGAAATAGAACTGTTTACTCTCATTACCCTGCTTTTAAAAAGGCACAGTGTACCGGTAGTTGATTATTATACTTGTCTCTTGTTGTTTGTTTGGCCTGTTATAATCTCATCTGATGATGCAGTAATCTGAGGATCTGATAGTCTGAAGTCTTGTGATACAAAATCTGATTAGCTCTTATTTTATATGGCACGGTAGGATCTGGTATTTGATTTTCATACTTGTCTCTGTCATTCTTTTGTACATTTATGATCTTGTTTACTGTACTTTATTTCTGTTCCATACTTAGTACTTGTTATCGACCCCGCCAGCTGCGTTTATGTCCGCAGGTCTAGGTACTCAGTTGTGGATCCGCTAGCTTAGGATCCTTGTTCAGCATTTTGAGATGGCTCCAATGTTCCGGAGTCCGTCATTATGGCTAGGTATATTCAGGGGTACGGCGGGGCCTTGTCCTGTCATAGTAATTATCCAAACTCTTAGAGGTCTGTATTCATATGTGGGGTGGACTAGTAAGAGTTGTATTTACCTTGTTGTACGGTTGTAGGCCCATTCGGGTGTTATATATCATGGCAGCCTTTTCGTCTTTGCCTTTGTTTAAAGAAAAAAAACGAGTGTTATTTATCTTCTGCAGTTTACTTGTGTTGTATGGGTAGAAGGGTGCCCAGGTAGGGCACCAGTAGCGGGCCCGGGGTTCGGGTGGTGACACCCTCACTAGAGGGTCGGGTACGTTATATGTATATAATTCCATGGACATGCAATCCATGATGCGAGTATAGATACTCATGACAGTATATGATTCCATGGACATGTATCCATGATGCGGGTATAGATACCCATGAACACCGAGACCCTCACTAGGGGGCCGGGTACGGTATGTATATGATTTCATGGACATGTATCTATGATGCGGGTATAGATACCCATGACAGTATATGATTATATGGAAAGACATTTGTGATCTTGATATGACTCAATTTTTAAAAAAGGCACAGTTGACTCTCTATTTTTAAAAGGTACAGTTGACTCTCTATTTGTACAAGATACAATTGACTCTTTTTTTTATGGAACGGGTGGATCTGGTATTTTGATTATCATACTTGTCCTCTGTCATCTTTTGGCCAGTCATGATCTTATTTACTGTACTTTATGTTTACATACTTGGTACATTGTTGTCGACTTCCATCTCGGGCTGCATTCATGCCCGCAGGTATAGGTACTCAGTTTGGTGATCCGCGAGCTTAGGATCCTTGCTCAGCTTTTTGGGATAGCTCCATTGTTCTGGGGCTTGTCATTTTGGTGCAGATCTTCTATTACAGGCTTATGTATATTCAGGGGTACGGCGGGGCCTTATCCCGTCATAGTTCACTATCTTACTCTTATAGGTTTTTAGTTATGTGTGGATTGGACATGTACAGTTGTAGTTCCTTTTGGCTATTGCGTATATAATGACAGCCTTTCCGGCTTGCCTATGATGTTATATGATAGTCCAGGGGACAAAATCCCTTTGTGATGAGATTATGAGCTTTTATTAAGCTTCCGTTTGTTATATGTGATGTGTGGGTATAAGGGTGCCCAGGTAGGGCACTAGTCGCGGCCCGTCAGTTCGGGTCGTGACTGAAATAGTGAATTGCGAATATAAATTGATAATAATCGATTAGCATTGCATGGAAATACATAGAAAGGACTTACCTTGGTGTAGGAGTTGGTTGGGAAGAGAGAACCTTCGTTCTAGGGATTGGAAGAAGTGAAAATGGATGTTTAGAACTAAGGCTGTGTATTTATACTATTTGATGTCGGGACGATTTTGCAGTCAAAATATTTTGATGGTGCATTTGATGATCCGCCAATATTTTGACGTTCTATATAATTCGACAACACTGATTTTCAGTGAAATTCCAAAGAGCTATAAAATTGGAGTCCTGGGACGGTGAAGATTGACGGGTCATCAATAATCTGATGGTTCGTAGAATTTATAGTATGGCCATACATTTCAAAAATGAAATTGATGGTTCATTTGACGGGCCTTAAAACATGTGGCATTTTGTATAATCCCGCGTCAAATTCCATCTACTGAGCTGAATCTATTTTTTCAACTTTAACTCTTTTTTGGTTTCCTATATCCCTGAATCGTAAACATGGTTTAGTTTAGAGGTACAAGGTCTTACAAGAAAGATCATTGGAGTTAAATGGGTTTACAGAACTAAGCTAAATACACATGGTTCTATGAACAAACATAAATCTACGCTTGTGGTGAAGGGTTATGCTCAGATGTTTTGTGTAGATTTTCTAAATATTTGCACCAGTCACGAGACTTGACACAATAAGGCTTCTTTTGGCAATTGCGGCACAAAAGGACTGGAAACTCTATGTCACGACCCGACCCCGGGCCCGCGACTGGTGCCCTACCTGGGCACCCTTATAGGTATACATCAGTGATAACCAGCGGAATATAAATAAAGCTCATAGACATGCAGTAATGTGAAATAAGAATCAGGCTAGACGATAAGGCCATCTTCCTGCATATATACATAACAAAGGGATACATCTTTTACAAGTCCAACCCACAAAACATGACTACATACCTTTAAGAGTTTGGACCCTATCTATGATGGGACAGGGCCCCACCATACCCCTGAATGTACATAAATTTACAACAACAGGGATCCGTACCAAAAGGTAAGCCTCCGGAGTAATGGAGTTTCCCAAAAGCTGAACAGTGATCCTAATAGTGAGGATCAGCAACCTATCTCTACATGCGGCATGAACGCAGCCCCCCGAGGAAAGGGGGTCAGTACAAAACATGTACCAAGTATATGAAACTGAAAGTACTGTAATGAAATCATATAGTCTAAAATAAAGTTGGAGACATGTATGATAACCAAATTAGCAGTACAATGTGCCTTACTAATAATCAGAGTAAACTTTACTGTTTAAAAATAGGAAGCTTATGATCAAACTAGGGCCACCCGCCCGTAGTATCATTATGCAATCCTACTCCTGAGACTATTTCACCCGCATAGGTCTTGTGAACCTGCATGAGGCAATTTGCCTCGCATGGGACTATTTCACCTGCATAGGACTATTTCACCCGCATGGACCCTGTGGGCCCGCAATGAGCATATACACCATACTCGCATCGTGGGGAGAAAATCCACGGAAATGCAACATGACCCGGGGATTGACCCCGTAATAAATAATATAACAGTAGCACTAACGGCCCTCATGAACAACATATGCAAGTTAGCAATCTTTAACTCTATTAATTAAACTTAAGGCACCATCATGTAAATTCCGGAAATTTAACCCCAAAGTACTACGTACTTCTATTCCTTTAAAAATAACCTTTTTCATATAAAAGCCACAAGATACTAACACCCGTAGTATCAAGGCATGTCTATTTTTCAAATCAAGTTACTACATCTTTAGAAATTCATTTCAAAGCTTTGAAACCAAGTAACTTCCACTTTCCAAACTCAAGTAACCTATACCTTTAAATCAAGTTACTTATTCTCTTTAAATAAAGTATCGTATACTTTCAAAATCAAATCATTTATTCTCGTTTAAATCATTCAAGTAAACCACTCTTTTAATTCCCATAAAGTCGTTATAACTAACTTCCCATAAAGCCATTATAACACTTTATGTTTTTAGAAAAACTAAGGCATTTACATCCTTTAAAAACCAAGTGAGTTCAACTTTTCAACTCAAATAAAATTGTACCTTTTTAAATCAAATCAATGGTACCAAAATGACACCGAATTCATTTAAGACATGTACGTCAACCGTACTATACATTTATAAGATTCATGCTCAAGAAGAAAGGGAAAGTTCCACATACCTCTTCGGCTTAATCCACCCGCTAAGTTGAATACGCCGCACGTAGAATGTCAACCTATAATGACCATATTACGTCTATCAACTTCTAGCTTTCTAAGGTAGAATAATACTAAGTATAAGGTCTCTTATTCTACGGAAAATTGGACAACACTTCCCCTGTTTCTACGTACTTTTACACCTTTTTCAAGGCCCGAAATCAATAACCAATACGCCACATTTAAGGCACAATCAACCAAACAACAATACAACATATAGTCATTTTTCAATTCTTTAATCCAAGTTGTTACTCCAACATGTTAATACGTCATAACAATTATAACAACTAAATTCCCTTTCTTGTATAACATGTGACGATTATAACTAACAACCAAATTGATTAACAACTTCAATGGCTAGCATGCCATATTTCGGTATTCACCCTCCAAATTCCCCAACACTTATAAATATTTATTCCTTATATCACAAGCTCATTTATCAACTACTATAACATGTAATCTTCAATTACATTAGGAAGACAAATATCATTACCTCAATAAGCCCAAATATAATCCAAGATTAAAAGTCGATCCTTAGTAACTTTAGCTCCTTTTATTTACGTTCCAATCCACTCCAAGCAACCCTTAGAAGTTCATAACCAACTTCTCTTCAAGTTCCAACTCAAAATATGAAGAACACCATAGGGTTTCATGGTGCTACTAGTTGATTAACGTAGTATTTCCGGGATTTAAGAGGTTTTTTATGCTTAGTATACTACTAAGGATCCTTGGTTTGAATATGGGTTTTATCAACAATATTTGAAGAATTTCTTGTTCTTCATGGATGCCTTGGCCGAGAGCCCTTTAAGTGTGCACAAAGTTCTTGAAATTTTTCTAAGTGTTAAAGTCTTGCACTAGTATGGATATATAATGAAACCAAGGGTGGAGATTAAAACAAATGTGTGGCCAAGATTAAAATCAACAAATATCTTAAGTCAACTTGGCCACTTAGCCATGCCATTCTCGCCCAACATGGGTCATGTGGGGGTGACACGTGTCACCCTCCTATTGGTCCAAAATATTTTATCTCTCCATAATTCTAATAAATTCCATAAGTCTCAAATACCAAATTTGAGAACCAAATTTCAATTATTAATTTTTTTCCTTCACGAGGTTCGGAATATTTTTCGTAGGAAAAAGTAATATTTCTTTCGTTTCAAGCTTAAAGTCGTATTTTCTCACGTAGGTCCTTATATACATGTCCTGGAACTACGGGGTGTAACATTTTTCCCCCCTTAGAAACATTCATCCTGAATGTTCTTACTAAGGTCAATCTTAAACCGATGTCGACATAGTCCCCTTTAACTATACCCAACACAATCAAATATGCCACACATTGCCACAATATAACACTTATGCATATACGTCAATCAAAATCGACAAGTTGGGAGAATGAATTACCGGTAGGTGTAGGGAACAAGTGAGGATACTTCTTCATCATGTCCTCCTCTGCTTCCCAAGTCATCTCCTCTCTATTATCATTCTGCCACAAGACCTTGACGGAAGCCACGTCCTTGGTGCATGTCGTCGACTGTCGATCAAGTATCGCTATAGGACTCTCCTCATACGATAACCCTTCTATCACCTGGACATCACTAACTGGGAAAACACTGGATGGATCTCCGATACACTTCCGTAACATAGAAACATGGAAGACCGGATGTACTGCTTCCAGATCGGATGGCAGATCTAACTCATAGGCAACCTTGCCTACTCTACGAACAATCTGGTATGGCCCAATGTACCTTGGGCTAAGTTTCCCCTTCTTTCTGAACCTCATCACACCCTTCATGGGTGATACCTTCAAGAACACCCAATCGTCAAGCTGAATCTCCAAGTGTCGACATCGATTATCTGCATACGACTTCTGTCGACTCTGAGCTGCTAATAACCTCTCATGGATAAGATTTACCTTATCCACAGCCTGTTGAATCAAGTCTTGGCCAACTAACTGAACCTCGCCAATATCGAACCAACTGAACGGCGACCTACACTTCCTTCCATATAAGGACTCATAAGGCGTCATCTGAATATTGGAATTGTAGTTGTTATTATACACAAACTCAACAAGAGGAAAATGATCCTCCCAGCTACTCCTGAAGTCAATAATACAGGCCCTCAGCATATCCTCAAGTGTATGCGGATAATGCGCTGCTCTGCTGTCCGTCGATGCGAGGTGAAATGCGATCTTGAGACTCACTGTGTCCTAACCCATACGGAAAGACCTCCAGAAGTGGGCCCCTATGTCTGATATAATAGATGTAGGAACTCCGTGCAGTCTCATAATCTCCCGGATATACAGTCTAGCATAATCCTTAGCCGAATAAGTAGTCCTGACTGGAAGAAAATGGGTTGATTTCATCAGTCTGTCTACTATAACCCAGATGGAGTAATACTTCCTCTGAGTATGAGGTAACCCTGTAACAAAATCCATGTTGATCAACTCCCACTTCCACGTCGGAATCTCAATCGTCAGTAATAGCCCACCAGGCTTCTGGTGCTCAACCTTGACCTGCTGACAACTCGGACACTGAGCAACGAACTCTGCTACATCCCTCTTCAGGCCATCCCACCAATACACACATCTGAGGTCATGATACATATTAATCGACCCCGGATGAACCGAATAACGAACATTGTGTGTCTCCCCTAGAACCTGCTGACGAAGTCCTGCAATATCGGGTACACACAATCTATCCTCGTACCTTAGCACCCCATCAGGTGCTACCTCAAATGAACTCTTCTCCTCTCGAAGAGCCGTATCTCGATACCGTACCAGAAATGGATCCTCATACTGTCGCCTCTTCACCTCCCAACGATGGAAGACTCGGCAACCTCTCGAACCCGAACTCTACTATCATCGGAATCAACCAACCGAACCCCAAGGCTCGCTAACTGATGAATCTCATGAACCATGTCTCTTCTATCTGGTTGCACGTCTGACAGACTATCTATAGATCTACGACTAAGAGCATCTGCAACCACGTTGGCTTTTCCCGGGTGGTATAGGATATCAACATCATAATCCTTCAGCAACTCTAACCACCGTCTCTGCCGCAAGTTCAGCTCCCTCTGCCTGAAGATATACTGGAGGCTCTTGTGGTCTGTATAAATATCCACATGAACCCCATATAAGTAATGCCTCTAAATCTTCACAGAATGTATCACTGCCGCTAACTCCAAATCATGAGTAGGGTAGTTCCTCTCATGCTTTCTGAGCTGTCGGGACGCGTAAGCTATAACCTTACCATGCTGCATCAACACGCAACCAAGTCCGTTACCCGAAGCATCACAAAAAACCATATAACCCTCTAATCCCTCAGGAAGAGTAAGAACTGGAGATGTCGTCAACTTCTCCTTTAATAACTGGAATCCCTTCTCACAAGCATCCGTCCACTAGAACTTAGCCGCTTTCTGAGTTAGCCTAGTCAAAGTCGCTGAGATCGAAGCAAACTTTTCCCCAAATCTCTGGTAATAACCCGCAAGCCCTAAGAAGTTGCGCACCTCAGTCGGTGTAGTAGGTCTAGGCCAAGTTTTTACCACCTCAATCTTCGTCGTATCAACCTGAATACCATCGGCCCCGATAATGTGCCCCAAGAATGCCACTGAGGCCAACCAGAACTCATACTTAGAGAACTTGGCATATAACTACCGGCTCTGGAGGACTCTAAGTACCATCCTCAAATAATACGCATGCTCTTGCTCCGTGCGAGAGTAAACCAGGATGTCATCAATGAATACTATAACAAACGTATCCAGAAATGGCTTGAACACCCGGTTCATCAAATCCATAAATACCGCTGGAGCATTAGTCAATCCGAATGACCTCACCCTGAACTCATAATGCCCGTACCGGGTCCTGAATGCAGTCTTCGGGATATCTATCTCTCTAACTCATACCTGATGATACCCGGATCGCAGATCTATCTTGGAAAAACACTTCGCACCTTGCAACTGATCAAATAAATCATCAATCCTGGGGAGGGAGTACCTATTCTTGATGGTTACCTGTTCAGCTGCCTGTAGTCAATACACATACGCAGCGTCCCATCCTTCTTCTTCACAAATAATATTGGCGCTCCCCAAGGTAAAGTACTAGGCTTAATAAAGCCTTTCTCCAGCAAGTCTTTCAGCTGGTCCTTCAACTCTTTCAACTCAGTAGGTGTCATTCTGTACAGAGGAATAGATATAGGTCGAGTACTTGGGAGATCATCTGGAAAAACATCCGGAAATCCTCTAACCATCGGAACTGACTTAAGAACTGGCACCTCAGCCTCTGTATCGAACCCCCGAATAAGATGATAAATATACCCTTTCTGAACCATATTCCTAGCCTTGAGATAAGAAATAAACCTACCCCCTCGGCGACGCATTATCCCCTTTCCACTCAATAACCGGCTCATCGGGAAACTAGAATCGAACCAATATGTCTTTACAGTCCACATTGGCATAACAAGAAGCCAACCAGTCCATACCCATTATGACATCAAAATCTATCATATCCAGCTCTATCAAGTACGCTGAGTGCGGCGTATGTATAATCACCGGGCACTTCTTATATACCCGCTCAGCTACCACCGAATCACCCACTGGCGTAGCTACCTCAAAAGGTTCTATCGACACCAGTTCTATTCCTATTCTACCAGCAATAAGAGGAGATATATAGGACAAGGTAGAACCCGGATCTATCAAAGCATAAACGTCACAGTATGAAATCAATAGTATACCTGTGACGACATCCGGCGAAGTCTCCTGATCCTGTCGACTAGCTAAGGCATAGATTCTATTCGGAGGACCGCTAGAACTAGGACCTCTGCCCACGACCTCTATCGCGGCCTGCTGGCCCGTAAACACCCTACCCTCCGGGGCGCATGACCACAGAAGATGATGACCCGGCAACTGACCCTGTAGGCTGAGCCATACTACCCGTGCCGCCTTTGGTCGGACAATCTCTCTTCAAATGGCCCTGCTGGCCACAAGAGAAACAGGCTCCCGAAGAAATACGACACTCCTCCAGATGGGATCTACCGCATCTACCACACCGAGGTAAAGGTGGCCTCATCTGGATAGTACTCATGTTCCCCTGGAAACCCGAAGTCCTGGAGCCTTGACCTTCTCCCGAATAACGGTGATCAAATTATGCGCGGAAGACTAGAGAAGAGTACTGTTACGGTGAGGCAGACCTAACTTGCTTCTTGAGGTTATGCGCCTTGAAAGTTACGAAAACCCTGCGTCACGGCCTCTTATCTTGGCCTCCGTCTGGTGACTCCTCTACATGTCATCTTTCACTCCGCTGCGTATGCGGACCACAGCAATATCCATACCTGGCTGAAGAGCCACTGCCATGCATCCATCAACCATGTAGCGGTCTAGCCCTATCATGTAGCGGTGAACTCTATCCGCCATGTCAGCCACAATAACGGGTGCATACCTAGCCAATGAGTCGAACTCTAGGCTATACTCTCTGATGGTCCTGCCACCCTGCCTCAATGTCAGAAACCTATCAATCCAGGCTCTCCTCATCTCAGGGGGCAAAAAGTGATATAGGAAGGCCTCCGTGAACTCATCCCAAATGGCTGGAGAAGCACTCTCACCTCTGGATAGTTCCCGTGACTCAAACCAGTTCACTGCAACATCGCGTAACCGGTAAGAAGCTAGTACAACTGACTCGGCCTCTGAGGCCTTAATCACCTGCATAGTCTATTGTACCTGCCGAATAAACTCCTGAGGATCATCCTTAGGTCTCGACCCATAGAATTCTGGCGGATTGCAACCCAGAAAATCCCGAACCCTCAGCTATGCGCTCTGCGGGGTTCGCTCACAGCTCTGTCTGTCTTTGCCTGCCACTATCACGGCGATGCAGAACCATAACCCGTAGTCTCTATCCTCTTCCCCTGGCTGAGGGACTGTGGCTCAGGTATCGGAACTTACAGGTTGCGGTGCTCTAAGCCCTCTGCAGTACTATCGGCGTGTAAGAACTCTCGGCCCAGGCCTGACACCGGGCATAGTCTGGGCCTAAGCCCTAGTGACTATGTGTGTCCTACCAGCAGCTCCTACTGTTGCCTTGCCCTTCTGGGCTGTCGTTGCCTTCCGTGGAGGCATAACTGATACACAAGATTATGTCAGAGAGAGATCAACCTAATAACACAGCTCTACTGCACGATCTCAGAATGAGAAGAATGGAAACCAATCCTAAATATCATGTAGCCTCCTGATTATAGGTGTGGTGCACAACACACCGATAAGCAAGACTCTACTGGACACGGTCTATAGACACTTGCCGAGGACTAACTGCTCTGATACCACTTTTGTCACGACGACCCGAACGTGGCGGTGCCTACACAGGCACCCTTACATGTATACATCAGAGATAACCAGCGGAATATAAATAAAGCTCATAGACATGCAGTAATGTGAAATAAGAACCAGGCTAGCCGATAAGGCCACCTTCCTGCATATATACATAACAAAGGGATACATATTTTACAAGTCCAACCCACAAAACATGACTACAGACCTCTAAGAGTTTGGACCCTATCTATGACGGGACAGGGCTCCGCCGTACCCCTGAATGTACATAAATTTACAACAACAGGGATCCGTACCAAAAACAACAACAGGGATCCGTACCAAAAGGTAAGCCTCCGGAGTAGTGGAGCTTCCAAAAAGCTGAACAGTGATCCTAAGAGTGAGGATCAGCAACCTGTTTACTTCTACCTGCGGCATGAACGCAGCCCACCGAGGAAAGGGGGTTAGTACAAAACATGTACCAAGTATATGAAACTGAAAGTACTGTAATGAAATCATATAGTCTAAAATAAAGCTGGAGACATGTATGTTAACTAAATTAACAGTACACTGTGCCTTACTAATAATGAGAGTAAACCTTACTGTTTAAAAATAGAAAGCTTATGATCAAACTAGGGCTACCTGCCCGTAGTACCATTATGCAATCCTACTCCTGGGACTATTTCACCCGCATAGGTCTTGTGAACCCGCATGAGACTATTTCACCCGCATAGGACTATTTCACCCGCATGGACCCTGTGGGCCCGCAATGAGCATATACACCATACTCGCATCGTGGGGAGCAAATCCACGGAAATGCAAAATGCAACATGACCCAGGGATTGACCCCGTAATAAATAATATAACACTAGCACTAATGGCCCTCATGAACAACATATGCAAGTTAGAAATTTTTAACTCTCATTAATTAAACTTAAGGCACCATCATGTAAAATTCGGGAATTTAACCCCAAAGTACTACGTACTTCTATTCCTTTAAAAAGAACCATTTTTCATATAAAAGCCACAAGATACTAACACCCGTAGTATCAAAGCATGTCTATTTTTCAAATCAAGTTACTACACCTTTAGAAATTCATTCCAAGGCTTTGAAACCAAGTAACTTCTACTTTTCAAACTCAAGTAACTTATACCTTTAAATCAAGTTACTTATTCTCTTTAAATCAAGTATCGTATACTTTCAAAATCAAATCATTTATTCTCTTTTAAATCATTCAAGTAAACCACTCTTTTAATTCCCATAAAGTCGTTATAACTAACTTCCCATAAAGCCATTATAACACTTTATGTTTTTAGAAAAACTAAGGCATTTACATCCTTTAAAAACCAAGTGAGTTCAACTTTCCAACTCAAATAAAATTGTACCTTTTTAAATAAAATCAATGATACCAAAATGACACCGAATTCATTTAAGACATGTAAGTCAACCGTACTATACATTTATAAGATTCATGCTCAAGAACATAGGGAAAGTTCCACATACCTCTTAGGCTTAATCCACCCGCTAAGTTGAATACGCCGCACGTAGAATGTCAACCTATAATGACCATAATATGTCTATCAACTTCTAGCTTTCTAAGGTAGAATAATACTAAGTATAAGGCCTCTTATTCTACGAAAAATTGGACAGCACTTCCCCTGTTTCTACAAACTTTTCCCCCTTTTTCAAGGCCCGAAATCAATAACCAATACGCCACATTTAAGGCACAACCAACCAAACAACAATACAACATATAGTCCTTTTTCAATTCTTTAATCCAAGTCGTTACTCCAACATGTTAATACGTCATAACAATTATAACAACTAAATTCCCTTTCTTGTATAACATGTGACGATTATAACTAACAACCAAATTGATTAACAACTTCAATGGCTAGCATGCCATATTTCGGTATTCACCCTCCAAATTCCCCAACACTTATAAATATTTATTCCTTATATCACAAGCTCATTTATCAACTACTATAACATGTAATCTTCAATTACATTAGGAAGACAAAGATCATTACCTCAATAAGTCCAAATATAATCCATGATTAAAAGTCGATCCTTAGTAACTTTAGCTCCTTTTCTTTACATTCCAATCCACTCCAAGCAACCCTTAGAAGTTCATAACCAACTTCTCTTCAAGTTCCAACTCAAAATATGAAGAACACCTTAGGGTTTCAAGGTGCGACTAGAGGATTAACGTAGTATTTCCGGGATTTAAGAGGTTGTTTATGCTTAGTATACTACTAGGGATCCTTGGTTTGAATATGGGGATTTATCAACATCATTTGAAGAATTTCTTGTTCTTCATGGATGCCTTGGCCGAGAGCCCTTTAAGTGTGCACAAAGTTCTTGAAATTTGTCTAAGTGTTAAAGTCTTGCACTAGTATGGATATATAATGAAACCAAGGGTGGAGATTAAAACAAATGTATGGCCAAGATTAAAATCAACAAATATCTTAAGTCAACTTGGCCACTTGGCCATACCATTCTCGCCCAACATGGGCCATGTATGCGGTGACACGTGTCACCCTCCTATTGGTCCAAAATATTTTATCTCTCCATAATTCTAATAAATTCCATAAGTCTCAAATACCAAATTTGAGAACCAAATTCCAATTATTAAACATTTTTCCTTCACGAGGTTCGGAATATTTTCCGTAGAAAAAAGTAATCTTTCTTTCGTTTCATGCTTAAAGTCGTATTTTCTCACGTAGGTCCTTATATACATGTCCTGGAACTATGGGGTGTAACACTATACAAACTGGACGTTAAATCAGCTTCTTTAAAGGGCTTGGTATGGTCGAATTAATGAAAATCTTTCTATTTTTGGAATTCAAAAAAGCTAAAGTGAATCAACCCTCTACATAACACTTATTAACTCTGACATTATTATAATTTCTCTGTATGTTGATGATCTTTTAGTAACAGGAAGCAATGTTGTGCTCATAGAAAGAGTTTAAAAGAGAGATCATGAAAGTCTCTGAAATAACACATCTTGGAGAGATGGATTTCTTTCTTGGAATGGAGATTAAACAAATCAAAGATCAAATATTCATTTGTCAGAAGAATTATGCAAAAGAAATTTAGAATGGACGACTGCAAAAGTTTAATTCTGAACAGTTTCCTTTTTAAAATAATAGTTCTTTGGATTTCATACTTTTGAAATAAAGGGATAGCCTTACATACATGTTTCTTGTCGCTATAATCATTTTACAAGTCCTCCCTCTTCTTACGAATGGTAATCTATACCATACAAGGAAATAATATCAATATCAGATTTAGATTTCTTAGAAAAACTTTGCTTGGATGTCTTGTTGACAATATTGAACATCTCGGGATTTTAGATTTCTTTACGAAGGGTGCTTATATAATTCAATCATGCGGTTCAGCCAAAATTACAATTTTCATAGAACCTCATTTAGGTGCTCTTTGACAACCCTTACACATAAATAATTCCATAAACTTTTTTTATACGAAAAATTTCATGTGAATTAGTCTCACAACCTTTCAAACCTTATGTTATTTAATCCATAACATATATTATCTACTCTGTCATCCAATTCGAATCATATTTAGTGTGAAACAGCCCATCAATTCATATTACGAAGATTTCATAAATTTGTGAAGTTTTGATTATGAAAACTTCTCATAACTTCTTCTAAATCATCAATTAACTATAATCATAAGTACATATGGATAAACCATATCTTAATACTTCATAATCTCCTCAAAACAATGAGCAATATATTTTGCAAGGTTTTTTCCAAAACCAACTTGGTACGGAAAAGATGAATTAGATAATTATGGAATTTATGGTGTTAATCTTGCGTAATTGAATTTTACTTGATCTTGAGGAGTTAACATATCATGGAGAGGGTTCTAGGGTTTGTTATTGTAGAGGAATGAACCCTGTTAAACATTACCCACGTCCAGTGGGGTCCACATGGTAGGCCATACCCAGGGCCCATTGAGTGTCCAGCAGTGGACACATTATTATTGTATATTTGGTAGACTTAGTCTTGTACCATAATTAGAATTATTCGATTACCTTAATTGTATAGAATGTGGATTTAAATGTAAAGTAGGAATAGGATTCTTCTATTGTAACTTGTATATATATATGTCTTCAATCAATAAGAATAATCAAGGGATTATTTATTTCATGGTATCAAGAGTCTAGGTTCTTTTTACCTTGCTTCCGCTCCTCAAAATTTCCTCTCTATTCTTTTCGAAATTTTGCCCTAAATTCTCGATTTTTTTGTGTTCTTCCTCTTTCACAAAAACCGAGTATCTTCTCTTCCAAAATCCTTTCTCACAAATTCCCTTCACTGAATCTTGTTGTTCTATTCCATATGGCTTATAAGAACACTTTTCACCCTGCCCTCACAGTTTCTAATATCAAGAGTGTTCTTCCTATCGTTCTTGACCTAGAAACGTTCAATATGGGACGTGGGCGGAATTATTTAAGATTCATGCTTTGGCACATAAAGTCCTCCACCACATCATTCCTCCAACTCCTCCAAAGGGGTGTGATGCGGCGTCTTCTTCTACGACGATTGTGCCTACTAAAGAAGCAGATCCAGAATTATGAATCATGCTTGATGCCAAGGTTCTTCAGTGGATTTATGCCACTATCTCCTTGGACCTTTTACAGACGATTATGGAACCCAATTCCACAGCTATGGCGGCGTGGGATCGATTGCGAGATATATTCCAAGATAACAGTCATTCTCGAATTATTATCCTTGAGCAGGAATTCTCCCAGGTGACTATGGCGAGTTTCCCAAATGTTTCTTCTTATTGCAAACGCCTCAAGGACCTAGCAAACCAACTCATCAACGTCGGTTCTCCTGTTTCTCAAAGTCGTCTAGTTCTTTAGATGGTTGCAGGCCTGTTAGAGGCCTATAGCGGTGTTGCTTCGATTATTCGTCAGAGTAACCCCCTGCCAGGATTTTATCAAGCCCGGTCTAAGCTTACTTTGGAGGAAGTCGTATTGGCAAAGAAAGTGGCAATTGGGGCCAGCCCTGTCGTCATGATGACTTTTTCCAATTTTTCTCCTTCCAATCCAGCCAACGTGACCCAAAATCACAATAACGGGGGTGGTAAGAAGGGCCAAAATCAGAAGAATAATGGCAAGAATAGTGGCGGCAACAACGGAGGCAACCGTCAGTAGCAACTGCAGTTCTGGAGCCCACAGGGGCCCCCTGGACTGTTACACCCCGAAATTCCAGGACATGTATTCGAGAATAGACGCGAGAACACATGACTTAAAAATTTGAACGAAAGAAAGAATTGTTTTCCGAGGAAAATCTTCCGAATCTCGGGAAGGAAAATTGTTCGTTAAGGAGAATTGAACTCTAAAATTGGTTATTTAAGACTTTTAGAATTTATCGGAATTATGGAATTTTATTTTCAGAGTTGGATACGTGGGGCCCACCCGAGAAATTTTACAATTTTTGAGGCCCACGGGGTTTCCGATATTTTGACCAATTATGGAAATTTTGGGAAACGAAATATTTTAGACAATGGGATGGCGACACGTGTCACCCTCCACATGGGCTTGTTGGATGAAGAAAATAATGGACCAAGTCAAATAGTCAAGTGAGCTTGATATTATTGACCACATCTTGGCCACACAATTGTTTTGATCTTGGCCCTTGGTTGTTGTATATATCACCTACTAGTGCAAGATTATTTTCAACACTTAGAAAAAATCAAGAAACCTTGCAATCTTGCTCCATAAATCCCAATATTCAAACCCAAGATCCCTAAAGGTATTCTAAGGATATCTCAACACAAAAATCCTAGAAAAACTACGTTATTACGTTAGTCGCAACATGAAAACCTAAGGGTTTTTTCATAACTTGAGTTGGAACTTGAAGAGGAGTTCTTCATAAGCTTCTAAGGGTTGCTTGGGGTGGATTGGAACGTTAAGAAGATGAGCTAAAGTTTCCAAGGATCGACTTTGAATCTTGGAGTAGATTTGGGCTTATTGAGGTAATAATCTTCGTCTTACTATTGTAATTGAAGATTCCATGTTATGATAAGTTAGAAATGATCATGTGATATATATTATGAATATTGATAAGTGTTATGGAATTTGGAAGCTTAAATCCAAGATTAGCATGTTAGCCATTAAAATTGGAAATCAATTTGGTCGATAGTTATAATCGTCGCATGTTGTATAAGAAAGGGATTTTAGTTGTTATAATTGATTGCGAATAACATGTTAGAATAACAACTTGGATTGAAAAGGAAATGGAAAATAATAGATGTTGTTGTTGTCCTTGTGATTGCCGAAATGGCCTAGAATTTTGGAATATTTTGGCGCAGTTTTGTGGTAGTTTTACGGGCTGTTTTAGACTTGTATATATGCAGGAATTGGGTGGTTATATATATATGATTAATGTGGTAGAATTAACTAGTGAAAGTCCTAAGGAATAAAGGTGAAAAAGGGTGCAAAAGGCTTCATATCTTATCCTAAATATTGGTGTAATTATGGACTGTTTTGTATACATTGTGGGGCAGAATTTTATACGTCATGTTAAGGCGTGTAATCCCCTTTGAATTGCTGGTTTGTTGCGCCTTAAATGTGGCATGTTAGTTATTGATTTCGGGCCTTGAAAAAAGTGGAAAAGTACGTAGAAACAAAGGAAGTGCTGCCCAAATTTCTGTAGAATAAGAGACCTAGCACTTAGTATTATTCCACATTAATAAGCTAGGAATTGATAGACATGTTATGGCTATTATAGGTTGAAGTACTACGTATAGCGTATTCTACTTGAAGGGTGGAATAGTTAACAAGGTTGAAGTACTTTGGAGCATTTTGCTACTTGTCGATAGTCGTCACGAGGTATGTGAACTTCTTCTTTCTATAGACATGAGTATATTTGTTTTTTTGGTAAATGCAAATATTATTACTAAAAAGGAAAAAAATTGGGATCTACAATCAGTCATTGAGGGTTCTCAAGCCACAACGTAAGCATAAAAACAATAAATGAAAAGGAGGAGGGGTGGGACGTTCACTCATAGGTGACGTTACAATAGGGGATTAAGTCATAAAGAACTCTATAAGTTGTTGTTTTGATTTTTGTAACAACCTCATCCGTCGTTAAACTAATGCCCTCGAATAGCAATTCATTCCTTGTTCTCCAAATCTCATATACCATAGTGCAAAAAGCGAGTAAGATAGCTTTGGATCGGATGTTTGTCCCGCGATGCTCTTTCTTGATCCACTTGAGTGCGCTTTCAATAGTTGTCATTTCTCTTCTAATACCCAACCATTCTTTTGTGTGCTTCCAAATCATGTGGGTGTAGGGGAAAGAAAAGAAGAGGTGAGACCTTGTCTCATTAGCCCGCTTGCAGAACCCGCAAGTCTTATCTTCCAAGTTTAGGTAGGAGAGAGTGTCTTTGGTAGCTAGACGCTTCCTACAAGTGAGCCAGACTGTGAATGAGAATTTAGGAGGTATGAAACCTTTCCAAATTTGAGACATCCAAAGCTTTTTCTCCCACGGGGTGCGCAAGACCTCATACACAAGACTAGAATCAAATCTTTCATTGGTGCAACACTTTTCCAAGCCAGCAATTGCATTCCCTTGACTACCAAAAATGCTAATGAATGTGTCGCGAATGCCACAAATTTTCTTGAATAAGGGGGAGTCTCTAGCACGTACCTCATAATCCCAAAAGGATTGGCCTCTCAAGTAGTAGCTATTAATCCATTGGACCCATAAGGTATCCGTCTTAGAGTGAGTTTGCCAGATGGTCCGGGAGAGTAAGGCATTATTCCATTCTTTGATGTTCATAAGACCCAAGCCTCATTCGGATTGAGGCACACAAATGTCATCCCAAGCGACTCTTGGTGGCTTACCACCCCATAAGAACTGAATGCAAGCTGACCGTACCTTGTTGAGAACTCAAGAAGGAATAGGAAGTGCCCGAAACCAAAAGCTCTCAACACCCTGAATAACCAATCTAATTAGTTCTAACTTTCCCGCATAAGAGAGTGAGTGATGCCCTCATTTCTGAATGTATTCCGAGATTTCATTAGTGAATGGAGCAAACTGATCTACCGAGACAGAAATTGGAGACAAAGGGATCCCTAAGTACCGCACGGGAAAGACACCTATGCCGAAACCCACTCTAGTCAAGATTAAGTCACGAATTGAACCTTGCACTCCTACTAAGTAGATGGAGGATTTAGACGGGTTAAGAGTTAGCCCAGAAGCAGCCTCCAAATCTTCAAGACATTCCTTAAGAACACCAACCGAAGATACATCCCCTTTGGCAAATAGCATGAGGTCATCTGCAAAGGCAAGGTGAGTGATGCCCAACCTCTTGCACTTAGGGTGAAAGGAAAAAGCTTTATCCGAAGTCTTTAGCTTTAGCGACCTTGAAAGGTATTCAATGCACAAGATAAAGAGCATAGGAGACATAGGATCACCTTGCCTTAAGCCGCGTTTACTCGCGAAATAACCATGTAACTCACCATTGATTGAAAGAGAGAAAGAGGTTGAGCTAACACATTCCATGATCCATCTAACAAATTTGTCCGGAAATTTGAGTCCTCTTAGTACTAACTCAAGGAAGTTCCAAGAAACCGTATCAAAAGCTTTCCATAGATCCACCATAAGCATACACCTTGGTGAGACTCTAGCTCTGTTAAAACCTCTCACAAGTTCTTGGGAAATAAAGACATTGTCCACCTGTTCCTTTCTTTCACAAAAGCTCCTTGGGATTTATCAACAAGAGTAGGAAGAACCTTTGCCATCCGGTTAGCTAAAATCTTAGTTATGATCTTGTAGACCACATTGGTCAATCCGATATGCCTAAAGTCACTTACCTTGGGGTCCCGATCAGTCTTGGGCAGGAGGGTAAGTATGGTATGATTCACTTGCTTCAAAAGAACTCCGAATGAGAAGAATTCTTGCACACTTCTTACTACATCATGCCCCACGTCCCTCCATCTTTTCTTGAAGAAGGCGGCTGAAAAACCATCTGGGCCAGGTGCCTTATCATTGCCTATATCGGATAGAGCCTCCCAAATCTACTTTGGGGAGATAGTATGCAAAAGGTGTAGGCCATCTTCCTCTCACAACCAGGCCTGATCCGATCTGCGGGATCAATGTTGGTTGAGGACCGAGATAAGCCTAAAAGATCTTTATAAAACTCTACAAGTATCTCTCTTACTTCCCCGGGAGATGTTGTGGTAGTTCCGTTGGCCTTAACAAGGTAGTTGATTGAGTTCCTGACATTACTCCTCTTGATCAAGCTGTGAAAATATTTGGAGCATCTATCACTCCCAATCAGGTGTTTTTGCCTCGATTTTTGTCTTATGAAGTGTCTCTCGGCTTCAAGCAAGAGGTTTGCTCTAGCTCTTAAGGTCTTGACATTGGCTTTTAATTCATCATCAAAGGGATCTTCCATATGCGCATTAATAGCCTCCTTGAACTCCATGTTTGCCGCATTTGCTCTTTGTTCTATGCTTCCAAATTCACTCGTGTTCAATTCTCGCAATGGCTTTTTCAAAGACTTCAATTTTGTGGCTAATATGAATTGGGCAGATCCCAATATGCACTGCCTCCAGCATGAAGTCAGTATGTTCTCAAATGCGGGATGTGAGAGCCACATGTTCATGAACTTGAAAGGTCGTTTCCCAATACTAGAGGATGAAATTACCGAAGCTACCACCGGGAAATGGTCCGAGACTGGTTCCATAGGCAAGTAGTTGGCCGTGCGTTCTAGATTCAAATCACTTCAATGCTGATTCATCATCACTCTATCAAGCTTGGACCATATCGAACCATTCGTCCAAGTGTAGAAGGAACCGGAAGAAGGAGTGTCATCTAGTCCATGAGCAATTCTGAATTCTCCAAGATCCCTAAGTGCATAAGGCGTGAGAGGGGGACCACCCGCCTTATCATGTGGGTAGCAATAGGTGTTAAAATCTCCAATAATCATCCAAGGCTTGGCAATGCCAATGCCCAAGTAGGTAAGGTGATGCCAAAGTTTTCTTCTTTCTGGAATGCAATAAACCGGATACACAAATGTGGCAAGAAAGGACACTTGTGTTGTATTACATCTGGCTTGGACATTAATATGTTGAGTGTCCATTCCAAGCACTTCACAACTAACTTTGGAGGGATCCCAAAGTATTAGCATTCTTCCGCCATCAATGAAATCTATGTTGGAGCAAAAATTCCAACCATGGAATCTTTGAGATGTATAAGAGTCTATCTGTGCCCGAGAGAATTTAGTTTCTATTAGACAAACCATTGCAGCGTCATGTTGTTTTGTGAGCCTACACACAAGAGTTTGTGTGGCTGCCCTATCCCTTTGTCCGCAAAGACCCCGGACATTCCAACAAAGTACTTTCATTAAGAAACAAAGGAGGTTTTGGAAGCACCTCCGCGCTTCGCGGTCTTTACCATATTACTACCCTTTGGCGTATTTTTCCTTGAAATTACTTCTTTCCATCCCTCATCCTTGTTGTTGGAAGTCAAGGCAGGGGTCCCAGCCTGGCTATGTTCCCCGCGTTCAAAGTTTATGCACTGTGTTGCATAATTAGAATCTTCCGTAGTACCCTTGCAGATTACCCCATTTAGTGAAGTTTGCGGGACTATTGTTGTGCTAGAATCAGTATGTCTTGTCTCTATTCTCCTCCTATCATGTTGCGTTAGACCAGCATAGGGGTGATGGCTAGAGGACCCCTCTTGTGCAACCCGTAAGCTCGATGAGCCAGGCAGACCCTCAACCGGAGGGATTACAAAGTTTAGAGCTTCTCCCACACTTCCGGGAATATGCGGTAGTGTTTGCTCACTATTCTCTATATCCATCAAGTTTTCACTACCTACGGGATGTTGACTAGGTGGCGGATCAGGGAAAGGAGGGCCGGTTTACCGTAGCGATGGCCTGTAACTTGTAGAAACTCCGCCATTGCTAGGAGGTACCAATGGATTGCGGTTTTTCTGGGCTTCTTGAGCATTGATATCTTGCATCAGTTTTCTACACTTCAAGTGATTGTGTCCAAAAGATGCACAATGATAGCAAAAATCCGGGTAGTTCTCATAATTCACCTTTTGGGTATACCTTCTATTGTCGGGAAGTTTGACACCAAATTCCATAACCGGTTTTTTGATGACGTCTACTTCCACTAAGACTCTTGCATAATAATTTTTGACCTCTCCTTAGTGTATTGATCTGTGTATAGAGGCTTCCCCACACGCGAAGCAATCTTGCTAAGGCATGTTGCACTCCAAATCAAGAGGGGGATGTCATGGAAGGTGACCCAGATTGGGATGTCCATGAATAAATCATCCGTTAATAAAACTCCCTTATTAATTGGTTTTAGCATCATAGTTTTACCGAAGACCATATATGGGCCGCCATGAAGTACATTTGTGCGTTCTTCTTCCGTCATGAATTTGAAAATTGTCCATCATTTGCCATACGGGATGATACGACACTTCACTCCCCATCCCTTCACAATAGAATTCAAGGCCTCTCTTCCCGGGAAAGGACCCGTGAAGCACCCTATTAAGCAATATCCCCATGTTTCAATGAAGGGGACTTCATCTGTAGCTTCAAGTTCCACATCTTCTCCTTGTTGTTCAATAAATTGTAACTTCATACCCTTTGCTTCAAGTCTGGTACCCGCAAAATCTCACGCATAAGTCTTCTTAGGCGGAATGGAACCTTTGCGTTGATTCGGGGGGTAAATCATTATTTGTTGCATCAACGGGTGGAGTCTCATGTTGGTTTCTAAATTCATTTGTGGGCAAATTATCAGTAGATTTCCCGTGAGGTGTAGACTGAGGGAAATGGTTAGAGGGAATAGAGCTCGACCCCGCTTTAGAAGATAGGATGCGTGTGCTATTTGGAAGAGTAGGGAAATTATCATGAATTCCGGGAGGTATTGATGGTTGGGAAGGAAGTGGGGATGTGACATCTTGGATTTCGGGGAGCATTGAAGAAGTAGAAGATGAGAGAGGAGGATTGTTAATAACGTTTTCCATACCCAAGGAAGAAGTAAATACAAAAGAGCTATTGGGATTCTTGTGTTGGATACCACTAAGCAAGCTAGCTAAAGTAGGAAAGGACTCATTAGTAACACTTAAAGAATTCGAAGGATGTTGCCCCATTAAGTGAGGTGCCTCTTTGGTTCCCGCGGTATTAAAGTGTGACTCATTGGTTCCCGCGATATTAATGTTTGGAGAGTAACTAGGCCCCTTGGGGGTAGGTGGCCCTTCGGTTCTCCCAACTTTCATTGAACCATGCATACCGGTAATATTCTTAGACCCATGGACTCCCGTCTGACCCGCCATAGCAATTTGACCCGTACCCTGACCCGGTTTTGACCCGAGGATACCATCATGCATTGTTTTGTCGATTGCAATTCCTGGCCCTGATTCTTTAACTTTTCCGGCTTGCCTGAGTAAGTTTTCAGGCTTTGAAGAGATTATTTTAGCGTTGTGATTGCCATGCTCTTCCGTTATGGTCCCGGAGCTTTCCAATTGACCCGTGATAGAATCGCCATCCCTAGGAGATAAAGGGGTGTCTTTAGCCATCCGTATTTCTCTACCATTGTCGGGTGATTCGGAAGAGTCTTTCTCAAAAGGCTTGTGGACAGTGTTACAGTCATCTATTGTAGTCACTTCTGGAGTAGTATTAGGAGAACTCATTTCCGGATTGATGGTTGACGGAACATGAAACTTTCCACCTTCGAACTCGCTTATATCCAAGCTCTCGATTTCTATACTTTTTCCCCATTCATGTATCCTTTGTAACGTAAAATCATCTACGTGGAATGCGCAAATCAGGCAGGACATGTACTAACACCGTGGGATTCGAAATTGTCGGGATTAAGTTTTCCTCAACTATGGTTGGGCTTCCACCGTTCTTTTTCTTTTTCTTGGTTCTAGACTTCGTAGATCCTCCGGAACCTCTGGAATCATTGCTAGAGCGAGTATAACGCTTAGTCTTTTTCATGTCATGAACATTAATCTTTGATCAGTGAAGAAGCAATGGTTAATTTTAGAGGGAGACGGACAAACCGAAAGAGCAACTAAGGGAAAAAAACGTTGAGAGCGTTTTTCCTTAGTGAGAGAAACTTCTCTCTAACTCTTATTCCGAGAGCATCTCTTAAGAACAATAATGACATGAGTATATTTGAAGTATACTTGCCTTGTTATTAGGAGTATACATGACTTGATATTGAAGTATACTTGCCTTGTTGTTAGGAGTATACTTGCCTTGATATTTGAAGTATACTTGCCTTGTTGTTAGGAGTATACATGACTTGTTCTTGGGTATACTTTCCTTGTCATATGAAGTATTCCTGTTATTGATTTTATGCTAAAGACATGTCTAGAATATTCCTAAGTTCTTACCAAGTCTTATGGGGGATGTTGGTAAGAGTCGTTAGGAAGTATTGAAGTCTAGTTGACCTTGCTAAATTACTTCACTAATGAAAGAAAAAGGACCGAACAAGCCATTGCAGCGCTAATGAAAATATATCGGTAATCAATTACATTGAAATGAGTAGAATCTTCCATCTGCATAGAAACTAAGATGAGACAAAATTGTATTACATTTTTGTCACGGCCCGATCCCGGGCTCGTGACTGGTGCCTAACCCGGGCACCCAAGTAGACATACATCAGAGTAACCAGCGGAATATAAAACAAGACATGAAACAAAATGAAGTGAGAAACAGTTTATCTGAGAAAAACTGTTTGTCGGCATATATACATATACACTTGAACAGTTACATCCCTTTTACAAATCCCGCCACACAAGATTACTCTGCACCTCTAAGATTTTTACAACAACTATGACGGGACGGGGCCGCCATACCACGAATGTACAAGAACTTACAAACTCGGAAACATACAAAAGATAAGCCTCGGAGAAAACGGAGGTTCCCAATATGTTGAACTGTGATCCTAGAGTGAGATCAACGATGTACCTCTACTGCGGCATGAACGCGGCCCGAAGGAGGTCGACAACAGTACCAAGTATGTGGCGGAAAATCGTAAATGAAATCATAACGGTTTATATAAAGCAGAGACATGTATGATAACCAAACTACGATTTACAACATAAAAGTAGTCATGTCAAGCGGGGACTCACTCCTCAAAGTCATCCTCACGCAGTGGAACTCCTTCCTCACTGCCGGCAGTCTAGGTATAAATCGTATGATACGTATGACATGTCTCGGCCCATCCCATGGGACTCGAGGTGGAATCGTGTGGAATACATGTCTCGGCCCATCCCATGGGACTCGATGAAGAATCGTGTGGAATACATGTCTCGGCCCATCCCGTGGGACTCGATGAAGAATCGTGTGGAATACATGTCTCGGCCCGTCGTGGGACTCGATGAAGAATCGTATGGAATACATGTCTCGGCCCGTCATGGGACTCGATGAAGAATCGTATGGAATACATGTCTCGGCCCATCTCATGGGACTCGATGAAGAATCGTGTGGAATACATGTCTCGGCCCATCTCATGGGACTCGATGAAGAATCGTATGGAATACATGTCTCGGCCCATCTCATGGGACTCGATGAAGAATCGTGTGGAATACATGTCTCGGCCCATCTCATGGGACTCGATGAAGAATCGTATGGAATACATGTCTCGGCCCATCCCATGGGACTCGGTGAAGAATCGTATATAACATTTAAACCCTCTTTTAAGACAGATTAAGATAATACCATGTTTTCCTTTTAAATCAAACTTAAGGCAATATCATGCCCTCATTTTTAAACCGAAACACTTTTCTTTGTAAAATCAAGTAACAACATTCTTTTCCAAAAGTTCAAGTTGCATAATTTCAAATACTCAAGTCTATTATTTTCAAAAGATTCATAGATCATAGTTTTAAACACTTAATAACGTAATCTCTTTTTAAAAACAATTTGAGTAACATATGCCTTATGTGTGAGTAGGTTATTCTTGTTTATAACAATCTTATTAAAGCAGCCATGATCTAAGAAATGTAATACAATTTTGTCTTATCTTAGCTTCTATGCAGATGGAGGTTTCTACTGGTTTTAATATAATTAATTATTTGTCAATACATTTTCCTTTATTAACGCTGCAGTGGTTTGTTCGATACTTATTCTCATTTCTGAAATCAGTAAAACATTATTCTTTTTTAAAACACAATTAACATCACTACGGTCGGGCTATCGAACACGGGGTCAGAAGTTCGAAGTTTCCGGCTTGCTTTCTCTCTTCTCTTGCAGTACCAAGTACTCATTACTCACGAATGAGGTTTCACACTTTTTAACAAAATTCATATCAAGTCAATTAAGTCAAGTCTCTTATCTTTTAAGATCAAGTCTCTTAACTTCTAAAATCAATAAACCATTCTTTTACCTACATAAAGTCGTTATAACTAACTTCCCATAAAGCTATTATAACACTTTATGTTTTAAACCAACCAAAACTCATTTAGCACACTACGTCTACCGTACTACATAGTTCACAACAATCATGCTAGAAAAGATAGGAAGAGGTTCACATACCTCGCGACGATTATCGACAAATAGCAAAACGCTCCACCGTACTATAACCCTGCTAGCCTTGTCCACCCTTCAAGTAGAACACGCTACTCGCAGAACTTCAACCTATAATGGCCATATACGTCTATCAACGTCTATACTACTCTGTAGAATATTCTAAGCAGAAGGTTCTCTATTCTATGGAGATTTGGGCAGCATTTCCCTACCCGTCAACTACACAAGTCTCATCAGAATACAATCCTATGTAAGTCTGATTCAATACTCTTCTCTTATACCATCCTTCTATATATCTTATACTCATTTTTATACTACAGTATGTAATTTCCAATTACAATAGAAGGACAAAGATATTTACCTTGATAAGCCCAAAATTATCCAAGTTTAAATGTCGATCCTGAGCAAGGTTTAGCTCCTATTCTGTACGCTCCAATTCGCTCCAAGAAACCCTTAGAAGTTCTACACAACTTCTACTTAATACTTCAACCAACATTGAAGATTTTCCTAGGGTTTCGTTTTGTGACTAATGGATATAAGGTAGTATTTCTGGGCTTTTAGTATAGAGGTGACTTTGGAAAACTACAAGGTATTTGGCTAAGGTATTTTGGGATAGTAACAATACTTGGAGAATACTTTTCTACCAAAGGGGGGGGGTATTTCAACGAGAACAACTAGGAAGGGGGAGGGAGGGTTTCGGCCGAGAGTCTTTCTAAGGGGGGGGGTAGTTTGGACGAGAGCTTCTAAGAGGGGGAGAGGGATTTTGAGACTTGGAAAATGTTTAAGGGATGAAGAATAAGTCTTGCACACAAGGGGTATTTATAGAACCACCAAGGGCCAAGATTAAAACAAATGGAGGGTGTAGATTTGGATCCATGTGAAGAGTGAGGTCTTCCAACCAAGTGTCCTCCACAACCTTGGGACATATGTCCACCACAACATTGGGACATATGTCCCCCACAACAATGAGCCATGTGGCCTTCCACTATCACACAAAAATCGTCCAAGGCAAGCCTCCCGCTTGCCCAAAAAAACGCCTCTACCTACTCCCACTCACCCAAAGAAATATCTTCCAAGACTTGACCATTTGACTTAGTCCACTTGGACAACATTTTCGTCCAACCCATGCCAACTAAGGGTGACACATGTTGCCCTCCTATTGGTCCAAAATATTTCGTCTCTCGGAAAAATCCGTAATCGGTTAAAATATTAAAAACGTAGAATTTCCTTCACAAGGTTCGGAATCTTTTCCGTCGAAAGTTCACAATTTCATCCTTAACCTAATTAGGGTTTGTACAAATGTATGTACGTCCTCACATACATACTCTGGAAATACGGGGTATAACATTCTCCCCTCATTAGAAACATTCGTCCCGAATGTTCCTTCTCAAGACAGATAACGATAAAGTTCCTCATAGCTTAACCAGTTTGCAAATGCCACACATGGCCACAGGATAACACACACGCAACTACTTATATCCCAATCCACGAGGAATCACCTCTAACATCACAAAAGCTCCCACCGTCAACCTGAACTCCAAGTGTCGACGCCGACTATCCGCACGACTTCTGTTGACTCTGAGCTGCCAATAACCTCTCCTAGATAAGCTCCACCTTATCCACCTCCTGCTGGATTAAGTATGGACCAACTATCTGAACCTTGCCAACATCGAACCAATCGACCGGCAACCTACACTTCCGCCCATACAAGGCTTCATAAGGCGACATCCGAATACTGAAATGGTAGCTATAATGATACTCACTCAACAAGAGGCACATAATCCTTTCTGCTACCCCTGAAATCAAAAACACTGGCCCGAGGGTGAATGCACTACTGAGACTCACCTGAGTTCCTAACCCCGCCTGGTAAAACCTCCAGAAAAAAAAATAGCCATAAGCGGGCTCATTGCGTCATATGGTAAAAAGTAGGAACCCCATGCAGCCTTACAACCTTCCTGATATATAACATCTCGCATAACCCTCCGCCGAGTAAACAGTCCTGACTGAAAGACAAGATGGGCTGATCTCATCGGCCCGGCTATTGGTCGAACGCATCCACGAACTCGTACAACGGTCATCTAAACTTGGGCCTAGCGCCCTCGTGACCCTACCACCTGGCGGGACCACCTCGAACTGACCCCACCACATTACAGGCCGCGGGTTGACCCGCGATCGGTCCTCAACCCGACCCGCTATCGCGCCAAATTCTTGTTCCCCCGATCCGGAACAATCTTACTAATCAAGTCACGAAAACCTAGTGGTCTCCTTAGCTCAACTACCCTCTTTCATTTCATACCACTCAGGGACTTATCACACAAATATATCCCCCGTATACTATGCACTCCGATAAAGGTCAACATGAAAATAAATCTTTTACTCAAGATGGCCTCGCATCTAAGGTCTCTACGTATAATATTCTAAGGCTCACAATTTCCCTGTCCCCAAACTTACCCTTCTAACTAACCATGTTTTCTAAACAAAATTTTAACATAATGATATCTGAACATAATACTTAGCACTTCATCATATCATCAACACATACTAGTCTCTAGAGGGGTAAGAATATACCTGTATCATCTGCTTCATTTTCCCTTCGTCGCTTTAATCATAATCCTTCCCTGTCGGGCGCATAGCTATAGAAGGCGATGAACTCACCTTGACGGTAAGGCTGCGTCATTCTACCTGTATCCCTCCTTCTAGGACAGTCCCTCGTCACATGGCCCTGACGGCCGCAGGTGAAACAAGCACCAGAAAGAAGACGACACTCCCCGGGATGACGTTTGCCGCATCGTGCACACTGAGGAAAACATGAACCCGACTTGCTAGAACCCATGTATACCGCGGAACGAAGCCACGGAGCTCGACCAGCTCGAATACCCGAACATCCACGAAGGCGCGGAGGACCACTGCATCTTGGCGGAGGTGCATAACTAACTCTGGCGAGGCGGTTCGCCTCGAAAGTTACCAAGGACCTGCTGCTTACGGCCTCTTCTGCTGATCTCGGTCATTCCGTCGACCCCTCCGCTCCTCACATCCAAGTGCATAAGCCTGCATGCGGGCAATGTCCATGCCCGACTGAAGGGCTACACCCGAACAAGCCTCTGCCAAGTAGTCATCGAGCCCGGTGATGTAGCGGTGTACTCTGTCCTCCATATCAGCTACTAACGCGGGGACATACCGAGCCAATGAGTCGAACTCCACGTTGTACTCCCGAACCGCACGCCTGCTCTGCCTCAAGATCGTAATCATCGGCCGTGCCCTCCTCATCTGCGGAGGTAAGAAGTGGCTGAGAAATGCCTCTGAGAACTCATCCCAAATAGCTGGAGGTGCATGCTCCCCCCGGGACAGCTCCCACGAATCAAACCGATCATTGCGGTATCACGCGGCCGATGCGAACCTAAGACCACCGACTCGGTCTCCAAGCCTTGATTACTCTCATGATCCGGCAGAATCGCCGGATGAACTCCTGCGATTATCATCGTGCCTCGATCCATAAAACACCGGCGGTGCGGCTTCGTAAAGTCCCGATCTCAAACTATCCGCTCGAGTGAACTACGGTACTACTGCATCTGAATTGCTGCATCCAGCTTATCCTCGTGCCTTGCCACTATCCTGGCCAATAACTGGGCCATCTCCTTGTAACTCATCTCCTCTGCTCCAGGCTGTGGGACTGGAGGCTCAGGTACTGTGGTCTCAGTAGAGACCGCCGCTACTCTACTCGCAGCTCCCTCTGCTGCCTTGCCCTTCTGGGCCCTGATTGCCTTGCGCGGAGGCATAACTGGTAAAAACGAAATACGTCAGAGGGGTCCAACTTATAATACAGCTCTAAGGCACGATCTCAGAATGAGAAGAATGGAAACCAATCCTAAATATCCTATAGCCTCCTGATTATTGGTGTGGTGCACAACACACCGATAATCAAGACTCTACTAGATACGGTCTGTAGACACTTTCCGAGGATTAACTGCTCTGATACCACTTTTGTCACGACCCGATCCCGGGCCCGTGACTGGTGCCTAACCCGGGCACCCAAGTAGACATACATCAGAGTAACCAGCGGAATATAAAACAAGACATGAAACAAAATGAAGTGAGAAACAGTTTATCTGACAAAAGTTGCCTGTCGGCATATATACATATACACTTGAACAGTTACATCCCTTTTACAAATCCTGCCCACAACAGTACTACAGACCTCTAAGATTTTTACAACAACTATGACGGGACAGGGCCCCGCCATACCCCTGAATGTACAAGAACTTACAAACTCGGGGAAACATACCAAAAGATAAGCCTCCGGAGAAAACGGAGCTTCCCAATATGCTGAACTGTGATCCTAAGAGTGAGGATCAACCGATGTACCTCTACATGCGGCATGAACGCAGCCCCCCGAAGGAGGTCAGTACAACAGGTACCAAGTATGTGAAACTGAAAATACTGTAAATGAAATCATAACAGTTTATATAAAACAGGAGACATGTATGATAACCAAACTACAGTTTACAACATAAAAGTAGTCATGTCAAGGCAGGGACTCACTCCCTCAAAGTCATCCCTCATGCCCGTGGAACTCCTTCCTCACTGCCGGCAGTCTAGGTATAAATCGTATGATACGTATGACATGTCTCGGCCCATCCCATGGGACTCGAGGTGGAATCGTGTGGAATACATGTCTCGGCCCATCCCATGGGACTCGATGAAGAATCGTGTGGAATACATGTCTCGGCCCATCTCATGGGACTCGATGAAGAATCGTATGGAATACATGTCTCGGCCCATATCGTGGGACTCAATGAAGAATCGTATGGAATATATGTCTCGGCCCATCTCGTGGGACTCGATGAAGAATCGTATGGAATACATGTCTCGGCCCATCACATGGGACTCGATGAAGAATCGTGTGGAATACATGTCTCGGCCCATCTCATGGGACTCGATGAAGAATCGTATGGAATACATGTCTCGGCCCATCTCATGGGACTCGATGAAGAATCGTGTGGAATACATGTCTCGATCCATCTCATGGGACTCGATGAAGAATCGTATGGAATACATGTCTCGGCCCATCCCATGGGACTCGGTGAAGAATCGTATATAACATTTAAACCCTCTTTTAAGACAGATTAAGATAATACCATGTTTTCCTTTTAAATCAAACTTAAGGCAATATCATGCCCTCATTTTTAAACCGAAACACTTTCCTTTGTAAAATCAAGTAACAACATTCTTTTCCAAAAGTTCAAGTTGCATAATTTCAAATACTCAAGTCTATTATTTTCAAAAGATTCATAGATCATAGTTTTAAACACTTAATAACGTAATCTCTTTTTAAAAACAATTTGAGTAACATATGCCTTATGTGTGAGTAGGTTATTCTTGTTTATAACAATCTTATTAAAGCAGCCATGATCTAAGAAATGTAATACAATTTTGTCTTATCTTAACTTCTATGCAGATGGAGGTTTCTACTGGTTTTAATATAATTAATTATTTGTCAATACATTTTCCTTTATTAACGCTGCAGTGGTTTGTTCGATACTTATTCTCATTTCTGAAATCAGTAAAACATTATTTTTTTTTAAAAACCAAGTACTCATTACTCACGAATGAGGTTTCACACTTTTTAACAAAATTCATATCAAGTCAATTAAGTCAAGTCTCTTATCTTTTAAGATCAAGTCTCTTAACTTCTAAAATCAATAAACCATTCTTTTACCTACATAAAGTCGTTATAACTAACTTCCCATAAAGCTATTATAACACTTTATGTTTTAAACCAACCAAAACTAATTTAGCACACGTACGTCTACCGTACTACATAGTTCACAACAATCATGCTAGAAAAGATAGGAAGAGGTTCACATACCTCGCGACGATTATCGACAAATAGCAAAACGCTCCACCGTACTATAACCCTGCT
Source organism: Przewalskia tangutica (assembly GCA_029844215.1). Lineage (NCBI taxonomy): Eukaryota > Viridiplantae > Streptophyta > Magnoliopsida > Solanales > Solanaceae > Przewalskia > Przewalskia tangutica. The sequence goes on from CM056719.1 coordinate 125,337,067, forward strand.
AGCCTTGTCCACCCTTCAAGTAGAACACGCTACTCGCAGAACTTCAACCTATAATGGCCATATACGTCTATCAACGTCTAGACTACTCTGTAGAATATTCTAAGCAGAAGGTTCTCTATTCTATAGAGATTTGGGCAGCATTTCCCTACCCGTCAACTACACAAGTCTACTGTAAATACAGTCCTATGTAAGTACAGTTCAATACTCTTCTCTTATACCATCCTTCTATATATCTTATACTCATTTCTATACTACTACAGTATGTAATTTCCAATTACAATAGAAGGACAAAGATATTTACCTCGATAAGCCCAAAATTATCCAAGTTTAAATGTCGATCCTGAGCAAGGTTTAGCTCCTATTCTGTACGCTCCAATTCGCTCCAAGAAACCCTTAGAAGTTCTACATAACTTCTACTTAATACTTCAACCAACAATGAAGATTTTCCTAGGGTTTCGTTTTGTGACTAATGGATATAAGGTAGTATTTCTGGGCTTTTAGTATAGAGGTGACTTTGGAAAACTACAAGGTATTTGGCTAAGGTATTTTGGGATAGTAACAATACTTGGAGAATACTTTTCTACCAAAGGGGGGGGGGGGTATTTCAACGAGAACAACTAGGAAGGGGGAGGGAGGGTTTCGGCCGAGAGCCTTTCTAAGGGGGGGGGGGGGGGTAGTTTGGACGACATCTTCTAAGAGGGGGAGAGGGATTTTGAGACTTGGAAAATGTTTAAGGGATGAAGAATAAGTCTTGCACACAAGGGGTATTTATAGAACCACCAAGGGCCAAGATTAAAACAAATGGAGGGTGTAGATTTGGATCCATGTGAAGAGTGAGGTCTTCCAACCAAGTGTCCTCCACAACCTTGGGACATATGTCCACCACAACATTGGGACATATGTCCCCCACAACAATGAGCCATGTGGCCTTCCACTATCACACAAAAATCGTCCAAGGCAAGCCTCCCACTTGCCCAAAAAAATGCCTCTACCTACTCCCACTCACCCAAAGAAATATCTTCCAAGACTTGACCATTTGACTTAGTCCACTTGGCCAAAATTTTCGTCCAACCCATGCCAACTAAGGGTGACACATGTCGCCCTCCTATTGGTCCAAAATATTTCGTCTCTCGGAAAAATCCGTAATCGGTTAAAATATTAAAAACATAAAATTTCCTTCACAAGGTTCGGAATCTTTTCCGTCGAAAGTTCACAATTTCATCCTTAACCTAATTAGGGTTTGTACAAATGTATGTACGTCCTCACATACATACTCTGAAAATACGGGGTATAACAATTTTCTAGATCATGGCTCAATGGACAAGATCGTTATAAACTAGTATAACCTATTCACGACTCACAAAAGTATTAATTTGGAAAGTACGTGAGAATTTATTTAAAAAATATATAAGTCTTGATTATGAAAGTATAAGTAACTCGAATTACTTTAAAGGTTATGAGACTTTATTTTTCAAGTTATGGGACTTGATTCTTAAAGGTAGAAGTGACTTTATTTAATTGAAGTAAGTGAATTGATTTTAAAGAATTTATGTTATGAAGTTTTAAGACTATGAACCTTAATTTCCTAAAAGGTTATGAGACTTTATTTTTCAAGTTATGGGACTTGATTTTTAAAGGAAGGAATGACTTGATTTAAAAAGTATGGCTTCTGGTAAAAGGGGAGTTAAGAAAAACTCTTGTTTATTACCAAGAATGATTCCAAAAGAGTATGTAACTTGAGTTTTAAAAGTATACGTTTGTAGATTTAAGGAAAAGGAGTGCATGATACTTTTTAAGTATGTATGTACGTAGTACTTTGGGTTTAGTTTCCCCAATGTGATAAGAAATAAAAGTTCCTTAAGTTCTCTAAAATGAAAGGTTGTTATAATAGCTTTATGGGAAGATGTTATAACGACCTAAGAAGAAGTGAAAAGGCGGTTTAAAATGTTATGTTATGAGACACACCGAGCCTACACATAGGCCGGGTTATGTTATGAGATTATGATAGCCGGTTGTGCTTATGTTATGTGATTATGGTAGCCGGTTGTGCTTATGTTTTGTGATTATGATAGCCGATTGTGCTTATGTTACGTGATTATGTTAGCCGGTTGTGCTTGTGATATATTATTCATTACGGGGTCATTCCCCGGGCTTGTTGCATTTGCATATTCCGTGGATTTGCTCCCCACGGTGCGAGGAGATTACCTCATGCGAGTCCGTAGGGCTTATGCGGGTTCGATTCCCATGCGGGCGGATACAGCCTATGCGAGGAGATTACCTCATGCGGGTCCATGCGGCCTATGCGGGCGGATACAGCCTATGCGAGGAGATTACCTCATGCGGGTCCATGCGGCCTATGCGGGCGGATACAGCCTATGCGAGGAGATTACCTCATGCGGGTCCATACGGCCTATGCGGGTGAAATAGTCTCAGGAGTAGGATTGCATAATGATACTACTGGCGGATGGCCCTAGGTTAATCATAAGCTTCCTGTTTTAAAGCCGGCAAAGTTTATTCTTGTTCACTCACTTTGTTAAAAAGGCACAATGTACTGGTAGAGTACATTATATTTGTTACATGCTGACGGTGATGTTGTATTCCACGAGCATGCTTCTGTGATATTATATGTTGAGGGCAAGTGTCCCAGATTTTTGACATGGCTTTCATATGTGAGAGTGGCACGGTGTTACAGTAGTACAGTGATACAAGGTACAGTTGGCTCTGATTGTTTTATGACACGGTAGGATTTATTATTTGCTTTTCATACTTGCCCCTGTCATTCTTGTGTACAGTTATGATCTTGCTTACTGTACTTCTTGTTTACATACTTGGTACCTTGTTATGCGACCCGCCGAAGTGCGTTCATGTCGCAGTCTAGGTACCTGATTGTGGATCCGTGAGCTTAGGATCCTTTTTCAGCATTTTGGGATAGCTCCAATGTTCTGGAGCTAGTCATTATGGATAGGTATATTCAGAGGTACGGCAGGGCCTTGTCCCGTCACAGTACTTATGCCAAATTCTTAGAGGTTTGTAGTGATATCTTGTGGGTCGGTTTGTAAAGAAGAAGGATGTAACTGCGGTTGGTAGTATATATATGTATGTCCAGTGAGGTAGCCTTATCGGCTAGCCTGTTGTTTATTTTTTTCTGTTAAAGGTACGTTATGAGTTTCATGTATGTTCCGCTGATTTTCTCTGATGTATACCTGTAAGGGTGCCCAGGTAGGTGATTGGGGCCAGCCCTGTCGTCATGATGACCTTTTCCAATTTTTCTCCTTCCAATCCAGCCAACGTGACCCAAAATCACAATAACGGGGGTGGTAAGAAGGGCCAAAATCAGAAGAATAATGGCAAGAATAGTGGCGGCAACAACGGAGGCAACCGTCAGCAGCAACAGCAGTTCTGGAACCCACAGGGGCCCCCTGGACAGTGGCAGTGGGTACCAGCACCTCACAGCGCCGCGGCTCCACAATACAGCACTGCGGCTCAGCCTTACAGCGCCACAGTGCCTCAGTCGCGGCCCAGCTTCTTCCCAGTTCAGACTCTAGGGTTCAGACCAGCGTATGGGCAGCCCCAGCAGTCCATTATACTTGGGCCTCTCCACCATTAGTCCCACCACGCAGTGGGGGCCACCCAGACTGACATTGAAGCAGCGATGCATACGTTTGGCTTGACTCAATCGGGCCCTGATTGGTACATGGATACCGGCGCCACTACCCACATGACATCCGATCAAGGTACTCTCTCGTCTTATTCCAATTTGAGCACTAATCGTGGTATAACTGTTGGTAATGGCAATTCTATTCCTATTAAGGGTTATGGTCATAAAATTTTGTCCCCTCCTCATCCACCCCTTGTCCTGAAACATACCCTTCATGCCCCAAAATTGATTAAGAATTTGGTGTATGTCCATAAATTTACCACTGATAATTGAGTTTCTATTAATTTGATCCGTTTGGGTTTTTTGTGAAGGATTTTAAGACGGGGAGTCATCTCATGAGGTGTAACAGTAGGGGTGATCTTTATCTAATCACTCCAAGTCTCAGTATCCCGCGTCAAGCTATGTCATCCACTTTTGCAGCTCTTGCTCCTTCCTTGTGGCATGCTCGTCTAGGTCATCCAGGGTCGTCTATTTTATCTTCTTTAGATAGATATAAGTTTATTTCTTGTAAGGGTACGTGTAGTACTACACTTTGTCAATCATGTGCTTTGGGAAAAATTATTAAGTTACTATTTGTAGCGTCAAATTCTAATACTTCAATGTCATTTGATATTATTCATAGTGATTTGTGGACATCTCCGGTTCTCAGTTCTATGGGTCATCGTTATTATGTTTTATTCTTATATGACTATTCTAAATATTTATGGACGTTTCCAATTGCGAAAAAATCTCAAGTTTTTTCCATTTTCATAAAATTTAGAGCTTTCGTAAGAATGCAATGCGAACGGAAAATAAAAAACATTCAATGTGATAATCGCAAAGAGTATGACAATGGGGAATTTAGGGAGTTTTGTGCTCAAAATGGGATAAATTTTCATTTTTCTTGTCCTCATACGTCTTCACAAAATGGGAAAGCTGAGCGAAAAAATTGTACCGTTAATAATATTGTCCGCACTTTATTGGTTCATTCTTTCGTTTCTCCATTATTTTGGCATCATGCTCTACAAATGGCTACCAATCTACTCAATATTCTTCCCTCTAAAGGTTTGACATATTCATCCCCTCTCAAAGTGTTATACAATAAGTCTCCATCATATTCTCATCTTAGGGTCTTCGGATGCTTATGTTATCTATTGTTTTCATCCACTACAATCAACAAACTTCACGCATGTTCTAGTCCTTGTGTGTTTTTGGGTTTTCCATCAAATTATTGTGGTTATAAATGCTTTGATTTGTCCTCTAAACGAATCATCATTAGTCGTCATGTTCTCTTTGATGAATCTCAATTTCCCTTTTATAAAGTAGAAAAACCCGTTCCAAGTTTTTATGATTTTTTGGATGAGAATGTCTCCCCCTATGTTCTCCGTCATTTTTCAGATTTGCCCGAAAAAATCGTCGGTGCGGCGCTAAAACTCTGCTAGTCGGCCTGCTGCGTAGAGGTGCCGGCGCCAAAACCTCGAGAGCTCAGAGCTCTTACGGCGCACCGCTTGCCCCTAGCGTCGCGGTGCCTTTGACGTTAATTCCAGAAATTTCTGAAAATTCCCAAAATTCCCCCAATCCAGCCCAGAGTCTTGGTCCAGTCACTCGCAGTCAACGGGGTATTTTTAAACCAAAGAGACATTTTAATTTGAATTCTAATGTTCTTAAATCCCCCTTACCCCATAATCATGTGTCTGCCTTAAATGACCCTAATTGGAAAATCGTCATGACCGAAGAATATAATGCTCTTATTGATAATAAGACGTGGGAGTTGGTACCCCGTCCACCTGGTGTTAATATTATTCGGTCTATGTAGATTTTTGTTCATAAGGAAAATTTTGATGGTTCATTTGCAAGGCATAAGGCTAGACTTGTAGGTGATGGTAAGACTCAGCAGGTTGGTGTGGATTATGGTGAGACATTTAGCCCGGTGGTCAAGACGGCTACCATTTGCAATGTGCTCAGCTTGGCTCTTTCAAAATCATGGCCCATTCATCAGCTAGATGTGAAAAATGTTTTCTACATGGTGATCTTCAGGAGACAGTGTATATGCATCAGCCTTTGGGGTTTAGGGATACTAGATATCTGAATCATGTCTGTCTATTGAAGAATTTTTTGTATGGGCTTAAGCAGTCTCCACGGGTGTGGTATAAGAGTTTTGCTGATTTTGTTTCGACTATGGGTTTTTCTCACAGCAGGTCTGATAATTCATTATTCATATATCATCGATGATCTTCTATGGCCTATATATTACTATATGTTGATGATATTATCTTGACTGCCTCTTCTGATGCTTTGCGCAAGTCTATTATGAAAATGTTCGGTTCTGAGTTTACCATGAAAGACTAGGGCCCATTGAGTTACTTTTTGGGGATTGTTGTAACTCGTCATGCAGGTGAATTGTTCTTGTCACAGAGAAAGTATGCAGCAAAGATCATTAAGAGGGTTGGGATGTCATCATGTAAGTCCACTTCTACTCTAGTTGATACTAAACCCAAGTTGGGTGCTGCAGCTGGCTCTCCGTATGAGGATCCGACCCGCTATCGTAGTCTTGCAGGCGCCCTTTAATATCTGACGTTCACGCGACCTGATATTACATATGTCGTACAACAGGTGTGTTTGTTTATGCATGATACCAGAGTTGAACATATGAATGCGCTCTAACGCATTCTTAGGTACATTCAGGGAACACTTGACTATGGTTTGCATTTGTATCCTTCATCGATGTCTACACTAGTCTCCTATACAGATGCTGATTGGGGTGGTTGTTCTGACACCAGACAGTCTACGTCTGGCTATTGCATGTTTTTAGGAAATAACTTGGTCTCATAGTCTGCCAAGCGTCAATCCACGCTTTCACGTTCAAGTGCAGAGGCCGAGTATAGAGGGGCAGCCAATATGGTTTCTGAGTCATGTTGGGTACGAAATCTACTATTAGAGCTTCATTGTTCTATTAAGAAGGCTACCTTGGTGTATTGTGTTAATATAAGTGTCATCTACCTTTCTGGTAATCTAGTTCAGCACCAGTGTACTAAACACATAGAGATGGATATTCACTTTATTCGACAGAAGGTCGCCAAAAGATAAGTACGTGTCTGCCATGTTCCTTCGAGACATCAAATTGCAGACATCTTTACAAAGGGTCTTCCCTCGGTCCTTTTTGAAGATTTTAGAGACAGTCTCAACGTACGAAGACCGCGTGCTATGACTGCGGGGGGGTGTTAAACATTACCCACGTCTAGTGGGGTCCACACAGCAGGCCATACCCAGCGCTCATTGAGTGTCCAGCTGTGGACACATTATTATTGTATATTTGGTAGACTTAGGTTTGTACCACAATTAGAATTATTCTATTACCTTAATTGTATATAATAAGGATTTAGATGTAAAGTAGGAATAGGATTCTCCTATTGTAACTTGTATATATATGTCTTCAATCAATAAGAATAATCAAGGGATTATTTCTTTCAAACCCCAAATTAGAAAATCCCCATATAAACCCGTAAATATTTCTACACCGATGTAAAATGATGGCCCCTTTGACGGACCGTCAAACGTTCGACGGTCCATCAACATTCTCATCAAACTGCCAAGAAAATTGATGGCCCTGTGTGTGGAATTTGACAGTCCATCCTTCTTCCCCTCAAATTCTAGTTTTCCCCATTTTAGAATGGATGACTACAAAAGTTTAATTATGAATAGTTTCTTTTTTAAAATAATAGTTCTTTGGATTTCATGCTTTTGAAATAAAGGGATAGCGTTACATACATGTTTTTTGTCGCTATAATTATTTTACATGTCCTCCTTCTTACCAATGGTCATCTATACCATACAAGGAAATAATATCAATATCATATTTAGATTTCATAGAAAAACATTGCTTGGATGTCTTGTTGACAATATTGAACATCTCGAGATTTTAGATTTCTTTATGAAGGGTGCTTATATAATTCAATCCCGCGGTTCAACCAAAACTACAATTTTCATAGAAACCCATTTAGGTGCTCTTTGACAACCCTTACACATAAATAATTCCATAAACTTTTTTTTACGAAAAAACTTCATGTGAATTAGTCTCACAACCTTTCAAACCTTATGTTCATTAATACATAACATATACTATCTACTCTGTCATCCAATTCGACTCATATTTAGTGTAAAACAACCCATCAATTCATATAACGAAGATTTCATAAATTTGTGAAGTTTTGATTATGAAAACTTCTCATAACTTCTTCTAAATCATCAATTAACCATAATCATAAGTACATATGGATAAAACATACCTTAATACTTCATAATCTCCTCAAAACAATGAGCAATCTAATTTGCAAGGTGTTTTCCAAAACCAACTTGGTACGGAAAAGATGAATTAGATAATTATGGAATTTATGGTGTTAATCTTGCATAATTGAACTTGACTTGATCTTGAGGTGTTAACATATCATGGAGAGAGTTCTAGGGTTTGGTATTGAAGAGTAATGAACCACAAATTAGAAAATCCCCATATAAACCGTAAATATTTTTGCACCGATGTAAAATGATGACCCATTTGACGGACCGTCAAACGTTCGATTGTCCATCAACCTTCTCGTCAAACTGCCAAGAAAATTGATGGCTTTGTGTGTGGAATTTGACATTTCGTCCTTCTTCCCCTCAAATTTCTAGTTTTTCTCATTTTCGTCGAAACGTACTTTCTTCTATCCTGTTTAACTTTCAAACACTCTGGTACCTTCAAAAACAAGTTGTAAACCTTGATTACTCTTTTATAAGGTCATACCTCTTCCCGAGACTTCGATATCTATTGACGACATGACGTGATGCTAAACTCTGGGGTGTAACAATGCAACTCCCAAAAACATGTACTTGAAAATAACATCTTGTAAGCTATGGATTTCATGAAATAACTTGTAAACATGATTCATGATTTAAATTTAACATGTACATACATATAGAATATAACTTGGTAAAAACATAAAAACATATATATATATATATATATATATATATATATATATATATATATATATATATAACTTTATGAAACTGAATAATATTGATTATAGCTTGTATTTAAGAACTCATGGAAATCAAAGCATGCGTTCATGTATTACAAACAGGTTCATGAGAATAATAATGACATATCATGAATATAATAGATGAATTGTAATAGATACATGATATATATATACAGTTTTACATATAATTATGGTTATCATGGTAATAGAGTTAAAACCCTAAGTATGATTTTCATGATTTCATAGAAACGTGGTGTGGGGGTAGAACAATGATTCCCCCACATATAGATAGAAACTTAGAAATAGTGAATTCCGTATAGAAATTGATAATAATCGATTAGAATTGCATGAAAATACATAGAAAGGACTTACCGTGGTGTAGGAGCTGGTTGGGAAGTGAGAACCTTCGTTCTAGGGATTGGAAGAAGTGAAAATTGATGTTTAGAACTAAGGTTGTGTATTTATACTATTTGATGTCCGGACGATTTGACAGTCAAAATATTTTGATGGTCCATTTGATGATCCTTCAATATTTTGACGTTCTATATAATTCGACCATACTGATTTTCAGCAAATTTCCATAGAGTTATAAAACTTAAGTCCTAGGACGGGGAAGATTGACGGTCGTCAATAATCTGATGGTCCGTAGAATTTATAGTATGGTCGTCCATTTCAAAAATATAATTGATGGTTCATTTGAAGGGCCTTAAAACTTTTTACGGTTTGTATAATCCCGCGTCAAATTCCATCTACTGAGCTGAATTTGTTTTTTCAACTTTAACTCTCTTTTTTGGTTTCTTAAATCCCTGAATCATAAACATGGTTTACTTTAGAGGAACAAGGTCTTACAAGAAAGATCATTGGAGTTGAATGAGTTTACAAAACTAAGCTAAATACAGATGGCTCTGTGAACAAGCATAAATCTATGCTTGTGGTGAAGGGATATACTCAGATGTTTTGTGTAGATTTTTCTGAAACATTTGCACCAGTCACGAGACTTGACACAATCAGGCTTCTTTTGGCAATTGCGGCACAAATGGGCTGAAAAATCTACCAACTGGATGTTAAATCAGCTTTTTTGAATAGCTTCTTGCAGGAAGAAATTTATGTTGAATAACCAAAAAGGTTTGTTGTAAAAAGACAGTAAGACAAAGTCTACTTGCTTTAAAAAGGTCTCTACAGATTAAAGCAAGCTCCAAGGGCTTGGTATAGTATAATTAATTAAAATATTTCTGTTTTAGGCTTTCAAAAAAGCTAAAGTGAATCAACCCTCTACATAACACATATTAACTCTGACATTATTATAATTTCTCTGTATGTTGATGATCTTTTAGTAACAGGAAGCAATGTTGTGCTCATAAAAGAGTTTAAAAGAGAGATGATGAAAGTCTCTGAAATAACACATCTTGAAGAGATGAATTTCTTTCTTGGAATGGAGATTAAATAAATCCAAGATCAAATATTCATTTGTCAGAAGAAGTATGCATAAGAAATTCTGAAGAAATTTAGAATGGATGACTGCAAAAGTTTAATTCTGAATAGTTTCTTTTTTAAAATAATAGTTCTTTGGATTTCATGCTTTTGAAATAAAGGGATAGCGTTACATACATGTTTTTTGTCGCTATAATTATTTTACAAGTCCTTCTTCTTACCAATGGTCATCTATACCATACAAGGAAATAATATCAATATCAGATTTAGATTTCATAGAAAAGCTTTGCTTGGATGCCTTGTTGACAATATTGAACATCTCGGGATTTTAGATTTCTTTATGAAGGGTGCTTATATAATTCAATCATGCGGTTCAACCAAAATTACAATTTTCATATAAACCCATTTAGGTGATCTTTGACAACCCTTACACATAAATAATTCCATAAACCTTTTTTTATACGAAAAACATCATGTGAATTAGTCTCACAACCTTTCAAACCTTATGTTCCTTAATCCATAACATATATTATTCACTCTTCCATCCAATTCGACTCATATTTAGTGTAAAATAGCCCATCAATTCATATTTCGAAGATTTCATAAATTTATAAAGTTTAAAACGTACCTTAATACTTCATAATCTCCTCAAAACAACGAGCAATCTAATTTGCAAGGTATTTTCTAAAACCAACTTGGTACGGAAAAGATGAATTAGATAATTATGGAATTTATGGTAATAACCTTACGTAATTGAATTTGACTTCATCTTGAGGTGTTAACATATCACGGAGAGAGTTCTAGGGTTTGGTATTGAGGAGGAATGAACCCCAAATTAGAAAATCCCCATATAATCCCGTAAATATTTTTGCACCTATGTAAATTGATGGCCCCTTTGACGGACCGTCAAACGTTCGACGGTCCGTCAACCTTCTCGTCAAACGGCCAAGAAAATTGATGGCCCTGTGTGTGGAATTTTACAGTCCATAAAACATTTAACAATCCGTCCTTCTTCCCCTCAAATTTCCAGTTTTTCTCATTTTCGTCGAAACGTACTTTCTTCTATCATGTTTAATTGTAAAACTCTCTAGTACCTTCACAAACAAGTTGTAAACCTTCATTACTCTTCTATAAGGTCATACATCTTCCCGAGACGTCGATATCTATTGACGACATGACGTGATGCTAAACTACGGGGTGTAACAATGCAACTCCCAAAAATATGTACTTGAATATAAGGGCTTGTAAGCTATGGATTTCATGAAATAACTTGTAAACATGATCCATGATTTAAATTTAACATATACATACATATAGAATATAACTTGGTAAAAACATAAAAACATATATATATATATATATATATATATATATATATATATATATAGATCTTCATGAAACTGAACAATATTGATTATAGCTTGTATTTAAGAACTCATGGAAATCAAAACATGCGTTTATGGATTACAGACAGGTTCATGACAATAATAATGACATATCATGAATACAATAGATGAATTGTAATAGAGACATGATATATATACAGTTTTACATATAATTATGGTTATCATAATAATAGAGTTAAAACCCTCAGTATGGAATTTTTATGATTTCATAGAAACGTGGTGTGAAGGAAGAACAATTAGGCCCCCACACATAGATAGAAACTTTACATACCTTAATCACTCCAATATGTGTCCTAAAAATCTAAACTTGGAAGAATAATCTCGAACCTTAATTCCCTCAGTTGGGTTTTCTTGAAAACCCTAGGTTAAAAATAGTGAATTGCGAATAGAAATTTATAATAATCGATTAGCATTGCATGGAAATACATATAAAGGACTTACCTTGGTGTAGGAGCTGGTTGGGAAGTGAGAACCTTCGTTCTAGGGATTGGAAGAAGTGAAAATTGATGTTTAGAACTAAGGTTGTGTATTTATACTATTTGATGTCGGAACGATTTAACAGTCAAAATATTTTTGTTACACCCCGTAATTCAGGTCATGCTTATGAGAACGTATGAAAGGAATTAATATTTAAATTTTAGAAAGATAGGTTGACGGATGTTTCGGACGGGTTTTAGTCAACTTTGAGGCGGTTTATGTCCAGTTGAATTAGGAGTTCCTAGGTGTTTCAAAGGCCTAGTATGTAGTTCGTTGGGTCTAGTTCCAAACGCAACAAACCGTTCGTCGATAGGACATCGGAGTAGAAAGTTATGGAAGTTACAAGTTCGGTACAATGAGCGTAAAAGTATTTTCGGTGCCACGCCTTGGCGCGAGATACCAAGGTTCTCTGAAGTTGCAGCGCCGCGGCGCCGGAATGCAGGGCCGCGGCGCCGGAAGTACTGAAGTTCTCGGAGGTTTCAGCGCCGCGGCGCCGGCTGCAGGGCCGCGGCGCCGAGGCGGGTTTTTGCGAAATCTGGGGGAAAAATCAGAAGATATTTTTTTTTAAATGGCCATGGGAGGGTGAAAAGTGTTGTTACACCCTGTAAGTCCAGGACATGTATAAGAGAATGTATGTAAGGAATTGTTTTTACGACGGAAAATCTTCCGAACGTCAGAAAGGAAAAATGTTCGTTGTTGAGAATTGGATTCTCAAAATGCATTATTTAAAGAGTATGGAACTTATTAACATTATGGAAATTTATTTTTACGGATTTGGCCATGTGGGGCCCACCCGAGGAATTTTACGTTTTGTGGGGCCCACGAGGGTTACGGAATTTTATGGACGAATTGGAGGGCGACACGTGGCACCTCCCCCCACATGGTGTTGGACGAAATTGCAAGGTTAAAATGGTCATTGACCATTGAAGATGATAAGTCTTGCTAGCTTGATAATATTGACCAAGTCAACTTGTCCACTTGGCTATTTAATTAATGATCTTCATCCAAGCCACACATTTGTTATAATCTTGACCCTTCATTGTGTTATATATACCACACTAGTGCAAGACTAAGTCTCCAACACTTAGAAAAATTTGAGAAACTTGTTCTTGTTGAACATAGCTCACGGGTTCACCCTCATTCCCACAAGAAATTTTGTAATTTTGTTGCATTATTCACAATACTTAAACCCAAGGTCCCTAAGGGTATTGTAAGGGTATCTCAATAGAAAGATTTCGGAAAAACGGCGTTTTCACGTTAGTCGCAAGGCGAAAGCCTAAGTGGTTTTCCTAGTTTTGGATTGGAAATGGAAGAGAAGTTGGTTGTGAACTTCTAAGGGCTTCAAATAGCGGATTGGAGCGTAAAGTAAATGAGCTAAGAATTTCTAAGGAGCGACTTTGAATCTTGGAATTTTTAGGGCTTGTAAAGGTATAAATTCTTGTTGTTTTAGTAATTAAGATTACTTATTGTTGTAACTATGGATATTAGCAAGCATGAGATGTTTATATTGTGAATTTTTATATGTATATTGGCTATTGGAACCCTAATCCGAAACTAGCATGTTTAGGCTTAATATTACAATTCAAGTTGATTATAAGTATAAGTCGTCACATGTTATATAAAGAAGGAAATTGTAATTGTTGAAGTTGTCTATGACTATATAACATGTTAGACCTAAGAACGTGGATTGAAAAGAATTGGAAAGGACTTAGGATTGATTATAAGTTGGCCGAGAATGGCTTGGATATTAAACTTACTTGGTTTGAATTGTGGGGCGGAATTTTACACGTATTGTAAGGCGTGTAATCCCCTTTGATTGGTTGGTATGTTGAGCCTTAAATGTGGCATGTTTGGTTATTGTATTCGGCCTTGAAAAAGGTGGCAAAGTATGTAGAAACAAAGGAAGTGCTGCCCGATTTTCCGTAGAATAAGAGACCGTATACTTAGTATTATTCTACGTTTGAAGCTAGAGGTTAATGGACGTATTATGGCCATTATAGGTTGAAGTACTACGAGTAGCGTATTCTACTTGAAGGGGTGGAAAAGCTAGCAAGGATAAAGTACTTGGGAGCATTTTGCAACTTGTCGCTAGTCGTCGCGAGGTATGTGAACCTCTTCTTTCTTTGGCATGATCCTACGTATGAAATATCCATGTGATAGTATTTCATGATTCCTTCTACTCTTAGAAGTTAAGAAGTATTCACATTGTTTATTCTAAGTTAAAAGTATGTTTAAATTGTCCTAAGTCCTTACCAAGTCTTATGGGAGATGTTGGTAAGAATGGTTAGGAAGTTATGAGATTTGATTTAAAGCTATGTGTATTGATTTATTTAAAGTAAGCAAGTTGATTTTATGTTTAAAAATGACTTGAGTTTATATGGGAAAAAGGGGATTGATTTTAAAAGTGGAGGTATACGATTTTAAAGAGGATAAGTTACTTGGTTTTGGAAGTGTATGAAACTTTATTTTTCAAGTTATGGGACTTGATTTCTAAAGTGTAGATGATACGATTTTATAAGTATAAGTAAATGGACTTTAAAGAATGTATGTTATGAAGTTTTAAGACTACGAACTTTGATTGTCTTTTAAGGATTTTGAAGTTTTAAGCGATATGATTTTAAAGAGTGTATGCTACGAGGGGTTAATACTATAAGCCTTGATTTTATGAGTGGGAATGACTAAACTTTATAAAGTATGGCTTCTTTATTTATTTCAAAAGTTAAGAAGATGGTTTCCAAAAGAGTGTGTGACTTGAGCTTTAAAAAGAAAGGAGTTTTATGATTCTTTTTAAGTATGTATGTACGTAGTATTTTTGGGTCTGGTTTTCCTAACGTTGTAAGAATAAAAGTGTCTCAAGTTATCTAAAATGAATGGTTGTTATAATAGTTTTATGGGAAGTTGTTATGACGACTTAAGAAGAAGTGAAAAGATGGTTTAAAAATGTTATGTAAGGAAAAATCACACCGAGCCTACAAATAGGCCGGATTACGTTATGAAATACACCGAGCCTACAAATAGGCCGGATTACGTTATGAAATACACCGAGCCTACAAATAGGTCGGATTACGTTATGAGATACACCGAGCCTACACATAGGCCGGATTACGCCATATTACCCCGAGCCTACACATAGTCGTTACGCCATCTTACACCGAGCTCACAGCGGGCGGATTATGCTACATGATTCCACATTACACCGAGCTCCACAGGCGGGCCGGATTATGCTACATGATTCCACAGTACACCGAGCCCCACAGGCGGGCCGGATTATGTCACATGATTCATCAGTACACCGTGTCCCGCAAATGGGTCGGATCACGTTATCACATATGGATAATCAAAGTAAGCTCCCAAATAAGAAGTCCCTCCATAAAGGGCCGGATTATGTTATGAAAGATATGTAAGTTTTGTGGAAAAACTTGATTAAATCCTTAAAGTAAGTACGTAAGAATATGATGTTAATTCTCATTGAAATAAGGAAAAGAATGGTTAATATACGATTGATTTCAGGAGTTAAAATGGCACGGCAAGATCTGGTATTTCATTTTTATACTTGCCCCTGTCATTTCTTTTATACCGTTATGATTTGGTTACTGTACCTTGTTTCATTCCATACTCAGACTGTTATCGACTTCTTCGGGGCCGCGTTCATGCCCGCAGTGTTAGGTGCAGATTTGGTGATCTGCAGTGTAGGACCACCTTTCGTAGTTTTGGATAGCTCCATCATTCGTGAGTTTATCTTTTTGGTATAGATTCTTGATCTGAGCTTTTGTACGATTATGGAGTGCACGGGGCCTTGTCCCGTCATAGATCAGTAAAACTCTTAGAGGTCTGTATTCATATGTGGGATTGGACTCATGTACAGTGTAGTGTCTTTTTATTATGTATATTATATGGCAGCCTTGTCGGTTTTGCCCTTGCACGTATGTTGGTTTTAAAAAAAATGAGGTGTTATTTAAATTCCGCAGTTTACTTGTGTTGTTAAGGTAGTAGAGTGCCCAGGTAGGGCACCAGTCACGGGCCCGGGGTTCGGGGCGTGACAAGTGTCCCTCCCATCTGATTGTGTGGAAGCACTATTTATTGACCAAGTCTTCATTCTTCACAAAACCCCCTTCTCTCTAAAAATTTCCTCTTCCTTCTCTCTAAAAATTCCTCTCCCTTCTCTCTAAAAATTCAAGAAGAAACCAAGGCCTAGAGAAATTTCGGCAAGGTGGCAAGAAGGAAATATGTTGACAAGCTTGTAGGAGGTTTGTGGAAGTGATTGTGGAAAGAGGGCAAGTGAGATTTGTTGGACTGATTTGGGTAAAGTAACAATTCATTCTCCTTTTTAAGTAAATTGTGTTGCATGTGAGGAAGAAAGGACTTGTAGTTGTCAATATTGCTTTTAGGTATATTGCATGTAGGAATAACGATTTGGATTTGAAAGGATTGGATAAGGATGATATGTGAACATGTTATAGCCAAGATACTACCTTAAACTTATTGGATTATTTAATTTGTATTGTGGGGCAGAATTTTACACGTCCGAGTTAGGCGTGTAATCCCCTTGTAATGCTGAATTGTTGGGCCTTAAATGTGGCGTTTAGTAGTTGATATCGGACCTTGAAAAGGTGGAAAAGTATGTAGAAACAAAGGAAGTGTTGTCCAATTTTCCGTAGAATAAGGAACTTTATACTTAGAATATTCGACGAAGAAGTCTAGACGTTAATAGACGTATTTGATTATTATAGGTTGATACTCTACGCGCGGCATATTCGACTTGGCAAGTGGATTTAGCCAAGGAGGTATGTGATCCTTCCTATCCTCTTGAGCATGATATTTGTAAATATATAGTACGGTAGACGTACGTGTATTAACTGAATTTGGTTTCACTTTGATGTCTTTTGACTTGAGTTCTAAACGTTAAGAATCTTGAAGTATTTCAAAATGAGTTATGAATCATTATTCGGAAGGAAATTAATACTTGGTTTTAAAAGAATAAGTTCTTTTGGTTTTCCAAACAAATGTGAATGTTTTGATTTATTACAAAGTTTAAGTGTTATACTAGCTTTATGGGAAGTTGGTTATAGCGACTTAAGGAAGATAAAAAGAATGGTTTATGTTATACCCCGTAGTTGCAGGGTATGTATGTGAGGACGTACGTACGAGAGTACGGCAGAAATTTTGAAAAGAAAGAAAGATGTGAGTTTCGACGGAAAAGTTTCCGGTTTTTTTTTGTGAAGAAAAAGGTTCGTTAGTGGGAATTGGATTCCCAGATTTGGTATATGGGCTTCTTAAATTATATTAGAATTTTGAGATTTTATTTTCGGAAATGGTCACGTGGGGCCCACGGGAGAAATTTACGGTTTTGTGGGGCCCGCTTTGTTTTTGAGATTTCCGGTATTTTGGATATTTTCGGAAGACGAAATATTCTGGGCGAATCGGGGGGCGACACGTGTCACCCCCATGTGGCACCCTTGGCCGAATTATCTTTGTGCACAACACTCGGTTAGAGTCGTTTCTCGACGAAACGTTTTACATAACTTGCGAGGGGAAAATTCCGGCTATGTCGTTTTGTATTTTTGCGGATTTTTCCGAGCGACGGAACATTTTTGGGCCAACGAGAGGGTGACACTTGTCACCCTCAAGTGACGGTTTGGGTAGGCAAGGGGGGGACGTCTTCCTCCCTTATTTTGTGCCTTGTTTTGGCCTTGTTTGGTGCATTGTTTTGTGGCATGTTTTGTGGAGTAGGGGTTAGGGTGCACTTGGCTTGATCTAGGCCTTACACTTGCCTTGCACATGGCTTGATCTTGGCCATTGGTTGGCTTTTGGTTTTCCTATAAATACCCCCCTAAGCTTGAAGACTTCTTCATCCAAAAATCTTCCAAGTCTTGAGTCCCTCTCCCTCCCCTCTTGAGTTGTTCTCGTCCTAAGCCTCCCCCCCTCCCCCTTTGAGTGGCCTTGTGGCCGAGAGCCTCCCCCTCCCCCCTTGGAGGTGCTAGCCGTGGGGTACCCCCCCTAGCCTAGTTGTTTTCGTATAATACCCCCCTTTTTGTGGTATAGAAATACTCTCCTAGTATTGTTATAATGCCCAAAATACCGTAGCCGTGACCTTGTAGTATTTGAAAAGTTACCTCTATCGTGAGCAGGAAATACTACCTTTTGTCCTTTTAGTCTCAAACCGAAACCCTAAGGAAATCTTCATTGTTGGTTGAAGTATTTAAGTAGAAGTTGGTTAGAACTTCTAAGGGTTGTTTGGAGCGGATTGGAGTGCACGGAGTAGGAGCTAAACCTTGCTCAGGATCGACATTATAACTTGGATAATTTTGGGCTTGTCGAGGTAAATATTCTTGTCCCCTTATTGTAATTGGAGATTACATGTTGTAGGATTATATAGTTGAAGTATACTATATATAGAACTGAACATAGCTTGCGGCAATGTCTTTTGACTTAAGCCTGAATTTAAAGAAAAGAACTGAACTGTAATTACATAGGACTGTATTACAGTAGACTTGTGGAATTACTGTATAGTAGAATTGTATACATCCGGTTAGACGTATAAACCCCCCCCTGGTTGGCTTGGTAGCCGGCCTCGATAGAGGAGGAGATTTACGCTGTTGCGGAGAGTCTTTGCCGAATTTTGTGTAGAATTTGGAACCGGGCGGTTGGAAGTTAAAAGACGTTTGTGGCCTTATAGGTGAAAAATCGCGAGTAGCGTATTCTACTTGAAGAGTGGAACGGCTAGCTTGATTCTGATCGTGGGCGTTTTGCTTATTATCGATAATCGTCGCGAGGTATGTGAACCTTTTCCTATCCTTCAGCATGATGCTTTGTAAACTATGTAATGCGGTGAGCGTACGTGTGTTAAATGAGTTGGTTGGTTTAAAACATAGGGTGTTATAATAGTTTTATGGGAAGTTAGTTATAACGACTACATGTAGGTAAAAGATTGGTTTGTTGATTGTAGAAGTTAAGAGACTTGATCTTGAAAGATAAGAGACTTAACTTGTTTTACTTAGTTATTAACAT
The DNA here is from genome assembly GCA_029844215.1 of Przewalskia tangutica. Lineage (NCBI taxonomy): Eukaryota > Viridiplantae > Streptophyta > Magnoliopsida > Solanales > Solanaceae > Przewalskia > Przewalskia tangutica. The sequence goes on from CM056719.1 coordinate 125,356,044, forward strand.
TTTGTTAAATGTGTTGTGAAACCTCATCCATGAGTAATGAGTACTTGGTTTTAAAAAGAATAATGTTTTCTTGATTTGGAAATGGGAATAAGTGTCGAGCAAACCACAATGCTAATAAAGGAAGGTGTATTGACAATTAACTAATTGTTATTAAAACCGATAGAAATCTCCATCTGCATAGAAGCTAAGATAAGACAAAATTTTATTACATTTCCTAGATCATGGTCTTTGTAACAAGATTGTTGTAAACAAGAATAAACGGCTCACGTACAAGACTTATGTTACTCAATTGTTTTAAAAGAGATTAAAACTATGAGTTATGAAACCCTTCTAAAATAAGAAACTTGAGCATTTGAAATTAGGCAAACTTGAACGTTTGGAAAATAATGTTGTTACTTGATTTTACAAAAGGGAAGTATTTTGGTTTACCTAAAAATGTGAGTCACTCTATTTTTATACTACGGGTATTGGGTGACTTCTATAAAAGGAATGGATCTCTTTAAAAGGAATTTAACGTACGTAGTACTTTAGGGTTAAAACCCGGACTTTGATACAAAATGGAAGTACCTTGAGTTGTGTGTAACTTGCCTATGCTTGTTGTTGGGTAACTCGCCTATGCTTGTTTGTGATAGCCTTTGTTGTGCAAGTGTTGATATCCGGTGACTTCTTGGGAAGGAGTGGATCTTTTTATGAAAGTCTAGAAGTATGGTAATTTGCTTGAGCTTGTTTGTGATAGCCTGGTTGTGCGGTATATTGTTGTTAATGTCACATGGACATGTCTACACCGATGCAGAATTCCGGGGGCATGTGGCCATGCGGCAGGGTTGATTACCCGGTATATTGTTATTGAGGTCACAGGGACATGTCTACACCGTCTGAGTCGGGGCATGTGGTCATGTGGCGGGCTTGATCACCCAGTATATTGTTGTTGCGGTTGCATGGGCATGTCTACACCGAGGTAGAATTCCGGGGGCATGTGGCCATGCGGCATTGTTATTACTGTTGCATCATGGACATGTCTACACCGTCACGAGTCCGGCACGCGGCCGTGATGCGAACATGATTGATGTGGTGGCGTGAGACCCATAGTTATATTTAAGTGATGGCTTGAGGCGTGAGTCCACGACTTGACTTAGCTTTTATGTTGCGTCTTGTATATTGGTTATCATACATGTCTCTGCTTTATATAGATCGTTATGATTTAAGCTGCGATATTTTGATTTCACATACTTGGTACTGTTATCGACCTCGCCGAAGTGCGTTCAATCCGCGGTAGGAGTACATCGGTAGTGGATCCCCTCATAGGATCACGATTCAGCGTATTGGGAAAGCTCCGCTTCTCCGAGGCTTATCTTTTGGTATGTTACCACGAGTTGTAGGTTCTGCATTCGAGTGCACGGGGCCCTGTCCCGTCATGTTGTATAAAAACTCTTAGAGGTCTGTAGTACTGTTGTGGGCAGGGTTTGTAAAAAGGATTACACTGTTCGTGTTGAAAAAGTTGTATATATATATTTCATTGGAAGGTAACCGTTTTGGTTGACCTGTTTTATGATCATTTATCTTGTTTCATGTCATGTTTTATTTTCCGCTGGTTTTCTCTGATGTTGTATCACTAGGGTGCCCGGGGTAAGGCACCAGTCACGGGCCCGGGATCGGGTCGTGACAGTTTACTTACTTGCTTGTAGAAGTCTTATAACGATTTCTGAATGTGTGGTGAGTTGGTTTGAGAAGTAAACATGTTTTGTTACTATGGGTGTTAGTGCCTTGAGATTTATTGTGGTAAGGGGGTTCTCTCGTTGTGCTTATGTCGTTTACGATAAGCTGGTTATGCTTGTGTATATCACCTACCCCCCCCGACTTGTTATGTTGTCGCGGGTTAGCTACCCCGATGCGATGAGTACCTCATGCGGGTCCACTTGACCTATGCGGACTACAGTAGTCCAGGAATCTCTCCGGGTGTGTTACGCCGATGCGAGGAATACCACATGTGGTCCCAGTGGCCATGCGGACTACGGTAGTCCAGGAAATGTCGCGGGTTAGCTACCCCCGATGCGAGGAGTACCTCATGCGGGTCCACAGGACCTATGCGAACTACGGAAGTCCAGGATTAGGCTCGTATAATGATACTATGGGCGAATGGCCCTGCTACAATCATTAGCGGCCTAGAAAAGACCGGTTGCGTTACACCTGTTTACTCTTATTTATGTTGTGGAACTGTGTGCGGTTAATTGGTTTTTCATACATATCGGTGGATTCGGTTTGGAAATGTTATGATTTCATTACAGTATTTTCAGTTTCACATACTTGGTACTGTTATCGACCTCGCCCGAGGCCGCGTTCATCTGCCGCAGTCGAGGTTACATCGGTTGTTGATCCTCGCTCTTAGGATCAGCTCGCTTTTAGGAAGCCCGTTTCTCGGAGGCTTATCTTTTGGTATGATTCCCTGTCATTGTAGATTCATGTACATTCGGGGTATGGCGCCACCTGTCCCGTCATAGTTGTTACAAACTCTTAGAGGTCTGTAGTCCTGTTGTAAATTGGGTTTTGTAAAGGATGTAACTGTTCAGTTTTTGTTATGTATAGTTACCGAAAGGTAACCATTTTGGGTTAGCCTGTTTCTTATTTTATATTGTTTCATGTTTATGAGTTTACTTCCGCTGGTTTTTCTCTGATGTTGTATCACTAGGGTGCCCGGGGTAAGGCACCAGTCACGGGCTCGAGGTCGGGTCGTGACAAAAGTGGTATCAGAGCAGTTAATCCTCGAAAAGTGTCTACAGGCTGTATCGAGTAGAGTCTTGATTATCGGTGTGTTGTGCACCGCTATAATGTCGAGGCTCTGAGATATTTAGGATTGGTTTCCATTCATTCACTCTAAGATCGTGCAATAGAGGTGTTATAGGTTGAACTCCTCGACATATTTTTATGTATCGCTTATGCCTCCACGCAAGGCAACCGCGGCCGAAGGTCAAGCGGTGAGGAGGCTGCTAGTAGACGCAGAGGTTCTGAGGAGCCTGAGCCCGTCTTTACCGAGGTGATGTTTGGACGGCGAGTTCCACGTCGCCCGGCCAGCGAGTTCGGAGCAGCGGCCTCACGAGACCGCGGTGCTCGAGCCTCGATTACACACAGGCGAGAGGATATGGGCTCTGAGAGATGGCGATTATTAGCGAGATCGTGGCAAGGCGGGAGGGCGAGCGGGAGGCGGATTCCGGTTGTACCGTAGTTCACCCGTCCGATAGCGAGACTTCGGATTTTTGAGTTGCGCCCACCGCGAGTTCTATGGGTTGAGGCGAGGATGATCCTCGGAGTTTATCAAACGATTCTGTGGATCGTAGAGTGATCAAGGCCTCGGAGACAGAGTCAGTAGTATTGGGTTCACATTGGCTGCGTGATACTGTAGTTGACTGGTTTGATTCGTGGGAACTATCCCGGGGGGAGCATGCGCTTCTAGCTGTTTGGGACGAGTTCTCGGAGGCATTTCTTAGCCATTTCTTGCCTCCGCAGATGAGGAGAGCTCGGGCCGATATATTTCTGACGTTGAGACAGAGCGGGCGGACGGTCCGAGAGTACAACGTAGAGTTTGACTCGTTGGCTCGGTACATCCCCGTTTTAGTGGCCGACATGGAGGACAGAGTGCACCGCAATGTCACAGGGCTCGATGATTACTTAGCAAAGGGTTTCTCGGGAGTAGCTCTTCAGTCGGGCATGGACATTGCCCGCATGCAGGCTTATGCACTTGGGTGTGAGGAACGGAGGGGCCGACAGATTGGTACCAGCAGAAGAGGGCCAGGACAGCAGGGTCCTCTGGTAGTTTTCGAGGCGGACGACCTCAGCAGCAGACCGGATTTGCACCTCAGCCGGTTCAGAGCGCTCCTCCATCGTCTTCCGGACGTCCAGGGTATTCGGGAGCAGGTCAGGGCTTCGGGCTTCCCGGGAAGCATGGATGCTACCCGATCGAGACCACCCCCCTCTCGGTGTGGCCAATGTGGTAGATCCCATTTCGGGAGTTGTGGTAATACTGTGGGGCCTTGCTACACTAGTGGCCAGCAGGGTCATATTGTCACGACCCGACCCCGGGCCGCGACTGGTGCCCTACCTGGGCACCCTTACAAGTATACATCAGAGATAATCAGCGGAACATACATCAAACTTATAAAATAATTCAACAAGAAATAAACAACAGGTTAGCCGATAAGGCTACCTCCCTGGACATATATATACATATATAGCCAAAAGCAGTTACATCATTTTTCTTTTACAAGCTGACCCACAAGATATGACTACAGACCTCTAAGAGTTTTGACATAACAACTGTGACGGGACAGGGCCCCGCCATACCCCTGAATGTACAACAACCGACAATACCAGGGATCCGAACCAAAGATAAGCCTCCGGAGTGAATGGAGCTTTTACCCAAAACTGAACAGAGATCCTAGAGCGAGGATCACCAACCTGTGTACCTAAAACCTGCGGGCATGAACGCAGCCCCGAAGAAGTCGATCAACAGTGCAGTATGGAACAGAAATAAGGTACAGTAAACAAATCATAATTGTACAAAAGAATGACAGGGGCAAGTATATAAAAATAAATAACAGATCCTACCGTGTCATTACAATCTCGTGAACTTAATCGCACTTTATTATCTTTTCCCATTTTTCAATAAGAGTTATAGTCAAATTCTTACGTACATACTTAGGAAAAATCATCGAGTTCATAAACGTATAACTTACGTATCTTGCATAACATAATCCGGCCCTTTTTGGAGGGACGCCTTATTTTGGAGTTCAATTTGATTATCCATACGTGATAATGTAACCCGGCCCATTTGCGGGACACGGCGAATTCATAAGAATCTTCCCACAAAGGTATACTACCCGGCCCATTCTGGGACGCGATAAAGTCATGTAAGTCTCCCCATAAAGGTATACTGCCCGACCCATTACTGGGACGCGATAATGTCATATAGTCTGCCCATAAGGTATCGCCGGCCCATTCTCGGCGCGATAATGTCATATAGTCTGCCCATAAAGGTATACTGCCCGGCCCATTTCTGGGACGCGATAATGTCATATAGTCTTCCCATAAAGGTATACTGCCCGGCTCATTCCTGGGACGCGATAATGTCATATAGTCTGCCCATAAAGGTATACTGCCCGGCCCATTCCTGGGACGCGATAATGTCATATAGTCTGCCCATAAAGGTATACTGCCCGGCCCGTTCCTGGGACGCGATAATGTCATATAGTCTTCCCATAAAGGTATACTTCCCGGCCCATTCCTGGGACGCGATAATGTCATATAGTCTGCCCATAAAGGTATATTGCCCGGCCCATTCCTGGGACGCGATAATGTCATATAGTATGCCCATAAAGGTATACTTCCCGGCCCATTCCTGGGACGCGATAAAGTCATCTTTACATAACATTTTAAATCCTATTTTCACTTCTTCTTAAGTCGTTATAACAACTTCCCATAAAGCTATTATAACAATCTTTTCACTTTAGAGAACTTAAGGCACTTTTATTCCTTATTACTTTAGGGAAAATTAAACCCAAAAGTACTACGTACATACATACTTAAAAAGAATCTTAAAACTCCTTCTCTTTTTAAATCAATAAACTTTTTCTTTTGAAAACTCAAGTTACATTCTCTTTTGAAATCAAGCCTCTTAACTTTTGAAATAAATCATAGAAACCATACTTTTTAAATCAAGTCATTTCTTCCTTTAAGAATCAAGTCCCATAACTTGAAAAATAAAGTCTCGTAACCTTTTAAGAAATCAAGGTTCATAGTCTTAAACCTTCATAACATAAACTGTTTTAATTTAAGTAGCATATACTTTTATGAGTTGTGAATATGTTATACTCGTTTATAAAGATCTTATTAAAGCAGCCATGATCTAGAAAATGTAATACAATTTTGTCTTATCTTAGTTTCTATGCAGATGGAGAATTCTACTCATTTTAATATAATTGATTGTCGATACATTTTCTTTTATTAACGCTGAAATGGCTTGTTCGATACTTATTCTCATTCAAATGCGAGAAATTAGCAAAGTCAACTCGACTCCAAATACTTCCTAACGACTCTTACCAACATCCCCCATAAGACTTGGTAAAAACTTAGGATAACTTAGACGTACCTTTTACATAGAGTAAATCAACATACATACCTCTTAACTTCTAAGAGTAGAATGAATCATAAAATAATACCACATGTATATTTCATACGTAGAATCATGCCAAAAGAAGGAAGAGGTTCACATACCTCGCGACGATTATCGACAAGTAGCAAAATGCTCTGAAGTACTTTAACCTCATCGACTATTCCTTAAGCCAAGTAGACAATGCTACACGTAGTACTTCAACCTATAATGACGATAGCACTTCTATCAATATCATAGTTACTTAGTATAAGACTTATACCAAATAATGCTCTCTAATTCTACCGAAATTCGGGCAGCACTTCCTTTGTTTCTATGTACTTTTCCACCTTTTCCAAGGCCCGTATTCATCAACCAAAACGCCACATTTAAGGCACAACCAACTCAGCTGATCAAAGGGGATTACACGCCCAACAGGACGTGTGAAATTCTGCCCCAAAACCATACCAAAACAGCCCCTAAAACAGTCCATAATTACTATAACGAGGGTGGAATGTGAGGCCTTTCAACGCCTTTCCACACCCTTATTCCTTCGGGGTTTTCATTAGCAATCTACTACATTAAACATTAAATATAGGGGCTGATTTTCGAGCATACAACACGTCTAAAACAGTCCCTAAAAACTGCACGACAATATCCAACAGTTTTATAGATTCTACGGCCAACAACTAAAATCCGATAACTCTTTCCTTAATCCTTTTTATTCCAATTCGAGTTCCAAAACTTCTACATAAGTTATAACAACTTATTAACAACAATGTTAATCCATTATAACATGCACTAGGTGAAGATAACAACGACAATAACCAACGAATTCCATTTACACCAAATCTGTCCCAAATCGGTTTTAGCCCCAAAAATGGCTCAAACGCTTTTTATTCTTCATTATTTTTAACACAAGTTCATCCATACATTATAACAATAAGTAATATCCAATTACTTTAAAAGAAGAATGACTTTTACCTCATTTTTTTGCCCAAAAACGCCCCAAACAGTCCGGTCTTTATTGGTCCACAGTTTTCGTTTCGCTCCACTTCTTCAAGTTCCAATCACATATATGTATCCCCTACAACCTTAGGATCAACTTCTCTTCACGTTTCTCTTCCAAAAAGTCGACGGAAAACCCCTAGGGTTTCATTCTATTTTCGGCCCAACCTAGATTTAGTGGTTAAGGGTGCTTAATCTTGGAAAGAAAATACTTTGATCTTGATCTTGTCTTTGGATATGGGGATTTCGAATTGCTCTAGGTTTTTGGAGAGATGAGGGTTTGTATGGATGGATATCTTCTGTTCTAAGTCTTCAAGACTTATCTATATAAAGGTGTGTGGAGTCTTCACAAGACAAGTGGGGAGGGCACTTGCTAACCTCCTATTGGCCAAGTATTTCTTCACAAAAAAAATTCATCCACACTTAGTTATTTTTCATCCCATTTCGATGGACATATAACATAGTATACCAAGACTTAATAAATCCACTAAGTCCATAATTCTAATGAAAAATAATTCCATTACTAGAATTAATTCTTGTCATCACATTAAACTCGAAAATTTTCCGTATAAGGAAATGTAAAAATCCTTTCCTTTCGACATTTCAATCTTAATTCTATAATCATGTTCTCACTTAGTAGCTATGGAAATACGGGGTGTAACACATATTTCGAGGGACTGTCCGACCAGAGGCAGCGCAGATGGTAGGGTTCAGCCTACAGGGTCATTCGCCGGGTCTTCATCTCCTATGGTTACTCGCCCCGGAGGGCAGGGTACTCATGGGCCAGTAGGTCGCGGCAGAGGTCGTGGCAAGGGTCCTAGTTTCAGCGGTCCTCAGAACTGCATTTATGCTATGTCCAGCCGTTAGGACCAGGAGGCGTCACCAGATGTCGTCACAGGTACATTATTGGTTTCATGTTGTGATGTATATGATTTGATAGATCCAGGTTCTACCTTGTCCTATATATCTCCTCATATTGCTGGTAGAATAGGGATAGAGCCTGAGTCCATAAAACCTTTTGAGGTGGCTACGACAGTAGGTGATTCGGTGGTAGCTGAGCGGGTATATAAGGCTTGCCTAGTGACTATATCTGATCGTCGATCCTGGCTTGATAGAGTTGGATATGATGGACTTTGATGTGATTATGGGTATGGATTGGCTAGCGTCCTGCTATGCCAATGTGTATTGTATAGAGAGATTGGTACGGTTCCAGTTTCCTGGGGAGCCAGTTATCGAGTGGAAGGAATCTTTGCGTCGTAGAGGTAGGTTTATTTCTTACCTCAAGGCTAGGAAGATGGTGCAGAAGGGGTATATCTACCATATGGTTCGGGTATTCGATACTGAGGCCAAGATACCAGACCTTCAGTCAGTTCCGGTTGTCAGAGAGTTTCCAGACGTATTCCCAGACGATCTCCCGGGTATCCCTCCTGAGAGGGAGATTGAGTTTTGCATTGATATGTCGCCAGACACTCGGCCGATATCTATTCCACCATACAGGATGGCACCTGCTGAGTTGAGGGAGTTGAAGGACCAGCTGAAGGATTTGCTAGAAAAAAGCTTTATCAGACCTAGTGTTTCTCCCTGGGGAGCGCCGGTTTTATTTGTAAAGAAGAAGGATGGGACGCTGCGTATGTGTGTTGATTCTGAGCGGTGAATAAGGTAACTATCAAGAACAGATACCCCCTCCCCAGGATTGATGATTTGTTTGACCAGTTCCAGGGTATGAGGTGTTTCTCCAAGATAGACATGCGGTCTGGTTATCATCAGGTGCGAGTTAGAGAGGCAAATATCCCAAAGACTGCATTCAGGACCCGGTATGGGCACTATGAGTTCAGGGTGATGTCTTTCGGGTTGACCAACGCCCAAAGGTATTCATGGATTTGATGAACCGTGTTCAAGCCATTCTTGGATATGTTCGTTATAGTATTCATTGATGATATCTGGTTTTATTCGCGCCTGCAGCGGGAGCACGCGATCATTTGAGGCGGCTTGAGAGTCCTCGGGACCGCGATTGTATGTCAAGTTCTCGAAATGCGAGTTTTGGTTGGCTTGATGGCTTTCTTAGGGCATGTTATCGGGCCGATGGTATTCGGGTTGATACAAAGAAAGATTGGCGATCAAGACTTGGCCTAGACCAGCTACAAGCGGAGAGTGCGTAGCTTTGGGCCTTGCGGGTTATTATCGGAGATTTGTAGAAGTTTGCTTCCATTTCGGCACCCTTGACTAGTGACTCGAAGCGTATATGTTCTAGTGGGCCGGATTCTTGTGAGAGAGCTTCACATTCTTGAAGGAGAAATTGGCGCCCGGTTCTTACTCTTCCGGAGGGTTTAGACGGATATGTGGTTTATTGTGATCGTCGGGTGTCGGGTGTCGGGCTTGGAGTGCGTCTTGATGCGGACGGTAAAGTTATAACTACGCATCTCGGCAGTCGGGAAGCATGAGAAGAACTACCCCACATGACTTAGAGTTGGCGCGATGATTCATGCCTTGAAGATGCGGAGACATTATTTATATGGAGTTCATATGGATATTTACAGGACCACAAGAGCCTCAGGTATATCTTGACGAGAGGAGGCGAACTTGCGGCAGAGACGGTGGTTAGAGCTACTTAAGGATTATGATGTCGATATCCTATACCACCCAGGGAAGGCCAACGTAGTTGCAGATCCCCTTAGTCGCAGATCGATGGGTAGTCTGTCAGATGTGCAGCCAGAGAAAAGGGGAATGGTCCGCGAGTTACATCATCTAGCGAGCCTTGGGGTTCGTTTGGTTGGTTCTGATAGTAGTGGGGTTCGGGTTCGAGAGGTTACCGAGTCGTCCATCGTCGAGGAGGTGAAGAGGCGACAGTATGAGGATCCGATTGTGGTATGGTATCGAGATACGGCTCTTCGAGAGGAGAAGAGTCTATTTGAGGTAGAACCTAATGGGGTGCTAAGATTTGAGGGCAGGTTATGTGTTCCCGATGTAGCAGGACTTCGTCAGCAGATTCTGGGGGAGGCACACAGTGCTCGTTAATCTATTCATCCGGGGTCGACTAAGATGTACCATGACCTCAGGTGTATATATTGGTGGGATGGCTTGAAGAGGGACGTTGCAGAGTTTGTTGCGCAGTGTCAGGGTGTCGGCGAGTCAGGTGGAGCACGAGCACTTTGGTGGGTTGTTGCGGATGATAGAGATTCCGGCATGGAAGTGGGAGGTGATCAATATGGACTTTATTACGAGGTTACCTCACACTCGGAGGAAGCATGATTCCATCAGGTTATTGTGTGGTCGTGAAATCAGCCCACTTTCTTCCAGTCAGGATGACTTTTTCGGCCGAGGATTATGCTAGATTGTATATCAGAGAGATTGTGAGACTGCACGGAGTTCCTATATCGATTATTTCAGACAGAGGAGCCCAGTTCACGGCTAACTTCTGGAGGTCTTTCCATAAGGGATTAGGGACACAGGTGAGTCTCGATCGCATTTCATCCTCGGGCCAAGCGGGCCGAGCGTACTATCCAGACACTGGAGGATATGTTGTGGGCCTGTGTTATTGATTTCAGGGGTAGCTGGGAGGATTGTTACACCCCGTAACTCCAGGATATGTTTTAAGAGAATGTACGTAAGGATCACAAGACTTGAAATTGGTACGAAAGGAAGAATTATTTTTCCGACGGAAAATCTTCCGAACGTCGGAAAGGAAAAATGTTCGTTGAAGAGAATTGGATTCTCAAAATGCATTATTTGTAGAATATGGAACTTATTATCCTTATGGAATTTATTTTAATGGATTTGGTCACGTGGGGCCCACAGAAATTTTACGTTTTGTGGGGCCACGAGGTTACTGAATTTTATGGGACGAATGAGAAGGCGACACGTGGAACCTCCCACATAGCCTTGGGCGAAATTGTACAAGGGTAGAATGGTCATTTGACCAATGTATAGATGACAAAGTCTTGCTAATTAAGAGCTTGATATTGTTGACTAAGTCGAGGCGGCAGCTTGATCTCTTCCTCCAAACTTTACAAGTGTTATAATCTAGACCTCCAATGTATTATTTAAGCACACTAGTAGCAAGACTTGTCTTCCAACACTTAGAAAAATTAGAGAAACTTGTGTGCACTCGTGAGAGCTCTCGCCAAGCTCTAGAGGAAGAAGAAAATATTTTCGTTTATGGTTCATTAGTCACAATACTTTAACCCAAGGTTCCTAAGGGTATTGTAAGGATATCTCAATAGAAAGATCCCGGAAAAACCGCATTTTTACGTTAGTCGCAAGGCGAAGCCCTAAGGTGTTCTTCAACTTTGAAGTTGGAAATAGAAGGAGTTTGTCACAAGCTTCAAGGGTTGCAAATAGCGGATTGGGCGTCAAGAAAAGGAGTTGGAGTTGCTAAGGACCGACTTAGGGTTTTGGATCTTTTGTTTTGAGCTTTAAGAGGTAATAATCTTCGTCTTGCTATTATAGTTCAAGATTTCATGTTGTAGTGGTTAGAAATGATCATGTGGATTATATTATGAAGAATGATATGTGTTATGGAATATTTGGATGGAATCCGAAAGTTGCATGATTTAGCCTTTAAGTTTGTAATTCAATTTAGTTACTAGTTTAGTCGTCGCATGTTATCTAAAGAGTTGATTAAGGTGGTTATAATTGTTAAGTTGTTTATTACTATATAACATGCTTGACCTAGAATTTGGATTTGAAATGGAAATTGGATAAGAATTAGTATTGTTGAACTATGTGCCGAATTTGGACTAGTAAGCTGTATTAGTTTGTTATCGTTTGTGGTGAGCCAATTGGGGCTGTTTGGTTATTCATTTGTATTTGACTACCTTATAAATTGTGGTGAGCCAATTGGGGCTGTTTGGTTATTGTATTCGGCCTTGAAAAAGGTGGCAAAGTAAGTAAAAACAAAGGAGGTGCTGTCCGATTTTCCGTAGAATTTAGCGACAAGGCACTTATAATATTCTACGTTTGAAGTAAGAGATTAATGGACGTATTGTGACCTTTATAGGTTGAAGTACTAAGTATAGCGTATCCTACTTGAAGAATGGAGTAGCTTAAGGTTGAAGTACTTTGGAGCATTTTGCTACTTGTCGATAAGCGTCGCGAGGTATGTGAACCTCTTCCTTCCTTTGGCATGATTCTATGTATGGAATATACTTGTGGTATCATTTCACGATTCCTTCTACTCTTAGAAGTTAAGAAATATGTATGTTGATTTACTCTACGTAAGGGTTATGTCTAAGTTATTCTAAGTTAAGAGTACGTTTAAATTGTCCTAAGTCCTTACTATGTCTTATGGAGCCGTTGGTAAGAATGGTTAGGAAATTATGAGATTTGATTTAAAGGCTATGTATCTTGATTTATGTAAAGTAAGTAAGTGGATTTTATATTCGAAAATGACTAAGAATTTATATGTGAAAAGGGGTTTATTTTAAAAGTTATATGGTTTTAAGAGAATAAGTTACTTGGTTTCGGAAGTGTATGGGAAGTTGTTATGACGACTTGAGAAGAAGAATTAATACGATTTAAAAGGTTATGTAAGGAAAATACACCGAGCCTACAAATAGGCCGGATTACGTTATGAAATACACCGAGCCTACAAATAGGCGGATTACGTTATGAAATACAGGAGCCTACAAATAGGCGGATTACGTTATGAGATACACCGAGCCTACACATAGGCGGATTACGCCATATTACCCCAGAGCCTACACATAGGCGGGTTACGTCATCTTACACCGAGCTCGCGGGCGGGCGGATTATGCTACATGATTCCACGATGCAGAGCTCCACAGCGGGCGGATTATGCTACATGATTCCACGATGCGAGCTCCACAGCGGGCGGATTATGCTACATGATTCCACGATGCAAGGCCCAGCGCGGGCGGATTATGTCACATGATTCATCAAGACACCGTGTCCATAAATGGGCGGATTATGTTATGTAAGGTATGTAAGATATGTAAGTTATGTGGAAAAACTTGATTAAACTCTTAAGTAAGTACGAAAGAATAGGATGTTAAGTCTTATTGAAAGAAGGAAAAGAGCGGTTAATATACGATTGGTTTGAGAGTTAAAATGGCATTCTTTTATACGATTATGATTTGATTGTTGCACTTTATTTACATTTCCATATTCGAAATTTTTGTTATCGACCCGCCGGGCTGCGTTCATGTCCGCGAGTTTAGGTACCATGTGGATCCGCGAGCTTAGGATCTGGTTGGCGTTTTAGATGGCTCAGAAGTTAGGAGTTGTCATGGTGTGTATATTCGGGGTATGGCGGGGCCTGTCCGCCATGATTGAAATTCTTAAGTGCAGTAGTCACGTGTTATGGGTCGGTTTGTAAAAAGAAAAAGGATATAAGCTATTGTTGTTTATGTATATGTGTCGGGAGGTAGCCTTGCTCGGCTAACTTTGTTGTTTACTTCCATTTTATTTATAAGTTTCATGTATGTTCGTGATTATCTCGATGTTTACTGTAAGGGTGCCCGTGTAGGGCACGATCGCGATCGAGGGTCGGGTCGTGACAAAAGTGGTATCGAGCGATTAGTCCTCGGAAAGTGTCTGAGGCAGTGTCTAAGTAGAGTCTTGATTATCGGTGTGTTGTGCACCACATCTATAATCGAGGAGGCTGCAGGACATTTAGGATTGGTTTCCATTCTTCTCACTCGAGATCGTGCGATAAATGTCTTTGTTAAGTCGTCTCTCCCTAACGAGTTATGTTGAATGCATTCTGAGAAAGCGTGATGACCCGAAGGGCTATGTGGATTGCGTATCGGGTTGGTAATGATTATAGTATAGTTGGTATTGTGACATACATCTACGGAGTTATGTCACAGTCGGGCGCGTGTTGCCTAGAATGATTTTAGATTACCGAGGAATTGGTAAAGACTAACTAGATCTGGGAAGGTATGGAACATTTAATGAATTCTCGTCAAGGTCTTCTCGTAGAAAGATTTATTATAGACCAAGAATAAGAGTTAAGTGCGGCGGTGGGGCGGGGTGAGGACTGTGCGGGTCGCCCCATAGCTTTGAAATGGAGTGGGATCGGTTGGTAGTAGTTCGCTCGTGACGAGTCACGAGTGCAAGGCCCAGTTTAGTTAATTGTTTTACGGGTTCGTGGGCGCGTTCCATGAACCAGTCGTGAGCCGAAAATGGCCTTATATTGTTTTATAGAGTGACTCGAAGATTAGAGGCGGAATCGGTATGAAAGTTATGTATGTATGCTAGTATGAGTTGGAGGTACGGAGAGAATACGACCCGAAGAAAGATAGAAACCAAGTATAAAGGAGTAGAGCACGAATCCATAAGAACCTTTCGAGGTAACTACACGTGAGTGTTTGGGGTGGTAGTGAGCGGATATATGAGAATTGCCGGTGATTATACGATCGTCGGACCACTAGTAAACCTAGTAGAGATGATTCTGACGGACTTTGAGGTCATTATGAGTATGGACTAGTGGGCTTCGTGAGTGCCAAGGTTGACATCTTAGTATAAGTATTGTTATGTGGCCGTGGGTAGCATGTAGTATGAAGGAGTGCGTGCAAAGGAGACTATGTCGCTATCTAATTAGTTTGGACTCAGAAAGAACATTCGAGGGCGAATGTTTCTAAGGGGAAGAATGTTACACCCGTAACTCGAGGATATGTTTTAAGAGAATGTGCGTAAGGATCACAAGACTTGAAATTGAGTGCGAAAGGAAGACTTATTTTTCCGACGGAAAATCTTCCGAACGTCGGAAAGGAAAAATGTTCGTTGAAGAGAATTGGATTCTCAAAATGCATTATTTGTAGAATATGGAACTTATTATCCTTATGGAATTTATTTTAATGGATTTGGTCACGTGGGGCCCTTTGAAATTTTACGTTTTGTGGGGCCACGAGGTTCTGAATTTTATGGACGAATGAGAAGGCGACACGTGGAACCTCCCACATAGCCTTGGACGAAATTGTACAAGGGTAGAATGGTCATTTGACCAATGTATAGATGACAAAGTCTTGCTAATTAAGAGCTTGATATTGTTGACTAAGTCGAGGCGGCACTTGGCTTGATCTCTTCCTCCAAACTTTACAAGTGTTATAATCTAGACCCTCCAATGTATTATTTAAGCACACTAGTAGCAAGACTTGTCTTCCAACACTTAGAAAAATTAGAGAAACTTGTGTGCACTCGAGAGCTCTCGGCCAAGCTCTAGAGGAAGAAGAAAATATTTTCGTTTATGGTTCATTAGTCACAATACTTTAACCCAAGGTTCCTAAGGGTATTGTAAGGATATCTCAATAGAAAGATCCCGGAAAAACCGCATTTTTACGTTAGTCGCAAGGCGAAGCCCTAAGGTGTTCTTGACTTTGAAGTTGGAAATAGAAGGGGAGTTTGTCACAAGCTTCTAAGGGTTGAAAATAGCGGATTGGAACGTCAAGAAAAGGAGTTGGAGTTGCTAAGGACCGACTTAGGGTTTTGGATCTTTTTTTTTGAGCTTTAAGAGGTAATAATCTTCGTCTTGCTATTATAGTTCAAGATTTCATGTTGTAGTGGTTAGAAATGATCATGTGGATTATATTATGAAGAATGATATGTGTTATGGAATATTTGGATGGAATCCGAAAGTTGCATGATTTAGCCTTTAAGTTTGTAATTCAATTTAGTTACTAGTTTAGTAAATCGCGTATGTTATCTAAAGAGTTGATTAAGGTGGTTATAATTGTTAAGTTGTTTATTACTATATAACATGCTTGACCTAAGAATTTGGATTTGAAATGGAAATTGGATAAGAATTAGTATTGTTGAACTATGTGGCCGAATTTGGACTAGTAAGCTGTATTAGTTTGTTATCGTTTGTGGTGAGCCAATTGGGGCTGTTTGGTTATTCATTTGTATTTGACTACCTTATAAATTGTGGTGAGCCAATTGGGGCTGTTTGGTTATTGTATTCGGCCTTGAAAAGGTGGCAAAGTAAGTAAAAACAAAGGAGGTCTTTGTCCGATTTTCCGTAGAATTTAGCGACAAGGCACTTATAATATTCTACGTTTGAAGTAAGAGATTAATGGACGTATTGTGACCTTTATAGGTTGAAGTACTAAGTATAGCGTATCCTACTTGAAGAATGGAGTAGCTTAAGGTTGAAGTACTTTGGAGCATTTTGCTACTTGTCGATAAGCGTCGCGGTATGTGAACCTCTTCCTTTGGCATGATTCTATGTATGGAATATACTTGTGGTATCATTTCACGATTCCTTCTACTCTTAGAAGTTAAGAAATATGTATGTTGATTTACTCTACGTAAGGGTTATGTCTAAGTTATTCTAAGTTAAGAGTACGTTTAAATTGTCCTAAGTCCTTACTATGTCTTATGGGAGACGTTGGTAAGAATGGTTAGGAAATTATGAGATTTGATTTAAAGGCTATGTATCTTGATTTATGTAAAGTAAGTAAGTGGATTTTATATTCGAAAATGACTAAGAATTTATATGTGAAAAGGGGTTTATTTTAAAAGTTATATGGTTTTAAGAGAATAAGTTACTTGGTTTCGGAAGTGTATGGGAAGTTGTTATGACGACTTGAGAAGAAGAATTAATACGATTTAAAAGGTTATGTAAGGAAAATACACCGAGCCTACAAATAGGTCGGATTACGTTATGAAATACACCGAGCCTACAAATAGGCCGGATTACGTTATGAAATACACCGAGCCTACAAATAGGCCGGATTACGTTATGAGATACACCGAGCCTACACATAGGCGGATTACGCCATATTACCCGAGCCTGCACATAGGCGGGTTACGTCATCTTACAGGCTCCACAGCGGGCGGATTATGCTACATGATTCCACGATGCAGAGCTCACAGCGGGCGGATTATGCTACATGATTCCACACGATGCAGAGCTCCAGCGGGCGGATTATGCTACATGATTCCACGATAAGAGCCCAGCGGCGGGCGGATTATGTCACATGATTCATCAAGATGCACCGTGTCATAAATGGGCGGATTATGTTATGTAAGGTATGTAAGATATGTAAGTTATGTGGAAAAACTTGATTAAACTCTTAAGTAAATACGAAAGAATAGGATGTTAAGTCTTATTGAAAGAAGGAAAGAACGGTTAATATACGATTGGTTTTGGATTTAAAATGGCATTCTTTTATCTGATTATGATTTGATTGTTGCACTTTATTTACATTCCATATTAAATTTTTGTTATCGACCCCGCCGAAGTGCGTTAAATGTCCGCGAGTTTAGGTATTACAGTGTGGATCATGAGCTTAGGATCTGGTTGACATTTTAGATGGCTCGAAGTTAGGAGTTGTCATGGTATGTATATTCGGGGTATGGCGGGGCCCGTCCATACGATTGAAATTCTTAAGTGCAGGTAGTCACGTGTTATGGGTCGGTTTGTAAAAGAAAAAGGATATAAGCTGCTTTTGTTTATGTATATGTGTCGAGGAGGTAGCCTTATCGGCTAACTTGTTGTTTTACTTCTTGTTTTATTTATAAGTTTCATGTATGTTCGTGATTATCTCGATGTTTACTGTAAGGGTGCCGGGTAGGGCACGATCGCGATCGAGGGTGGTCGTGACAAGGATCATTTACCTCTTGTGGAGTTTGCATATAACAACAGCTACCATTCTAGTATCGGATGGCGCCTTATGAGGCCTTATACGGGAGGAAGTGCAGTCACCGATAATTTGGTTTGATGTGGCGAAGTTCGATTAGTCGGGCGGACTTGATTCGAGCGGTGGATAAGGTGAAGCTTATCCAGGAGCGGTTATTGTCAGCTCAGAGTCGACAGAAGTCGTATGCATATTATCAGCGTCGACACTTGGAGTTTGAGATGGATGATTGGGTCTTCCTGAAGGTATCACCCATGAAGGGCGTGATGAGATTTGGGAAGAAGGGGAAACTTAGCCCAAGGTACATTGGGCCTTATCAGATTGTTCGTAGGGTAGGCAAGGTTGCCTATGAGTTGGATCTGTCGTCCGATCTGGAGGTAGTACATCCAGTTTTTCATGTGTCTATGTTGCGAAAGTGTATTGGAGATCCATCAAGAGTGCACCCGATTAGTGATGTCCAGGTGACAGAGGGGTTATCATATGTGGAGAGTCTCATAGCGATACTTGATCGTCATGTTAGGCGACTACGGACAAAGGATGTGGCTTCCGTCAAGGTCTTATGGCAGAATGAGAACAGAGAGGAAATGACATGCGAAGCAGAAGAGGACATGTTGAAGAAGTATCCCCACTTGTTCCCTACACCTCCAGGTAACCCACTTTCCTGCTTGTTAGTTTTTAATTTGGCATTTATGCTTAAGTGTTGTTGTGGTCGTGTACAGCGTCTCTTTTGCAAGAAGAATAGTTAAGAGGGTCGTTGTCGATATTGTGATTTGAGTAAGCATAGAAGGAACATTCGGGATGAATGTTTCTAAGGGGGAGAGGATGTTACACCCCGTAATTCAGGTCATGCTTATGAGAACGTACGAAAGGAATTAAGATTTAAATTTTAGAAAGATAGGTTGACGGAATGTTTCGGACGGGTTTTAGTCAACTTTGAGGCGGTTTATGTCCAGTTGCATTAGGAGTTCCTAGGTGTTTCAAAGGCCTAGTATGTAGTTCGTTGAGTCTAGTTCCCAACGCAACAAACCGTTCGTCGATAGGACATCGGAGTAGAAAGTTATGGAAGTTACAAGTTCATTGCACAGTCGAGCAGAAAAGTATTTTCGGTCAGGTGCCACAGCGCCGCGGAGATACTGAATGTTCTCTGAAGTTGCAGTGCCGCGGCGCCGGAATGCAGGGCCGCGGCGCTGGAAGTACTGAAGTTCTCGGAGGTTTCAGCGTCGCGGCGTGATGCGCGAAAAGATGCACACACTTAAACGCAAGTGCACGTTATCGTGACAAGTAATATAGTCTTAGCAAGACCGAATATCGTCCACAAGGATTAGGGTTCAAGTACCAAATATCTATCTTTTGGTATCTATTTGGTAAATTGATATTTGATTTTGTGGTTTATAACTATGAATTATAAAGGCTAATTTAACTAATGAGTTTACTTCAGTTGTGATGAGAATAGGGCTTCCACGTCTCCTCACTATCCGCTTATGTTACTTATTAATGCAATAACTTATGGTCTTCTTCTTTTGGAGAAAGCAGGTTCACTAAATCGGTTTATACTCCCGTTAGGGTTATATAAACACTCAACCCCAGTATTGCTCCTTTCTACCTTTCGGTGATAAGGATGACTCTATAGGAGGATTAAGACTAAGAACCTAGTTAACCGTCACGCACAATGCGTAAAATTAGGGTTGTTAAGCCTCTCGTTAATGCTACATAAATAATTGAGGTATTTTCATCCCCAATCCAAGAATGTCTACCCAACTTACAGCATATTCACAATCCCCTCCTTTCGGAGTCTGATTAGAAATCATATCGTGATAATTAGTTGTCAATTAACTACCAAGCATTCAATTTAATTATTGGATAGATCTTAACAAGAAGAAGAATAACCATAAGCATGCATTAAATCATAACATAAGTTTCTAGAGATTCAACATGGAAAGCCCTATAGAGGAATTAGTTCCTAGCCATTGACCTGACAAGAACTAATTCCATGTTCTTCATAAAACTGAAATAAAAACAAGAAAATGAAAGAAAATGTACTCAACTATGGTCTCGATCTCGATCTCAAGCAAGAAAGCCTTGTGTTGTGCAAGAAGGAACCTTAAAAGCGCCTAGGGTTCTCCTTTTATAGGCTCTAACCGCCTCAACTTTTCCCTGCAGCTGGCCCAAAATCCGTCGAAAACCTTATTTTTCCGCGTCGGCGCGCGGCTCTGCGACAGCGCGGCAGCGAATTGCAATCCTTGGGTGATTTGGCGCGCGGCCGATCTCTAGCTGTACATGGCGCGCGGCCTGCAACTCTGTAGCCTCTCGGATGTTTAGGCGCGCGCGCACTGCCGACATGAGCGCGCGCGCTAGTGCAGGTTTGCCTCGTTCGCCACTTTCTCTGTTTTTAGCTCTGGAATCTCCTCTTTTGCCCTCTTTTAGCTCCTTTTCCGCCATTTGGCCATTTTAACCACTTTGACTCAAAAGAACGGAAAACTATCCTAATACGACACTTATATGTGTAAAAAGGGACAAAAGATTAACTAAAACTGACTCAAAAAGTGTATATAAAATACACCGATCAAATACCCCCAAACTTAACCTTTGCTCGTCCTCGAGCAAAGATAGAAAGAAAGAAATAAAAGACTCAAGAAACGAAAATAAAAGACTCACTGACATTGATCACTTTTGCTGCATTAGTGTTAACAAAAAAAAACATGAAGGTTAGCAGAATAATATGCAGGAACATATAGCATGAAATTTTAGCATCCTAAACACTTTAAGCTAGATATTTCGCAAACTCATATTTATCATGCTTAATGGAAGTCAATATACTAAATCATGCATGAAAATTCAAAAATCCTATGGCATGCTTACTTGCTATTCTCCGCTAATTCTGGATATGCATAAAAGAGATCTTCAGGACTTTAAGGGTTGTAATGTAGGCTTAGGTATAGGTAGGTAAAAATAGGCATTTAGGCTCATTCTGTGTACCATAAGCTCTTTATCTTTTCAGTATTTCCCTTTTCTTTTTGTTCTTTCCTTCACTTTGATTCTATCTTTTCCCTCTTTTGTTTTGGGAGAGTGAAGTATATAATAATGACAAGCACCCCCAAACTTAGGTTTTTGCCTATTTCTTATTACTTTTTAATTGGGGTGCAACAAGCTCATTCACTCTTTTTGTCTCTTTTTTAACACAATTTATTCCACTATATTATATTTTTACGTATGGCACAATTTGTGGGAATATAGGGTGTCAAAGAAGAAGTTTCAACGTTTAGGCTCAATGGGGCTGACTAGGGATATTTTTAAAGTCCGGGATAGAAAAAAGAATGGTAAGAATTGGCTATCAAAGAAATGTCTGAGTCATCTCCCTAACATGCACATCCTAACTATTTCGCCTCAAATAGCAAGCAATCATAACACATAAGTATTTATCATTTAGCATGCATAATTCAATCAAGAAACTCCAAATAGAAAGATTTTGTGAGTTTTTGGCATATCTAACCTAAGTGTTTAGAGAGTTGCTTCAATTCCGTTACATTATTCCACCTTACTTCACTAGGTGTTTCTAGCAACTACAGCATACATGATCTTTGACAGGCAATTATGACTCAAAAAAAAGAAAAAATTTTGGTGACTCGAAATAAACA
This sequence comes from Przewalskia tangutica, assembly GCA_029844215.1. Lineage (NCBI taxonomy): Eukaryota > Viridiplantae > Streptophyta > Magnoliopsida > Solanales > Solanaceae > Przewalskia > Przewalskia tangutica. The sequence continues at coordinate 125,377,424 of CM056719.1, forward strand.
TAAAACAGTCAAAAAGACTTAAATAAAACATAACAAACACAAATAAAACAAGACACAAATAAAACACCCCCAAACTTAAATCATACATTGTCTCCAATGTGTGTAGACTCAAAGACAGTAAAAGAAATAAGACACTTACAAACTTCGACTAAAATGGTGGTGGTGGCGGTGGATAATGCATCGACCATTGGTTGAACAGGGAACTCATCTCGTCATACTGCTGGTGCAACTGTTGTTGCTCCTGCCTCAATTCTTGTTGCCCTTGTCGCAACTCATGTTGTCCCTGTCTCAACTCATTTTGTCCTTGTATCATTGTGTCGAAATGTTGCATCATCATTCTCTGGTTCTGGAGCACTTGCTCCATCATAGGCACTGGAGGTTCTGCTTCTGTGGTTGGCTGGTGGCTAGGTCCTGCCTCATATTGAGCCCCTATTTCAGGCTCATCTTCGTTCGTTGCGGCCTCTGCTGCTGCTGCTGCTGCTGCTGGTTGTGCTCTTCTTCTGGCTGCTGGGGGGCTTGGGTCTGGGAAAGAGTGCACTATCCCACAGGACACCGGCAGTTGGTTTCTCTCATGAGTGTCAGTGGGTAGGGTTGGGACCCCATGGAAGGCGCATAGATTGGTGATCAGTGAGCCATGTCCCAATCCACCTGTTGTCACCAACCTGCTGATTTCTTCAATGCTCTGTACTATCTCTTTCCCCACATCAATCGTCATCCCCCTCATAATTCCATATATCAGTTTAATCCTATCTTCTGGCACTCTGGTGAAGTGCGTGGATGGAATCATGCGGGCGCTGATGAAATATAGCCAACCCTTGGCTGCCTTGTTGAACTGGCACCTGCTTAGTGCTCTTGACCCATTTCTTCCAATATCAAAAGCAGCCCCAGGGTAGCTCACGGTGTTTCTGGCGGCATTCCGGTCGATCGCGATCGATGCTTCTGACCGTGTTCGAAAGTGATTCCAATCGCTTCTTTCTTCAACATCAACCGCCTTGATTGTGCATTTACATTCTCTGTATCACGAGCACATAAACTCCCCTACAAAGCATCCCTTTTCCACCTTCTCCGAAAAGTTGGCATAGAATTCACGCACATTGTTGTGTTCATTGGTGCTATTTTCTCGGTTACAAATCTTCTCCACCCCTTAACTCAATCATTGCGAATGGGCTCATAAACATCTTCCTCCCCAAATGACTCCTCGATAGTCCATTTCCCTTTCGAGGATTAAAGTGCAGTATCAAGCTTTTGTATCTCTGGAAGGCTTGGTAGCTCACAAACCTAGTATAATCGTAATGTGAAATTTGGGGTGGATGTGGAGGCTCTTCTCTTCACGGTGGCCATGGTTAAAGCAGGTTCTGCGACTTACAACTTAGTGGCACAAATGTTTCCTAACACAATCAACAACTAGCGGTAACACCCCCAAACTTCAACTCTTCTACCCAATACCCACACTCCTTTTCTACTCCTTCTCCAAACTTCACAATCAATTTTTCAAGACCCAAACTACTTCACAACTGCAATACTCCTTCAAACTACTACCCGTGACTTGAGAAAGATCTCGAAGCAGAAAAGATTACCTTTTATGAGAAGATTCAAGTTGTTCTTGTTTCTAATGGTGGTTTGAGGCTATGGAATGGAGCGTTGTTGTTTGAGATAGCTAAGGGTTGTTAGGAATTTAAGAGTTTTGGTTGTGGGTGGGTTGGATTTGTGGAGGAATTGTGGGTAGATTTTTGGATTTTCATGTGTTTTTGGAAAAGAATGGTTCGGTTTTTGAAATTGGAATTGGGGGAAAATCTTATTTCTGGGCGTTTTAAGTTTCTGGATTTCGGCCAGCGCCATGCTTTTAGCGCGCTAATCTCTGCACTCGCCGGGACTTTCTGCGGCATTCTGAAATAGCGGCTAAACTTGGCAAATTTTACAGATGCGCATGCGTCTCGCAGGCGCGGTGCTTAAACTTCAGCACTCTCTGATTCTTTTGGCGCCGCTTCCTGGCGCGCGCGTACACTTTTACGGAAATCCTGGCGTTTCTTGATTTCGCCGCTTGGTTTATTTGCCTATCCTGTCAATCACAACACAAACGCTACAACCCAAGACCATGAGATTACAGATAAAATAAAATAAACTAAAAGGCGAAATTAAAATAACATAATTGAAAACGTTGGGTTGCCTCCCACTTAGCCTTTGTCTTTAACGTCTTTTAGCGGACGCAGTTCCTTAGTTTAATAAATGTGAGGTGTATTAACCCCACAACAAATCCATTTTTTCCACATTGTTCGTTTTCTTTTTCTTCTTCTTCTCTTCTTAGCATTATCATCAAGCGAAGTTTCAGGAACACATACCTCCTTTAGTGGAATTTCGGTAAACCATGCTTGCTTTCTTGGGCTCATCTCCCTTTGGTTGACTTGTATTGGCTCTCAGGGGGGTTTGATGGTGCTGATTGCAAAGTACTCACTCATGGTTGGTGGCTCAATGACGTGTTTAAAAACTTTAAACACCATTTCTTCATTCTCCACCCTTAATGTTAACTCTCCTCTTTCAACATCAATCAAAGTTCTTCCCGTTGCTAGGAATGGTCTCCCCAATATGATAGGGATTTCTGCATCTTCTTCCATATCAAGAATGAGGAAGTCTGCAGGAAAGAAGAATTTTCCTACTTTCACAATCACGTCCTCAATCTTGCCTCTTGGATGAACCAGTCGTATCGGCCGATTCTTGAAGCTTCTGTGGTTGGTTTGGCCTCACCCAACTCCAATCTTTTAAATACTGATAAGGGCATCAGATTTATACTTGCCCCTAAATCACACAGAGCTTTGTTGCATGTCACCCTGCCCACTGTGCAAGGTAGTGTAAAGCTCTCTGGATCTTTTAGCTTTGGTGGCAACTTTTTCTGCAAGATAGCACTACACTCTTCTGTCAGTGCTACTATTTCGTATTCTACCAGCTTCTTCTTCCCAGATCTCCTTCATGAACTTGAAATAGGAAGGCATCTGCTCCAAAGCCTCTATAAAGGTATGATGATATGCGAACTTCTGAATGTCTCCAAATTTGGAGAATTGTTTATCAACCGCCTTCCGCTGTAATCTCTGGGGAAAAGGGATCTTCTCTGTATACTCCTTCTCTGGAGTTTTCTCTACTACTGGGCTAGGCTCAATCACCATCTCTTTTTCTATCTCTGTCTTCTTCTCACTTCTTGGTGAGGTGATTTCTGCTCATTGTCTTCCAACTTCTCAATCTTGTTTGCGACAACTGCTCATCGGTTTACCTCTGTATTGCTTGGCAATGTACCTGCGACTTCTTTGTTTGCACCTTTGCTAGCTGACCACTTGTGTTTCAAGTTCTGAATGAGGATCTAGCTTATCATGAAGCTGCGTGCAGGCGTTAGCAAGTCTTTATCCGCGTTGCTTTCAGCTCGTCACAGCTTTTCTTGTTGAGCAGGTGCATTGAGCTGCTGAGGTGTGGGGCTTGAATGAAGAAGCTGCGATTACAGTTACTGTTGGTTACGATGCATCCCCTGTATTGATTCTGCTGCCCCTGGTATTGATTCTGCTGCCCCTGGTCTCCTCTCCATGAAAAATTTAGGTGATTCCTCCACCCTGGATTATAAGTGTTGGAGTAGGGGTTGCCTCTGATAATTACCTACTGCCTGACACTCTGCCTGCTCCATTGGTATATTGTTGGGATCAGCTGAAGGACACCTATCGAATGTATGTGGGCCACCACATATCTCACAGCTTTTAGGCATCTGCACGCATTCATCGACCAGTATGTTGTTGCTGTTGTTTCGCCAAAGGGCCACTTGGCATTTAAAGGCGTGATAGCATCTATTTCGTGGACTCCACATTTCTCCTCCCACTTGTCGACCTCTCTTCTGTGACATGGTTGTTAGTGGCCATATCTTCTAATAAATCATGAGCGTCGTGGGCTGTTTTCCTCATGAATGCTCCACCTGCTGTTGCATCTATAATGGTTCTGGTTGTACTGCTCAGCCCGTTGTAGAAGATGTGGACCAAGTTCCACAACTCAATGCAATGGTGTGGGCACTTTCTCTGTAGATCTTTGAACCTTTCCCAAGCTTCATATAAGGACTCTCCATCTGCTTGGTAGAAGTTGTTCAACTCCCCTCTCAGTTTTGCTGCTTTACACGGGGGAAAGAACTTGGCTAGGAATTTCTGTGCCAGCTCTTGCCATGTAAAAATCGAATCGTGGCGGGAATTCAACCATACTTTTGCTCTATCCACTGGTGAGAAGGAAAGAGCCTCAATCTGACAAAGATCATCGATGCGCCGTTATATCTGAAAGTTGCACATAGCTCCAAGAAATTAGCTATGTGCATATGTGGATCCTCCGATGGCAGTCCTCCGAATTGCACTGTGTGCTGTACCATGCTCAGAATCGGCGGTTTTATCTCGAAGTTGTTGGCTCGTATTGCAGGGAGCCTAATGCATGTATGTGCTCCATTCACTCTTGGCAGCACAGAGTCTCCCAAACTTCTTTCTGGCTGGATTTGGACTCTCTCCTCCACGTCTATTGGCACTTGCCGAGGCATTCCTGGGTTAGGTTGATTTTCACCTAACCCTTCTCTCATCATGTTGTTGTTTTGAACACCGTCCATCTCTATCAGAGTTGCAATCCGCTGATTCTTTCTGTTCTGTTTGCAGGTTTTCTCAATCTCTGGATTGAAGGGAACAAGAGTGTCTGCTCCTCTTCTCCTTCACATAAACTAATTTCCTGAAATAGACCAAAAACAAACAACAAATCAAGGCACCCTGATTTTTTTTTTTTCGAAAAATAACAAAAAAACGTGAAAATTAAAAAAAATAAAAAATAAAAAAATAAAAACCAAATTAGAAATTAAAAATAGATAAATTTGATATTGAACTAATGCCTAATCCCCGGCAACGGCGCCAAAAACTTGATGCGCGAAAAGATGCACACACTTAAACGCAAGTGCACGTTATCGTGACAAGTAATATAGTCTTAGCAAGACCGAATATCGCCCACAAGGATTAGGGTTCAAGTACCAAATATCTATCTTTTGGTATCTATTTGGTAAATTGATATTTGATTTTGTGGTTTATAACTACGAATTATAAAGGCTAATTTAACTAATGAGTTTACTTCAGTTGTGATGAGAATAGGGCTTCCACGTCTCCTCACTATCCGCTTATGTTACTTATTAATGCAATAACGTATGGTCTTCTTCTTTTGAAGAAAGCAGGTTCACTAAATCGTTTTATACTCCCGTTAGGGTTATATAAACACTCAACCCCAGTATTGCTCCTTTCTACCTTTCGGTGATAAGGATGACTCTATAGGAGGATTAAGACTAAGAACCTAGTTAACCGTCACGCCTGATGCGTAAAATTAGGGTTGTTAAGCCTCGTTAACGCTACATAAATAATTGAGGTATTTTCATCCCCAATCCAAGAATGTCTACCCAACTTACAGATATTCACAATCCCATCCTTTGGATCGATTAGAAATCATATAGTGATAATTAGTTGTCAATTAACTACCAAGCATTCAATTTAATTATTGGATAGATCTCAACAAGAAGAAGAATAATCATAAGCATGTATTAAATCATAACATAAGTTTCTAGAGATTCAACATGAAAAGCCCTATAGAGGAATTAGTTCCTAGCCATTGACATAACAAGAACTAATTCCATGTTCTTCATAAAACTGAAATAAAAACAAGAAAAGGAAAGGAAATTTACTAAACTATGGTCTCCAATCTCCAAGCAAGAAAGCCTTGTGTTGTGCAAGAAGGGGAACCCTTAAAAACTGCCTAGGGTTCTCCTTTTATAGGCTCCTAACCGCCTCAACTTTTCCCTGCAGGCCTGGCCCAAAATCCGTCTGAAAACCTTATTTTTCCGCGTCGGCGCCGCGGCGCCGGAAATTCTGCGATCCTTCGGGTGATTTGGCGTCGCGGCCCTGATCTCTGTTGTCTGTGGGCGCCGCGGCGCTACAACTTCTATAGCCTCTCGGATGTTTAGGCGCCGCGGCCCTGCACCTGCTGACATGAGGCGCCGCGGCGCTGGTCTGGGTTTCAGCCTCGTTCGCCACTTTCTCTGTTTTTAGCTCTGGAATCTCCTCTTTTGCCCTCTTTTAGCTCCTTTTCCGCCATTTGGCTATATTAACCACTTTGACTCAAAAGAACGGAAAACTATCCTAATACGACACTTATATGTGTAAAAAGGGACAAAAGATTAACTAAAACTTACTCAAAAAGTGTATATAAAATACACCGATCACGGCGCCGACTGCAGGGTCGCCGCGCCGAGACGGGTTTTTGTGAAATCTGGGTGAAAAATCAGAAGATATTTTTTTTAAATAGCCATGGGAGGGTGACAAGTGTCCCTCCCATCTGATTGTGTGGAAGCATTATTTATTGACCAAGTCTTCATTATTCACAAAACCCCCTTCTCTCTAAAAATTTCCTCTTCATTCTCTCTAAAATTCCTCTCCCTTCTCTCTAAAAATTCAAGAATAAACCAAGGCCTAGAGAAATTTCAGCAAGGTGGCAAGAAGGAAATATGTTGACAAGCTTGTACGAGGTTTGTGGAAGTGATTGTGGAAAGAGGGCAAGTGAGATTTGTTGGACTGATTTGGGTAAACTTTAAGGTAACAATCCATTCTCCTTTTTAAGTAAATTGTGTTGCATGTGAGGAAGAAAGGACTTGTAGTTGTCAATATTGCTTTTAGGTATATTACATGTAGGAATAACGATTTGGATTTGAAAGGATTGGATAAGGATGATATGTGAACATGTTATAGCCAAGATACTACCTTAAACTTATTGGATTATTTAATTTGTATTGTGGGGCAGAATTTTACACGTCCAAGTTAGGCGTGTAATCCCCTTGTATTGCTGAATTGTTGGGCCTTAAATGTGGCGTTTAGTAGTTGATATCGGACCTTGAAAAGGTGGAAAAGTATGTAGAAACAAAGGAAGTGTTGTCCAATTTTCCGTAGAATAAGGAACTTTATACTTAGAATATTCGACGAAGAAGTCTAGACGTTAATAGACGTATTTGATTATTATAGGTTGATACTCTACGCGCGGCATATTCGACTTGGCAAGTGGATTTAGCCGAGGAGGTATGTGATCTTTCCTATCCTCTTGAGCATGATATTTGTAAATATATAGTACGGTAGATGTACGTGTATTAACTGAATTTGGTTTCACTTTGATGTCTTTTGACTTGAGTTCTAAACGTTAAGAATCTTGAAGTATTTCAAAATGAGTTATGAATCATTATTCGGAAGGAAATTAATACTTGGTTTTAAAAGAATAAGTTCTTTTGGTTTTCCAAACAAATGTGAATGTTTTGATTTATTACAAAGTTTAAGTGTTATACTAGCTTTATGGGAAGTTGGTTATAGCGACTTAAGGAAGATAAAAAGAATGGTTTACTTACTTGCTTGTAGAAGCCTTATAACGATTTCTGAATGTGTGGTGAGTTGGTTTGAGAAGTAAACATGTTTTGTTACTATGGGTGTTAGTGCCTTGAGATTTGTTGTGGTAAGGGGGTTCTCTCGTTGTGCTTATGTCGTTTACGATAAGCTGGTTGTGCTTGTGTATATCACCTACCCCCCCTGACTTGTTAAGTTGTCGCGGGTTAGCTACCCCCGATGCGAGGAGTACCTCATGCGGGTCCACTTGACCTATGCGGACTACGGTAGTCCAGGAATATCTCCGGGTGTGTTCTGGCCGTCGAGAATACCTCGTGCGGTCTGTTGCCATGCGATCGCGGTAGTCGAGAAATGCAGCGGGTTAGCTACGCGTCACGAGAGTACCTAAATGCGGGTCCACGGGACCTATGCGGACTACGGAAGTCCAGGATTAGGCTCGTATAATGATACTATGGGCAAATGGCCCTGCTACAATCATTAGCGGCCTAGAAAAGACCGGTTGCGTTACACCTGTTTACTCTTATTTATGTTGTAGTACTGTGTGCGGTTAATTATTTTTTCATACATATCGGTGGATTTGGTTTGGAAATGTTATGATTTCATTACAGTATTTTCAGTTTCACATACTTACCTCCTTCGGGGGGCTGCGTTCATGCCGTAGGTCGAGGTACATCGGTTGTTGATCCTCGCTCTTAGGATCACCGTTCTGCTTTTGGGAAGTCCCGTTTCTCCGGAGGCTTATCTTTTGGTATGATTCCCTGTCATTGTAGATTCATGTATATTCGAGTATGGCGGGGCCACGTCCGTCATAGTTGTTACAAACTCTTAGAAGTGCAGTAGTCTGTTGTAAATTGGGTTTTGTAAAGGATGTAAGCTATTCGATTTTGTTATGTATAGTTACCGAAAGGTAACCATTTTGGGTTAGCCTGTTTCTTATTTTATATTGTTTCATGTTTATGAGTTTACTTCCGCTGGTTTTTCTCTGATGTTGTATCACTAGGGTGCCCGGGGTAAGTCACCAGTCACGGGCCTGAGGTCGGGTCGTGACAATTTTGATGATCCGTCAATATTTTGACGTTCTATATAATTCGACCATACTGATTTTCAACCAAATTTCAGAGAGTTATAAAACTTGAGTCCTGGGACAGTGAAGATTGACGGCTGTCAATAATTTGATGGTTTGTAGAATTTATTGTATGGTCGTCCATTTCAAAAATATAATTGATGGTTCATTTGAAGGCCCTCAAAATATTTTACGGTTTGTATAATCCCGTGTCAAATTCCATCTACTGAGATGAATCTATTTTTTCAACTTTAACTCTCTTTTTTGGTTTCCTATATCCCTGAATCGTAAACATGGTTTTGTTTAGAGGTACGAGGTCTTACAAGAAAGAACATTGGAGTTAAATGGGTTTACAAAACTTAGTTAAATACAGATGGTTCTGTGAACAAACATAAATCTAGGCTTGTGGTGAAGGTCTATGCTCAGATGTTTTGTGTAGATTTTTTGAAACATTTGCACCAATCACGAGACTTGACACAATTAGGCTTCTTTTGGCAATTGCGGCACAAAAGGGTTGGAAACTCTACCAACTGGATGTTACATCAGCTTTTTTGAATGGCTTCTTGCAGGGAGAAATTTATGTTGAATAACCTAAAGGGTTTGTTGTGAAAAGATAGTAAGACAAAGTCTACTTGCTTTAAAACGGTCTCTACAGATTAAAGCAAGCTCCAAGGGCTTAGTATAGTAGAATTAATGAAAATCCTTCTGTTTTAGGCTTTCAAAAAAGCTAAAGTGAATCAACCCTCTACATAACACATATTAACTCTGACATTATTATAATTTCTCTGTATGTTGATGATCTTTTAGTAACAAGAAGCAATGTTGTGGTCTTTAAAGAGTTTAAGAGAGAGATGAAGAAAGTCTCTGAAATAACACATCTTGGTGAGATGGATTTCTTTCTTGGAATGGAGATTAAACAAATCCAAGATCAAATATTCATTTGTCAGAAGAAGTATGCAAAAGAAATTCTGAAGAAATTTAGAATGGACGACTGCAAAGTTTAATTCTGAATAGTTTCTTTTTAAAATAATAGTTCTTTGGATTTCATGCTTTTGAAATAAAGGGATAGCCTTACATACATGTTTCTTGTCGCTATAATCATTTTACAAGTCCTCCCTCTTCGTACGAATGGTCATCTATACCATACAAGGAAATAATATCTGTTGACACCCAATTTTGACCCTCTCTTTCAATTATTTATCGGCAATTAAACTAATTTTAAACATCGCAAAATAACTTTTATAAAAATAATACATACATAAATAAAGAATTTAATAATGGCAACGCATTTATAAAGCATTAAGTGTCCCTTAAATATCATATTTGCATTTGTTACCTTTAATGATATTCAAAATAATTTTTATAAATAATATTTATAACTAAAATTTCATTTTCATGTCCTAATAAACCAAAATTAATACATAAAACATCTACCCAACCCAAATTAGAATCTGCCCACTCCTTATTTTTAAAACAAAACAAACAAGCCCATCAGCCCAATCTTCCCTCGCCCCAAACTCCTTTCCGCCCAGCCCAAATATGCAGCCCTTTAATCCATTCCATCTCCATTATACAATACAAAATAAATGAAACCTAGCAAACCTAGTAGAAAACCGCCGCACCTCCCATCAATCTCCATCTCCGACGGAATCCTCGCCATATTTTCCGGCAATCAAATCTGCCGAAAATCTGGTATTTCATCTCTACCCTTCTGTTCCTTCCCATCCGCGATTCATATCGCCAAATATTACACCAAAATTATGCGAAAATCATCTCCAAAGCATCTTCAAAATACCCCTAAAAACAATATCGAAACGTACCATTTACAACCCAAATCTCATACCGAAACTTACCAAAATCAAAAGGCTAAATCGTTTTCAAAAAACCCAAAAATATTACAACAAAATTGTACCCAAAACCATCCCAATATCAGTCCTAAAAGGCCCAAATCGGGATTATAAATAGTGGAACTCTTCTCATAGTCAAGGGCATCGAAAGGACAGCAGCCAAGCTCTCTCTTTCACTGTCAAAAACCAGGGAACAAGGACCGAAAGAACCTCAAAAACAATTAATTTTTCATAGCATAACAGTCTAAATCTTCAAAGTAAAATCGGCTCGAGCTTCATTCTTTTCAATCGCATCGTCGTACCATCCGAGTGGGTTCGACGGGTCGAAACGCCGCCTCAGTTCGCTACCCAAAAAAGGTAAACTCATCGCTTTCCAATTTTTCTGTTAATTTGCATTCTCACCGTTTGGGTGATGTATGTTGCTTGAAGAATATGTTGATGCAATGTTGTTTGTTGTTTATGTATGTTAAATTAATGCGAAGCATGTCTGGTGGTTTTATGAATATTGCGATGATCTTTGACTATATTCGCAAATGTTATAGTGTTAATACTAATCTGGAAATAGCACACTTGCATTCACGATGTACATAAAAGAATCTGGAATCATCTGTGTTAACTCCGATTGGTTCTCATATAAGTTAAAACACACTTCAATATAAAATATATCCCATGTATGAACCCTCTGTATGTAAATGATCTTGTGTCATTAGAAAGCAAACCATTTTTATCAATAACTCTATGGGATAACACTAACTTAGATAGATTAGGGGTTGCATAACCTGATCTTTGTTAAGTGCTTGCATCATTTGCCTTCTTTCCTCTTAAATTAGACACATCAAGGTGATAAATAGAATCTGGAATATAAGAGGATTTGAGACCATGTATTGTCTGTAGTGTGCCTGATATTGTTGGCTTGTTATGAACTTAAACATGATTTATGGCACTTGTTTTGTTCTAAATACACTGATATACATGCCCAGTTTATGTATACTGTGTATATTTAAGCATGTCTTGTCATATTCCTATATGGCTACATCTACTTACCCCAGACCCGTAAACCTCTATTTCTGCCTCCTTGCCTCTGCACTGTCCAGTCCTAGGCCAAACCCACTGGATTTACTCTTCATTTATTTTGGTTATCTTTTGATCTTCACAATTAGTCATAGTATGTATGTTCAAATATAAATTGTATGTGTTGAATTTTATAAATGCTTATTCATTACTAATATGGTTTGAGTATATACTAATTCTTATCTTTTATTTTCTTTGTTTTGCATGAAATACATCGGGAGCAACGAAGAGTCTCGTCATGAGACTCATCATGACTCTCGCTAGCATGAGATCCACATTCGCGTCTGCACTCCTAAAACAAAAAATAGGACAAGATGACGGCGTCATATGTCTTAAATGCTATTCCGGGTTCCTCAATCCTACCCGCCTTCTATCTTATTTATTTATTTGTTATCATCTAACTATTTAACTTTGTAATTAATAGGATATCTAGAACAATTAGTCCTTGAACATAGGAATCGGGCGGGTAGTTTAAAGCTAGAAATTATCCTCTAATTCACTTCTCTTTTAGGATTGTCATACATGTCTAAACTTTGCCAAATGATAATCATTTTTTTGCACTATGCTATATATTTTTTTAAATCAAATTTTCAAGTAAATGCATACATTTAGTCAATAAATCAACCTTGCATCATCTTTCTTTTTTTTAAATACTTCAAACGTGCATTTTTAACATAATTAACCTAGGTTTGAACGGACAACCGCAAGTTAGCGGATCTTAGAGGGTGTCTAACCCCTTCCCTCTAGATTAATAAAGAACATCGGGACCCAGGCCGGGCAGTGGTGATGCGCTACTGAGCACCACTGTCGGTATATATCAGAGAATAGCAGCGGAACATACACAACACACCTAAAAACTTAGGCGATGTAATGACAGGCTGGCCAGATAAGGCCACCTCCGTAAAATATACACAATCTAGAATCGAGCAGTACATCTTTTTTTTCTTTACAACCCAATCACAATGTGACTCTGGACCTCTAAGAATAACAAGCGTGACGGGACGGGGCCGTCATACCCTGAATATACAACCCAACCATACCTACGAGGATAGGCCTCCGGAATAATGGAGATTCCCAACACCTGAACAGTGATCCTAAGAGTGAGGATCAGCAACCTGTATACTCTACCTGCGGCATGAACGCAGCCCCCCGAAGGAGGTCAATACAACATGTACCAAATATGTGAAACTGAAAGTACTGTAATGAAATCATAAGTCTATAATAAAACTGGAGACAAGTATGATAACTCAATTAGCAGTACATTGTGCCTTACTAACAATGAGAGTAATCAAGAGTATACTTACAACATAAAAATAGGAAGCTCACGATCAAAGCAGGACCACCCGCCCGCAGTATCATTAAGTAATCCTACTCCTGGGACTATTTCACCCGCATAGGTCGTGTGGACACGCATGAGGTATTCCTCGCATAGGCTGTACCCGCCCGCATGGGACTATTTCACCCGCATAAGCCCATAAGGACTCGTATGAGGTATTCCTCGCATCATGGGTAGAAAATCCACGGAACAGATGGTATAACGTCTTGGGGGTTTACCCCTCATTTATACTCTTACCCTGAAGCAGGTGGTATAACGTCTTGGGGGTTTACCCCTTATTTATACTCTTACCCTGGAGAAGGTGGTATAACGTCTTGGGGTTTACCCCTCATTTATACTCTTACCCTAGCTCAACCGGCAATCATACATAACATAAACCCTACCGGCTTATCATACATAACATAAGCCCTACCGGCTTATCATACATAACATAAGCCTTCTGCAGAACATCATCTGATAAATAAGCAAGTTAAGAAATCCCTAACTTATTAGTCTTATTCATATACACTCTTATTTTAGTTTACTTAAGGCACTAACATGTCATTATAAATATCCGGGAATTTAACCCAAAGTACTACGTACTCCTATTCTTTTAAAATGACTCCTTTTTCATATTAAACTTCCAAGATACTAATAACCATGGTATCAAGTCATAACTACTTTTCAAGACAAGTCACAATACCTTTTAGAAATACAATTAAAGGCTTCTAAATCAAGTGACTTCTTTCTTTTAAAACTTTAAGCAATTGATGCCTTTAAATCAATTTGTCTTTCATTATTTCAAGTCATTTATCATACTTATATTACTTAGAGTAAATCACTCTTTTTAACCTTCCATAAAGCTATTATAACCAACTTCCCATAAAGCCGTTATACTAGCTTTATACCTTAGAAACTTACATTCTTCTTTAAAACCAAGAGACTTAAACTTCCCAACAAAACAAGTATCAAAAATACCTTCCACATACTTAACGTCTCTTAACTTTTGAAAACCAAGATATCCTTAATATTTAAACAAGTGAGTTAATTCCCTAACTCAACCAACTTGAACATTCTTAAAATAAGCCAAGGATATCAAATGGACTAGATTGTCAAAATCTTATACGTCTACCGTACTATACATTTACAATTTATTCATGCTCAAGAGATAAGAAAGTTTCACATACCTCTTCGGTTTAATCCACTTGCTAAGTCCAATACGCCGCACGTAGTATGTCAACCTATAATGACCATAGTACGTCTATTAACTTCTTACTTCAAACGTAGAATATACCAAGTGCAAAGTCACTAAATTCTACGGAAAATCGGACAACACTTCCTTTGTTTCTACATACTTTGCCACCTTTTTCAAGGCCGAATTCAATAACCAAACACGCCACATTTAAGGCTCAACAAAGTAGTTAACAATAGGGGATTACACGCTTAATCAAGACGTGTAAAATTCCGCCCCACAATAATATCAAACTAATCCAACATATAATGTCCATTCGGCAAAATAGGGACAACAATACAAATTTGTTTCCAATCTCTTTTCAATCCAAGTGGTTTAATATAACATGTTATCTAGCCACAATTGATTATAACTACTACAATCCTCAAGTAGGTAAACATGCGACGATTCTAACTATCGACCAAATTGTATTTCAATTTCAAATGGCTTAACATGTCACTTTCGGATTTGAGCTTCCAAATTTCCATAACACTTATCAATCTTCATAACACATATCACATGATCATTTCTAACTTATAATAACATGGAATCATCAATTACAAAAGTAAGACGAAGATTATACCTCATTTAGCCCAAATATGATCCAAGATTACAAGTCGATCCTTAGCAACTTTAGCTCCTCTTTTCGACGTTTCAATCCACTCCAAGCAACCCTTAGAAGCTTATGAAGATCTCCTCTTCAAGTTCCAACTTCAAAGTTGAACAACTCCTTAGGTTTTTGCCTTGCGACTAATACGAAAACACCACATTTCCGGGATCTTTCTATTGAGATACACTTAAAATACCCTTAGGTACCTTGGTTTAAAGTATGGAGCTTATTGGACAACAAACAAAAAATTTCTTCTTGCATTTTTTCTCCAAAACCGAGAGCTCACTAAGAGTTCTTCAAGATATTTCAAATTTTCTCTAAGTGTTGAGAATGACAAAGTCTTGCACTACTAGTAAGCTTATATAACACAAGGAAGGGTTAAGATTAAAACAAATGGATGGCTTGGATGCATTTTATTAAAATATCATGTTATGTGGGCTCATTGACTTGGTCAATGTTGTCAAGCTCTTAGTCTAGCAAGACTTTCTTCATAAATATGGTCAAATGACCATTCTACCCATGCACAAATTCGACCAAGACCACTAAGGGGGTGACGCGTGTCGCCCTCTCATTCGTCGCAATATTTCGTTTTTCGACAAATTCCAAAATTCCGATAAATTTTTACTCGTCTCAAATCTTAACATTTTGAGTTCTTACGTACGTTCTTATAAACATATCCTAGAATTCCGGGGTGTAACATTCTTCCCTCCTTAGAAACATTCGTCCCCGAATGTTCTTTTGGGAGTCAAACTTAAAGATAGCCATATAGTCTCCTTACAACCCCTACATACCAATAATGCCACACGTGGCCACATAACAATGCTCATACTAAAATGTCAACCTGAACCCCCATGTGTCAACGTCGGTTATCTGCATAAAGCTCCTGCTGACTCTGAGCTTACTAATAATCTTTCCTGGATAAGCTTTGCCTTATCCACAGCCCGCTGAATCAAGTCTGGACCGAATAAATGAACCTCGCCTACATCGAACCAACCAACCGGCGATTTACACTTTCTTACATACAAGGCCTCATACAGGGCCATCCGAATACTGGAAGGGTATCTGTTATCGTACGTAACTCAACAAGAGGCAAATAATTCTTTCAGCTAACTCTGAAATCAATAACACGGGCGTCGCTATCCTCGCGTGCTGGATAGTACGCTCATTGTCGCCCGATGCGAGGGTGTAATGCAACACTGAGACTCACTTGTGTCCCTAATCCCTTCTGAAAAACCTTCAGAAGTTATTCGTAACTGAGCTCATCTATCTGACATCATAAACGTAGGAACCCCGTGCAGTCTCACAATCTCCCTGCTATAAAAGCTGGCATAAAACTCAGCCGAACAAGTGATCCTAACCGGAAGAACACGGTTGGTTTCGTCAGCATGTTTACCATGACCCCCAGGGGGTCGCACTTCCTCTGAGTACGATGCCACCCTGTAACAAGATCCACATTAATTACCTTCTATAACTAAGTCGGGATCTAAATCGCCTGCAATAGCCCACTGGGCTTCTGGTGCTCAACCATGACCTGCTACTAACTCGGACACTAAGAAGTAAACTCCGCTATGTCCCTTTTCCGGTCATCTTACCCATACAAACATCTGAGGTCACGACACAACTTAGTCGGCCCCGAACAATTAGCGCAATAAGCACTGTGTGCCTCACGCAAACCTGCGACTAGCCTGCGACCGGTACACAAAATCTATCCTCATATCACAGCACCCCATCTGGTGCTACTCAAACAGGCTCTTCTCTTCTCGGAGAGCCGTATCTCAATACCGTATCATAATTGGATCCTCATACTGTCGCCTCTTACATCCACAATGACGAAAGACCCGGCAACCTCTCGGATCTAAACTTCATTAACCTTGGAAACAAATAATCGAACCCCTAGGCTCGGTAGCTGATAAATCTCACGGACCACGTCCTGTTTATCTGGCTACCCATCTGACAGACTACCCATAGATCCACGACTAAGAGTACATGTAACTGTCTTGGCTTTCCCCAGATGGTATAGGATATCGATATCACAATCCTTGTGTAACTCTAACCACCGTCTCTGTCTCAAATTCAATTGCCTCTGTCTGAAGATATACCGGAGGCTCTTGTGGTCTGCACAAATATCCATATGAAGTCTATATATACGTCATGCCCCCAAATCTTCAAGGCATGATTTAACTGCCTCCAGCTATAAATCATGAGTGGCGTAATTCCTCTCATGCTTCCCTAACTGCCGGGAAACATAGGCTCTAACAATATCGTGTTGCATCAGTACACAACCTAGCCCAACACCCAACGTGTTACAATAATAACCTAACCCTCTAGTCTCACATGACGGGTTAGAACTGTAGTCGTGGTCAACTTATCTTCCAATAACTGAAAGTCTTTCTCATTCCTGCGAAATATTCGGGTATCCTTAATCTCACTTATGGTTCCTGTTTCCCTTTCTCTGTTGCAACCAAACTTGGTCACTAACTTAGATTTGATTCTTTTGCTTGCCTCCTGGCAAAGACTTCCTGTCAATCACAATTTAGGGGGGGAGATTTCCTTGATCTCGTCAAGTAGTAACCCGATTTTTCCTTTCCCAGTTGTAGAGCCTATAGCTAGGTGTTACCACATTTCCTCGAAATGTTCTTACTTCCCATTATTTGCTAATGGTCTTTACACTAGTCTGGGGAAATCATATCTCGTGCAACTTACATAATCATAGTCGTATTCTCCTTTATCATTCTGGTCATAACCTTACCTTAGGCTTATTATTAGCAAAAGTATTTCTATCTTGATTCATAATCGTATAGTTTCATACATGCGTACAACCTGCATTTATATCTTTACGATACTTCCTCGACAAATTCGTACGTCGTTCTTAATTACCCCAACACAACACTTTTCCCATAGTTATCTAAAACTATAACCTATGGCATGACGATACTGAAGACCTTACCAGTCTCCTATCCTTCGTCTAACAACATGGGTACACGTAACCCCATAATACGTAAAACTGCCCTTACGTGGGGGAGAGAACTTACCTCCCTTAAATAAACTTTCCTTGGAGTCGCAACCCTAATCACAGGGTCCTCTTGCGGTCCAGTAAATATCCAATCATCACGCACCGCCTTAAAGTCGTGTAGATTTTCAAAACCTACCAAAGATATCTTCTGTTTTCCGTAGGAAGCACTCGTACTAATCTTATTCTTTCTTGCGCGCTATCCTGAACTTATCCGGAAGGTCGTGGCCCTGACCTCCACACCAACCCAACTCCAAGTACATCCAAGGGCACTTAGCATAAACTCCTTCAAATTCGAGTATTACTTACTTTCTACATAAATTTACTTCAAATGAACAAGTCACACAGACTTATAAAAAAAAACAATGATGCCAAAGAAGGAAGGATAATTCACTGGTTACTACCACTTCTCTTCCTTTACACTAGATAATCAGCTTACCAAAAAACTGGAATCGAGTCAATCTCTCTCTGCAGTCAACGTTGGCATAATAAGAGGCCAACTAGCCCGTACTCATAATGACCTCAACGTCTGTCATAACAGCTCTGCTAGGTCTGCTAGGGTCCAACGAATGTATCGTTACCGGTAATTATTATCTACCCGCTCAGCTACCACCCAACACTCACGGGTGTAGTCACCACGAAAGGTCCTCATGGATTCAGGCTCCATTTCTTTACACTTGGTTGCTCTCTTTCTTAATGGTCGTACTCTTCCCGTACTTCCAAACTTATTCTAGCGTACGTACATAGCCTTCATACTGATTCGGGCCTCCAATCTTTGGAGTTACTATTCTAAACAACAAAAGGCCATTTCCGGCTCTCTCAACCTGGTTCCGGTGGAACGCGTCCATGAACCCGTAAAATGTTTAACTAAACTTGGGCCTTGCACCCTCGTGACCCTGTCACGTAGCGGGACTACTACCAACTGATCCTATTCCATTTCAAGTTATGGGGCGACCCTTAATAGGTCCTCAACCCGACTCGGCGTCACACTTAACTCGTATCCTTGGTCTGTCTTAACCTTTTACTACCCGAGAAGGCCTTATATACCTAAGGTCTCGGTGGTTATCAACATTTTTAGGCAATTTCCATGCTCCACGTCTACCTTATCAGTCCCCCTGTAAACGGGTACAAAAACTTATCGTAATACCATAATCGTGTTGTCTTGACCACAACAACCATACTTACTCCATACGGGTCTCATCCGTACCATTTCTTAATCATACTACGTAGCTCAATCTATTAACATAGTCTTCCATTAATTCCCTTAATAACAACTTCTTAAGGGTTCGTTTCCTTCTCAGACAGCTCATCATCTCCTAATTATCTCAAATTAGTACGTAAAACCTTGATGAGAATTCATTAAACTGTTTCATACCTTCCCGATATTTATTAAGTTCTTACCAAATCCTGGTAATCTAAAATCATCCTAGGCAACACATATGTGACCCCCATACATAAATCCGTATAGTTGTATGTCACAATACCAACTATACTACAAACATTCCCTACCTGGATACGCAATCCACATCATCTTTCCTGGGTCACTGCTGCCTTTCTCGTAGCTGCAAACAACATAACCTGTTAGGGAGAGACGACCCTAACCACACAGCTCTATCGCACGATCTTAGAGTGAGAAGAATGGAAACCAATCCTAAATATCATGCAGCCTCCTGATTATAGATGTGGTGCACAACACACCGATAATCAAGACTCTACTAGACACGGTCCGTAGACACTTTCCGAGGACTAACTGCTCTGATACCACTTTTGTCAGGACCAGGCCGGGCGTGTGGTACCCTACTGGGCACCCGCATCGTATATATCGAGAGAATAGCGGTGAACATACACAACACACATAAAAACTTAGACGATGTGACAATGATAGGCTAGCCGATAAGGCCACCTCCCGTAAAATATACACAATCTAGAAATCGAACAGTACATCTTTTTTTTCTTTACAACCCAATCCACAATGTGACTACAGACCTCTAAGAATAACAACTGTGACGGGACAGGGCCCCGTCATACCCCTGAATATACAACAACCAACCATACCAGGGATAGGCCTCCGGAGTAATGGAGATTCCCAATAGCTGAACAGTGATCCTAAGAGTGAGGATCAGCAACCTGTATACTCTACCTGCGGCATGAACGCAGCCCCCCGAAGGAGGTCAATACAACATGTACCAAATATGTGAAACTGAAAGTATTGTAATGAAATCATAAGTCTATAATAAAACTGGAGACATGTATGAAACTCAATTAGCAGTACATTGTGCCTTACTAACAATGAGAGTAATCAAGAGTATACTTACAACATAAAAATAGGAAGATCACGATCAAAGCAGGACCACCCGCGATCATTAAGCAATCCTACTCGCGGGACTATTTCACCCGTAGGTCGTGTGGACGCGTGAGGTATTCTCGCATAGTCATGCCATTTCGCGTGAGACTATTTCACCGCGTAAGCCCATAAGTACTCGCGTGAGGTATTCCTCGCATCATGGGTAGCAAATCCACTAGCAGGTGGTATAACGTCTTGGGGTTTACCCGCCATTTATACTCTTACCACAGGCGGTGGTATAACGTCTTGGGGGTTTACCCCTCATTTATACTCTTACCCTGGAGAAGGTGGTATAACGTCTTGGGGTTTACCCCTCATTTATACTCTTACCCTAGCTCAACCGGCCATCATACATAACATAAGCCCTACCGGCTTATCATACATAACATAAGCCCTACCGGCTTATCATACATAACATAAGCATTACCGGCTTATCATTCAATAAATAAGCAAGTTAAGAAATCCCCCTAACTTCTTATTAGTCTTATTCATATACACTCTCATTTTAGTTTACTTAAGGCACTAACATGTCATTATAAATATCAGGGAATTTAACCCAAAGTACTACGTACTCCTATTCTTTTAAAATGACTCATTTTTCATATAAAACTTCCAAGATACTAATAACCATAGTATCAAGTCATAACTACTTTTCAAGACAAGTCACAATACCTTTTAGAAATACAATTAAAGGCTTCTAAATCAAGTGACTTCTTTCTTTTAAAACTTTAAGCAATTGATGCCTTTAAATTAATTTGCCTTTCATTATTTCAAGTCATTTATCATACTTATATTACTTAGAGTAAATCACTCTTTTTAACCTTCCATAAAGCTATTATAACCAACTTCCCATAAAGCCGTTATACTAGCATTATACCTTAGAAACTTACATTTTTCTTTAAAACCAAGAGACTTAAACTGTTACACCCCGTAATTACAGGACATGTTTTAAGAACGTACGAAAGAACTCACGAGTGTTAAGATTTGAGACTTGTAAAAATTTGTCGGAAAACGTATTATTGTGACGAATGGGAGGACGACACGTGTCACCCCCCCTTATAGATGCCTTGGACGAAATTGGCATGGCCAATATGGTCATTGACCATAGTCCTAGATGGCAAGTCTTGCAAGTTGTTTAGCTTGAGAAGTTTGACTAAGTAAAGGTCCCACAAGTCTTGATATTTGTTAAGAGATCATCCAAACCACCCATGTGTTTATATCATAACCCTCCAAGGTGCTATTTAATACTATTAGTAGTAGACAAGCTTAACACTTAGCCATATTTGCACAAAAATTGGATGAGCAACAAATGAAGCTCTCGGCTTCATGACCATGAAAAGAAAAAAAATTGTGTTTCTTGTCCTATAAGCCCCACACTTTAAACCAAGGTTCATGAGTGTTATGTAAGTGTATCTCAATAGAAAAATCCCGGAAAAAAAAAGAGTTTTCGTATTAGTCTCAAAGTGAAAACCTAGTGGCTTTTCTAGGTTTTGGATTGTAAGTTGAAGGAAAGTTGTTGGTGTGGTTCTAAGGGTCTCAACAAGCGGATTGAAGTGTCTTGGAGAGGTTCTAAACTACTAAGGAGCGATTTCGGATTGGAGTTGGATTAAGAGTCGTTGAGGTATAATCTTGTCTTTTAAAGTGTTACAAGGTTATATATTTATTTTGTGTTGTTAGCTTTTCCTATTGCTAGCATGAAGTTGATATGTAGAAGTTTATAAGGATTATGGATTGATTGTAGCCTTGGAAATTCGAAATGAAATGTAAGCCATGTTAAGTTGGATTACTAATTGGTCGTTTATTAGAAATCGTCGCATGTTACTTACTTAAAGATTATGGTTGTTATAATCAAATGCGACTTGATATCATGTTATGCTACCAATTTGGATTGAAATGGAAATTGGATAAGAATTAGTATTGTTGAACTCAAGGTGGCCGAATTTGTACTTCTAGTTTGTAATAGTTGGTTTTCATTTGTTTTGGACTACCTTCTATATTGTGGTGAGCCAATTGGGGCTGTATGGTTATTTATTTATATTGGACTACCTTATAGATTGTGGTGAGCCAATTGGGGCTGTATTTGGTTATTGTATTCGACCTTGAAAAAGGTGGCAAAGTAAGTAAAAACAAAGGAGGTCTTTGTCCGATTTTCCAGAATTTAGCGACTTAGAACCTAGAATATTCTACGTTTGAAATAAGAGGTTAATGGACGTATGGTGACCATTATAGGTTGAAGTACTAAGTATAGCGTATCCTACTTGAAGAATGGAATAGCTCAAGGTTGAAGTACTTTGGAGCATTTTGCTACTTGTCGACAATCGTCGCGAGGTATGTGAACCTCTTCCTTCCTTTGGCATGATTCTATGTATGGAATATACCTGTGGTATCATTTCATGTTTCCTGTTACTCTTAGAAGTTAAGAGGTAGTTGTGTGATCTACTCTATGAAGAACTTTTCCTATCTTTGAGCATGACTAGTTGCGTATGTAGTACGGTGAGCGTCTGACACCTTGATTATCCTTTACTAGTTTGTGAATAGCCAAGTCGGGTGAGTTGGTAGATTAACTCACTTCTTTGAAAGTATAAAGGATGTCTTAAGTTCTATTAAAGTTAAGGGACTTGAAGAGTTTTAAAGTATGTGATACTTGTTCCGTTTTAAACGTATAAGTCCCTTGGATAGGAAATTGTTTTTGGATAAGGTATAAAGTGAATATAACGGCTTTATGGGAAGTTAGTTATATTTGCTTTATGGAAAGATAAGTGATTTGATTTTAGTGAAAAGGCCACTTGTTTTTAAGGCATTAATTGCCTAAGGTTTTATAATAAAAGGAGTCACTTGTTTTCTAAAGGTTAAGAGACTAATTGTATTTTTGAAAGTTATGAGAATTGATTTGAAAGTATTTAATACTCGGTTTCAAAAAGTAGAAGTCTCTTGGTTATAAAAGGAACGTATTGGTCTAAACCATAAAGGGTTATAACGGCTTTATGGGAAGTTGGTTATAACGGCTTTATGGAAGGTTAAGAGAATGGTTTTCCCTAATAAAGTAATCAAAGAAATAACTTGTGTTAAGGAAGGGCAAATTGTTTTAAAGGTACCAATTGCTTAAGGTTTTTAATAAAGAAGTCACTTGATTTAGAAGCCGGTAATTGTATTTCTAAAAAGGTATTGTGACTTGTCTTGAAAGGTGGATAGGACTTGATACTACGGTTGTTAGTATCGGGGAAGTTTTATTTGGAAAGGAGTCTTTTGAAAAGAATGTACGTACGTAGTACTTTGGCCTGTTTAATTGAGAATAATTCTATGTGATGCCTTGATTAGTACTTTGGCTTGATTAATTGAGAATTAGTCTAAGTGTGCCTTGATAAGTACTTTGGCTTGTTAAATGATAATTATTCTATTTGCGCCCTGATAAGTACTTTGGCTTGTTAAATGAGAATTATTCTATTTGTGCCCGATAAGTACTTTGGCTTGTTTATTTGAGATTTACTCTAAATGTTCCTTGATACGTACTTTGGCTTTTTAATTGAGAATAATTCTATGTGATGCCTTGATTAGTACTTGGCTTGATTAATTGAGAATTAGCCTATGTGTCTTTGGTGATAGCCTTTGAGTGCAAGTATTATGTTTTATTACGATCCGCGACTCTCGGTTGGAGGCGGTGTCTTGTTGTAAGTACTTGGGCGTCTGCAAGCGGTGATGTGGGATTCCACGGGTATGCTTCCGTTATTTGTAGTACTTGGGTTAAATTCGGATTCTTATAGAAGACATGGTAGTGCTTCGCTTGTTTGTGGCCAGTCGAGATAGGGTAAGAGTATAAGTGAGGGTAAACCCCAGATGCTATACCACCTTCTCCGGGGTAAGAGTATAAGTGAGGGTAAACCCCAAGACATTATACCCCTACTTGTTTTGTATAATGGTCGGTTGAGATAGGGTAAGAGTATAAATGAGGCAAGCCCCAAGACGTTATACCTTCTCCCGGGGTAAGAGTATAAGTGAGGGTAGACCCCAAGATGCTAAACCACCGCTTTACCAACTTCTCCGGTAAGAGTATAAGTGAGGGTAGACCCCAAGATGCTATACCACCCGCTTACCAACTTCTCGTGGTAAGAGTATAAGTGAGGGTAGACCCCCGACGCTATACCACCGGTGGGACTTGGTGTTCATGTATGCTATTGGCGTATTATTATATCTGGGTATCGGCGGTGATGTGGGATTCCACGCGGGATATATATATATGTGTTGTGTATGTGTCGCCGATCGTGAGGTGGGATGCCACGGGCGCGACACATGATTATATTTTACACTTGTAGCTGTCGGCAGTGATGGGGGATTCCACGGACACGCTTGATATTAGTGTGACTTGATCGCGTCCCAGATTGGGCCGGGTAGTAAATGTGCCCTTCTTAAAGGGGTCGGATTATACTTATGAAAGATAAGTTAAGTTATATAGTAATGAACTTAATGATTTTTCCTAATCATGTGTGTAAGAATGTGGCTATAACTTTTATTGAAAAATGGGAAAAGATAATAAGGTGCGATTAAGTTCATAAGTGGTAATGACACGGCAGGATCTGGTATGTATTTTTATACTTGTCCTTGTCATTCTTTTGTACAGTTATGATCTGCATTTCTTGACGTTATTTCATTCCATATTCTAAATTGTTGTCTTGACCCCGCCGAAGTGCGTTCATGCCGCAGTTTTAGGTACTGGTTGGTGATCCTTGCTCTTAGGATCTCGGTTGATTTTGAGAAAGCTTCATTTGCTCGGAGGCTTAGCTCTTGTACGGTCTTCCCGATGTAGTAGATTCATGTATATTCGTGGGTATGGCGGGGCCCCGTCCACGATTGTTATGTTAAAACTCTTAAGTGCAGTAGTCACATGTTGTGGGTCGGTTGTAAAGAAATGAGGCAAGCTTGCCGGTTGTATATATTTATGTCGGGAAGGTAGCCCTGTCGGCTAACTTTGTTGTTTTACTACGTGGTGTTATTTATAAGTTTCTTGTATGTTCGTGATTATCTCGATGTTTACACTGTAAGGGTGCCTGTGTAGGGCACGATCGCGAGCCCGGTCGGATCGTGACAAAAGTGGTATCGAGCGATTAGTCCTCGGAAGGTGTCTGAGACCGTGTCTAGTAGAGTCTTGATTATCGGTGTGTTGTGCACCACATCTATAATCGGAGGCTGCAGGACATTTAGGATTGGTTTCCATTCTTCTCACTCTGAGATCTGCGATAGAGGCGTGTTGTTAGGGTCGTCCCTCCAACGAGTTATGTTGATTGCATTACGAGAAAGCGTGATGACCGGGAATGACGATGTGGATTGCGTATCGGGTTGGTAATGATTATAGTATAGTTAGTATTGTGACATACATCTATACGGAGTTATGTATGAAATTCGACGTGTTGCCTAGAATGATTTTAGATTACCAGGAATTGGTAAAGACTAACTAGATACCGGAAAGGTATGGAATAGTTAATGAATTTTCGCCAAGGTTTTGTGTTTTTTTTTTGAGATAATTGGGAAAGGATGAGTTGTCTGGTAGGGTAGTGAACCCTTAAGAAGCCATGTTAAGGAACCTAACGGAATGTCATGTTAATAGATTAAGCGGCGTAGTAGGCTTAAGAGAATTGTTCGAATGAGGTCCGTATAGAGTAAGAAATGGTTGTTGTGATCGAGACAACATGGTTTTGGTTTTATGAGAAGTTTTGTACCGTTCTTGGGGATCGTAAGGTAGGCTTGGGCATGGAAATTGCGAGCCTAAGGATATTGATTACTGAGACCTTAGGTATATAAGGCTTTCTCACGATAAGATTTTAAGTCGGACCGAGGATAAGAGTTAAGTGTGACGCCAGTCGGGTTGAGGACTGTTCGGGTCTCCCATGGCCTGGAATGGAGTGGGATCAGTTGGTAGTAGTTCTCTACGTGGCCGAGTCACGGCGCAAGAGCCAGACTAGTAAATTGTTTCTGGGTTCGTGGGCCAGCTCCACCGAAACCAGTCGTGGCGGAAATGGTCGTATTGTATTATAGAGTGACTCCAAAGATTTGAGGCCAGAATCGGTATGGAAGTTATGTATGCTAGTATGAGTTAGAAGTACGAAAAGGTAACCTCGTTTGGGCTTATGATGGACAGGTATGCGTGTGCGAGGTATTAGGGCCATGTGTGGCATTGTTGGTATGTCGGGGTTGTGAAAGGGAACTATGTCGCTAATTATAAGTTTGACTCCGAAAGAACATTCGAGGACGAATGTTTCTAAGGGGGGAAGAATGTTACACCCCGTAATTACAGGACATGTTTTAAGAACGTACGAAAGAACTCACGAGTGTTAAGATTTGAGACTTGTAAAAATTTGTCGGAAAACGTATTATTGTGACGAATGGGAGGACGACACGTGTCACCCCCCCTTATAGATGCCTTGGACGAAATTGGCATGGCCAATATGGTCATTGACCATAGTCCTAGATGGCAAGTCTTGCAAGTTGTTTAGCTTGAGAAGTTTGACTAAGTCAAGGTCCCACAAGTCTTGATATTTGTTAAGAGATCATCCAAACCACCCATGTGTTTATATCATAACCCTCCAAGGTGCTATTTAATACTAGTAGTAGTAGACAAGCTTAACACTTAGCCATATTTGCACAAAAATTGGATGAGCAACAAATGAAGCTCTCGAACCATGACCGTGAAAAGAAAAAAATTGTGTTTCTTGTCTATAAACCCCACACTTTAAACCAAGGTTCATGAGTGTTATGTAAGTGTATCTCAATAGAAAAATCCCGGAAAAAAAAGAGTTTTCGTATTAGTCGCAAAGTGAAAACCTAGTGGCTTTTCTAGGTTTTGGATTGTAAGTTGAAGGAAAGTTGTTGGTGTGGTTCTAAGGGTCTCAACAAGCGGATTGAAGTGTCTTGGAGAGGTTCTAAACTACTAAGGAACGACTTCGGATTGGAGTTGGATTAAGAGTCGTTGAGGTATAATCTTGTCTTTTAAAGTGTTACAAGGTTATATATTTATTTTGTGTTGTTAGCTTTTCCTATTGCTAGCATGAAGTTGATATGTAGAAGTTTATAAGGATTATGGATTGATTGTAGCCTTGGAAATTCGAAATGAAATGTAAGCCATGTTAAGTTGGATTACTAATTGGTCGTTTATTAGAAATCGTCGCATGTTACTTACTTAAAGATTATGGTTGTTATAATCAAATGCGACTTGATATCATGTTATGCTACCAATTTGGATTGAAATGGAAATTGGATAAGAATTAGTATTGTTGAACTCAAGGTGGCCGAATTTGTACTTCTAGTTTGTAATAGTTGGTTTTCATTTGTTTTGGACTACCTTCTATATTGTGGTGAGCCAATTGGGGCTGTATGGTTATTTATTTATATTGGACTACCTTATAGATTGTGGTGAGCCAATTGGGGCTGTATTTGGTTATTGTATTCGACCTTGAAAAAGGTGGCAAAGTAAGTAAAAACAAAGGAGGTGCTGTCCGATTTTCCGTAGAATTTAGCGACTTAGAACCTAGAATATTCTACGTTTGAAATAAGAGGTTAATGGACGTATGGTGACCATTATAGGTTGAAGTACTAAGTATAGCGTATCCTACTTGAAGAATGGAATAGCTCAAGGTTGAAGTACTTTGGAGCATTTTGCTACTTGTCGACAATCGTCGCGAGGTATGTGAACCTCTTCCTTCCTTTGGCATGATTCTATGTATGGAATATACCTGTGGTATCATTTCATGTTTCCTGTTACTCTTAGAAGTTAAGAGGTAGTTGTGTGATCTACTCTATGAAGAACTTTTCCTATCTTTGAGCATGACTAGTTGCACGTATGTAGTACGGTAGACGTACAACACCTTGATTATCCTTTACTAGTTTGTGAATAGCCAAGTCGGGTGAGTTGGGAGATTAACTCACTTCTTTGAAAGTATAAAGGATGTCTTAAGTTCTATTAAAGTTAAGGGACTTGAAGAGTTTTAAAGTATGTGATACTTGTTCCGTTTTAAACGTATAAGTCCCTTGGATAGGAAATTGTTTTTGGCTAAGGTATAAAGTGAATATAACGGTTTTATGGGAAGTTAGTTATATTTGCTTTATGGAAAGATAAGTGATTTGATTTTAGTGAAAAGGCCACTTGTTTTTAAGGCATTAATTGCCTAAGGTTTTATAATAAAAGGAGTCACTTGTTTTCTAAAGGTTAAGAGACTAATTGTATTTTTGAAAGTTATGAGAATTGATTTGAAAGTATTTAATACTCGGTTTCAAAAAGTAGAAGTCTCTTGGTTATAAAAGGAACGTGTTGGTCTAAACCATAAAGGGTTATAACGGCTTTATGGGAAGTTGGTTATAATGGCTTTATGGAAGGTTAAGAGAATGGTTTTCCCTAATAAAGTAATCAAAGAAATAACTTGTGTTAAGGAAGGGCAAATTGTTTTAAAGGTACCAATTGCTTAAGGTTTTTAATAAAGAAGTCACTTGATTTAGAAAGCTGTAATTGTATTTCTAAAAAGGTATTGTGACTTGTCTTGAAAGGTGGATAGGACTTGATACTACGGTTGTTAGTATCGGGGAAGTTTTATTTGGAAATGAGTCTTTTGAAAAGAATGTACGTACGTAGTACTTTGGCCTGTTTAATTGAGAATAATTCTATGTGATGCCTTGATTAGTACTTTGGCTTGATTAATTGAGAATTAGTCTAAGTGTGCCTTGATAAGTACTTTGGCTTGTTAAATGAGAATTATTCTATTTGTGCCCCGATAAGTACTTTGGCTTGTTAAATGAGAATTATTCTATTTGTGCCCTGATAAGTACTTTGGCTTGATTAATTGAGAATTAGTCTAAATGTGCCTTGATAAGTACTTTGGCTTGTTAATTGAGAATAATTCTATGTGATGCCTTGATTAGTACTTTGGCTTGATTAATTGAGAATTAGCCTATGTGTGCTGGTGATAGCCTTTGAGTGCAAGTATTATGTTTTATTACGATGCCGCGACTCTCGGTTGGAGGGCCGGCTGTCTTGTTGTAAGTACTTGGACGTCTGACGGTGATGTGGGATTCCACGGGTATGCTTAGCTATTTGTAGTACTTGGGTTAAATTCCTGATTCTTATAGAAGACATGGTAGTGCTTCTGTTTGTTTGACGGCCGGTCGAGATAGGGTAAGAGTATAAGTGAGGGGTAAACCCCCAAGATGCTATACCACCTTCTCCAGGGTAAGAGTATAAGTGAGGGGTAAACCCCCAAGACATTATACCCCCTACTTGTTTTGTATAATGGTCGGTTGAGATAGGGTAAGAGTATAAATGAGGGGCAAGCCCCAAGACGTTATACCACCTTCTCCAGGGTAAGAGTATAAGTGAGGGGTAGACCCCCAAGATGCTATACCACCTGCTTTACCAACTTCTCCAGGGTAAGAGTATAAGTGAGGGGTAGACCCCCAAGATGCTATACCACCTGCTTTACCAACTTCTCCAGGGTAAGAGTATAAGTGAGGGGTAGACCCCCAAGACGCTATACCACCGGTGGGACTTGGTGTTCATGTATGCCTATTGGCGTATTATTATATCCTGGACTGTCGACAGTGATGTGGGATTCCACGGGCAGGATATATATATATGTGTTGTGTATGTGTACGCCGACTGTGAGGTGGGATGCCACGGGCGCGACACATGATTATATTTTACACTTGTAGCTGTCGGCAGTGATGGGGGATTCCACGGACACGCTTGATATTAGTGTGACTTGATCGCGTCCCAGATTGGGCCGGGTAGTAAATGTGCCCTTCTTAAAGGGGCCGGATTATACTTATGAAAGATAAGTTAAGTTATATAGTAATGAACTTAATGATTTTCCTAATCATGTGTGTAAGAATGTGGCTATAACTTTTATTGAAAAATGCGAAAAGATAATAAGGTGCGATTAAGTTCATAAGTGGTAATGACACGGCAGGATCTGGTATGTATTTTTATACTTGTCCTTGTCATTCTTTGAATACGATTATGATCACATTTCATGCGTTATTTCTGTTCCATATTCGCACTGTTGTTCGACCCCGCCCGGGCTGCGTTCATGCCCGCAGTTTTAGGTACGTGTTGGTGATCCTTGCTCTTAGGATCTCGGTTGATTTTGAGAAAGCTTCATTTGCTCGGAGGCTTAGCTCTTGGTACGGTCTTCCACGATGTAGTAGATTCACGTATATTCAGTGGTATGGCGAGCCCTGTCCACACGATTGTTATGTTAAAACTCTTGAGGTGCAGAGTCACATGTTGTGGGTCAGTTTGTAAAGAAATGAGGCAACTGCTTCGGTTGTATATATTTATGTCCAGGAAGGTAGCCCTATCGGCTAACCTGTTGTTTTACTTCTGTGGTGTTATTTATAAGTTTCTTGTATGTTCCGCTGATTATCTCTGATGTTTACCTGTAAGGGTGCCCAGGTAGGGCACCAGTCGCGGGCCCGGGGTCGGGTCGTGACATAAACTTCCAAACAAAACAAGTATCAAAAATACCTTCCACATACTTAACGTCTCTTAACTTTTGAAAACCAAGATATCCTTAATATTTAAACAAGTGAGTTAATTCCCTAACTAAACCAACTTGAACATTCTTAAAATAAGCCAAGGATATCAAATGGAAGATTGTCAAAATCTTGTACGTCTACCGTACTATACATTTACAACTTATTCATGCTCAAGAGATAAGAAAGTTCCACATACCTCTTCGGTTTAATCCACTTGCTAAGTCCAATACGCCGCACGTAGTATGTCAACCTATAATGATCATAGTACGTCTATTAACTTCTTACTTCAAACATAGAATATACCAAGTGCAAAGTCACTAAATTCTACGGAAAATCAGACAGCACTTCCTTTGTTTCTACATACTTTGCCACCTTTTTCAAGGTCGAATTCAATAACCAAACACGCCACATTTAAGGCTCAACAAAGTAGTTAACAATAGGGGATTACACGCTTAATCAAGATGTGTAAAATTCCTCCCCACAATAATATCAAACTAGTCCAACATATAATGTCCATTCGGCAAAATAGGGACAACAATACAAATTTGTTTCCAATCTCTTTTCAATCCAAGTGGTTTAATATAACATGTTATCTAGCCACAATTGATTATAACTACTACAATCCTCAAGTAGGTAAACATGCGACGATTCTAACTATCGACCAAATTGTATTTCAATTTCAAATGGCTTAACATGTCACTTTCGGATTTGAGCTTCCAAATTTCCATAACACTTATCAATCTTCATAACACATATCACATGATCATTTCTAACTTATAATAACATGGAATCCTCAATTACAAAAGTAAGACGAAGATTATACCTCATTTAGCCCAAATATGATCCAAGATTACAAGTCGATCCTTAGCAACTTTAGCTCCTCTTTTCGACGTTCCAATCCACTCCAAGCAACCCTTAGAAGCTTATGAAAATCTCCTCTTCAAGTTCCAACTTCAAGGTTGAACAACTCCTTAGGTTTTCGCCTTGCGACTAATACGAAAACACAACATTTCCGGGATTTTTCTATTGAGATACACTTACAATACCCTTAGGTACCTTGGTTTAAAGTATGGAGCTTATTGGACAACAAACAAAAAATTTCTTCTTGCATTTTTTCTCCAAAACCGAGAGCTCACTAAGAGTTCTTCAAGATATTTCAAATTTTCTCTAAGTGTTGAGAATGACAAAGTCTTGCACTACTAGTAAGCTTATATAACACAAGGAAGGGTTAAGATTAAAACAAATGGATGGCTTGGATGCATTTTATTAAAATATCATGCTATGTGGGCTCATTGACTTGGTCAATGTTGTCAAGCTCTTAGTCTAGCAAGACTTTCTTCATAAATATGGTCAAATGACCATTCTACCCATGCACAAATTTGACCAAGACCACTAAGAGGGGTGACGCGTGTCGCCCTCTCATTCGTCGCAATATTTCGTTTTCCGACAAATTCCAAAATTCCGATAAATTTTTATTCGTCTCAAATCTTAACATTTTGAGTTCTTACGTACGTTCTTATAAACATATCCTGGAATTCCGGGGTGTAACAGAACCCTTGCCCAGAATCTCACATAGTTTAGCAGACCATTAAATGGAGTTAGTGTTGACTTTACCTAGTTAACATTTAGGTTTCCTAATTCACCCAAAATAATTACGTGGCGACTCCGCGAACCCTTTAGCATTTTAGCACCTTTTAGCACTTTTAGCTTTTATTTTAAAAACAGGCAAGATTTGCTGAAATATGTTGCGGTCAAAAAAGGGCGCGACAGCATGGCGACTCGACTGGGGATAATCAGGTTCTTGACCATAGCAAACTTAGGTTTATTATTGTTTGGCTTTATTTGCTTTAATTAATTTTAAATGCCTTAAAATTGATTGCTTTAATTTTGTATGCTTAACTGTTTTAATTGCTACTTTCTTTTACAACTTTCCTTAAACAGGTATTCCGCTCATATTTTCTCCCTTACGGAAAATTCACAATATCACACACTACACGCGAGGTGTTCTTTGCGCACCCGCAAATTTCTTTCAAATACCCAGATTTAAGAGAGTTGACGTATTGCGCGGAGCGTCCGGATCATCCGGTGGCCGCGTAGTCTTCTCACTCGAGTAGTCCGCTCGGGTAATTTGCATCTACTAAGCCAAATCTTAGAAATTTAAGATAGAGCTATACCACCCTTTTATATTAAGGCATGCATGCATTTATCTTAGGTGGGTCAGTCCCTGGTATCGACACCACAATTAGGAAAATACCAAACTGGTCAATGGGTTTCATGACCCAAATGACCCAAACAACATATTATGTGTTGCATGATCATGACAAATGGATCCAAGCCAAAATGTGACATGCCAAAGTTGGGAAATGTAAATTCATTTTTTCGCATGTGTATTATGACTCATGTAGCATGACTATAAGCACAATTTAGTCTTAAACTTATTATTTCAATAAACTTTAGCTTTATTTCCAACCAAAGCATCTCAATCCAATGGCTTGGACCTGTTTATCATAATTTTGCACATTTGGTATTTAGGCCCACATCTGGCGTAAGAGAGGCCCCACGCATGTTAGGGCGCGCGCTTGATTTGTACACAATTTTCTTCCAACTCAATCTAAAGCAATTTTATCCATGTTATACTAACTTGGTTTGCTTTATTTCTTAGAAGGATTATTTTTGCCTATTCCCCCCAAAGGTTGATTCGCGTTGACTGGCAGAGCATTTCTACTCCACAAAAGCAAAAGCACAATCATCCAGTAAAATGACTAATTCAGGGGAATTAGAACAAACCGGTTTGGTACTCATCCCCATTCCTATAGATGAAGCAGAGGTCTCAGATAGGACAAACACCACTGATCCATACCTCACCAAATTATTGCAGCAAATGGAAACCATGCAGGCCGAAATGGAGAGGCTCCGAAATCTTACAAACTTGTCCATTAGCTTAAATGCAGCACTCCCAGAACAAAAGACAGATGCAACCGTACCACAGGCCTTTCAACCTCTTGAACCTCCACTTCCCCAAAACTCTCCACAAAGGCCGCAATATACTAGCCCACACCAGATCAACCCTCACACAATCAATCAGCAAGCCAACCTCCAAAATGATCCATTCACTACATACATATCCCAACCTCTACCTACTTATATCACCCCGCTCAGTCCAAATCGCCAAACCACCCAGCACAAGCAGATAGTACACATCGCCAGCCCTAACAAGTTGTACAAGCCATTGTCACATACGGTCGAAACCCAACCATTTATTATGCACGTGCTTCCTCAAAACAGACCAACATGAGGAAATGAAAAGGCAGACCCGATCTAGAGCTGATGAAAGCGTGGCAAAAGAAATTTGTACCCTGAAAGAGGTGCTCAAAAACATTCAGATAAACAAGGGGCATGAAGGGTTAGAATATGAATATTTATGCATGCACCCCGACGTTGAATTGCCTATGGGGTACAAGGTGCCCAAATTTGACATGTTCGATGGAACAGGAGATCCCCGCGCCCATCTAAGGTCATATTGTGACAAATTGATTGGAGTTAGATAAGACCAAGAAATCATCATGAAATTATTCATTAGGAGTCTAACCATGAAGCGTTTGATTGGTATACAAGCCAAGACCCCCGAAAATGGTACGGTTGGAGCGCAATGGCGCAAGATTTCGTAGACAGGTTTAAATTCAACACTGACATTGTCCCAGGTAGATTTTATCTAATGAACCTGGAGAAGAAATCCATAGAAACTTTTAGGGAATACGCTATGAGGTGGCGGTCAGAAGTAGCAAAGGTCCAACCTCCAATGGCAAAGAGCGAAATGACCACCCTGTTTGTGCAGTCCTTAAAAGACACGACGTACTATGAGAGAATGATCAGTGTAATCGGGCGGAGTTTTGCAGAAGTTGCAAGAATGGGCGACTTTGTGGAAGAGGGCATCAAAACGGGCAGGATTACAAACCTAGCAACCCTACAAGCAACTAACAGAGTAATGCAGTCAGATTCAATCGGATGTACCTCCCAAAAAAAAAAGATGTAGCACCCCCTGTCATGATCATTCAGGAGCATATGCCATACCAGTTCCCGGTGCATCAAAGCCCACCACCTTCTTACTATAACTAAGATTCCCAAAACCCACAACCGTATTATCAGTATTGCACTACCCCATACCTTGTTTACCATACCCAACCAACATATCCAAATCCCTCATACTCACCGCAATCACGAACCCGTACACCAAACGCACCCAAACCTCGCATATGCCAAAAAAAAGCCAATCAAAACCTATACACCTTTGGCCGAAACTCTAGCCCAAATATATGAGAGGTTTAATACCGCAGGAATATTCCAACCAATTCCTAGAAATACCCCCAGACCTACGTCCAGAGGGCACGATGGAACTAAACATTGTGCATACCACTTTGGGGCCGAGGGACACGACACAGGGAACTGCTATACACTCAAAGACAAAATTGAGGAACTGATCAAAGAAGAGTCATCCAACTAAAAGAGGCTCCCTCAATGTAAACAATAAACCTTTTCCTGATCATGACAACGTCTATGTGAACATGATTAATGAAGAGAGCAGTCTGAAAGGGACTATTACGCCAGCCCGGAAAGGGAAGAAGGTTGAAACATCGACCAATCGCCAAAAGGAAAGAAGTACTCCTTGCCAAAGATTGTTCAACCTCTGAATCAGTCATTTATCAAAGCATGCACTATGACGAAATCAAAAGAAGACGATGCTGAAAACCACGCCAACTATCGGAGATGCAAAATTGGACTTGCACCCCTGTCTTGGTCCTCCGAGGAGCTCGATAGAACTTTGTACTAGTTTAACTTAAAATAATTGGAACTACATTATGACCTGATTCCCTCGGTGGGATATGTAGGCGGCCACATCGGCTTCGGTCCCACTCTTAGAAAAAAACTATATCATTTTCTTTTGTAAACTTGGAAATACGTTTGACCTGATTCCCTTGGCGGGATACATAGGCGGCTGTATCGACTTTGGTCCCACTTTTAGAAAAATCACAATCCCCTTTTTGCTTGTAATGAACTACGTCATGACTTGATTCGCTCGTTGAGATACGTAGGCGGCCTAAATCGTCTTCGGTCACACCATTAGAGATTTTTCTCCACTTGTTTGGAAATAACAAATACACACTTTTGGTAGGATAGACAAACAATCCCCTACAAGACTCGTTTTAGACCAAGTGCCCTTGCATGTTTAAAACTGGGATGATTTTGGATAAGATGTTCATTTTGTCAATCCGATAAAAACTTTTATTAAAATACACACTTTGTCATAAATGATAAATATTTTCATTAACAGCTACCCGAGGTGGGAAACCAGGCGGGGGTTACAGGTCCAAACAAGTCAGGCGCGCAAGCATCAAGAAATCAAAACTGCAAAGTAAATGTGAATCGACCCCCCCCCCCCCCCCCCAAACTCGCAAGTTTTCTTTGAGCGCAAGTTTTTCATATTAACAGAAGCAGAAAATACAGCAACAATCAAAGTTCAAATTCTGCAATAAGGTCCAGCATATCAGCAATCACAAGTCATCACAACCCATGCGGTTCACAAACGCATAAACAACGGTATTATTGCCACCCATGTGGTTCACAAACGCACAACATTCAAATCAAAGGCATCATTGCAACTCATGCGCTTCACAAACGCACAACACCTAAATCAAGAGCATCATAGCAATCCATGTTGTTCACAAATGCATTACGTCTGTGCAAGGACAGCATCTCAGCATTCGCAACATTCTACACATCATACAGGGACGACATCTATACTCACAGAGTTGCATTTTTCATATATTCATCATTTTGTTTTAACAATTACGCACTAATTATTTCTTAAGCTTAGTTTGCAGAGTGTTAATTCACAAGAGCAGGAGCATCAACACAGTGACGCCTTCATCAGCAATGTCAATGACGTCTTCATCAACATCACGTCCAAAAATGACATCATCAACAGTATGTCTGAATACGACGCCATGTCCGAAATGACGTCAGGTCCAAAAATGACGACATGTCCGAAAATGACGCCAGGTCCGAAAACGACGTCGACGCCATGTTCGAAAACAACACCGACGCCATGTCCAAAAACGACGCCAGATCTGAAAACGATGTCATGTCCGAAAACGACGACAGGTCCGAAAACAATGTCAGGTCCGAAATTGATGCCACGTCTGAAAACAATGTTAGGTCCAAAAATGATGCCATATCCTAAAACGATGCCAGATTCTAAAACGACGCCAGATCCGAAAACGACGGCAGGTCCGAAAACGACGCCATGTTCGAAAATGACACCATGTCCCAAAATGACAGTAGGTCCGAAAATGACGTCAGGTCCGAAAATGACGCCATGTCCGAAAACGACGCAGACGTTATGTATAAAAACGATGCCACATCCGAAAACGATGTCGTGATGCTGTTACACCTCATAATTCCAGGACATGTATATAAGAACATACGTAAGAAAGCAGGACTTTAAGATTTGAGACTCGTAGAATTTACCGGAATTATGGATATATCGGGAAACGAAACACTATGGACGAATGAGAGGGTGACACATGTCACCCCCCACTCTATGGGCTTGGACGATATGGACAAGGCCAAATTGTCAAGTCTTGAAAGCCAAGGCTTGACATTGTTGACCAAGTCAATAAGCCCACTTGACACTTGATATTTTAATCTTCTTCATCCTACCCCCACAAGTGTTTTAATCTTGACCCTTGATTTTATTATATATTCACCCTAGTAGCAAGACAAGTCTCAACACTTAAAAAATTTCAAGACCTTGTTCTTGCTTTTGAGAGCTCTCGGCAATGAGCCATTTTCCACACAAAAGATTTTCGTTTGTTGATCATAATTCACCATACTTAAACCCAAGGTTCCTAGGGGTATTATAAGGATATCTCAATACAAAGATCACGGAAAGCTACGTTTTTACATTAGTCGCAAGATAAAAACCTAAGTTGTTTTCATAGGTTTTGATTGGAAATTGAAGAAAAGTTGTTTATGAACTTCTAAGGGCTTCAAATAGCGTATTGGAGCGTGAGGGAAAGGAGCTAAGTTGCTAAGGAACGACTTTGAATCTTGGAGTTATATTTGGGCTTAACAAGGTAATGATCTTCATTTTACTTATGTAATTAAAGATTACATGTTTTAGTAGTTGATATATGATTATGTGAATTGTATAATGAAGATTGATAAGTGTTATGGAATATTAGAAGCCTAAATTCGAGATTGACCTTGTTAGCCATTGAAATTGAAATACAATTTGGTCGATAGTTATAATCGTCGCATGTTATCTAAAGAAAAGATTGTAGTTGTTATAATCGATTGCGGATATATAACATGTTAGACTAAACAACATGGATTGAAAAGGAATTGGATAAGACTTTGCATTGTTGTACATTGTAGCCGAAATGGCATTGAAATATTGGACTATTTTGATTATCAATTGTGGGGCAGAATTTTACACGTCCTGTACGGCGTGTAATCCCCTTTGACTAGTTGATGTGATGAGCGTTAAATGTGTACTATTGGTTATTGATTTCGGGCCTTGAAAGGGTGGAAAAGTATGTAGAAACAAAGAAAGTGTTGCCCAATTTTCCGTAGAATAGGAAGCTTTACACTTAGAATATTCTACATTAAAAGCTAGAAGTTGATCATCGTATTATGGTCATTATAGGTTGACATTCTACGTGCGGCATATTCAAGTTAGAAAGTGGATTAAGCCGAAGAGGTATGTGGAACTTTCTCCTATCTCTTGAGCATGATGTATTGTAAATGTATAATACAATAGACGTGCGATCTTTAAATGAATTTGGCTTCGTTTTGATATCATTGCCTTGTCTCGGATTGTCCAAAGTTGGTTGAAATAGAGAATTAACTCCCTAAATTTTAAAGGATGAAAATGTCTTATTTTGTCTAAATACATAAAGAGTTATAACGGCTTTATGGGAAGTTTGTTATAACGGCTTTATGGAAATTTAAGAGAATGGTCTACTTGATTTGAAGGCATATGATGCCTAGGTTGTGAAAGTAGAGGTCATTTGGTTTAGAAGCCTTAAAATGTATTTCTAAAGGTGTAGTGGCTTGACTCTAAAAGTAGACTTACTTTGATACTACGGGTGTTAGTATCTTGTGGTTATTTTATGAAATAAGTACTTTTCAAAAGCTTAGAAGTACGTAGTACTTTGGGTTAAATCCCTGTATTTCACGTAAAACGAAAGTTCCTTGAGTTTATAAAATGAAATTCATTTTTGTATGATAATGAAAGTCTAAAGATTTTATGAACTTGCCTATGCTTGCTTGCGATAGCATTTGAGTGCAAGTATTATATTTTTACGCTGTCGTGACTCTCAGTTGGAGGGTCGGCTGTCTTGTTGTGAACTTACTTGGATGTACCGACAGTGATAAAGGATTCCACGGGTATGCTTCCATTGTGATTGATCCATGGACATGCTTATACGATGAGGGATTCCGGGGCAAGCAACCATGATGCGGGTTAAACTCCCGTATGCTATTATTACTCTATGGACTAGCTCTCCATGAAGACATGTACCCGAGATGAGGGATTCAACGGACATGTTATATACTATTATTATTCCATGGATTAGCTCTCCATGAAGTCATGTACCCGAGATGAGGGATTCAACGGACATGTTATATACTATTATTATTCCATGGATTAGCTCTCCATGAAGTCATGTACCCGAGATGAGGGATTCCACGGGCATGATATATATATATATATATATATATATATATGACGCAAGCCCTCAAAATCATCACACAGTCCAGTAAGGGTCTCAAGCCCGCAAACATCAAAGCGTGCCGGTGGAATCCTCCATCACTGCCGACAGTCGCAAGTGTAAAATATATATATATATGTAACACGCCCGTGGAATCCTACATCACTGTCGGCGTGCACATATGCAATATATATATATGGAGGATTCCACCGGCACGCTTTGATGTTTGCGGGCTTGAGACCCTTACTGGACTGTGTGATGATTTTGAGGGCTTGCGTCCCTAGCCTTCGTGTGACGATTGTTCATGTGTTGAAATAGTCTTTAAAAGGTAAAACTGACTTTCATTACTTTCGTTTCGGCAAGGCACGGTTATCGTTAATTTGATTATCATACTTGTCTCCACTTTATATATCTAGACTTTATGATTTAAATTACAAGATTTCGCTTTTACATACTTGGTACATATTTTGTGACCCACTTTCCTCTGGGGCCGTTCATGCCGCAGGTAGAGTTAAACAGGTTGCTGATCCTCACTCTTAGGATCACTGTTCAGCTGTTGAGAAGCTCCATTACTCCGGAGGCTTATCTTTGGTGCAGATCCCTGGTATTGTCGGTTGTTGTACATTCAGGGGTATGGCGGGGCCCTGTCCCGTCACAGTTGTTATATCTAAATTCTTAGAGGTCTGTATTCATATCTTGTGGGTCGGTTTGTAAAGAAGAAAGATGTAACTGTTTTTGGGCTTATGTATGTTTTTCGGAAGGTGGCCTTATCGGCTAGCCTGTTGATATTTCATGACTAGTATTTTATGAGTTTTATGTATGTTCCGCTATTATTCTCTGATGTATACCTGTGAGGGGTGCCCAGGTAGGGCACCAGTCGCGGGCCCGGGGTCAGGTCGTGACAGATGCCATGTACGAAAACAACGCCATGACCGAAAACGATGCCATATCCGAAAGCGACGCCACGTCCAAAGACGACGTCATCAACATATCAGTATCCGCAGTGGCAGCATGTCCGCGCAAGGACGACATCTCATCATTTGCAGCATCACATCAATACAAGGACGCCGTCAACAACATCATCAGCACGTTACACATGGACGACATCTCTACTCTCAGAATTGCATTTCTTATATATTCATGCTTTATTATTTTTATCTTCTTAACAGTTATGCACTAATTTTTTCCTTGAGCTTCAGCCTGCAGGTATCTTAAGTTACAGAGCAGGAGCACAACGTGGACCTACCTCTTACACAGCGAACTGAGGCAATTTTGTTGGGGAAGTCAAGTTATCCAACAAAAGGCAAAGGCAACCTCGAGCGTCGACCCACTCTCCTTCAGCATCCCGCAACATCACAACAACCCAGTGTCATCATAATTCGACACTGGGACAAATTTTGAATCCACATCAGCCTTGCCTTTAATAGTGTCACAGTAGTTCAGTGTCATCATAATTCGACACTGGGACAAAAGTTTAAATTCGTGTCAGCCTTACCTTTAATTTTCCAACACCACAGAACTCATTGTCATCATAATTCGACACTGAGACAAATTTTGAATCTGTGTCCGCCCTGTCTTTAATTTTCTATCATCATGGTCACCTAGTGTCATCATAATTCGACACTGGGATAAATTTTGAATCCACGTCCGCCAGCCTTTTTTATCATCACGGTCACCTAGTGTCATCATAATTCGACACTGGAACAGATTTTGAATCTGTGTCAGCTTCGCTTTCAATTGCCCATGTATTTCTTAATCTTCATTCTAATTCCGAGGATCGAGACAAAAATGGCTATAAGTCAACGTCTTTGTCCGAAAACTCTTCCGTCTTCAGCCAAAGAGGGACAAGTTGTTGACACTCAATTTTTACCCTCTCTTACAATTATTTATCGGCAAATAAACTAATTTTAAACATCGCAAAATAACTTTTATAATAATAATACATACATAAATAAAAAAATTAATAATGGCGCCGCATTTATAAAGCATTAAGTGTCCCTTAAATATCATATTTGCATTTGTTACCTTTAATGATATTCAAAATAATTTTTTTTAATAATATTTATAACTTAAACTTCATTTTTATGTCCTAATAAACCAAAATTAATACATAAAACATCTACCCATTCCTTATTTTTAAAACAAAACAAACAAGCCCATCAGCCCAACCTTCCCTCGCCCCAAACTCCTTTCCGCCCAGCCCAAATCTGCAGCCATTTAATCCATTCCATCTCCCTTATACAATACAAAATAAATGAAACCTAGCAAACCTAGTAGAAAACCGTCGCACCTAGCCCATCAAACCCCATCTCCGACGGAATCCTAGTCGGATTTTCCGACCATCAAATCTGCCGGAAAATCTGGTATTTCATCTCTACCCTTCTGTCCCTTCCCTTCCGCGATTCATATCGCCAAATATTACACCAAAATTATGCGAAACATCATCTCCAAATCGTCTTCAAAATACCCCTTAAAATAATATCGAAATTTACCATTTACAACCCAAATCTCATACCGAAACTTACCAAAATCAAAAGGCTAAATCGTTTTCAAAATACCCAAAAATCTTACACCAAAACTGTACCCAAAACCATCCCAATATCAGTCCTTAAAGGCCCAAATCAGGATTATAAATTGAGGAACTCTTCTCACAGTCAAGGGCATCGAAATGACAGCAGTCAAGCTCTCTTTTTCACTGTCAAAAACCAGGGAACAACGACCGAAAGAACCTTAAAAACAATTAGTTTTCCATAGCATAACAGTCTAAATCTTCAAAGCAAAATCGACTCGAGCTTCATTTTTTTCAATCGCATCGCCGTACAATCCGAGTAGGTTCGATGGGTTGAAACGCTGCCTCATTTCGCTACCCAAAAAAGGTAAATTCATCGCTTTCCAATTTTTCTGTTGATTTGCATTCTCACCGTCTGGGTGATGTCTGTTGCTTGAAGAATATGTCGATGCAATGTTGTTTGTTGTTTATGTATGTTAAATTAATGCGAAGCATGTCTGGTGGTTTTATGAATACTGCGATGATCTTTAACTATATTCGCAAATGTTATAGTGTTAATACTAATCTGGAAATAGCACACTTGCATTCACGATGTACATAAAAGAATCTGGAGTCATCCGTGTTAACTCCGATTAGTTCTCATTTAAGTCTTGCATTCACGATGTACATAAAAGAATCTGGAGTCATCCGTGTTAACTCCGATTGGTTCTCATATAAGTAAAAATGCTCTTCAATATAAAAGATATCCCATGTATGAACCCTCTGTATGTAAATGCTCTTGTGTCATTAGAAAGCAAACCATTTTTATCAATAACTCTATGGGATAACACTAACTTAGATAGATTAGGGGATGCATAACCTGATCTTTGTTAAGTGCTTGCATCATTAGCCTTCTTTCCTGTTAAATTAGACACATCAAGGTGATAAATAGAATCTAGAATATAAGAGAATTTGAGACCATGTACTGTCTGTAGTGTGCCTGATATTGTTGGCTTGGTATGAACTTAAACATGATTCAGGGCACTTGTTTTGTTCTAAATACACTGATATACGTGCCCAGTTTAGGTATACTGTGTATATTTAAGCATGTCTTGTCACATTCCTATCTGGCTACCTCTACTTACCCCAGACCCGTAAACCTCTATTTCTGCCTCCTTGCCTTTGCACTGTCCAGTCCTAGGCCAAACGCACTGGATTTACTCTTCATTTATTTTGGTTATCTGTTGATCTTCACAATTAGTCATAGTATGTATGTTCAAATATAAATTGTATGTGTTGAATTTTATAAATGCTTATTCATTACTAATATGGTTTGAGTATATACTAATCCTTATATTTTCTTTTTTTTGTTTTGCATGAAATACATCGGTTGCAACGAAGAGTCTCGTCATAAGACTCATCATGACTCTCGCCAGCCTGGGATCCACATTCGCGTCCGCACTCCTAAAACAAAAAATAGGACAAGATGACGGCGTCATATGTCTTAAATGCTATTCCGGATTCCTCAATCCTACCCGTCTTCTATCTTATTTATTTATTTGTTATCATCTAACTATTTAACTTTGTAATTAATAGGATATCTAGAACAATTAGTCCTTGAACATAGGAATCGGGCTGGTAGTTTAAAGCTAGAAACTCTAAGATCCTCTAATTCACTTCTCTTTTAGGATTGTCATACATG
Source organism: Przewalskia tangutica (assembly GCA_029844215.1). Taxonomy (NCBI): domain Eukaryota; kingdom Viridiplantae; phylum Streptophyta; class Magnoliopsida; order Solanales; family Solanaceae; genus Przewalskia; species Przewalskia tangutica. The sequence goes on from CM056719.1 coordinate 125,420,806, forward strand.
TCTAAACTTTGCCAAATGATAATCATATTTTTGCACTATGCCATATATTTTTTAAAATCAAATTTTCAAGTAAATGCATACATTTATTCAATAATCAACCTTGCATCATCTTTCTTTTTTTAAATACTTTAAAACGTGCATTTTTAACATAATAATTAACCTATGTTTGAACGGACAACCGCAAATTAGAGGATCTTAGAGGGTGCCTAACCCCTTCCCTCTAGATTAATAAAGAACCCTTGCCCAGAATCTCACATAGTTTAGCATACCATTAAATGGAGTTAGTGTTGACTTTACCTAGTTAACATTTAGGTGTCCTAATTCACCCAAAATAATTAGGTGGCGACTCCGTGAACCCTTTAGCATTTTAGCACCTTTTAGCACTTTTAGCATTTATTTTAAAAACAGGCAGGACTCGCTGAAATATGTTTGCGATAAAAAAAGGGCGCGACATTATCAATATCAGATTTAGATTTCAAAGAAAAACTTTTCTTGGATGTCTTGTTGACAATATTGAACATCTCGGGATTTTAGATTTCTTTACGAAGGTTGCTTATATAATTCAATCCTGCGGTTCAACCAAAACTGCAATTTTCATAGAAACTCATTTAGGTGCTCTTTGACAACCCTTACACATAAATAATTCCATAAACTTTTTTTATACGAAAAACTTCATGTGAATTAGTCTCACAACCTTTCAAACCTTATGTTCATTAATCCATAACATATACTATCTACTCTGTCATCCAATTCGACTCATATTTACTGTAAAACAACCCATCAATTCATATTACGAAGATTTCATAAATTTGTGAAGTTTTGATTATGAAAACTTCTCATAACTTCTTCTAAATCATCAATTAACCATAACCATAAGTACATATGAATAAAAATTACCTTAATACTTCATAATCTCCTCAAAACAAGGAGCAATCTAATTTGCAAGGTTTTTTCAAAACCAACTTGGTACGGAAAAGATGAATTAGATAATTATGGAATTTATGGTGTTAATCTTGTGTAATTGAACTTGACTTGATCTTGAGGTGTTAACAAATCATGGAGAGAGTTCTAGGGTTTGGTATTGAAGAGGAATGAACCCCAAATTAGAAAATCCCTATATAAACCTGTAAATATTTCTACACCGATGTAAAATGATGGCCCCTTTGACGGACCGTCAAACGTTCGACGGTCCGTCAACCTTCTTGTCAAACTGCCAAGAAAATTGATGGTCCAGTGTGTGGAATTTGACAGTCCGCCCTTCTTCCCCTCAAATTTCTAGTTTTTCCTATTTTCGTCGAAACGTACTTTCTTCGATCCTGTTTAACTTTCTTTGATGGTCTATTTGATGATCCGTCAATATTTTGACGTTCTGTATAATTCTACCATACTAATTTTCAGCAAAATTCTAGAGAGCTATAAAACTGGAGTCCTGGGACGGTGAAGATTGACGGGCTGTTAATAATCTGATGGTCCGTAGAATTTATAGTATGGACGTCCATTTAAAAAATGAAATTGATGGTTCATTTGACGGACCTTAAAACATTTTACATTTTGTATAATCCCACGTTAAATTCTATCTACTGAGCTGAATATGGTTTTTCAACTTTAACTCTCTTTTTTGGTTTCTTATATCCCTGAATCGTAAACATAGTTTAGTTTAGAGGTACAAGGTCTTACAAGAAATATCATTGGAGTTAAATGGGTTTATAGAACTAAGCTAAATACAGATGGTTCTGTGAACAAACATAAATCTAGGCTTGTGGTGAAGCGATATGATCAGATGTTTTGTGTAGATTTTTCTGAAACATTTGCACCAGTCACAAAACTTGACACAATCAGGCTTCTTTTGGCAATTGCGGCACAAAATGGCTGGAAACTATACCAACTGGATGTCAAATCAGCTTTTTTTAATGGATTCTTGCAGGAACAAATTTATGTTGAATAACTGAAGGGTTTGTTGTGAAAATACAGGAAGACAAAGTCTACCTGCTTTAAAAAGGTCTCTACGGATTAAAGCAAGCTCCAAGGGCTTAGTATAGTAGAATTAATGAAAATCTTTCTGTTTTAGGCTTTCAAAAAAGCTAAAGTGAATCAACCCTCTACATAACACATATTAACTCTGACATTATTATAATTTATCTGTATGTTGATGATTTTTTAGTAACAGGAAGCAATGTTGTGCTTATAGAATAGTTTAAAAGAGAGATGATGAAAGTCTCTGAAATAACACATCTTGGAGAGATGGATTTCTTTCCTCGAATGGAGATTAAACAAATCCAAGATCAAATATTCATTTGTCAGAAGAAGTATGCAAAAGAAATTCTGAAGAAATTTGGAATGGACGACTGCAAAGTTTAATTCTGAATAGTTTCTTTTTTTTAAAATAATAGTTCTTTGGATTTCATGCTTTTGAAATAAAAGGATATCCATACATACATGCTTCTTGTCGCTATAATCATTTTACAAGTCCTCCCTCTTCTTACGAATGGTCATCTATACCATACAAGGAAATAATATCAATATCAGATTTAGATTTCATAGAAAAACTTTGCTTGGATGTCTTGTTGACAATATTGAACATCTCGGGATTTTAGATTTCTTTATGAAGGGTGCTTATATAATTCAATCCTGCGGTTCAACCAAAACTACAATTTTCATAGAAACCCATTTAGGTGCTCTTTGACAACCCTTAAACATAAATAAATCCATAAACTTTTTTATACGAAAAAACTTCATGTGAAGTAGTCTCACAACCTTTCAAACCTTATGTTCATTAATCCATAACATATATTATCTACTCTGTCATCCAATTCGACTCATATTTAGTGTAAAACAGCCCATCAATTCATATTACGAAGATTTCATAAATTTGTGAAGTTTTGATTATGAAAACTTCTCATAACTTCTTCTAAATCATCAATTAACCATAAGTACATATGGATAAAAATTACCTTAATACTTCATAATCTCCTCAAAACAACGAGCAATCTAATTTGCAAGGTGTTTTCCAAAACCAACTTGGTACGGAAAAGATGAATTAGATAATTATGGAATTTATGGTGTTAATCTTGCGTAATTGAACTTGACTTGATCTTGAGGTGTTAACATATCATGGAGAGAGTTCTAGGGTTTGGTATTTGTTATACCCCGTAGTTCTGACCCTACGTATGGAAACGTACGAAAGTATGTAAGACTTAAAATTTCCGAAGGACAGGTTGACGGGTCGTTCCGGACGGTTTTTAGTCAACTTTGAGGCGGGTTGTGACCCGATTCGTTGAGAGTTCCTAAGTATTTTAAAGGCCTAGGACGTAGTTCGTTGAGTCTTGATTCCAACGCAACCAACCGTTCGTCGATAGGGCATCGGAGTAGAAAGTTATGAGAGTTACAAGTTCGCGCATCGGGCGTAAATGCGTTCGCGCAAAGCGCGCGCGCGCCAGATGCAGGTCGCGCGCCTAAAGTACCGAGAGGTCGCGAAGTTGCAGCGCCGCGCCAGACAGCGGCGCGCCAAAGTTCGAAGAGCTGCGGAGGTTTGCCATGGCCGCTGGCGGAAGCCGAGGCGGGAATTTGGGCGGAAAACTTAGAAAATCTGATTTTTGTTTTAAAAGAGACCATGGGAGGTGACAAGTGTCCCCATCTGATTTTCTGTTGCATGCAATATATTGACCAAGACTTGGTCATTGTCTATCTTTCATCTTCTCTCTCTCTCAAATTGCTCCCCCTTCTCTCTAAAAACCCTTAGAAAAAAATCTGAAAGTTAAGAACAAGAAAAGGAAGCTTGTAGCTAGCTTGTTGGCATTGTTGTGGTAGTGTTCTTGGCAAGGAAGCTAGCAATATTTGGAATAAGTTTTGGCTAAAACTTTAAGGTAACATTTCTTCCTTTAAACTTAGTTCTAGTGGCATGCTTAGAAAGCAAGATCTCGTGGTAGTAAAATAATGCACTTAGAGTCTTTGCATGCAAGTAAATGTGGTTTGGATATGAAGAATGGGTTAAGAAGAACAAATGAGCTTGTTGTAGCCTAAAAACTACCTTAGAATTGTTAAGTGATTTGTTGTAAACTTATGAGGCGTAAATTTGGGTGTGAAATCCCTTTGAATTGTTGGATTGATTGGTAGAAAATGTGGTGTTTTGATGATAATTTCGGCCTTGAGAAAGGTGGCAAGTGAGTAGAAACAAAGGAAATGCTGCCCGATTTTTCTTAGAATTTAGTAACTTTGAACTTGGATTGTTCTACATTAAGATTAGAGGTTAATAAACGTATCATGACTATTATAGGTTGAAATATTACTCATGAGTTTGGACTTGGCAAGTGGATTGACCAAAGAGGTATGTGAAGCTTTCCTATCTCTTGAGCATGAATAGATGAAACTATGTAGTACGGTAGACGTACAAGATTTGGTGTTCTTACTTGTTTTGAGTATAAAATGACTTTTCGTTTTAAGAACGTATGAGTCCTCGTTAAGGGAAAAGTATGATTTTTACTAAAGTATAGAGTTAATATAACAACTTTATGGGAAGTTGGTCTATTAGCTTCATAAAAGTTTAATGAGAAGGATTTACTCTAAGTAAGATAATTATATGAAGAGGCAACTTGATTTAAAGGCATCAATTGCCCAAAGGCTTTTAGGTATAAAGAAGAGTCACTTGTGAAATAGTTGAAGTATGTAGTACTTGTGTTAAATTCACGGTGTTCTTTTATTAAAGATATGGTTAAGTGCCTTAAGTAAACTAAAATGAGAGAGTATGTGAACAAGACTAAAAAGAAGTTATAAGTTTTCTTAACTTATTATTATTATGATATGATGACAGTTTGTGATAGGGTAAGAGTATATGCGGCAAGCCCCAAGATCGTCATACCACCTCCTTCATGTAAGAGTATGTCCGGCGGCCACCCCAAGATCGCCATACCATCCGCCGATGTAAGAGTATATCCGAGGCGGATCCAAGATCGTTATACCATCCGCACGAGATAAGAGTATATCCGAGGAAAGCCCCAAGATCGTTATACCATCCGCTCCGGTGTAAGAGTATATCCGAGGTACTGACCCAAGATCGTTATACCATCCGCTTTGGTAAGAGTATATCCGGCGGAAAGTCCCCAAGATCGTTATACCAATTGCTCCGTGGATTTGCTACCCATGATGCGAGGAATACCTCACGCGAGTCCTTATGGGCTTACGCGGTGAAATAGTCCCACGCCACAGTACACCGATGCGAGAGACCTCATGCGGGTCCACAGACCCACGCGGTGAAATAGTCCCGGGAGTAGGATGGTTTCTTTTTGATACTACGCGAGGTACCTGCTTTGATCATGAGCCTCCTATTTTATGCGATTATATATGTATATATACTTATCACTCTCATTGTTAGTAAGGCACAAGAAAAGGTATTTTATTGTCTTCCATGACTCCAAATTGCTTTTAGACTTATGATATCATATTACAAGATTTTCCCGACTTTACATACTTGGTACATATTGTGCATCGACCCTTCCTGGGCCGCTCACGCCGCAGGTGGTAAGCGATTGAGGATCCTCGTTCTAGGATCACTATTCCTGTCGAAGCTCATTCCTCCTAAGCTTATTTATTGGTATGGATATTCCCCGACGCTATAGGTATTTTGTACATCCGGGTATGGCGGGCCCTGTCCCGCCACGATTGTTATCTTTAAGTGCAGCGGCCACCTATATATTTTGGGCTATAAGAACCAGTTGTATTATAAATACTTTGTTTAAGTATGTTTATGGAAGCTACCGCCGCTTATGTTTTACCCTTTTTCTTGAAGTTATGTGTTGTGTTATGTTCCGCTGCTATTCTCTGACATATACCTGACAGGGTACCCCAGTAGGGTACTAGTCGCGGCCCCGGGGTCGGGTCGTGACAGTATTGAAGAGTAATGAACCCCAAATTAGAAAATCCCCATATAAACCGTAAATATTTCTGCACTGATGTAAAATGATGGCCCCTTTGACGGACCGTCAAACGTTCGACGGTCCGACAACCTTCTCGTCAAACTGCCAAGAAAATTGATGGTCCAGCGTGTGGAATTTGACAGTCCATAAAAAATTTGACAGCCCGTCCTTCTTCCCCTCAAATTTCTATTTTTCCCATTTTCGTCGAAACGTACTTTCTTCGATCCTATTTAACTTTCAAACACTCCGGTACCTTCACAAACAAGTTATAAACCTTCATTACTCTTTATAAGGTCATGCCTCTTCCCGGGACTTCGATATCTATTAATGACATGGCATGATGCTAAACTACGGGGTGTAACAATACAACTCCCAAAAACATGTACTTGAAAATAACGGCTTGTAAGCTATGGTTTCGTGAAATAACTTGTAAACATGATTCATGATTTTAATTTAACATGTACATACAAATAGAATATAACTTGGTAAAAACATAAAAACGTATATATATAAAACTTCATGAAACTGAATAATATTGATTATAGCTCGTATTTAAGAACTCATGTAAATAAAAGCATGAGTTCATGGATTACGGACAGGTTCATGACACTAATAATGACATATCATGAATACAATAGATGAATTGTAATAGGGACATGATACATATACAGTAGTACATATAATTAGGGTTATCATGATAATAGAGTTAAAACCCTAAGTATGAAATTTTCAGGATTTCATAGAAACGTGGTGTGGGGGAAGAACAATGATGCCCCCACACATAGATAGAAAATCTACATACCTTAATCGCTCCAATACGTGTCCTAAAAATCTAAACTTGGAAGAATAACCTCGAACCTTAATTCCCTAAGTTGGGTTTTCTTGAAAACCCTAGGTTATAAATAGTGAATTGCGATTAGAATTGATAATAATCGATTAGCATTGCATGGAAATACATAGAAAGGAATTACCTTGGTGTAGGAGCTGGTTGGGAAGAGAGAACCTTCGTTCTAGGGCGTGGTTCTAGGGCGTGGAAGAAGTGAAAACTGATGTTTAGAACTAAGTTTGTGTATTTATACTTTTTGATGTCGGGACGATTTGACAGTCAATATTTTGATGGTCCATTTGACTATCCGTCAATATGTTGACGTTCTGTATAATTCGACCATACTGATTTTTTGCAAAATTCCAAAGAGCTATAAAACTGGAGTCGTGAAGATTGATGGGTCGTCAATAATTTGATGGTCCATCGAATTTATAGTCTGGCCGTCAATTTCAAAAATGAAATTGATGGTTCATTTGACGGGCCTTAAAACATTTTACGATTTGAATAATCCCGCGTCAAATTCATTTTTCAACTTTAACTCTCTTTTTTGGTTTCCTACATCCCTGAATCGTAAACATGATTTAGTTTAGAGGTACAAGGTATTACAAGAAAGATCATTGGAGTTAAATGGGTTTACAGAACTAAGCTAAATACATATGGTTCAGTGCACAAACATAAATCTAGGCTTGTGGTGAAGGGCTATGCTCAGATTTTTGGTGTAGATGTTTCTGAAACATTTGCACCAGTCACGAGACTTGACACAATTAGGCTTCTTTTGGCAGTTGCAGCACAAACGGGCTGGAAACTCTACCAACTGGATGTTAAATCAGCTTTTTTGAATGGCTTCTTGCAAGAAGAAATCTATGTTGAATAACTTGAAGGGTTTGTTGTAAAAAGACAGGAAGACAAAGTCTACTTGCTTTAAAAAGGTCTTTACGGATTAAAGCAAGCTCCAAGGGCTTGGTATAGTAGAATTAATGAAAATCTTTCTGTTTTAGGCTTTCAAAAAAGCTAAAGTGAATCAACCCTCTACATAACACATATTAACTCTGACATATGTTGATGATCTTTTAGTAACAGGAAGCAATGTTGTGCTCATAGAAGAGTCTAAAAGAGAGATGATGAAAGTCTATGAAATAACACATCTTGGAGAGATGGATTTCTTTCTTGGAATGGAGATTAAACAAATCCAAGATCAAATATTCACTTGTCAGAAGAAGTATGCAAAATAAATTCTAAAGAAATTTAGAATGGACGACTGCAAAAGTATGAACATGATGATGAATCAAAATGAGAAGCTAATTAAGGATGATGGTGTTGAACGAGTACATGAAGGAAGCTATTGAAGCTTGATAGGATGTTTGATGTAAGCAACAAGGCTATATATATTGTATGTTGTAAGTGTATTATCTAGATTTCTGAATTCTCCTAGTGAATTCATATGAAAGCTGCAAAAAGAGTGCTCAGATATGCCAAAGGAACAATGGATTATAAAGTCATATTTAAAAAGTGCCAGAATTTCAAAAGGATTTTCTTATAGCGATTGGGCTGGTTCTGTTAGAGATATGAAAAGTACTTCAGGGTACTATTTGGGCTGGTTCTGTTAGAGATATGAAAAGTACTTCAGGGTACTATTTTAATTTTGGCTCGGGATGCTTTTCTTGGTGTTCGAAGAAGCGATAAATTGTTGCTCAATCAACTGCAGAGGAAGAGTTCATTGCTGCTACAGCTGCTGTCAAACAAGCTTTATGGATGAAGAAAATCTTGTGTGATCTTAGTTTGGAGATTAAGGAAAGCACTGAGGTATTTGTGGACAACCAAGCTGGCAGCTGCTATTTATATTTCTCTGAATCCAGTGTTTCATGGAAAAACCAAGCATTTCAATGTGAAGCTATATTTTCTTAGAGAAGTGCAAAAGGATGGTGTAGTGAATCTGGTATATTGCAAAACGGAAAAGCATCTGACTGATATTTTTACGAAAGCTCTTCCAGCGAGCAAGTTTGGGTTCTTGAGAATGAAACATGAGATTTGCATCTCTTGATGCAATGAGGAGTGTTGAGATATGCCTCATGAGTTGTTAATCGATGTTGAGTTGGCGTGATGACATAGCTACTGATGTATTTTTTATTTGCAAAAGATAATAGATATTTTCTGGATAAGTTTCAGTTGTTAATTTCCTATTCTTTAGGCATGTAGTTGTTGGTAGGATTAGTTCCTATTTATTAGGAAGTTCTGTTTCTGTTTTTTTACTACAAATATGTTAGGATTTCTCTGTATTTAAATAGTTATTCATTTAACTCGATAACATATCTCTCCTTTCTTCTATTGTCAATTTTATTCTTCTTCTGTTGAACACTAACAGTATCACTTAGTTCACCAATTGGAGGAGTATAAACCTTACATTGGATATAGATTAGTGCAGTGAACTAGGCCTCCTCTAGGATAGTATAAATGTAACTATGATGGTATATCTAGAGGAAATACACTCCTAATTATGTGGGATTCCGTTTCAGAAATGAGGAAGGGGATTTGACATGTCCTAAAGGTAGGAGGATGCCTGATTGTACAAACATCGTTGCTGAAGCTAAAGCTATTAAAGTGGGGCTAGAATATTGTGTTGCATCAGCTTCATCCAGTGTTATTGGAGACAGATTCATTAAAAATCTGAACATATTAGAAAGCTGCTAGGAGATAGCATAGAGTGTGGCAATGAAGATGATTGTCATCAATATGATGAGGAGAGACAAGGAAATTCAAGTTAAACATGTGCTGGCAGAAGGAAACACTGGCCGATTTTTTCACTAACCTAGTTTTTGAGTTTGCAGGAACATTTCAGTTCAATTCTTTTTAGGAACTGCCTACGACTAGAAGGAAGCTCCTTAATCTTGACAAAAATCACACTCCAATTATTAGAACCAGGACCATCAAAAGAAGATTTCAGAACTTAGTTCTCAAATACTCAACATAGTAGCTGATTGAAGTAGATCATTGTGAAGAAATCCAGTTAGCAGATTTGAAGATTGAAGACATCTAGACATCATCTTAGGCAGTTAATGTAGCTACAGATTGGACACGAGAAATTATCTCTAGAATCATGTTGGTGTGTGGTGTTAACATCTTGGATGTTCATTCTATCAGCAAGGCATTAAGGGTGACAATCTGTTGTATACTCTCTAGTTTGATTTGTGAGCTGATGTTCTAATAGCTTAGTTTCAAAGTCTAGAAGCTAATACTGGGAATATGCAAAATTGTCCAACACTGCCTTAAGGATTTTCAGTAGGTTTGGTTTCCATAGCACCTAATGAGAGCTTGTGAGATTCATAAATGGAAAGAAACCAAGGCAGTTGGACTTCTTGCACACATACCAGTTTGAAGCTTCTGTTTTTAGCTTGTAGCTTTCTTGCTTATTTTCTTGTCTTGCTGCTCCAGTTTGGAATTTTGTCTAGATTGTTGCTCTTCTTTTGTTTTGTTCTTTATTTCTTTGTAAGACTCTTATTTGATTTCATTTATTTAACCACTATTTCAGTGGTTCTTTGATTATTTTTTAAAAAAAAAAAAGTGATCCAACCCATTAAAATATGCGTTAAATTGACTGAAATTGCCGGCTCAATCCATGAGCATTTAGAAATCATCAGAAGATCATGGTTCCATTGTGTCATCATAAATTAAAGAGAATATTGTCTCACCAGCTCTGGTAATGCATCTCAATGAATTTGATACATCATATTCCTTAATTACAAAGCACTAGAAAATGCAGCATCAACCTACTAAATTTAGACTGGTCATTTGATCAAATTAATAGTGGTTCTTGATCTGCGTCAAGATTTAGATTAAGCTACTAAATTGTGATCAAGAGATCTTTGAACAGATGTTTGTCTTTTTCAGCTGCAAGGCAAAGTTGGCATAACAGTGTGAAGGATGAAAGAAAAAAGACAAACATCTGCTCAAAATAGATGTTTACTTGTTTAGTAGAAACAAGATTCTACAATTGTATTGTGTCTCCCTTTCCCTTTCCCTTTCCCTTTCTGGATCGATAATCCCTTGTTGCTAATCTAATGCTGAAATGGCCTAACTCCAAGAATTATGATTCGTGTAGCTTATTTGAAGGTTCCCTGCAAAATGAAGCCTTTGCATCATTATATTCATGTGTGTTGAAATATGAAGGCTTTAAAATATCAATGCTGGAAAAATGACTTGTATTCTAATACTATCTTGATGTGGCAGAAAAGAAAAGAAAAAGAAACAAATCATCACCTCTAAGAAACAAGCAGCAAAACTACTAGAAATCCTTGGAGAATAGCGAGTATGATATACACTAAATTCTTGTGCAACAGCATTACTCTACGACCGTCAGCAATCATCAGAGGAAAGTGGCATTTGTCATCAGATGGATCCTTATGAGTTACCATTGCCAAGCCTTGGAAATCACAGTCCAAACTATTCTGGCTTTTGAACTGATAATACATATTAAAAGCATAGGAAGCATTCCCTTGTGCACTCAGATGATTACACGAAGAACCATACCCCAAAGCAGTGCAATCAGAAAGACTGCATGCATAGTCGATACTCTCTGCCAAGTAACTTTGTGCATCTTTTAGTAGGTGTGGCTTTAGTATACACCACCTTTTATGCATATAATTCACACCTTCTACTGTGGCTAGCCTTTTATGCTTCTGCAGTCCAGATAAATCTAGCTCATACTTTGGCTTCCCATCAAACTCAAATATTCCCCAATGCCTCTCAAAGCTACCAGGAGCAATGCTTTTAGCATTCTCATCAATCATGCTGAACAAGTAAACATCTATTTTGCCCTTCCTTGCAGGGGTTCCCTCTCCACTTAAAGCATGTCGAATCAATCCTTGGTTAAATCTCTTGGCATTTTCAATATTTGCATTTTTATTTCCATCTGTCGGCCACCCTACTTCTCCAACTATGATTTTCATGTCAGGAAACCCAGCTTTCTTCAAAGACCAGGCAAGAGTATCAAAATTGGCATCAAACACGTTATTGTAAAGATAATCGCCATCCTTTATAGGCTTGTTCGATCCATTAAAGAAGGCATACTCTAATGGAAAATAATTGTTTTCATAGAGACTGAGGAAAGGATAGATGTTAACCACAAAGGGTGCATCATTTGAGTCCAGATATTGGACAATTTGAATGGCTAAATCGCGTATTTCTGGCCTGAAATCGCCAGCTGAGGGGACAGGATTGGAGTCCGGGGAGTAGTAAATGTCAGCATTTAAGGGGACGATTGCTTTCACCTCTGGCCCTAGTCCGGCATGGTTGATGGCTTCTTGAACGTTTCTCAGAGCTGGCAAAGTGGAATGCAGATAAGTGCCGTTGTATGTTTGAAGAAAGGGCTCATTTCCTACAGCCACATACCTGCATTATTGTGTGAGCATGGATTGCTATTATTACTCTTGATTTGGATTTAAAAGAACATGAGAACAAGTTACTCAGAAAGATGAAGACTCAAATGACTCTTTACTTTTTGTATGGAGAACAGGCAAAAGACACCTCTCAATCTATATTAAGCCAAGATTTCTGGATGATCAATTAGACTATTTATTTCGAGCAACTAGAAATAAGAGTTGCGTAGAACCATATAAATCAGTTGATATTTTGAAAACCCAAATAAAATTTCTAGACAAGAACCGATAACATATACGAGAGGATTGGCTTAGTGGTAAACTGCCTCCACCGCCAATCGAGGATGTTGTGTGTCTGTGTGGGAAGTAAAAAATTGACGGAAAAGAGGTTGGTTGGAAATGTTAAATTAATTATATCTCCATGCAAGAACTGAAACAACTAACCTGATTTTTACTCCACGAGTGTACGCATAAGCAGAGACATTGGCATCAATCCAAGAAGCTGCCAGGCCAGGGTCAGTGCTCATATCTTGCAACATGTAGTTAGGAATTGCAAGCATCACTTCAATATCACTACCAATCAAAGCACTCAAAATCTTGTCATCTGCTTCAAACAGTTTTACTTTATCAAATCCATTTTCTTTAAGCATCTTCACCACACTGGCTGCTTCCAACTGGTGAGATGCCATAGTACCCCAGTTCACTCCCACGCTCAAACATTCCTCCAATTTTATAAACGCTAAGACCAGAATCAAGATATGCCTATAACCTGCACCACTCATCATCATTGTCCTCTTTCGAATTCAAGAATCTTCAATTTGTAGAAAAAAGATCTTCTCAGAAATATTCGCATGCACACGTTGAAGACAAGATAGAAGGAAGACGAAGAAAAAGAAATCAATAAGAGAATGAAAATATGCCTTTGCTAATTCAGTTAAGCAACGAGGGAAAATCCATTTGTAACTCCCAAAAGTTATCAGATTGAAATATATATTATTAAATCTTTTTCTTTAATAGTAGTTTATTTTTTTGGACAATGGAAGAATTTGATGGGAATCCAAACTTTATATCGATGAAGATATATCACTCAAACATCAGTTTGCTTAGTTTTATGTTGCTCCTTCCTTTACTTTCTTTTTCGACCGTGGGATCCACGTAAACATTTACTAATTAAAACCTAATCAAAGATTAAAAAACACCAACTAGAAATAATGTATTGTTTCCTTAAAGATCAAGCAAAATGCTCAGTTGGCAAGAATTTGCCTCTTTTAGTTATTGCATGCTTCAAAGTGTTAACAGAAAGGACTAGTATATTTCATGAAACAGGCTAACCAAAGATATAAATGTAGTGTCTTCTTGTTAAAAAAATATATATGCGCTACTCACTTCTGTAATCTGTCTTTTCTTTTCTTTTGTAAATAATGATTTAAATCTAATGACAAATGTGACTTGGTGGGACAAAATAAAATAAAGTTGAAGAGCTCGTCACTTTTTGCTAGTAGAGAAGGGGTGTTGACTCTTTTCTGTAAGGATAATGGAAAGAATCCTCGACAGTGCCCCACTTTCCAACCAAAATCTACGTGTTTTACGGCTCATGCAATCTTTGTTTACACTTCCTTTTTCATCAAAGTTACAAGCTTTTTGTAGCTTTTGATTTTCAGAAAAAGTTGGCTCAAGACTATGGTGCAATTCCTATTCAAGCAGATATACATCATGCAAAAGATGTAATTCCTCCGTCAACATCCACAAGCATCATCAAGTAGCAGGGGCATAGAGGATGAAATTGACCCTTTGTTCATAAGCGATAACTAACATGGACAAAGCAAGTTTAAGGACTGTTGGTGACTTCCGTTGCACATATAGCTCAAGTTCTGATGCCAACGTCATAAATTGTGGGAGTGGGGTCCTGAGTTCACACAGACCCCAATTGCAGGAAATATATAAAAGATGGATTTCATTGGATGTCACTATATAGAGTATTTCTTACTCCATTAGAGGATGCATCAACTCAACTACCACAGACAAAATTAAAGGTCAAGCATTTTACAAATAAATTTCAAGTTTGCAGGAATCCAGCTACCAAGATTCATTTTGCTTCATGATTCTCGGCCGAGTGAAGGGTATCATCAATGCATGTTTCGTCCGGTAATCTGAAGCTTAAACAAAACATAGCCTGCATAAGATAGGAAAACGAACAGGTCAGGGGCATAAACAAACAAGAATATATCCGTAACGCCAACAAAATGAATGCTGCCACTCCAAAAAAGTTGGGTGTTCTCTATTGAACTTGTACCTTGTTAGGAGCAACATCTCTAACCCTGTGAAATACAGGGTTTTGGACTCTGGCTCCCAAGGCAGACTCTGTCACCTGCAAGTCAACAAATTGTGAACCATACAAGAGAATGCAGACTAGCTCAAATAAATGAAAGATGGGAATAAGTACATCGTGAAGGTAGATTCCGGACCAAATGGCCTAGTAAAGTAGTAATAACTGAAAGCATTAATAACCAACTTGACCTGTGATATACTATGTCCAGTTATTGAATACTATGCAAGCTACAGCATGCTTCATAGATTTAGCCAGTCTAGTTATTCAAGGATATGGTAAACATTAAAACCAAGTGTATTAATCATCAACAACCACATATTATATTAAGCGCACCTGTAATTTACTAACCCATTGACATGCCACAACTTTGCTATTTCGGTTTTTCTACCAAAATTGCAAACCATTTCATGTCATGCACTTGTTCCATTATATTATTGATGATATTATCAAAGTAAATTTCAAATATTTCTGTGGGCAGTAATTAAAAATGTAAAAGCATCGCTTTCATCCGCCCCGAAGTTGATAAAGGTTTGGTTTAATGACGATGATAGTCATTTGTCATCATGTATTTTCCTGACATGAAAATTAGGAGAGAGAGATAGAGCATGGCTATCAATAAATCCCATAATTAGCAAAAGGTTATTGCTAAATCATAAAGTGAGCAGTTTAACATTTTTGGGCTCTCCCCAATCGAAAAGAAGAAGAGAGATTTAGTACAACCTTGCAATGTTAGCCTATGTATTATTACCACAGTGGCCTCTTAAATGGATTAATCTTATCAAGTTCACACTTAAGATGAACAATTTCGAGTGTCTTATCCAATAACAGCTTATGTTAATTAAAAGGGAACCAAAATATTCATGGTTCAACCTAATACAATGTATTCAGACAACACCTAATTCATATGTTTAAATCAGCTTTTTGAGACAATAAAATAGCAGAGTTTTCCAACACTGAATTTCAGATGCTGCTTTCAAGCATGAGAAATACTCTCTCCGTCTGCATTTTATATGTAGTTTGATTGGGCACGGAGTTCAAGAAATAAAGGAAGACTTTTGAATCTTGTGGTCTAAAACAAGACAAAGGTATTTGTGCCGTTAAACGCAAAATTTAAAGTTTAAAGTTTAAAGTTAAATTGTTGCTAAATAAGAAAATGTGTCATTCTTTTGGGATTGATTAAAATGGAAACTGTGTCATATAAATTAAATTGGGACAGAGGGAGTAACTGGAATACAAGCAAAGTCTAACTGTCAAACTGAAAAGGAAAGTAGTAGAACAAATTAACTGTTGGACTAGGTATTACCGAAATTATGTAGTCTTCTGTTTCACTTGCCCGTATGAAGCAATAGCAGTGAATCCAGGGTAGAGATCCCTTCCAGTATCTCCTTCTAATAAGGCCTCTAAAGGCATCTAGGGAATGGAAAGAAACTATTAATTGCCTTCGAGTTATAATACATTAGCAAATATCAGTGTCTGACAACAAGACAAGAAGTTTTCTGTTTAACAGCATTAAAAGAAACGCAGCCCGCAGGCCCCAGAAAACACAAGGTACGTACTGAGAAAATACATCCATAAAACACAGCTATAACCTGTTATAGGGCTTAGAGTAACATCTGTTCTATTTTTTTTATCACAGTAAGAGGTGACTTAGTTGAAATAGAGCATGCTAAGTACAACAAATAGATTTGATTGACAGTTTATTGCATCACAAACTAGATTACCTTCATAAACATGGTAAATGCATCACAGCATGAGCTGATGACCAGCAAATGAATATGGTTTGAAATACTTTTACTTTCCCCTTTCCTTTCAGAGATCAAGATTGGTTCTGATATTTGGGCACCAGTTCTACTGACCTATCTCCAAAAAGTAAACATTTTTCAGGACTTTGACCTAAGTTGTTGTTAGAAGCCATGGGCAAGCTTCTCACGTTTCCCTCATATGGCAGTTTGTAAATTGGTTGGATTCTAATATTAAGACACAAGGTCAAAATACTACCACTGATGCTTAATACCCCGTCAGAATTGTATTGGATTCTTGCACTTATGATATACATATAGTATTAGAAAGAGGTTCAACAAACTTGGATAAAGACAGCTGACAAGCAGATACCTGTTGACCTCAGTTAAAAGAGATGCATGTTGGGAGATATGGTTACAGTAGATATACCAAGAAACTCCAGAGCAGAAGCTGGTAGGTTCATGATCACATGGTCCACATGCTCCAAGGGTTTTGTGTTCAATGAATCACAACCCTTCACTTTCTTATTTGCACCTCTTTTTTTCCTACCAGCAACACAAACACCATCATTGACTGCAGATCTGTCTTCACCCTCTAATCCACCAAATGAACAGATTCAGTCATTTGTGTTCAAAGCGTCCCAAAAGCATGGTATACACAGAAACATTGGATTCAGCATTTCGATGTAAATAAACAGAAAACTATCTATAAATTATATACAACACCAATTACAAGCAAGCACACTAGAGCATTTATCATTTCTTTACGAGCCCCACCTTCTTGCGAACTCTCTGCACGTCTTTTCACAGAAGTCACACGCATATCTTCCATCACAGATGAGTCTCCCAGTACTGTAGTACTGCATGATGTTCTGTCAGGTACTTCTTTGACCTCATCTGCAAGGGTGGTATTGCATGATGTTCTGTCAGGTACTTCTTTGACCTCATCTGCAAGGGTGGTTCAGATTAACGGATGAGATGCTTTGTGGGTAAGATTACCAGTATATAACTGAATAGTTCACGTACATTCTTCAGATAGTTTCTCCCTATGTGCTTGGCCACTGAATTTCTCGGAGCAATCAATCTCAGCTTCTGCATTGCTTCGATTGCAAGGTACATCAATGAGTTGAGAAATAAATTTCCTTGCATCCATATTGTATGGGAAAACGAGATGATCAACCTTGCTGATTTCAGCATTAATTTTGAGATAACGAATGCTATCTGGGTTCAAATCATTTGCATATACCGCACATCCTTTCTGTGCTGCGGGAATAGCAAAAGGACCAATGCCAGCAAACATATCACATACAGTCTCCCCTGACTGGAACTTTGAGACCAGCCTTAAATGCTCATGTTCCAATCTAGAATTCCAATAGACCAAGCTATAATCAAGCTTGAAAGTTGCTCCGTATTGCTTCACTTCTGTGACCATATCATCTTTCCCAGCCAGTATCTCAAATTTTGGCACACGAAATTCATTGGTAATGGTTCCAACTTTATTTACAACTGTCTGGATCCTGGGGTAGTTTTTCTGAAAGGATCAGGAATGAATAACTTATTCAAATTAAGAAGACTGGTGACTTCGGACAGGCAGAAACAGAGTGGAATCCTCTCAGTAAAAGCAAGTGAGATAATGATAGAAATCTCATCACATGGATGCCTGAACATAAAGTGAAGGAGATGGAAGGAGGTAGTCTGGCCATAATGCAAATGAGGTAAAATTAAGTGTCTGGCACACAGATAATGTTAAGGAACAGCAATTTCATTCAGAAAGAGAGACCTTTCGTTTAGGAAAAGAAAAACGAAACATCTCATACTCATGAATTAGTTTAATAATACTAAAGGTGAAGAAGTTAAATGTGATTCCAAAAACTTACGAATGAAAACATTTACATCGCACTAGCAGAATTCATTTATAAGATGAATTTATGAAAGAACACCAGCTGTGATTCGACTCTTATTTTCATGGAAATAGCTAAATAGAAGATGCACTGATTGAGGCCATAAATTAGAAAACATACATCATAAATAACTTTGGCAATCACATCCTTGTAAGGAAGAAGCTCATCAGTTATATTCAAATGAGCAATGTGACCTGCACAATACCAAGTCAATTAATTAGGAACTCGGTTGGAAGGTCAGAGTGTTGAAATTCTGCCTTTGAATTTAAGAAGCATAGAAATTGAGTTAAGGAACAGAAACGCACAACACAAGATTCTCTAGAACATATTCAAAGAGTATAGAAAAGATAAGAGAGAAAAATGTAGGATTAAAATACTTAACTATTGTCTCAAATGATGATGGTACTTCAAGGCCAGGGGGTAGAATCTGCTTTAATATATGGTCTGCAATGAAATTTTAGTTATAAAGTAGCAACTGGTGAAAATAAGACAACAATAATATCAATCTCGAGTATTGGATTTGAAAAGTACTAAAGTACACATAGTATATGTATGAACTCAAGGAACGCTGCTTTTAATAACATTACACAGCTGAAGTGTTACACATTATATAAGAAGGCAATGCCTGAAAAGTTGAGCTTCTAAGGTATTTGAGATGCATAAAACTCACAAAAAGGCTATCTGTTATTCGACTAGCACAGATGTTTTAAACTACATTCCGCCTCCTATTTTGAATGCTTTAACTGTGTTTAAGTTTGAATCTCAGCACTTTATGCTTAATATGTACTCCATCCGTCCCAATTTAAGTGTCTTACTTTCCTTTTTGGTCTGTCCAAAAACCTCTTTCTATATTTAGTAAGTTGACAATTCAAACATCCTACATGAAGTTTGTAACCACAAGATTCAAAGGACATTTTAATACAGTATACACATCTTTAATTTAGGACTACAAGATTCAAAAGTCTTTTTATTTCTTAAATTCCGTGTCTAGTAAAACTAAAACACTTCAATTGGGATTGAGGGAGTATGTTTCAAAAGATGTAATTTCAAGCTAAACGGATGAGCTTGAGCAAAATGACTCATGGCACGATAGCAGTTCGCACATCATGTCTACTCTCATCATCTATATTCATAATTTCATTTTAGTTGTTTTGCTTGTCTATTATATCTACACTTGAATTGCTATGATGAGGTGTTTTTTTATGCACTACCAACGATTTCTAAAGACTTGCTCCAGGGGTAGGCTGGGAGAGCAAGTCGATGATCTTGGTGGGTCTTTTAGACTCACAGTTACTGCATGTGTGCAGGTCTAGTAGGTGGGGATCAGCGGCTGACCACTGATTCAAGCCAGTTGCCAGTTCTATCCCATAGAGGTGTGCCACCACCAGTCCGTGGAGGCGGCTTCAGCTTCTATTCTTTATTTTCAGACACTTTTATTGAGTTGCGACTTGTATCAATCATATTCAGATTCTAGTGCTCCATGACTTGGTCTCTTTTGGGTGATTTGGGATATTTTACAACAATTCTTGTATTATGCTTCCGCACTTAATTCTATTTGAGGCAGTTTTAGTAGTTTTCTTTCTTCGCTTATTCTAAGTTATGACCATGTTGTAGCTTAGAGGGTTAGCCTAGTGGGTGGTGGTCTGTTCGGTGCCTTCTCACGACCTAGATCCGGATTTGAGTCATGACAAATTTGGTATCAGAACCTAGGTTTTCAATTTTATTGGTGTCATGGAGCAGTGTCTAGTAGTCTTATTTATGGGGTATATGTCGGGTCCCATACATTGCTGGGAACTCTTACTGAATCTTTGTGGTGTCACTTGGGTTATGCCTCCAGATATTAAGAGCCTAATCGATAGTTGGCAAGGACAAAACATGGCAAAGCTCCAGACGCAGCTTTGGAGGACTATTCTTTTGTGCATTTTCTAGACCATTTAGAGAGAAAGAAATAATGTATGTTTAAGAGTAAAAAGAACATTTGTAGAATTAAGAACTTATGTCTGCATAATCTGTTTTTCTGGTGTAACAGGTGTTTATTAGAAAGTATGGAATCAGTTCTGGAATTTTTTAATCTACTAGGAAATATGTAATAGGGAGCTCTTTGTAGGTGTAGTTTGCTTTTTGTTGTAATCTTGTCTAATCACGATACATTTTTATTGATGATACTTTACCTTATCAAGAAAAGAACTATAGATTAAACTAACTCAGAATGAAGTATTCGATAACACAGTCTTAAAGTTGAGAGAGTTGACAGTCTTGAAGTTTCACCACAGTGAAAACTCAATTTGACTGATGATAGCTCTACTGCCAGAATGGTCTGCAACTAAAATTTGCAATCATGGGTATAGTTCTTTCTTTACTCAAGTAAAACAAATGTTACTGGTTTTGGATTGTTAGTCACAGAATACACAATTTTTAGTGTCTTTCTACTTCGCAGCTACACAATTTTCAGTGCCTTTCTACTATTTCCTTTTATTTCAGATGAGTAACATTTGTATTGAGAATATAATCAAATATTAAAAGTGTATTCTTTCTAACAGCTTAAGCTTTTAATGAGATGATCACACTTCAACATGGTATCAGAGCACGCCAAAGGTCCTGGGATCGTACCTCACCGCCACCCATCATCAAAAAAAAAACATGTGTTTAGACCATGAAAAAAATCAAGCCAGCACATGAGGAGGCGTGTTGAGAATATAATCAAGTATTAAAAGTGTGCTCTCTCTAACAGCTTAAGCTGAAAATGCAAGATGTTACCAAACTAAGCTTTGAACCGTCCATTCTACTGACATTTCTGATAATGTGTATCCACTATGATTTGGTGCAAATCAATATCACCTCTGAAAAGTTCACTTGATTTGAAAAATATAAAAAGAATGAATAAAAGAGAAAAGCAGACACATCCATTTGGAACTAAGCTCCGGGTTATTCAAGCAAAAACGATTGCAGTATTGCAAGAGAAAGACATACAATATCAGGAACTGCAAAGATATAATAGGACCATATTTCAAATTATTCGGGAGGAATCGTTTCTCACCTGCACTCCAATAAGAATAGCCAAGTGTCAGTGAATAGGGAACAACTTCAAACTGACACAGGCCTTTCAGTTCAGCAAGCTTTTGAGCAGAAATATCAGACAAATCTGTCATATAATTGGCCAAAAAAAGTAGGCAAGTTAGCCAAACGTTGTAGGTGACAGTAGCCAGAACGTACCAGCGTTCCATATAAATTTGCATCTCAGACATACAAAATTAGTAACAGTGGCTCCCAGGGTACAACACTTGAATGAGAGCATGATGAGAGACAACACAGGAAATCAACAGAACCCCACAAGTAACAGAAATGGATGAGTCTTCATAATGAATTAGTGGATCAGTAACAAAGTTACGTAAGAACAATGTGTAGAACAAAATTTCCTACAACCAATAGTTTCATTGGTTGAGAACAATGCGACACAGACAATATCCACACACAACCTTGTTTTAGTTTGGAAAGGAGGGAGGCCTATTGCAAGCAGAGAGTTGTGTGCTGAAGTAATACACCATTTATCTGAATTCCTATAGTCAGAGCCCATGACGTATCTTGAATTGTCTGAACAGGAAGTCAGGAACTAAAGCAAAAGTATATGTTCCTTAATTCAAGATAATGCCAACAATGACCTTAAAAAAACGGAAGATAAATACTGCTCAACATAAATATATCAAAGAAAACAACAATCCCTATCCCAAGAGCTTTGTGCTTTCTAATTATTTTCACTCATGAAGACGGAAAAGAACAAGATAGGCAAAGAAAGGTAAGATTCAGAAGAACACATCTGACTAAGAATGGGAAGAGGCAGACATGAGTTTCCGGTCTGGTTTTTCAAATCCCACATTATCTTGCTCAAGCTGGCAATGAATGTGATAAATTTTAAGCATGATGTCAGCCGACAGCAATCCCGTCAGCCAAGATATTATGATGCTTTGTTTTATGTTTGTAAACTCTTTAGTTGTTTCTCTTTTTTCTTTTTCATCGATAGGCGTAGAAGAGCACCATTCTGGTGTCCCCGTAGCAGATTTTTGTTTTCCATGTCACGAGTTATGGTTGCAAAAAATTGAGAATACTCGTGCTCAGGTTTGATTGGAGATATAACAAGAAGCTGCTTCCATGCATGAAAGAGGTTACCTGGGGTTTTTACTTTTTCTGAGAAAATCATGTAACGGGTTTTTTCATTTGTTGGATCCTCAGTGATAGGCTTTAAGCGTGGCCTGTCAAATAAATGCCTACAAGAAATGATCGTTTGTCACCAGCAGCGCAAAAAAAAGGTTAAAATGTAATTATAAATTGTCCATGTGCGGTAGATTGTACTCTACTTATTTTTGGAAGATCCTACATCTATATCAATAAGGCAAATCAATGAATGTAGGTAGTTATATAGCTAAGGAGTACCCGTTGAGTATTCTCATAGCAGCCTTGCAATGTTGTCGTGGAATTCTGAGCGCCCATAATTTCAGATGCATATCAAACTTGCTCTCCTCCAATTCCACCATCTTTCCCAATTCAAGTTCAAATTCCACCTGAGGGTCTAGGGTTTTGTAGCACAAGTGGAGGGAACAAATTAGCTACTTTCCAGGCCAGGAAGCAGCTTGGCCCAACTATTCAAATTTCTCCGTCAGCCCATTCTTTTCAAAACAATACGGCCAATTCGCAGGAATGCCTTATTTTCGTTGCCGTCTTTAATTTTTTTCCTCAAATTAAAAATATTAATTTTTGTCCTTCGTCTAAAAATTTTGGATTTTGAATTCGAATTTCTGCTCAATCAATAATTAAAAAATAAAATCACAAGATATAATTTTAATTCGCAATACATAATTTATCTTGCATAGTTTACTATGCCTTATCTGGCGGATTTTTCCTCAAGGTGGAAACTCTACCTTAAAACAGAGTTTACCTGTAAACTATGCTTTATCCGATAAAGTTTGTCTTAAGGTAGCAAATTGTACTTTAACGCATGCAGGGCAAATCCGATCCTAAGGTGAAATTTGTTTTCAGGCATAATATGTCTTGCGAATTCAAATTTCACCTTGCGAATTTTTTTAATTGAGCGGGATTTCAAACCTGAAACTTTAAGATATTTTTAAGCGAAGACAAAAATTAAAGATCAAGGGAATCCGCTCAAAAGAAATGAAAGAATACTAGTACTAGAAGAAAGAGGAGTTTATTCGATAAAATAACGCTACTTTTACTTTTATTACTTTATTTCTCATCCATAAACTATAAATTATCTCTTCTATAACCATCAATTGTATTTATTTTTTTTCTCCTTTTTTATTTCACTTAATATAATTTACTAATGCAAATATTCGTTTGTAATAAAGCCCAACTGTTTGTCTCAGTCAATCACGTAGCATTTTGCAATAAAGGCCTAGAATGACTGCTTAATTTCCTTAATGATACATATTCACATCATAACTATATTTAATTTCATATTCATAACCTCCAAATATTTAAGATATTCCTCTATTTTCACTCCATAGTAAGGTCGTTATATCATTACTGCAAATTAGATTCTCTTGAATATTAATTGATTTGCGAAGGGGTGTCAACAAAAGCTTGAATGTATTTTTTTCCATCTATTTTCTTATGCACTGATTTGCTGAAAGCTCCGAAAATTACGCATTTCTTTTTATCTATTGATTTGCGAAAGGGGTGTCGACAAAAGCTTGAAAAATTATGCATTTCTTTATGATTTTTTTTGTCATTAATTATTTTGTATTATTTTTGTTAGTTTATCTGGGATGGATGCCTCCTAAAGAGTAACGCAAGTGTATGAAGGTAGGTTCAAGCGTTGATTCTACTCTTTATATCTCATTTGAAATATCTCCTAAGGCAGGGAGTCTTCTCGAGTGAATGCGCTAGATATCTAATAGTTTTTTTTCAAATTATTGATACTGGCTCTAAATAAGTAATTTGTGAAGTTGTTGGATGTCTTCTAACCACCAATCTAAGTTCAAAACTTACGGTTCATTGCTTAAAAGCAATACACCCTACATTTGGTATTTCTTATTGCTAATATTGGATTTGGTGTTGTGAAATTTGACCCAACATATCTCCTTAAATATTGATATGAATGTGTAAGTATGTTGGGACAAATATTGCACAACATTCGGACGAATATCTTCTGAACAGAATTTGTCTTACTTCACGTGATGCAGTAATATTTGTGTAAAAAGGAGCTGGTAAAAAACGAGTGAGGACTAAGTCAAAAGTTGTTACTTGTCGTGAGGTACCAAAACTGTTGAGATTATTACTCCATGATCTTCTCCAACCAATCCCACTATCAGTCCACATTTCCCTCAACTTCCACAACCGATCGACGAGCAATTCAAGGAAGACTTTATACTATAAATAGAGAGGCTACTGTAGAGGATCGATATCCAGAACCAGAAAGTAAAAATATTAAGAGAGCTGTCGGGATTTCACCTTAGAAATTTGGATCGCCAGTGTTTCCTGAGTGTATTTACAACATTTTGTCCAACATTATAATTGTTGTTTAGATTCTAGATTAGTTTTGTATGGAGCGATTGTAACGAAAGGTTGTATATGTCTACTTAGTTAGATTTTTCAGGCAGAAGTCATCTACGACTTCAACTTTTAATTCCTTTCCGTTTTATCTTGTAAATCTGTAAAGAAACGAATATGTATATTTGTATATAATATATATATACAATACATTTGATCATTGACCATCATAAGTTATATTATATATATAACTTATGAAAATTTAAAACTTTTGTGTTCTTTAAATTTTCGTTTCATTTACTCTTCACAGTTTTTCTGTTTTGCTAAAGTGTTGTTACTGGTGTTGGATGACATAATTTCCGACATTCAGCAACAGAATTGGCATTCAAATTTATTTCATTTTGTTTTATTGTTTCATAGCCCCCCTTCAAG
Source organism: Przewalskia tangutica (assembly GCA_029844215.1). Classification (NCBI taxonomy): domain Eukaryota; kingdom Viridiplantae; phylum Streptophyta; class Magnoliopsida; order Solanales; family Solanaceae; genus Przewalskia; species Przewalskia tangutica. Next base: position 125,445,815 of record CM056719.1, read on the forward strand.
TAGTATTAGAGTCGACACTTAACACAATAAGTGTTTGGTCCTGTTTTCATAAGTTATGGATCCGACAAATTCAATTATTGGTAGGCTTCCTATTTTAGATGGATCAAATTATGCTTATTGGAAGATTCGTCTATGTTCTCATATCAAATTAATTGATGTTAGGGCATGGAGATCTATAACCAAATGTATGTTGTTCCAATGTTGTCATCGGATGAGAAAGGTGACATTCTTATTAAACTTGAATCTGAATGGACTACAGAAGAAACCAATAATGTTAGTTTTAACGAAAAAATCTTAAATGCATTTTTGGATGTGTTGATATGTATATGTTCAAACTCATTCAAAATTGTCCACTACTAAGGATGCATGAGATACTTTATAAATTCAGTGTGAAGGTAGTTCAAGTGTTCGCCGAACAAAGCTACGCATGCTTATGAGTAAATATGAACGTTTAAGGATGGAAGAAGCGGATGATATTAAATCTTATTTTTAAAAAAATTGATTGACATCTCAAATGAATGTCAAGTGTTTGGTGAACCATTAACCAACACTCAACTTGTTGAAAATGCTCTATGTTCTCTTCTTGAAAAGTTCAATTTAAAGATTTGTGATATTGAAGAAGCTCACAATCTTGCCACAATGGACTTTCATACCTTGATGAGCATTCTCATAACTTATGAGATGAACATTGAGAATAAAAAGTAATTGTATAAAAGCAAGAATGTGGTACTTCAAGTTCAATCCTCGGAGAGTCAAATCGAAGAAGAGGATGAGAATCTCTAAGAAATTGGTGATGATGCAAATGTTGTCTTACTCACTCAAAAAATACAATTCGATGGTGAGGAAGTTCAACAATGAGAGAAATCAATCTAAATCTAAAGAGCACCAAAACCAAGTCTTCAATCAAAAGTCCACTAGATTCCTTTCAAATGTACAAAAAGGAAATCAAGTAAGAAGAACCAACTCAGATCATACCAAATTTGATCCCAAACAACTTGAGTTTGTGCAGTGTGATGCATGTTCGGATTTGGGTCACTATGCTAACGAATGTGCAAACACTCTTTGAAAATTTAGTAAGAACCTATTGGTTTCTCTTAGTGATGATGAAGGAGAAGAGGAAGGAGATCGTGAAATTGAAACACAAGCAATGTTGGCTACTAATTTCAAATAGTCTCTATCAGATAATTAAGATATCGTATATAATGTTGTCTCAGATGCCACAACATTTGCTACAATATCAGCATCGATATCAATATCATCAATAATGGTATGAATTCTTTAACTATTCTTATGTTAATTGCTTTAGTTGTTCTATTTCTATTAGTGAGACTGATTGTATGGATCAAGTTGAATGCAAAGATGATATAATTAATGAATTATAAAGTATTTGTAAAGCCTTAATCACAGAATCCAAGCAACTTGACAAAAAAGTAAAATCTTTAACTCATGTGAATTTAGTATTAAAAGGCACGATAACTCGACTTGAGATTGCACTTACTAAAAAGGTTATTGAATTTGATACGATCCGTGAAAAATTGGATTTAGCTGAAGCAACCTTTTGTAAGCTCAAAACGGGGACTTTGAAATTGAATGAGATACTCAACTTTAGTAACCCTTCACATGCAGGAATTGGGTACGAAAACTCTCTTAAAACCATATGCTCTAATCTCTTTGATAAAAATGAGAAAATATGTTTTGTAAAAGAAAAAGGGATGAATTATAGGTTCTCATATATGTCAAAGAATATGAAGTTTGTGTGTCATCACTGTAACTCCCCTGGACACTTAAAACCATATTGTTTCAAACTTCAAAATTTTGTGAGTAAAATGTTGTCCAACATTCCGGATAACAATCGAAGCAACATTTCTGAGCCAAAAGATAAAAAATATTTTAAGAGAGTTTGGGTTCCTAAAAAGGATGTAACATGTAATGTTATTATAACTGCATTAAGAACTAACATTTCAGATTCTTGGTACTTTGATAGTGGATGTTCTCGCCACATGACAGGTACAAAAGGTTTTCTTGAGAACTATGAGTCATTCAATGGAAGAAACGTGACTTTTGGAGGTGGCAGTAAAAACAAAATAATTGGAAAAGAAATCTTGAATGTTCCTGGATTTTCAACTTTAAGATTTGTCTTACATGTTAAGGGCTATAATGACTAATTTTATTAGTATTAGTCAATTGTGTGATGACGATCTTGAAGTAAAATGTAATAAGAATACATGTAAAGTTACGAATGAAACAAATATATGTGTCATGACAGGTACAAGAACATGTGATAATTGATATCTTGTTGCAAGAAAAGAAACATGCAATAATTCGAAGGTCCACTACAAGAAAAACAGGCTACAGTGACAGGTAAAAACTGTCATCTAACCCCTAAGATGACGGTTCATGTAAGTGTCATCTTTGTCACTGTCACAAACAGATGTATTTACGCTCAGATTCTTACGACATGTACGTGACGGTTTTTACTCATTACAAACATGACTGCTCAAACTCACACACAAATGTCACATAAATTTAAATTTTGATTCAATTTTTTTAAAATTTCTATTAAATTAATAATTAATTTTAATATGGCGGAAAAACTAAATTTGCCGGATTTTTTTTTGGCAATTTATTGTGCGGGATTTTTTTTAGCAATTTAATTTCAATATTGCAAATTGAGTGCACCGATAAAATTGATTAAGAATTTAAATAGCACCAAAAATATACTTTAAATAGCTAGAATTTGTTGTACAAAGTCTTCCCAAAATGGATAATCATTCAAAGTGTTATTAAAGTGCTTAATACAAGACTAAAACATTGTTAATGAACTATCTTATCAATCTAAAATGTTTATTCATTAGCATTTAGTTTATCAACTTCAGTTTTAGCAAGTATCTTTGAAAAATATAATCCCCACTCGACACGAACATCATTAAGTTCTTCTTGTGAGTACATGTGTTTGTCATAGAACTATAAACCCAAAAAGAAAATAATTAGTAATGTTTGAAATGATGTAACAATTAATATGGTTAATGATCTATCATTTAAATATAGAAGTAGTTACGTTATTTGTCATTAAAGTTGAATCTAGCATCAACTCTTTCATGAAATACATAACATAATAGTCACACTCTGTACCACCAGGTTGTAGTGATGCCTGTCATTGAATTAAATATATGAGTTAGTTGAAAACAAATTTCTTCTTCAAACACTTGAAGAACTGTTACAAAACACAACATCACCATATTTGCACCAAAAAATGAAGCACTTGAATGTGAATTAGATCAGGTAAAAAATCAGCAAACTTCAGGTCCAAAAATCAGGTCCTTGTGAAGAACAACTCACTGTTTTTCAAAAATCAGGTCAAAAAATGGTAAGCATTTCGAAAATTAATAATGCCACCCCCTCAAACTTTCATATTTCTTCTAAATCTATGAATCACTGTCCACCCCCTCAAACTTTCCTTAGGATTGATCTATCTCCTATAGACAGCCCTCTACAGGACCAAGAAATTTCACAAGCTTTGTTTTCATTCCAACCTTTTGTTACACCCCGTAGTTCCAACACATGAATCAGAGAACGTACGTAAGACGTTAGGGTTTAAAACGTGAAACGATAGAAGGTACACTTTTCCTTAAGAGAAATATCGGGAACTTGTGAAGGAAAAGGTTTGTTAATTGGAATTTGGTTCTCAAATTTGGTATTTGAGACTTTTGGAATATATTAGAATTATGAATTTTTAAGTTCGGATTTGGTCACGTGGGTGGGGCCCACGGGAAAATTTTACGGTTTTGTGGGGCCCACAATATTTTTTGATATTTTGGCCAATATGGACGTTTTTGGGGGATGAAATATTTTCGGACCAATAGGAGAGTGACACGTGTCACCTCTCCCCTTTGACTTTGACTTGGACTTGTCTTGAGATATTTTGAAGACAAGTGGACTTGTGGGTCCCACCCACACTTGTCCACCATCCTAGCCACACATTTGGTTTCATCTAAACCCTTGGAAGAACTGGTAATAGACACAAAACCATCCATTCTGGCTCTATATTTGTTCGAATAAAATGCTTAGCCAATTCCATGTATTATATATATCATACTAGTAGCAAGACAAGATCCTACACTTCGAAAAATAAAAAAACCTTGTCCATGAAGAAAGGGCTCTCAGCCAAGGCATCATTTGAGGGACAAAATTTCTTCAATCTTGCTTGATAATTCCCAATATTCAAACCAAAGGTCCCTAGTAGTATACTAAGGATAACCAAGCTCCTAAATCCCGGAAATACTACGTTAATCCGTTAGTCGCAACTTGAAACCCTAAGATGTTCTTGAACATTTGTGTTGGAACTTGAATAAGAGTTTGTCATAAGCTTATAAGGGTTGCTTGTAGTGGATTGGAACATAAAGAAGAGGAGCTAAAGTTGCTAAGGATCGACTTTAAACCTTGGATCATATGTGGGCTTATTAAGGTATAAATCCTTATCTTTCTAATGTAATTGAAGATTACATGTTGTAGTAATTGATAAATGAACTTGTGATATAACGAATGAAGCTTGTTAAGTGTTAAGATACATTGGAAGGTTAAAAGCCAAGAAATGGCATGTTAGCCATTGAAGATGTTAATCAATTTTGTTGATAGTTATAATCGTCACATGTTATACAAGAAAGGGAATTTAGTTGTTATAATTGCTATGACTTGTATAACATGTTGGAATAACAATTTGGAATGAAAGGTATTGAAAAAGGGCTTTATGTTGTATTAAATTAGTTGTGGCCGAGAATGGCCCTAGAAGTTGGTTAAAAATGGACTGATTAAATGGATTGTGTTATATGAATTGTGTCACGACCCATTCTCGGTTCGTGGATCGCGCCACGGCACCCAAGTAGTCATACATCGAGTAATCGGAAATATAAAACAAGACATGAAACGATTTATGAAATAAGACACGCTTTAAGTGAGAAAATAGCGCTTTTCGATATATATATAAACATGGTTTAGCTACATCCGACATCGCATAACATACGCATGCACTTCTAAGGAAAATACAACTATGGCGGGACAGGTTCCGCCATACCCTCGATCACAAAACTATCTACAACAGGAGATCATACCCAAAAGTAGAGCTCCTAAAAGATGGAGCTCCCGACACCAACGTAGATCCTAAGAATGTGGATCTAGACTGCCGCTCTTACTGCAGATGAACGCAGCCTCAGCGAGGTCAAGACAACAGTACTAAGTATATGAAATCAGAAATACTTAAATGAAACATATCATTTTAAAAACGGTTTGCAAGTATGTATGAAACAACCAAGGAAACCGCATAGTGTCACATCACAAACAAGAGCGTGATAGGTAAATCAGAATAAGTCTTTTCTAGGTCGCGAATGATCGCAGGCCAATTGCCCGTAGTATCACCATGCAAGCCTAATCACGACTCCGTAGTCCGCATAGGCCAATCACATAGCCCGCATAGGGTATATAACCCCGCATCGAGGGTAGCTACTTCGCATCGCCCCGACTCGTAGTCCGCACGCCACATGCATCGCGTGAGGTATAACCCCGCACACTAACACGAACTCCCGTAGCTCGCATAGGTCCTGGACCCGCATGAGGTATTCTCGAATCATGGTCCTGCATCACCGAAGTCTACCCCGCGACGGAGGCGCCTTAACCCCAGTATGTCAAGAGCGAGTGATGTTACACTAACCTAACAGCCTTATCGTTAAACAACATAAGCACAATAAGAATACTTTTTACACAAACGTTACAAGACACTAACACACATAGCATCATATCATGTCTATTTATCAAACCATCTTATTATTCTTTTCACAATTCAACATAAGTCCATTATAAACACATAGGCAAACTGTTTCTTTTATCATTCTTAAGTGGTTATACTTAACTTTCCATAAAGCTAGTATAACTCTTAAGCTTCGCTTTAAAACCAATTAGTTCTCTTCATAAAAATGATTCAGATTCTTTGAAATGCTTTCGGATCTTTATTATTCAGTGCTTAAGCCAGGCATCGCTGTAGTTGTTATTCAAAGCGTGAGGCATTGCCGTAAGTATTATTCAGCTTAAGTCAAAGACATTGCCGTAGTTATTATTCGCTTAACACATGTACGCCTACCGTACTATATATATTGTAAAAATATCATGCTTTAGGAAGAATCACATACCTTCTCAAAAAAACCACCGCCAAGTCAATATGTCGCGCGCAGAGTCACCATAATAGTCACGACATCTATCAAAGACTACTCAAGGTCATTCTAAACAGAGGGTTCACAATTCTATGGAAAGTTGGGCAAGACTCCCTACCCATGAGCTATATAAGTTCATCGTGAAAACAAATTCTATGTAAGTACTTTTGATTATTCTTCTTTAAACCCTTCTACTGTGGTAATTCAATTCTATTCTGTGATATTCTTCTAAGTATTTAATACTTATTCTAATACTACTACAGAAGTATTCTCTAATTCAAAAGAGGTTAGGATTAGTTACCTCGGTAGCCCAATAATATCCTAGAAAAGTCGCTACCGAGCAAGGTTTTGCTCCTAAGTTGTATGCTCCAGAAACCTTAGAAGTTCTTCACAACTTCTACTAAGTACTAAGGGATTTGGGCTAGGTATTTTGGGCATTATAACAATACAAGAAGGCAACTTTTCTACCAAGGGGGGGGTAGATTTTGGCTAGGCTAGTGGGTAGGCCCTCGCCAAACTTCACAAGTGAGGGGGTGTTGGACGAAAGAGCTACAAAGGGAGAAGAGAGGATTTTTCAAGACTTGAAAGATTTGTGGATGAAGAACTCTTCATCTCTAAGGGTATTTATAGGTCGAAGTGGCCAACCAATGGCCAAGATTAAGACAAGTGCAAGGCAAGTGTAGGGTGAAGATTTACTCCACACAAATATCCTACCAACTCCTTGACTTGTGCACAAGGCACAAAAAACGTGCACTTCAAGTCCAATTCGTCCAAATGGACGATTGCAAGTCCACAAATTGGAGGTGCCAAGTGTCGCCTCCCGTTGGTCCAAAATGTTTCGCCTCTCTAAAAATCCGCAAAATTAGAAATGGCATAGCCGAATTTACTCTACGAAAGTCGTGGAAACGCTTTCGTGGAAACGATTCCTTTAGTGAGTTGTGCCCAAAAAAACGTTTTGCCTAAACTTTAAGGCTAGACTTTTGCACGTATTCCCCACGCATATACCTGGAAATACGGGGTATAACATTCTCCCCTCCTTAGAAACATTCGTCCCAAATGTTCCTTCCCAAGACAGTTAACGATAAGATTCTTCATAACTAAAACAGTTGCAAATGCCACACACGGCCACAGAACAACACTTAGGCAGAAACGATAACGAAAATTTACAAGTAGGAAAGTGAATTACCCGGAGGTGGGGAATAGGTGAGATACTTCGCCTCATGTCCTCCTCGCTTCCCACGTCATCTCCTCCCCGAGCTCGCTCCGCCACAAGACTTTGACTAAGCCACGCCTCGTCCGCAGACGCCTAACTCCGACGATCGACTATCGCTATGGGAATCTCCTCATACGATAACCCTGGCCACACTGGACATCGTCAATCGGGTGTACCCTAGATGGATCCCCGATACATCTCCTCAAAGATAGATACGTGAAAACCGGATGCACCGCCTCCAGACGGACGGCAGATTCAACTCATAGCAACCTTGCCTACCTCGCGGACAATCAAACGCCCAACGTATTTGTGAGTTTCCTTCTTCCCGAATCTCATCACACCTTCATGGGTGACACCTTTAGAAAACCCAATCATGAACCTCGAACTCAAGATGCCGACGACGATGATCGTGATACGACCATGCGACTACGAAATCAATAGCCGCCTTGATAAGCTTCACCTTATCCATCGTCACGTACCAAATCTGGTCCCACTAGCCGCACTCGCCCACATCGAACCAACCTATAGGCGATCTGCACTTCCTCCCATACAAGGCCTCATAAGGCGCCGTCTGAATACTGAGTGGTAGCTATTATTATACGCGAACTCAACTAGAGGCAAATGATCCTCCCAACTACCATCGGTCAATAACACAAAGCTCGCAGATATCCTCAAGAGTCCGGATAGGCGCTCGCTGTCCGTCTGCTCGTGGATGAAATGCAAGACTGTGCTCACCAAGGCCCCTAAACCCCTCTCGAAGGACTCCGTAAGTTAGCCAGAACCGGCTCTCATGCGATATGATCAGTAGGGACTCCATGCATCGACGATCTCTGATGTAAAGTCCGCATAATCCTCACCGGTGCGTCGCCCCGACGGAAGAAAGTGGGCTGATTTCACACCGGCCGACGATAACCCATATAGAATCATGTCTCCTCCGAGTGCGAGGTAATCCCGTGATGAAGTCCATGTTGATTACCTCCCACTTCCGTGCGGGATCTCAATCGCTCAGAATAAACCACCGTGCCTCCGTGCTCTACCTTCACCGCCGACAACACGCATCGAGCTACGAACTCGCAACGCCCTCTTCGCCATCCCACCAATACACGATCTAAGGTCGGGTACATCTTGGTCGACTTCGATGGATAGAGTAACGCGCGCCGTGTGCTTCCCAAGAACTCACGCCAAGTCCTAAACATCCGAACACACACCGCCTCAAACCTTAGCACCCCATCGTGCTACCTCAAAAGGACCCTTGCCTCACGAAGAGTCAGATCACGATAACGAATCAAAGCCGATCTCGAATCGCCGCTCTTCACCTCCTCGACGATGGAAGACTCGGCAACCTCACGAACTCTAACCCCACCGCTATCGAATCAATCAAACGGACACCAAGGCTCGCTAATCGTGCAAATCACGAACCATGTCCTCATCTCTAGCTGCACATCCGATAGGCTCCCATCGACCTACGACTAAGAGCATCCGCCACAACATCGCCTTCCCGTGGTACAGATATCAACATCGTAATCCTTAAGCAACTCTAACCACCGCCTCTCGCCGTGAAGTTCACTCCTCTGTGAAGATATACCGAGGCTCTTGTGGTCCGTATAAATATCCACGTGAACCCCATACAAATAGTGCCTCCAGATCTTCAAAGCGTGAATCACTACCGCGACTCCAAATCACGCGGGTAGTTCCTCCGTGTTTCTTTTCACCGCCGACGATATGCTATAACCTCGCTATGCCGCATCAACACACATCCCAACCCGATGCCCGACGATCACAATACACGACATAACCATCCGACCTCCGGAAGAGTAAGAACGGCGCTCGTCGCCTCTTTCAAAGAATCGAAACCCCGCCACAAGCATCACCATCAAACTTGGTCGCTTCGAGTCACCTAGTCAATGGTGCAGATAGAAGCAAACTTCTCCACGAACCGCCGATAATATCCTCGCAAGGCCCAAAATCGCGAACCTCGCTGAGTAAGAGGTTCAGGCCAAGTCCCGATCGCTTCGATCTTGCCGATTCCACTAATGCCATCACCCCGGCAATATGCCCAAGAAACGCCATCAAGTCAACCAAAACTCACATTTGGAAAACTTGGCGCATAATCGCTGGTCTCGAGAATCACAAGATAGCCTCAATGCTCCGCATGCTCGCCTCGAGCGAGAATAAACCAAGATATCATCAATGAACACTATCACAAACGTGTCCAAAATGGTTTGAACACTCGGTTCATCAAATCCATGAATACCGCAGAGCATTCGTCAACCCAAAAGACATGACCACGAACTCATAATGCCTGCACGTCCGAATGCGATCTGTGGACATCCACCTCTCGACTCGCACTGATGATAGCCCGATCGCAGATCAATCTTGGAAAAACATCTCGCACTTCGCAATCGGTCGAACAAATCATCAATCCCAGGAAGGGTATTCGTCTTAATGGTCACCTTGTTCACCGCTCAGTAATCAACACATGCGCAGCTGCCCCGCCCTTCTTCTTCACGAATAATACCTGCCCCAGGAGAAACACTAGGCCCGATGAAGCCTTCTCCAAAGAAATCCTCACCTGGTCCTTCAACTCTCTCAACTCGGGCAGTGTCATTCGTATGGCGGAATGGAAATAGGCCGAGTATCCGCAACACATCTATACAAAACTCGATCTCCTCTCGGGAGGATACCCGAGGTCATTTGGAAACACGCCGGGAACTTCACGACCATCGAATCGATCAAAACTGCACCGCAGCCTTCAGATCAAACACCCGAACGAGATGGTAGATATACCCTTCTCGCACCATCTTCCTAGCCTTGAGGTAGGAAATAAACCTACCCTTCTGCCGATACCGCGCTCCTCCCACTCAACAACCGGCCCTCCGAACCGGAACTGCATTACTCTCTCTCTGCGGTCTACATTGGCGTAGCAAGAAGCTAGCCAATTCATCCCCATGATCACGTCGAAGTCAATCATCTCCAACTCTATCAAGTCGGCTAGGTCCGACGATCAGAATAGTCACAGACAAGCTCTATATACCCGCCGAGCTACCACCGAATCACCCATGGCGTAGCTACCTCGAAGCGGTCTATGGACTCGTGCTCTATCCCTATCCTACTAGCAACAAGGGAGATATATAGACAGAGTAGAACCCGATCTATCAAAGCATACACATCAAACCCAGAACCGATAAAGTACTGTGGCGACATCGGTGAGGCCTCACGATCCCGCTTACCGGACAAAGCATAAATGCGGTTCGAGGACCGCTAGAACTAGGACCCGTGCCACGACCTGCCGCGACCGCTGGTCCATGAGTACCTTGCCTCCGAGGCAGTAATCGCTGTGGATGAAGAAGACCGAAAGAACTCGTAGGGCCGACCCTACCATCAAGATCGCCTTGGTCTGACAGTTCCGCATAGTGACCTCGCCGCCACAATCAAACAAACTCCCGTAGCACCACAACTCCCGGGATCTACCGTGACGGCCACACCGGCGGGTGGTCCCGACGCCGTAACCTCTCGCCGCTCAATGTTCAAGTCCTCGGGCCTCGATGCGCCTCGAATATCTCGGGCCGTGGCCGAGGACGCGGCAGGAGTGCTCAGCCGGCGTGGTGCAAGATCGCCGGCCGAGGCCGCCACCACGATAGCCACCAAAAGACCTGCCGCCCCGGTCTTCTTCTCGCCGTCACAACCCGCGGTCTCTACGCCTCACATCCTGCAGCATGAGCTCGCACGGGTAATGTCCATACCCGGCTGAAGAGAAACACCCGCACACGACTCGGCCATATAGTCATCTAGCCCGGTGACGTAGCGGTGCACCCTATCCTCCATATTAGCTACCAACGCTGGGACATATCGAGCAAATGAATCAAACTCGACATTGTACTCTCGACAAGGCGCCCTCTCGCCTCAAAGAAAAATCTATCACCCGTGCCCTCATCTCATGCGAGGCAAGAAGTGAGTGAGAAAAGCCTCTGAGAACTCATCCCAAGTAGCTGGGGACGCGTGCTTGATGCGCGAAATATGCACACACTTTTAAACGCAAGTGCACGTTATCGTATCAAGTAGTATAGTCTTAGATAAGACCGAATATCGTCCTCTGGGATTAGGGTTCAAGTACCAATTGTCTATTTTCTAGTATCTATTTGGTGAATTAATGAGTGATTGGTTGTTTATGACTAAGAATTATAAAAGCTAATTAATTATAACGATTTAATTCAGATGTGATGAGAATAGGGCTTCTATGTATCCTTACTATCCGCTTATGTTACTTACTAATGCATTACTTATGGTGTTCTTCTTTTGGAGAAAGCAGGTTTACGAAATCGTTTTATACTCCCGTTAGGGTTATATAAACACTCAACCCCGATTGTTCCTTACCTAACTTTCACGATAAGGGTAACTCTATAGGAGGATTAAGCACAAAACCTAGTTGACCGTCACGCACAATGCGCAAAATTAGGGTTGTTAAGCCTCTCATCAACGCTTACAAATCTAATTGAGGTATTTTCATCCCCAATTCAAGACCGTCTACCCAACTTACAAGATATTCACAATCCTCCTTTTCGAATCGATTAGAAATCATATAGTGATAACTAGTTGTCAATTAGCTACCAAGAATTCAACTCAATTATTGGATAGATCTCTCAATAAGAATAATAACCATAAGCATGCATTACTTTATAACATAAGGTTCAAGAATTCAACATAGAAAGCCTATAAGAGAATTAGTTCCTAGCCATGAATATGACAAGAACTAATTCAAAGTTCATCATGCAAAACCGAATTAAAGAAAAGAAAAAGAAAAGAAATTACTAATGTTTGGGTCTCCAATCTCCTAGGCAAGAAAACCTTGTGTTTGGCAAGAAAGGGAACCCTTGAAAACCGCCAGGGTTCTCCTTTTATAGGTTTAAAACGCTCCCTTCTTTTCCTTCCGTGCCCGCCCAAAAATCCGTCAAAAGACCTAATTTTTCCGCCGCGCCTGCTGTCGGCCACGCGCCTAAAGTTCTGCAATACTTGGTGTTTTGGAGCCGCGCCCTGATATCTATCGTTCGAGTAGCCGCACTGCAACTCCTGTGGCTTCTGATGTTTAGCGCCGCCCTATTTTTGGTCTTCGGTAGCCATGCGTACTGAATCTTCTGCAGCTTTCGAATAATAGCGCCGCGCTCGCTTCGATCGCAGGAGGCCATGGCGCTGGTCCGATTTCACCGCTTGCCACTTTCTCCGTTTTCACTCTAAGACTCTCTTTTCACCCTTTTCGCTCCTTTTCCGCCATTTGGCCACTTTAGCCACTTTGACTCAAAAGAAAGAAAATCTATCCTAATACGACACTTTGTATGTACAAAACGGGACAAAAGACTAACTAGACTGACTCAAAAGGTGTATCTAAAATACACCGATCACATACCCTCAACTTAACCTTTGCTCGCCTCGAGCAAAGATAGAAAGAAATACAATAAAATGACAGACTAATAAATAAGAAAATCAACAAAGAAAATAAACAGACTTCGCCATTGATCACTTTTGTCGCATGAATGTTAACTAGAAAAACATGAAGGTTAGCGAATAATATCGCAGGAACATATAGCATGGAATTTCAACACATTGAGCTAGATATTTCGCAAACTCATACTTATCATGCTTAAATGGAAGTCGTGTACTCAGTATGCATATAAATTCAAAAATTACTATGTCATGCTTACTTGCTATTCTCCACTAATTCGATATACATAGAAGAGATCTTCAGACTTTGGGGGTTGTAATGCAGCTTAGGTAGGGGTTGGTAAAGATAGGCATTTAGGCTCATTTTTCTGCACTGAAGCTCTTTGGCTTTTCAATTTTTCCCTTTTCTTTTGATTCTTTCCTTCACTTCAATTCTATCATTCCCTCTTTGTTTTGGGAGAGTGAAGTGTATTATACAAATAGGCACCCCCAAACTTAGGCTTTGCCTCTTTCTTATTACTTTTCCATTAGGGTGCCTCAAACTTGTTCACTTTTTGTTTCTTCTTTTTAACACAATGTACTCCACTATTTCATATTTTCACTTATGGCACAATTTTGTGGGAATATGGGGTGTCAATGAAGAAGTTTCAAATTTAGGCAAATTTAGGCTCAATGGGGCTAACTAGTGATATTTTTAAAGTGCGGATAGAAAAGAATGGTAAGAATTGGCTATCAAAGAAATGCCTGAGTCATCTCCCTAACATGCATATCCTAACTATTTCGCCTCAAATAGCAAGCAGTCATAACACATAAGCATTTATCATTTAGCATACATAACTCAAGCAAGAGACTCCAAATAGACAGATTCTGTGAGTTTTTGGCATCTCTAACCTAAGTGTTTAGATAGCTGCTTCCATTCCTTTACATTATTCCACCTTACTTCACTAGGTGTTTCTAGCAACTACAGCATACATGATCTTTGACAGGCAATTATGACTCAAAAAAAAAAAAAAAAAAATCGTGGTGACTCAAAATAAACATGAAACAAATAAAAAGACTTAAATAAAACATAACATGACACACAAATAAAAACTAAAACACAAAAACACACCCCCAAACTTAAATCACACATTGCCCCCAATGTGTGTAGACTCAAAGACAGTAAAAGAAAACGACACTTACAAACTTTGGCTAAAATGGTGGTGGTGGCGGTGGATAATGCATCGACCATTGGTTGAACAAGGCACTCACTGTCGATTTGTTGCCTTGTTTCTTGCGTCCTTGTACTATCGCTTGCAAGGTCCGCATCATCTCCTTCGGTGTTGGTACAATTGCCCTATTGTGGGCTCAAGGTTCTCGCTTCGTGGTTGGCCGGTGGCTGGGTCCGCCTCATATCGAGCCCCTATTTCGTGCTCATCTTCATCCATGGTTGCCTCTCGCTGCTTGTTGCCGCCTTCTGCGGTTGTACTCTTCGCCCGTCACGGGGCTAGTGGTCTGAAAAGAGTGCACTATCCCATGACACCGGCATTGGTTTCTTTCATGAGTATCTCGGGTAGTTGTGGGATCGCACTCATGTGGCATAGATCGGTAATAAGTGAATCGTGTCCCAATCCACTGTTGTCACCAACTCGCTGATTTCTTCGATGCTCGCACTATCTCTTTCCCACATCAATTATCGCCTCATAATTCCATAAATCAACTTAATCCTCGCTCCGCACTCTGGTGAAGTCGTAGATGGAATCATGCGGCATCGACGAAATACAACAAGCCTTGGTCGCCTTGTTGAATTGGCACCGCCGGTGCTCTAGATCCATTCCTTCCGATCTCAAAAGCACCTGTGGTAGCTCATCAGTTCGCATATTATTCCGCCAATGTTGTCACGCTCCTAGACCGTGTTCTAAAATGGTTCCAATCGCTACTTTCTTCAACATCAATCGCTTTAGCGTTGTATTTATTGCTTCGCAATACAGCATATAATTTCTTACAAAGCACCCTTCGCCTTCTCCGAAAGTTTGCATAAAATTCCCGCACTATTGTTGTATTCATCGGTGTTATCTTCTCCGGATTGACAAATCTCTTCCACCCTTAGCTCAATCATCGCCGGATGGGCTCATAAACGCCTTTCATCCCCATAGGATCCCCTTTGGTAATCCATTCCCTTCTCGAATTACGGTCTAGTATCAAGTCTTTTGTATCTTTGGTAGGCCTGGTAACTCACGAACCTATTTTCATCGTATTGGGGTGTTGGGGTGGATGTGGAGCCTCTTCTCTTCCTGGTGGCCATGGTTAAAACAGTTTCTGGAGCTTTTAACTTAGTGGCACAACGTCTCCTACACACTCAACAACTAGCAGCGAAAAACAACACCCCCAAACTTCAATCTTTCTACTCAATACCCACAACCTTCTTTTCTACTCCTTTCTCCAACTTCACAATCACTTTTCAGCCTCCGAACTACTCCAACTACAATACTTCTCCAAACTACTACCTCCTATGACTTTTAGTAAAAGGATTCAAGAACAAGGATAGGGATTACCTTTTGATGAGAAGACTCAAGCTTGTTCTTGTTTCAATTGGTGGGTTGAGGCTATGGAATGGAGCTTTGTTGTTTGAGATAGTTGGGGGGTTTTTGGGAATTTAAGAGTTTAGGTTGTGGTTGGGTTGGATTTGTGGAGGATTTGTGGGGGAGTTTCTGAAATTTCGTGGGTTTTGGAGAGGGAAGGTTAGTTTTTTTTTTTTTTGAAGTTGGAATTGGGAAAGATCTGATTTTTGGGCGTTTTAAGTTCTGGATTTTCCGCTTCGGCGCGTTCGCTTAGCCGCGCGCTTAATCATCTGCGCTCGCCGGGATTTTCGCGCGCCCTGCTCTGGAGCCGCGGCGCTAAATCCGCCAACTTTTCGAATTCCACCGCGGCCGCTCTCGGAGCCGGCTCTTAAAATTCGAACTGTTCAGATCTTTTGGCGCGCCGCGCTCTCTCAGCGCGGCGCTTACCCGCTTCTCTGGAAATCCTTGCTTTTCTTCAGTTTATTTCGTCCCCCGGTTTAATTTCTTGTACCTGTCAATCACAAAACAACAAGATCCAATACCGTGAGACTGTTCTTAGACAAACTAAAATAAAATAACGACAGAAATTAAAATAACATAATTAAAAAAAACGTTGGGTTGCCTCCCAACAAGCGCTGTCTTTAACGTCTTTTAGCCGGACGCAAGTTCCTTAGACTTACTAGCCCTGGGGTGGATTAAGTCCCCAACCAATCCATTTCCGCCACATTTGGCGTTTCCTTTTTCTCCTTTTCTTTTTAGCATTATCGGTAGTAGGGAGTTCCGGAACAATTACCTCATTTAGTGTCATCTCAGCAAACCATGCTTGCTTTCTTGGGCTCATCATTCTTTGGTTGCATTGCAATGGCTCGCATGGGGGTTTGGTGGTGTTGATTGCAAAACACCCACTTACAGTTCTTGGCTCAATGACGTGTTTAAAGACTTTAAACACCATCTCTTCGTTCTCCACTCTTAGCGTTAGCTCTCCTCTTTCAACGTCAATCAAGGCTCTACCCGTTAGGAATGGCCTCCCAATATGATCGGATTTGCATCTTCTTCCATATCCGAATGAGGAAGTGCAGGAAAGAAAAATTTTCCTACCTTCACAATCACATCCTCGATCTTCCCTCGTGGATGAACCACTGTCCTGTCGGCTAGTTGCAGACTCACAGTGGTGGGTTTGGCTTCTCCTAACTCCAATCTTTTGAAAACTGATAGGGCATCAAATTTATACTCGCCCAGATCACACAAGGCTGTTGCAAGTCACCCCGCCCATCGCATGGTAGTGTAAAGCTTCCAGGGTCCTTTAGCTTTGGTGGCAATTTCTTTTGTAAGATAGCACTACACTCTTCTGTTAGTGCTACTATCTCATATTCGGCCAGTTTCCTCTTTTTCCCCAAGATTTCTTTCATGAACTTGAAGTAAGATGGCATCTGCTCCAAAGCCTCTATAAACGGTATGTTGATGTGCAACTTCCTGAATACCTCAAGAATTTGGAAAATTGTTTATCGACCGCCTTCCTTTGTAATCTCTCGGGGAAAGGAATCTTTTCAGATACTCTTCTCCGAGTTTTCTATCATCAGGCTAGGTTCACCACCTTATCTTTTCTAACTCGCTTCCTCTCAACTATTGGTGGCGGCGGTGTTGCTCCAATTGTTTTCCACTTCTCAACCGCCTTTACATTGCTCCCTGATTTACCTCGATTGCTTGGCAATGTCCCCTGGCTGATGTTTGCTTTGCTACCGCCCTACTGTGTTTCCAAGTTTCGAACGAGGATCTAGATTCATTATAAATCGCGTGCAGGCGTTAGCGCGTCTTGTCATGGCCGCTTAAGCTCATCCGGTTTTTCTGCGACCAGTGCATTGAGCCGCTGAGGCCGGGGCTTGAGTGAAGCGGTGATTGATTCTGCTTTGGTTCGCATCGCCCCTATACCGATTCTCACGCACGATATTGGTTTTGCCCCTGCGATTTTGCTGGCCCTGATCTCCTCTCCATGAGAAGTTTGGGTGATTCCTCCACCGGATTATAAGTGTTTGAGTAGGGTTGTTCTGTTGCCTCCGTAGTTACCTACCGCTTGACACTCGCTGCTCCATTGGGATGTTGTTGGTATCCGCCAAGGACACCTATCAAATGTATGTGGCCGCCACATATCTCACGCTTTTTCGCGGTTGCACAAAGATTCACCGACACAAGATGTTGCTGCAATTGTTTCGCTAGAAGAGCAACTTGTGCGTTCAAAGCGAGAATAGCATCTACTTCATGGACCACGCTTCTTCTCCCACTGGTTGCCTCTCTTGGTGACATGGTTGTTAGTGGCCATATCTTCTAATAACTCGGGCGTCGTGCTGTTTTCCTCATGAATGCCCCACCGCGTCGCATCTATGATGGTTCGGTTGTCTTTGCTTTCACCGTTGTAGAAAATATGAACCAAGTTCCACAACTCAATGCAATGGTGTGGACACTTCCTCTGTAGATCCTTGAATCTCTCCCATGCTTCATATAAGGACTCTCCATCACTTGATAGAAGTTGTTCAACTCCTCTTAATTTTGCCGCTTACAGGTGGAAAGAACTTGGCTAGGAATTTACGTGCTACCGTGCCATGTAAATATCGAATCACCGGGCAGGAATTCAACCATACTTTTGCTCTATCCTCGAGTGAGAAGGAAAGAGCCTCAATCTGACGGCATCATCGCAACGCCGTTATATTCGAAAGTGGCACATAGCTCCAAGAAATTTGCTATGTGCGTATACGTGGATCCTCCGATGGCGATCCTCCGAATCATGCACAGGCTGCACCATGCTCGAGAATCTGGTTTTATCTCGAAATTGTTGGCTCTATTGTAGGGAGCCTAATGCAAGTCTGTGCTCCATTCACTCTTGGTAGCACATAATCTCCTGCTTCTTTCTCCGGATTCGAACCCGCCCTCCATATCTATTGGCACTTGCCGAGGATCTCCGGTTAAGTTGATTTTCACCTAACCCTTCTCTCATCCTCTATTGTTGGGAGCACCGCCCATTTCTATCAACGTTGCAATTCGATTCTTTCTGCTCGCTTGCGTGCTTTCTCAATTTCCGGATTGAAGGGAACAAGAGTGTCACTCTCCTCTTCTCCTTCGCATAAACCGATATCCCGAGAAAGATCAAAACAAACAAAGAATCACGGACTCGATTTTCGTAGAAACTAAAAATAAATAAAAAAATGAAAATTAAATCCAAATTAGAAATTAAAAATAGATAATTTGATATTGAACTATTGCCTAATCCTCAAACGGCCAAAAACTTGATGCGAAATATGCACACACTTTTAAACGCAAGTGCACGTTATCGTATCAAGTAGTATAGTCTTAGATAAGACCGAATATCGTCCTCCGGGATTAGGGTTCAAGTACCAATTGTCTATTTTCTAGTATCTATTTGGTGAATTAATGAGTGATTGGTTGTTTATGACTAAGAATTATAAAAGCTAATTAATTATAACGATTTAATTCGGATGTGATGAGAATAGGGCTTCTATGTATCCTTACTATCCGCTTATGTTACTTACTAATGCATTACTTATGGTGTTCTTCTTTGGAGAAAGCGGGTTTACAAATCGCTTTATACTCCCGTTAGGGTTATATAAACACTCAACCCAGATTGTTCCTTACCTAACTTTCACGATAAGGGTAACTCTATAGAGGATTAAGCACAAAACCTAGTTGACCGTCACGCACAAGGCGCAAAATTAGGGTTGTTAGGCCTCTCATCAACGCTTACAAATCTAATTGAGGTATTTTCATCCCCAATTCAAGACCGTCTACCCAACTTACAAGATATTCACAATCCTCCTTTTCGTAACTGATTAGAAATCATATAGTGATAACTAGTTGTCAATTAGCTACCAAGAATTCAACTCAATTATTGGATAGATCTCTCAATAAGAATAATAACCATAAGCATGCATTACTTTATAACATAAGGTTCAAGAATTCAACATAGAAAGCCCTATAAGAGAATTAGTTCCTAGCCATGAATATGACAAGAACTAATTCAAAGTTCATCATGCAAAAACTGAATTAAAGAAAAGAAAAAGAAAAGAAATTACTAATGTTTGGGTCTCCAATCTCCTAGGCAAGAAAACCTTGTGTTTGCAAGAAAGGAACCCTTGAAAACCGCCTAGGTTCTCCTTTTATAGGTTTAAACGTCTCCTTCTTTTCCTTCCAGTTGGCCCAAAAATCCACAAAGACCTAATTTTTCCGCCGCGCCATGCCATTCGGCGCGCGCTAAAGTTCTGCAATACTTGGGTGTTTTGGAGCCGCGCCCGATATCTATCGTTCGGCGCCAGCACGCAACTCCCGTGGCTTCTGATGTTTAGCGCCGCGCCCTATTTTTGGTCTTCGGAAGCCATGGCCAATCTTCGCAGCCTTCTTCAATAATAGCGCCATGCTCGCTTCGATCGCAGGAGGCCATGCGGCTGTCCGATTTCAGCCTCGCTTGCCACTTTCTCCGCTTTCACTCTGTACTCTCCTCTTTTCCCCCTTTTCGCTCCTTTTCCGCCATTTGGCCACTTTAGCCACTTTGACTCAAAAGAAAGAAAATCTATCCTAATACGACACTTTGTATGTACAAAACGGGACAAAAGACTAACTAGACTGACTCAAAAGGTGTATATAAAATACACCGATCAGTGCTCTCCCCGGGATAACTCCCATGAATCAAACCAATCGATCGCAGATCACGCAAATTACGCGAATCAAGGTCACAGACTGCTCTCGAGGCCTTGATCACCCTACGATCCTTCAGAATGACGGATGAACTCTGCGGATCATCCTCCGCCGACCAGTAAAACTCGCGGGCTACAACTCAAGAAATCTCGTAGCCTCAAACTATACGCCTCGGGTGTACCACGCGCGCGACCGGCCGAGCTGAATCGAACCGCCGCGTCCGGCCTATCCTCGATTCGCCACAACTCTAGCCAATAGCCGGGCCATCTCTCAGACCCTAACTCCTCCGCCCAGCCGTGGGAGCGAGGTGTGTGTACCGTGGTCTCTGGCTGGCGGCCATAGAACTCGCCGCCTCGGTATAGACCGGGCACGAGCCTCGTGACTCGGGTGTCTGCTAGCCTCCTCCGCTTTGCCTTCTGGGCCAGGTTGCCTTACGTGGAGTCATAACTTTTACATGATAGGAATACGTTAGAGGGGTCCAACCTATAACACAGCTCTAAAGCAAGATCTCAGAATGAGAAGAATGGTAACCAATCCTAAATATCCTATAGCCTCACGATTATTGGTGTGGTGCACAACACACCGATAATCAAGACTTACTAGATACGGTGCGTAGACACTTTCCGAGGATTAATCGCTCGATACCACTTTTGTCACGACCCATTCCGGGGCCCGTGACTGGTGCCTTACCGGGGCACCCAAGTAGTCATACATCAGAGTACTCAGCGGAAATATAAAACAAGACATGAAACAATTTATGAAATAAGACACGGTTTAAGTGAGAAAATAGCGCTTCGGATATATATATAAACATGGTTTAGCGCTACATCCGATAATCGCATAACATGACTACTGCACTCTAAGGAAAAATAACTATGGCGGGGCCCCGCCATACCTCGATCAGACAAAACTATCTACAACAGGAGATCATACCCAAAAGTAGAGCCTCCTAAAAGATGGAGCTCCGACACCAACGTAGAGATCCTAAGAATGTGGATCTAGCACTGCCGCCCTTACCTGCGGCATGAACGCAGCCCCCCGAAGGAGGTCAGTACAACAGGTACTAAGTATATGAAACTGTAAAATACTTAAATGAAACATATCATTTTAAAAACGGTTTTGCAAGTATGTATGAAACAACCAAGGAAACCGCACATAGTGCCACATCACAAACAAGAGCAGCAATAGGTAAACTGTAACAAGTCTTTTCTAGGCTGCGAATGATCGAAGCAGGGCCAATTGCCCGTAGTATCACCATGCAAGCCTAATCCTGGACTCCGTGAAATGCATAGGCCAATCACATAGCCCGCATAGGGTATATAACCCCGCATCGGTAGCTACTCCTCGGCATCGCCCGACTCGTAGTCCGCATGGCCACATAGACCGCGTGAGGTATAACCCCGCACACTAACCTCGAACTCCCGTAGCTCGCGTAGGTCCTGGACCCGCATGAGGTATTCTCGAATCATGGTCCTGCATCACCGAGTCTACCCGCGTCGGAGGCGACTTAACCCCGGTAATATGTCAATAGGTGAGTGTTGTTACACTAAACTAACATCTTATAGTTAAACAACATAAGCACAACAAGAATACTCTTTTACACAAACGCGTTACAAGACACTAACACACATAGCATCATATCATGTCTATTTATCAAACCATCTTATTATTCTTTTCACAATTCAACATAAGTCTGTTATAAACACATAGGCAAACTGTTTCTTTTATCATTCTTAAGTGGTTATACTTAACTTCCCATAAAGCTAGTATAACTCTTAAGCTTCGCTTTAAAACCAATTAGTTCTCTTCATAAAAATGATTCAAGATTCTTTTGAAATGCTTTCGATCTTTATTATTCGTGCTTAAGCGTGAGGCATCGCCGTAAGTGTTATTCAGCTTAAGCCGAGGCATTGCCGTAAGTATTATTCAGGCTTAAGTCAAAGACATTGCCGTAGTTATTATTCAGTTAACACATGTACGTCTACCGTACTATATATATTGTAAAAATATCATGCTTTAGGAAGAATCACATACCTTCTCAGCGAAAACCACCTGCCAAGTTGAATATGTCGCAGAGAGTCAGCCTATAATAGTCACAGACATCTATCAAAGACTACTCTGAAGGTCATTCTAAACAGAGGGTTCACAATTCTATGGAAAGTTGGGCAGCACTTCCCTACCCGGTGAGCTATATAAGTTCATGTGAAAACAAATTCTATGTAAATCTGATTTGATTATTCTTCTTTAAACCCTTCATGTAGTAACGGTTCAATTCTATTCTGTGATATTCTTCTAAGTATTTAATACTTATTCTAATACTACTACAGTAAGTATTCTCTAATTCAAAAGAGGGTTAGGATTAGTTACCTCGGTAAGCCCAATAATATCCTAGAAAAAGTCGCGCCTGAGCAAGGTTTTGCTCCTAAGTTGTATGCTCCAAGGAAACCTTAGAAGTTCTTCACAACTTCTACTAAGTACTAAGGTATTTGGGCTAGGGTATTTTGGGCATTATAACAATACAAGAAGGCAACTTTTCTACCAAGGGAGGGGGGGTAGATTTTGGCTAGGCAGTGGGGTAGGCCTCGCCAAACTTCACAAGGGGAGGGGGGGTGTTGGACGAAAGAGCTACAAAGGGAGAGGAGAGGATTTTTCAAGACTTGGAAAGATTTGTGGATGAAGAACTCTTCATCTCTAAGGGGGTATTTATAGGTCAAGAAGTGGCCAACCAATGGCCAAGATTAAGACAAGTGCAAGGCAAGTGTAGGGTGAAGATTTACTCCACACAAATATCCTACCAACTCCTTGACTTGTGCACAAGGCACAAAAACGCACTTCAAGTCCAATTCGTCCAAATGGACGATTTCAAGTCCACAAATTGGAGGGTGCCAAGTGTCGCCCTCCCGTTGGTCCAAAATGTTTCGTCTCTCGGAAAAATCCGCAAAAATTAGAAATGGCATAGCCGGAATTTACTCTACGAAAGCTGTGGAAACGTTTCGTCGGAAAACGATTCCTTTAGTGAGTTGTGCCCAAAAAAAAACGTTTTGCCTAAACTTTAAGGCTAGACTTTTTGTACGTATTCCCTTACGTACATACTCTGGAAATACGGGGTATAACAAATTGTGGGGCAGAATTTTACACGTCCTGTTAGGCGTGTAATCCCCTTTGATTAGCTGAGTTGGTTGTGCCTTAAATGTGGCGTTTTGGTTGATGAATACGGACCTTGGAAAAGGTGGAAAAGTACGTAGAAATAAAGGAAGTGCTGCCCGAATTTCGGTAGAATTAGAGGGCGTTATTTGGTATAAGTCTTATACTAAGTAACTATGATATTGATAGAAGTGCTATCGTCATTATAGGTTGAGGTACTACGTGTAGCATAGTCTACTTGGCTTAAGGAATAGCCGATGAGGTTGAAGTACTTCGGAGCATTTTGCTACTTGTCGTATGGGTTAGTCGTCACGAGGTATGCGAACTTCTTCCTTCTATCGACATGACTTTCCTTGAAGTATACTTGCCTTGTTATTTGGAGTATACTTGACTTGTTCCTTGAAGTATACTTGCCTTGTTATTTGGAGTATACTTGACTTGTTTTCTTGAAGAATACTTTTCTTGTATAGGAAGTATTCATGTTATTAATTTTATGCTAAAGGCATGTCTAGAATATTCTTAAGTTCTTACCAAGTCTTATGGGGGATGTTGGTAAGAGTCGTTAGGAAGTATTAGAGTCGAGTTGACCTTGGTAAATTACTACACTAATGAGAATAGGTAAAAAACAATCTATTGCAGCGTTAATGAAAATGTATCGAAAATCAATTATATTGAAATGAGTAGAATTCTCCATCTGCATAGAAACTAAGATAAGACAAAATTGTATTACATTTTCTAGATCATGGCTGATTTAACAAGATCATTATAAACGAGAATAACCTATTCACGGCTCATAAGAGTATTAATTTTGTAAGTACATGAGGCTTGATTTTCGAAAGTACTTGGGACTTGAATTTCGAAAATGTGTAGTAACTCGATTTGAAAAGTATATGTTACTTGATTTAAAGAGAATAAGTTACTTGGTCTTAAATGGTGAAGGTACTTTTGGGCCCAACGCCCTAATATTCCAGGAAACGATTCTTTTATAAAGAATAGACGTACAAAGTACTTTGGGTTCAATTCCCTTACGTGGCATGATAATGCCTTGGTTTTGATAAAAAGAAAAGAGGTAATGGTGCGTTAGTTGTCTAAAAATAAAGTGGTTATAACGGCTTTATGGGAAGTTTGTTATAACAAGTTTTAGTGAAAAGTCAAGGGATGGTTTAAAATATTTTAAGAGAATCGTGTGAGAGTGCCCATGATTAAGTCCTTAATATAATACATGATATGTGGCACTTTGATGTTCAAGATGTTTTAAAGTAACACGTGAGGTCTAGTACCTTGATTTGCCAAAACCATGTCTTAGAAGGATACTTGGTACGATAAGTGTCTCGATTTTCTAAATGATGGTTTCAAAATGATACATGTATTGGATCCTACTTCCTAGCGATACATGTAGTACTTGGGCTTTCCTAAAATGGAAATTTAGTTCATAAAGTGAATGTACTACCACGACATTGTCGTAATGGACTTTAATCCTTAGTAATGCAAGGTGTGTTAGTGCCTTGATAGTACTTTGGCTTGCTTAAATGATAGTTATTCTATTTTGTGCCTTGATAGTACTTCGGCTTGCCTAAATGGTATTGTCTTGATTTGTTAAAAAGGAAAGGCATGGTATTGTCTTGAATTGTTGAAAAATAAGGTATGTAAATTGTATTGGTTTGTTAAAATGATGGTTTATTCGTTTTATGATGTTGAGAGTCAAAGATTATCTTAACTTGCATATGTTGTTCATGATAGCCATTGGTGCTAGTGTTATGAGTATAAATGTGGGGTAAACCCCCAAGACGTTATACACCTCCTGAGTATAAATGCGGGGTAAACCCCCAAGACGTTACACACCTCCTGAGTATAAATGCGGGGTAAACCCCCAAGACGTTATACACCTCCTGAGTATAAATGCGGGGTAAACCCCAAGACGTTATACACCTTCTGAGTATAATCATGGTAAACCCCAAGACATTATACATCTCCATGGATTTGCTACCCATGATGCGAGCATGACGTATATGCTCATTGCGGGCCCGTAGGGCCTAAGCGGGTGAAATAGTCCTGTGCGGATGAAATAGTCCTATGCGGGGCAAATTGTCCTATGCGGGTCCACAAGACCCTTGCGGGTGAAACAGTCTCAGGAGTAGGTTTGCACAATGATACTACGGGCGGGTCGCCCTAGATTGATCATAAGCTTCCTATTTTAAAACATGTAAAGTTTACTCTCATTGTTAAAAAGGCACAGTGTGCGGGTAGTTGTATGTTATACTTGTTACATGCTGACAGTGATGTTGTATTCCACCAGCATGCTTCTATGATATTATATGCTGAGGGCAGGTGTCCCAGATTTTGACATGACTTTCATAATTGAAAGTGGTGCGGTGTTACAGTAGTACAGTGATACAAGGTACAGTTGGCTCTGATCTTTATATGACACTGTAGGATCTGGTATTTGATTTTCATACTTGCCCCTGTCATTCCTTGTATAGTTATGGACGTAATTGCTATACTTTATTTTTGTACCATACTTAGTACTTGTTGTACTGACCCCCTTCGGGGGGCTGCGTTCATGTCCACAGGTTTAGGTACACAGTTGTGGATCCGCGAGCTTAGGATCCTGGTTCAGCATTTTGAGATGGCTCCAATGTTCCAGAGTTTGTCATTATGGCTAGGTATATTCAGGGGTACGGCGGAGCCTTGTCCCGTCATAGTATTGTCCAAAATCATAGAGGTTTGTATTCATATGTGGGTTGGACTGACTAGAGTTGTATTTACATTATTGAATAATGTAGACCCTTTTGGGTGATTTATATTATGGCAGCCTTATCGACTTTGCCTTTATTTTAAGAAAAACAAATGAGTGTTATTTATCTTCCGCGGTTTATTGTGTTGTATGAATAGAAGGGTGTCCAGGTAGGGTACCAGTCGCGGGCCCGAGGTTCGTGGCATGACAGAGTGGTATCAGAGCAGTTAGTCTTCGGAATGTCTACAAACCGTGTATAGTAGAGTCTTGTTTATCAGTGTGTTGTGCACCACATCTATAAACAGGAGGCTATAGTACATTTAGGATTGGTTTCCCTTCTTCTCACTCTGAGATCGTGCGATAGAGTTGTGTTGTTAGGGTGGTCTCTCCCTAACGTATTATTGTGATTGCAGCTATGAGAAAGGCAACAGTGGCCCAACAAGGATTATATGGATTGCGTATCCAGGTTGGTAAAATTATCGTATAGATGGTATTATGATGATGTATATCTGTACAAACGTATTTATTTGGGGTTATGTGTGTTGCCTAGAATGGTTATGAATTACCATGAGTTGGTTAAGCCTTAGTAAATTCTTGGAAGGTGTGAAACAGTTGATTGAATCCACACCTAGGCTTTATGTATGTACTGGTTTGAAATAGTCAGGAAGTAATGAATTGTCTAGGATGGTGATAGACTCTTAGGAGATCATGTTTAATTGAGTTGATAGCATACCATGTTGTTAGATTAAGCGGTGTGGTACGCTTAGGTGATTGCGTGAATAATAATGGTATGGAATAATTAGAGTTGTTGTGAGTAAGACAACATGTTTGTGAGAGATTGAGAAGCTACATTTCCCGTATGTGGGGATTGATATGTAAGCTTGGAACATGGAATAATTGTGAACCTTGAAACATTGGTGACCGCAGAGACCTTAGATGTACAAGGTCTTCTCGGGTAGAAAGATTTATTTTAGACCAAGAATGAGAATTAAGTGCGACCATGGGGGGATTGAGGACCAATTACGGGTCAACCCGTGGCATTAAATTGAGTGAGGTCAGTTTGAAGTGGTCCCGCTATGTGATAGGGTCACGAGGGTGCAAGACCCAGGTCTAGATAATTGTTGTACGAGTTCGTGGACGCATTCCACCAGAACCGGGTCGTGAGGGTCGAGAAGGGCCTTACGGAAATTGGATCTAAGTATAATGACCAAGTTTGGATATAGTAACTCCAAGGATTTGGAAATAGAAGCAATATGCGAGATCATGTACGTATACTTGAATAAAGGTTGGAAGTACGAGAAGAGTACGACAAGTAAGAAAAGGAACGAACAAGTGTTAAAGGAATTGAAGTGTTTATAGTTATGACAAATGAATGTACGAAAGGAGAATCCTTCTAGGCCATGAATGGGAGTTTATAGTGGTAATGTACACTCTAGATTTGAGATGTATATGCATGTGTGATATATTGTGGCCATATGTGGCATAATTGGTTTCATAAGTATAGTAGTGAAGACTATACCGGTACATGTGTAATTGGAGACTTAGAAGGAATATTCGGGACGAATGTTTCTAAGGGGGGGGGGGGGGGGGATGTTACACCCCGTAGTTCCAACACATGAATCAGAGAACGTACGTAAGACGTTAGAGTTTAAAACGTGAAACGATAGAAGGTACGCTTTTCCTTAAGAGAAATATCGGGAACTTGTGAAGGAAAAAGTTTGTTAATTGGAATTTGGTTCTCAAATTTGGTATTTGAGACTTTTGGAATATATTAGAATTATGGATTTTTAAGTTCGAATTTGGTCACGTGGGGCCCACAATATTTTTCGATATTTTGGTCAATATGGACGTTTTTGGGGGATGAAATATTTTTGGACCAATAGTGTCACGACCCGGCCTCGGGCCCGCGACTGGTACCCTACCTGGGCACCCTTACAGGTATACATTAGAGAAAATCAGCGGAACATACATGAAACTCATAGCATACATCAATAGTAAGTAAACCACATGCTAGCCGATAAGGCTAACTCCCTGGACATATATATATACAATTACATATCCAAAAGCAGTTACATCTCTTCTTTTACAAACTGGCCCACAAGATATGACTACAGACCTCTAAGAGTTTTGACATAACAACTGTGACGGGACAGGGCCCCGCCATACCCCTGAATGTACAACAACTGACAATACCAGGGATCTGAACCAAAGATAAGCCTCCGGAGTAATAGAGCTTCTCAACAGCTGAACAATGATCCTAAGAGTGAGGATCAACAACCTGTTTAACTCTACATGCGGCATGAACGCAGCGAGAAAGGGGCGATAAAATATGTACCAAGTATGTGAAATCAAAAAATCAGAATGAAATCATATAGTCTAAAATAAAGCTGGAGACAAGTATGATAACCAAACTAACAGTACACCGTGTCTTACTAATAATGAGAGTATAACCAGGGGCTATCCGCCCGTAGTACCATGATGCAATGCTATTCAAGGAAATTTAACCCTCATGGGAATTTAACCCGCATGGGAATCGAACCCGCATAGGTCATGTGGACCCGCAATGAGTTTATATGGATACCCGCATCGTGGAGAGCTAACCCACGGAATAGTCATGGGAATTTAACCCGCATGAGAATTTAACCCGCATAGGTCATGTGGACCCGCAATGAGTATATGTGGATACCCGCATCGTGGGGAGCTAATCCTACGGAATCGAATAATGTCAAGGGAATTGAACCCGTAGTACAACACTTGCACGAATGTCTATCATGAGTAACATACGCAAGTTAAATCATTTAGGACTCTTATTAGAACAAGATAAATCACTTATCATTTTATAACATTCAAGGCACTAACATGTCACGTCAAATCCAGGAATTTAACCCCAAAGTACTACGTACTTCAATTCTTTTTAAAAGAACCCTTTTTACATAAAAACTACAAGA
Source organism: Przewalskia tangutica (assembly GCA_029844215.1). NCBI lineage: Eukaryota > Viridiplantae > Streptophyta > Magnoliopsida > Solanales > Solanaceae > Przewalskia > Przewalskia tangutica. Next base: position 125,474,731 of record CM056719.1, read on the forward strand.
TACTAACACCCGTAGTATCAAGGCATGTCAAATTTTCAAATCAAGTTACTACATCTTTAGAAACTCATTTTCAAAACCTTAAAATCAAGTAACTTCATTCTCAAAATCCAAATAACTTGTATCTCTAAATCAAGTTATCATTCTTTAAATCAAGTCATTTATCCTCCTTTAAATTTATCAAGTAAACCATTCTTTTAAACTTCATAAAACCGTTGTAACTAACTTCCCATAAAGCCATTACAACACTTTATGTTTTCAAGCAAAACCAAGACAATTACATTCTTTTTTTTAAACCAAGAGAGTTACACTTTTAAACCAAGTATCATATGCATTTAAATAAAGTTTCACAACTTTCAGAATACTTCAAGTCTCTTAACTTTACAATTCAAGTCTCTTAACTTTAGAAAGTTCAAGTCATCAATACTTTTCCCAAATCAAGTATTCTATACTTTTCAAGTCAAGTAACATATACTTCTTTGAAAACAAGTTACTACACTTTCGAAAATCCAAACAAGGATACCAAAATGAAACCGAGTTCATTTAAAACACGTACGTCTACCGTACTATACATTTCATAAGATTCATGCTCAAGAGGATAGGAAGAGTTCACATACCTCTCCGACTTAATCCACTTGCCAAGTTGAATATGCCGCACGTAGAATGTCAACCTATAATGACCATAATACGTCTATCAACTTCTAGCTTTCCAACGCGCCTTCAAATTAATTTGCCTTTCATGATTTCAAGTCATTTTATCATTACTTACATTACTTAGAGTAAACCACTCTTTTTAACTTTCCATAAAGCTATTATAACCAACTTTCCATTAAGTCGTTATACTAGTTTTATACCTTAGATACTTACATTCTTCTTTATAACCAAGAGACTTAAACTTTCCGAACAAAAAAAGTATCATATACTTTCAAAATACTTTAAGTCTCTTAACTTTTAGAAACTAAGATATCCTTAATATTTTTAAATAAGTGAGTTAATTCCCTAACTCAACCAACTTGGACATTCTTAAAATAAGCCAAGGATATCAAATGGACTAGATTGTCAAAATCTCGTACGTCTACCGTACTATATATTTACAATTATTCATGCTCAAGAGATAAGAAAGTTCCACATACCTCTTCGGTTCAATCCACTTGCTAAGTCCAATATGTCGTACGTAGTATGTCAACCTATAATGACCATAATACGTTTATTAACTTCTAGCTTCAAACGTAGAATATTCTAAGTGTAAAGTCACTAAATTCTACGGAAAATCGGACAACACTTCCTTTGTTTCTACCTACTTTTCCACCTTTTTCAAGGTCCGAATTCAATAACCAAATGCCACATTTAAGGCTCAACAATTCAGTTAACCAAAGGGGGTTACATGCCTTAACAGGACATGCAAAATTCTGCTCCACAATTAACATAAAACTATCCAACAACTTAAGTCTTTCTCGGCTACAATCAATGCCGCAATAATATCAGTTTCCTTTCAATTCCTTTTTCAATCCAAGTTATTATTCTTAACATGTTATATACATACCAACAATTACAACAACTATAAATCCTTTCTTCCTTAACATGCGATGATAATCACTATCGACCAAATTGTATTTCAACATTAATGGTTAACTTGTCCATTTTCGATTTTTAACATGTATATCATGATCCAAATCTTTTTCAAATCTTAATCTATATACCACATGCTCATTTCTTAACTACTATAACATGTAATCTTCACTTACATAAGAAGGTGAAGATTTTACCTCAATAAGCCCAAAATATTCCAAGGATCTCGCCCGCTTAAGCTCTTTTCCGCAACTCCTTTTTTTTGTCAAAATCATCCACACGAACCCTCTATAAGCTTGCCAACATATATTCTTCTTGTTACCTTTCCAAAAATTCTCCTAGGCCTTGGCTTTCCTTGAATTTTTTAGAGAAGGGAGAGGAAATTTTTAAGAGTGATTCCTTGAAAAATGACCAAGTCTTCAAGACTTGGTCAATATATAAGACCTCCTCTTGGTAAAAATGATGGGAGGGACACTTGTCACCCTCCCATAAGCCTTTACAAAAATATCTTCTGATTTTCCCCCTTTTTCGCTGAAAATCCCGCCTTGGTGCCGCGGCGCTGCAACTTGAAGGTTACGGTCTTATGGCGCGCGACCACGCATCCGCGCCGTACTGCGGCCGATCTGGAACATTTTTCCTGTTCTTCTTCCAGTTGATCTTGCAACGTCCATAACTTCCTACTCCGATGTCCAATCGACGAGCGGTTTGTTGTATTGAAAACTATGCTCAACGAACTTCATACTAGGCTTTTGAAACACCTATAAACTCCTAATGAACTAGGAGATATACCACTCCAAAGTTTACTGAAAATCTGCCTACAACATTTGCCAACCTATCTTTCCAAATTTCAAACCTTATTTCCTTTTGGACGTTCTTACCTTATCCTTTTGAATTTATGGGGTGTAACAGGGTACATCTATCATATGGTTCAGGTATTCGATACAGAGGCTGAGGTGTCAGTTCTTCAGTCAGTCCCGATGGTTAGAGAGTTTCCGGATGTATTCCCAGATGATCTCCCAGGTATTCCTCCCGAGAGGGAGATAGAGTTCTGTATTGACACGTTGCCAGACACTCGGCCTATATCTATTCCGCCATACAGGATGGCACCTACTGAGTTGAGGGAGTTGAGGGAGTTGAAGGACCAGCTGAAAGATTTGCTGGAAAAAGGCTTTATTAGGCCTAGTATTTCTCCCTGGGGAGCGCCGGTTTTGTTTGTAAGGAAGAAGGATGGGACGCTGCGTATGTGTGTTGACTACAGGCAGCTGAATAAACTAACCATCAAGAATAGATACCCCCTCCCCAGGATTGATGATTTGTTTGACCAGTTTCAGGGCGCGAGGTGTTTCTACAAGATAGACCTGCGGTCTGGTTATCATCAGGTATGAGTAAGAGAGGCAGATATCCCAAAGACTGCATTCAGGACCCGGTATGGGCACTATGAGTTCAGGGTGATGTCTTTCGGTTTGACCAACGCTTCAGCGGTATTTATGGATTTGATGAACCGAGTGTTCAAGCCATTTTTGGATACGTTTGTTATAGTATTCATCGATCAAATCCTGGTCTATTCGCGCACAGAGCAGGAGCATGCAGATCACTTGAGGACGGTACTTGGGGTCCTCCGGAGCCGACAGTTGTTCGTCAAGTTCTCCAAGTGTGAGTTTTTGTTGGCCTCAGTGGAATTCTTGGGGCACATTATTGGGGCTGACGGTGTTCAGGTTGATACGGTAAAGATTGAGGCGGTCAAGTCTTGGCCGAGACCTACTACTCCGGCGAGTGCGCGGCTTCTTAGGCGAGCATGTTATTATCGTAGGTTTGTGGAACGATTTGCTTCGATATCGGCACCATTGACTAGGTGACTCGAAGCGGCTAAGTTCCGGTGGGCGGCGTGTGAGAAGGGCTTCCAGTTACTGAAGGAAAAGTTGACGACGGCTCCAGTTCTTACTCTTCCCGAGGGGTTAGAAGGCTACGTGATTTATTTCGATACCTCGGGTATCGGGCTAGGGTGCGTATTGATGCAGCACGGTAAGGTAATAGCCTATGCTTTCCGGCAGCTACGACAGCATGAGAGGAATTACCCTACTCACGACTTAGAGTTGGCCGCAGTTATTCATGCCTTGAAGATTTGAAGACATTATTTATATGGTATTCATATGGATATTTATATAGACTACAAGAGCCTCCAGTACATCTTCAGGAAGAGGGAGCTGAACTTGCGGCAGAGACGGTGGTTAGAGTTGTTGAAGGATTATGATGTTGATATCATATACCATCCGGGAAAAACTAACGTGGTTGCAGATGCTTTGAGTCGTAGATCGATGGGGAGCCTGTCAGAGGTACAGCCAGACAGACAGGACATGGTCCGTCAGATCCATCAGCTAGCAAGCCTTGAGGTTCGATTGGTCGATACCGATGATAGTGGGGTACGGGTTCGTGAGATTGTCGAGTCTTCCATCATTGATGAGGTGAATAGGCGACAGTATGAGGACCCAGTTATGATACGGTATCGAGACACGGCTCTTCGAGAGGAGAAGAGTCTATTTGAGGTAGCGCCTGATGGGGTGCTAAGATTTGAGGCGGTGTATGTTCCGATGTTGCGGGACTTCGTCGGTGATTACGGGAGGCACACAGTGCTCGTTACTCTATTCATCCGGGGTCGACTAAGATGTACCATGACCTCAGATGTATGTATTGGTGGATGGATGAAGAGGGACGTGACATGTTTTGTTGCTCAGTGTCCAAATTGTCAGCAGGTCAAGGTTGAGCACCAGAAGCCTGGTGGGCTATTGCAGGCGATTGATATTCCGACATGGAAGTGGGAGGTAATCAACATGGATTTCGTACTCAGAGGAAGTGTGATTCCATCTGGGTTATTGTCGACAGGCTGACGAAATCAGCCCACTTTCTTCCAGTCAGGACAACTTATTCGGCTGAGGATTATGCTAGATTGTATATCAGGGAGATTGTGAGACTGCACGGAGTTCCTACATCGATTATATCAGACAGAGGGGCCCAGTTTACGGCTAACTTCTGGAGGTCTTTCCAGAAGGGGTTAGGGATACAAGTGAGTCTCAAGATCGCGTTTCATCCTCGCACCGCCAAGCGGACAGCGAGCGTACTATCCGCATACAACGAGGATATGCTTCGGGACTGCGTTATTGATTTCAGGGGTAGCTGGGAGGATCATTTGCCTCTTGTAGAGTATTCTTATAACAACAGCTGTCATTCTAGCATCCAGATAGCGCCATATGAGGCTTTGTATGGGCGGAAGTGTAGGTCGCCGATTGGTTGGTTCGACCTGGGCGAGGTTCAGTTAGTTGGCGGACTTGATTCGGCGGTGGATAAGTGAAGCTTATCCGGAGAGCGCTAGTAGCTCGAAGTCGGCAATCTTATCGCGATAATCGGCGTCGACATTTGGAGTTTTAAGTAGACGATTGGGTCTTCTTGAGGGTATGACCCATGAAGGGTGTGTTAAGGTTCGGGAAGAAGGGGAAACTTAGCCCAAGGTACATTGGGTCTTACCAGATCGTTCGTAGAGTAGGAAAGGTTGCCTATGAGTTGGATCTACCATCGGATTTAGAGGCGGTACATCCGGTCTTCCATGTTTCTATGTTGCGGAAGTGTATCGGAGATCCATCAAGAGTTTTTCCAGCTAGCGATGTCCAGGTGATAGAGGGGTTATCGTATGAGGAGAGTCCCATAGCGATACTCGATCGCCAGGTCAGGCGACTGCGGACCAAAGATGTGGCTTCCGTCAAAGTCTTGTGGCGGAATGAAAATAGGGAGGAGATGACTTGGGAAGCGGAGGAGGACATGTTGAGGAAGTATCCTCACTTATTCTCTATACCTTCAGGTAATTCATTTCCCTTACTTGTCAAGTTTTAAATTGAAGTATTTTTGTTTAACTGCTATTATGTGGCCACGTGTGGCATTATTGGTATGTAGGGGTTATAAAAGGGAGACTATGTCGCTATCTATAAGATTGACTCCGAAAGAACATTCGGGGACGAAAGTTTCTAAGGGGGGAAGAATGTTACACCCCGTAAATTCAAGAGAATAAGATGAAGACGTACAAAAGGAAATAAGATTTGAACTTGGGAAGATAAGTTGGCAAAAATGTTTTCGACAGATTTTAAGTCAACTTTGGAGTGTTATATACCCCAGTTATTAAGAGTTTTCTGATGTTTAAAAAGCCTAGTATAAAGTTCGTTGAGTCAAGTTTCTAACGCAACAAACCGCTCGTCGATAGGACATCATGGTAGAAAGTTATGGACGTTAGAAGTTCGGTTGATGAAGGAGAAAAAGCTTGATCGCCACAGCGCACGCGCCGGCAGCGAGGCATGGCCGGCGGCGAGGCCATGGCACCGAAAGCCCTGAAGTGTTCTGAAGTTGCAGCGCCGCGGCGCCGGCTGCATGGCCGCGGCGCCAAGGCAGGATTTTTCGCGAAAAAAAGGGAAAAATCAGAAGATATTTGTGTAAAGGCCTAAGGGATTCCTAAAGAATCCCTCTCCCCTTCTCTCTAAAAAATTTAAAGAAAACCTAAGCCTAGTGAAATTGTTGAAGAGGTGACAAGAAGATAAAGTGTTGATAAACTTGTGGAAAGCTCACGTGGATGAGTTTGATGAGGAAAGGTGTTGCGGAAAAAGGGCTATAGTGGGTGAAATCCTAAAGGTAAAATTCTCTATCCTCTTGGAAATAAACTATGATACATGTAATAGTTGATATTGACCAAGTGAATTATGTATTAAAGATTGATAAGTGTTATGGGTATTGGGAGCCTAAATCCGAACATGGGCTTATTAGCCATTAGAAGTACAATACAAATGAATCGATAGTTATAATGGTCACATGTTATCGAAATGAGAGTTATAGTCGTTGAAATTGGTTGCGACTATATAACATGCGAGAACGACATTATGGATTGAAAAGGGATTGGAAAATATTTATTGTGGTTGTACTTTGTAGTCGAAAAATGACCTTTAGTATTGGACTGTTTTATATGAATTGTGGGGCAGAATTTTATACGTCCTGTAAGGTGTATAATCCTCTTTGATTGGTTAATGTGTTGAGCCTTAAATGTGGCATGTTTGGTTATGGAATACGGGCCTTGAAAAAGGTGGAAAAGTACGTAGAAATGAAGGAAGTGCTGTCCAATTTTCCGTAGAATAAGGGACTTTACAATTAGAATATTCTACGTTGAGGCTAGAGGCTAATAGACGTATTATGGTCATTATAGGTTGACATACTATGGGCGGCGTATTGGACTTGGCAAGTGGATTAAGCCGGAGAGGTATGTGGAAGTTTCTTATCTCTTGAGCATGAATAGTTGTAAATATATAGTACGGTAGACGTACGAGATTTAAATGAATTTAGTTTCATTTGATATCCTTGGCTTGTGTTAAGGATGTCCAAGTTGGTTGAGTTAGAGAATTAACTCACCTGTTTTTCAAGGATAGAAATGCCTTGGTTTCAAAAGCATAAGGTTGGTTAATAACTTTATGGAAAGTAAAAAAAAAAAAGAATGGTTTATTCTAATAAGGTAAACAAAGATTTCTTGACTTGAAAATGTATAGAATACTTGATTTGGAAAGTATTGACTCCTTGAGCCATTCTAAAGCTAAGAAACTTGGTTACTAAAGTTAAGAGACTTGAGGTATTTTAAAAGTATGTGATACTTGATTTTGAAAGTATAAGTCTCTTGGTTATAACAAGAATGGAAGTGTCTAAAGTATAAAGTTAGTATAACGACTTTATGGGAAGTTGGTTATAATAACTTTATGAAAAAGGTGAAAGAGTGGTTTACTCTAGTAATGTAATTAATGATAAATGACTTGAAATGAAGAAGGACAAATTGATTTGAAGGCATCAATTGCTTAAAGTTTTAAAGAAAGAAGTCAGTTGATTTAGAGGCCTATGAATGTAGTTCTAAAAGGTGTTGTGACTTGTCTTGAAAAGTAGATACGACTTGATACTACGGTTATTAGTATCTTGGAAGTTCTATATGAAAAAGAGTCATTTTAAAAGATTAGAAGTACGTAGTACTTTGGGTTAAATTCCTGGATTTTATAATGACATGTTAGTGCCTTAAGTAAACTAAAATGAGAGTGTATATGAATAAGGCTAATAAGAAGTTAGGGGGATTTTTTAACTTGCTTATGTTAAGTATGATAAGCTGGTGGTGCTTATGTTATGTATGACAAGCCGGTAGTGCTTATGTTATGTATGACAAGCCGGTAGTGCTTATGTTATGTATGATAGTCGGTTGTGCTAAGGTTATGTTATTCTTACGGGGTAAAACCCCGGGCTACTAGTCATTCCATGGATTTGCTACCCATGATGCGAGTGCGGCGTTTGTACTCATTGCGGGCCCACCGGGCCCATGCGGGTGAAATAGTCCTATGCGGGTGAATAGTCCCATGCGAGGCGGATGACCTCATTGCGGGTCCACAGGACCTATGCGGGTGAAATAGTCCCAGGAGTAGGATTGCTTAATGGTACTATGGGCGGGTGACCCTAATTTGATCATGAGCCTCCTATTTTTATGCAGTAAAGTATACACTTGTTACTCTCATTGTTAGTAAGGCACAGTGTACTGTTATTTGGGTTATCATACATGTCTCCAGCTTTATTTTTAGACTTTATGATTTATTTCAGTACTTTCAGTTTTACATACTCGGTACATCTGTTGTACTGACCCCCTTTC